>CM049322.1:42966839-44166839 GCA_026874595.1 Sipunculus nudus | reverse complement strand
AACTGACACCACACGCATGTGTGTTTTATTTCGATAGGAATAAAAATTTTGAATCATATTCATGTTTGTTATTTATTTTTCTTTATAAATTTTAAATAAACAGGGAAAACAACCTAACATTTACTTGAAATACCCATATTATCGCCTGCGTTAATATTGTCAGACTGATAAACAATCATCCCGCCAACTCGAACACCCCGATAACACGACCACTTTGCTTGGTCCCGCAGGTGGTCTTGTCAGCTGGGTTTTCTTTACGCTTTGGAAAGCTCGGAGGAGGAATATATAATAAATAAATAATTCATAGACTGTCTTTGTATTTCGTTCATAAAAATATAAAGAGAAAATCTGAACCATCACTATCATACGTTCTGATTACATATCTTGTATGACAGCAGTATTTTAATTGAACTGACTAAATGGTCCGCCGTTTGTCAGTCCCACCGCAAACACCTTTCGCATATTCTGTTCTACTTGGTATTTTTTGCATAACCTTTCCCATATAACATCCTTCCGGTTCCTGATCCCGATTGCTGTGGATATGTACCTGAAGTAAAATGAATCCTGGACATAGGTTTTTGTCATACAGGATTAGATTAGGAAAAAAAAGGAGACCATATTGACCCACATATCTTTATTGTCACAGAACTATTCATTTCATGTTTGTTAATTATTTATTAGTTTGCCCTCCCGATTAAGTGATAAGTATAATTCCGAGAAGCAGCATGATATTTAGGTGCCAATTTTTTCGAGGTGCCTATTTGTTTCAAGGTGCCCAATAGGAAAGGTTCAACTGTTTGTTGAGTAAACTTAAATCGGTTGTATGTGGCTGAGATGTCACATGGTCCGATTTATTCCCATGGGATCACAAAGGCGTGAACCTGAAATAGAGTATGAGTGTTTTGGCTTGCTCTGGTTGGATCTAGCTATAATGTCAGCAATGTTTGACTTTTGTGCATGTTCAGTATGATTTCTACTAGAAAATAAAAAAATAAATTTGAGACAACTAACAAACATGATGAGTCGATTTCCATTGGCTAATCAGACATCGTCAAAGATTCGATGCCAATCCCCCTGATATGACTTTTGACTGTGATAAACGAAGTATCGGTGCGCTGAATTTTTTATACAGCTCTAGTTTTCCGTGTGGTTGATAATATGTATATATATATATTAAATATATATATTAAATATATATATATATATATATATATATATACATATATATATTAAAAATATTTCTTTAAAATATTGTTCAACTGTGCACTAACTATACAACATTTGTCCGCTTTTCATATACAAACAAAGTGCTTTAAGGGTTTACAGGAACATCTAACAGGTAAAAGACAATAATTCGGAGCTGACTAGCAAGCAATAAGTGGGTGGCAGTAAAACAGTTCACTTGAGCACTGCTAATACGGTTATTAAGCTCTATGTGAATTAAGGGGCACGGAGTGACTATCATCAGGCCGTTACCTGCACGGTGGCTTCACTGAATGTTGACAGATCAACTCACCAGGAGCGCACATGCAGTACCGGTATTTATAGGACACGTGGCTGCATTTATTTTTCCTATATAACATCTATAAAACACCTGAAGTCTGGGCCTCTTTTGGGCAACCTTAAAAATAAATTTTGATATTAAACTGTTTTTTGTTGTTTCTTCAGTCAAACTAGACCAAGAAAATGGGGGCTTGTGTATCTCCTTTTTTAACCATCCTGCCCCGAAAGCAGTGAAGCCCAAAATACCCCTCCAAGCAGTTCCATTTGGACAACATGTCTTTGATTGGCCACAGATTTTTAAAAAATTGACCAATTCTGTCAATTTTATTGGAGATTATGCTAAACATGCTTAAAAATCAAACAATGGGGTGTTTTTAATGCTCCATTACATGATGGCTAGAGCCAACCAGAGAAAGCCAGACAATTCACTACTCTATTTAAGGTTCAGGGCTTTGTGACCCCGGGTCGTGTGCATAAATAATACCATGTGACCTATAGCGTTAGCTGTAGGAGTCATACTGGCCGGGCAGATATGGCGGGCACGCTCTCTTCATGTCAATGAGTGCAAGGTAACACTGGCAAATGATTATCATTACTCGCTTAAGTCGAATAATCCGCTTATTTCGAAGTTACAGACTCAATATTCAAGACCACACTAGTTAAATTATTACCTAATAAAACCCACTTATGCAGAGCCTTGGATGTGTCTAAGTTTTCTGAGGGTCCCTTCGACTTTATCTTTTGTCTAACATTCGTCATTTTTTTCATGTTCAAATTAATAACTGTTTGAAGTACATGCCTTCCTGTTTTATTTAAACTAGAAATGGAAAATACTGTGTCGTATTAATGTAAATATTTACATAGTTTACAGTGAAACCCCTCTATAGCGGAGTGTCACGGGACAGGACGATTTGTCCCTTAAACCGGGCTGTCCACTCTAGAGGGGGGCTGGTACGTCGATCCTGTTGCAGTCAGCTGTATTTTTTTTTCTATTTTCTGGTACATGAATTATTGATTGGGTCATTAATGCCATTACTTGATGGAGAATATATTTTCATAATGGTGTGATTGACTGGCGGATACGCATGGTGTTGTATTTATATATATGCATTTACCATACAGCCGTCACAATTCTGTATTGATTGGACATTTCTTTTAAAGATTCATTAATTATCTTTTGCGATTTATAATATCTCTTAACATGATTATGTTTTTACTCTCGACGATAGCAAATTTAATAAAGACATATAAATTCAGGTGTGTTTCACGTCATTTATAATCATAGCTGTCGACTAGAATTCATGGTGCATATGCTATACAATTAGCGATTGGTTCATGTCAGTGTCACGGTATCACCCATACTGATAAAATCTCCTCAAGGAACGACACGTGAACAACTCCAATATATTACATGTTCGTCACTATGAGCAATCAATTGCCTTGCCAATTACCAGACAGTCAATAACAAACTTATGTTATCCCCTTTGATGTAAAGCCTAACTCTGTGTCCGGCGGGACGTAATGCGTGCAAAACCAGACATGGATTATAATCCAAAGTCCAAGGAGAGAATAATATTGTTCGAAATCGAGATGACTATTTCATTTTCAGCTAATGCTTGGCAGAATGGAAACCCCGAAATTACCGTCACGTTTTGGTAACAGATAAAAAAATAGACAAAACTTGAGTGAAAATGTCATTTGTTTGCTTTCATAGTTAAGTATAATAAAAACAGGTGGTGAGAAGCTTAACATAAGCAGAGCATAAGCGCAGTTACAGAGTGTTTGTCCGCTCTCGGCCAGGTCGGCCGTTTAGGTATCAGGAAGCGGGGTTGCCTTCAAGCGCTGGTCGGACGAAAAGTATCCTTGTCCTGAAAAGCGGGTTGTTCGTTCCAGAGGGGTTCTTAAAGTAGTAAAAAAAACTTTTAGTCGCACCGATCACAGTCCGGTACGCGAGTGTCCGCTCCGAGGGGTGTCCTTAGCCCATGGTTTCAGGATATATTATGAGAAGTCAAGAAAACGACAGTCCGAGATCAGATCAGTCGTGAAGACAGCCATCCCAACACAAAGCATGTTATACTCAAGCGTAACGAAATAAATGTCCATACAGCTTTAAATAGGATTAGGAACGGCCCAATAATGTCCACTTGGTTGAACCAGGATTGCAAAATGGCAGATACGTACAAATTCTAGAAAAGAAAATATATTTTTTGTTGTTGTGAAATATGAAGATCTGAAGACTGACAGTGCAAGGTCATCGGTCAAGATATCACCTTGCAACATAGACTGTGCATAAATATTACCTGGGGAGAGCCCCCCAAACGTCAATTACGGGAAGGCATTCTGATTGGAAACTATGGAATATGTATTTAAATGAGCATAACACGTTGTTGGTAAAAATATTGTATGGGGGATTCATTACCTTGCAACAGTATGTTTAAAACTCCTGGTGGTAAATAAAGGAACATTTTTACTTATGCTTTGGTCAAAATTCAATTTCTCTCTGTATGTCTGTATTGTCTCTCTCTTTATCTCTCTCTCTCTCTCTCTCTCTCTCTCTCTCTCTCTCTCTCACAAACACATACACACACACACCTTTTGTGTTAAATAATCAACAAACCGCCTAAATATATATGTAGTTGTTTAACGCCTGAACCAAATGCCGGTGCCATGTACCCGCGGGACTATGAAATGAACAGATCATTCAATCTTGTATCCGTTGCTTCTCTTAATATCAGTCCTTTACTCTGATACTCCGTTAATGTGTTCCATTAGCTCAATAAAATGTAGGGAAGAGTGGCGAAAAAATACGTGGGAAAGGAAAAAAAAGGAGATTTCCCAAGAAAATAAAACTCTGCATGTTAAAAGTAACGGGTTTATAGTCTGGCACAAGTGACTTCACTCTCAATCGACTATGCACTTTGCCTTCTTTGTATTTCGAGAAGTATAAGAGAACGACAACCAAGCAGCCACATACGGCGCCAAAAAAGTTATTTCGCACTAGGTTTGCCTGCCTCCTATTAGTCTGCAATGACATATAACCAATCACTCCTTGTCGGAGAGGGCGCACCTTTTCGTAAACACATTTGTTAGAGGTCTTATCTCGGGAGGAGATCAAATCAGGAAGCCAAGCCACAGCCTAGCGGGTGAAGAGGCCAGCGCACTAACGGTTGCGTCAAAATCTCCACACTCCTTTCGGTAAATCATTAATCAGCAAATGTGTGTACAGTCTGATAGCTCTCATATTTTATCTCCTCTGATGTCACAAGACACGGCCATATCACGTGACAAGCAGAATAAAGAGAGTTGCAGAAGCGAGTATCTCAGTGGCTTTCTCTCTCTGCGCCACGCTCGAAGGGTCGTGGTTGTATTTCTTATAACATAGGCCTTATCATCATACAAATTGCAAATGTTTCACATGGGTACCGTCATTAAGTGCTCGAAGTGTTCGACATCATCACTCCTGGTGCCTATACTGGAAGTGCTGGTACCACACCATTTATAATTGAACAATGCTCAGGTCAGTTTTTAGCAGCTCCCTGAACAATTTGATCCAAAGCAATATATATATATATATATATATATATATATATATATATATATATATATATATATATATATATATATATATATATATATATATACAATTGTTCTTCTAGGCTGTTGGCAATGCACTGAAGGCAAAGTGCTCTATGGTATAACCAGAGCGTATCAATATATATCATGTATAAGGAATCAAACGATTGTAAGGTATATATATATATAATAACAATAATAAAAATAAAAATAATAATAATTATTATTATAATAATAATAATAAAAATAATAATAATAATAATAATTATAATAATAATAATAATAATAATAATAATAATAATATAATGTCACTGTGTCAAGTCGATAAATTAAATTTGGTCTAGAATAGGAGAGAAATATCTGCGTGATCCAAAGCGTAATGTATTACAAAGTAAATCGACTGCTGTTGTTTACTCTCTGATAACATCCATCTTTCATTCATCCCCGAGGTCACAATCTCGTATTACTAGATAACTTAGCCCGGTAAATATTTTTGGGAAATATCAAATATCAAACATCAATTATCTGTTGATTTTTTTTTCTGGGAAAACTCCAGATTTCATCCGGTACATTTGCAACACATACAGCAGTTTCAATTGATCCACTTTTATAACGAGCAGTTTCCGTAATGAATCTCTCTCTCTCTCCTTGTATATATATATATATATATATATATATATATATATATATATATATATTTGCCACACACTGAACAAGGCCACTTGTTCTCCCTGCTGCATGCAAAGTCGCAGTGCCGACTCATGGAGAGGGTGAGACTATAAAGTCAGCACCGTGACGTCACTTCTCTGGTTCCTATAAAAGTGTGCAAATACACAGAGGGGTTGCGGATCTAACATGGCCAAGTGGTTAAGGCAAGGAAATCCCACCGGCAGTGAACCGACTTTTCTCTCTATACCCTTTCCACATATATGGTTATAATCGTTGGCAGATGGGCATTCAATAAAGATCGATAAAATCGCTTATGTCTATTTTATGAATGACTTGTTGTCTATTCAATTATTTCTCCTAATATCGTACAAACACGGCTCCCTTAAAACGATGGTTAATGTATATAATAAATATTATACACAACTCTAATTTTTTCTCTACATTCCCCTTTTTCAACATTTTTTTTTACTTATCTAAGAACAATACTTCAATTCTATCGTGCAAAGCGGCAGTTTTGACACGATAAGAACGATACCGTGCACATGTTCAAACTTTTTTACATAACTCAGGAAGCGAATGTAAAAAAAAAACTCATTCCGAATAATGCCGACTACATGTACGTGCATAAAGCTGAGCCATTAAAAAGCCATTCTGTAGTTCCGAATTTATTGCCGATAGTTGTGTATGAATGTAAGCTGGAAGTTACCGTAACAGAATGCTAGTATGCAAAATATGCCTCGCTAATTTTTCCTCTCTAGTCGGCCCATTAAGCCAAATTTTAATGTTCTTAAAATCTAAAAATAACTGGCACGTTGAATGCCGTCTCGTCTTAAGGGCCCCTTCACCCATTTAGGGGAGCTACATTTGACTTATTGTGGACGGTCCCTTTTAATTTTTACTAGAAATTAAGTAACAATTAACATTTTTTTTGTGAATGTGGTGTGATCAGGAGTGATAACTGGCAGTCGATGAACCCGCCTGCACGTGTCAAACACGGCTGCATGATTAATTCCAGTGTTAGGCCCAGGCCGTTCGAGGTATGTTTACTCAACACTGACCCGATTGACCTGGATGCAGGTGCACCGTCTGATAAGCATCTCAGTCAAGCCACCGGTGTGTTACCTGCATGTGTATATGCTGTCGTCTTCCGTGCGTGATTGTTGATATTAATAAAGCACGTATTACTAAAAGTCCCTTTCTCTTTCAACGAATCCAGATACCAAAACAATACCCACGGAATATTTAGCCCATGATACTATATGAATCTACAGTGTATATATATATATATATATATATATATATATATATATATATATATATATATATATATATATATATATATATCTGAAGAAAAACAACACTGTAAATTCACTACAGTCTGTTTCACGGGATGCGACCCGATCATCAGGTGAATGTTGTTAGAATGAAGCTAACGGCGTGGTTTGAAAAGCCGAGACTTCACGAGATTACGAGATTATGCTTTGTGCGTATGGGGGGGGCGGGGGATTTAATGACTGACACTGATCCTATTGTCCTCGGGGGCACAGAAGGATTGGGCGGGGTACACGTGCGATACTGGAACATAACAAGGCAAAGTGGTTTATTGTGGTTTTAATGTTTATAATTAATACAAAGATAAATATATATATATATATATATTTATATATATATATATATATATATTTGTATTTGTTCTGTGTGCGTATCTATAGTTTTGTATACACAGTATATATATATATATATATATATATATATATATATATATATATATATATATATTATATATATATATATATATATATATATATATATATATATATATATATAAGGTGGTAACCTTAACACAAATGACTCTTCATGAACAACAACTGGCAATCCTTTTTTTTTTTACTATTTTACATTAAGTCTGAACTCAAGTTGGTATTTCGAATTTAAAAAAGGAGGGGCCCAAACCAGGAGGACTAATGACAAAGCCTTAAAAAAGGTGGCCAGGTCCGTAAATGGGAGGTATAAGCCGCTCGTATTGGTCTGAACCCCTTGGACCCCCCCCCCCCCCCGAGATTCGCTTCTGAAGTCCCTTTCTGTACATGCGCCCTCAACGCTGACAGTTGTGATATTCGAAAATTTGTTAATACAAAAGGGAATCTATGTAGTTTCATATAAGATACCAAATTCTTATAAAGATATCACTCATATCACTCATATGAGTGATATGATATTTTGATCAAGAATTTTTTTAAAAATTATTTAATGTTTCGCAAAGGGTATTTTAATTATGTTCCCTTGGAACACCAATTGATTTGGAATAATAGACTTTCAAAAAAAGCAGTACCACAGTATACTGGAAACATTTTTTTCTGAAATTGGAATTAATACAGCTTTTACCTGTATGATCATACAGGCAGGGTGATAAAATTGATATTTTTGGTGAAAAAGGCATGCAAGGAGTGTTTTTTTTTAGGATGGTATGCCTTGGATTATATATATATATATATATATATATATATATATATACGCACAAATATGTTGATTAAATAATTTATGTATATTAATTGGCGCTTTTTTTATATATTATATGAATTTACATATGTATAATTATAAATATGATTCATGTAACAGTTATATGTATCAAATGTATTTATAAAGTATACCTGGGACTTTGTTTCTGCGTGTGCGCATGAACGTAATTAATTTATATAAACGGATGCATTTACACACACGGCCAACCCGTCTTTATAATCATGAAAACAAAAATTAAGGTCTATAAAACAATTGTTTGATAGTGATACCTTGGCCACCATGTCATTCATAAAGTAACAACGTATACCATATAAACATGAAGCTAAATCATAATAAAAAATAAAAACCAGAAGAACAGTCGCCAACTTGCATTCTGCACTTGTCAAATAATTTGTGTTACCAGGCATTTCGTTAAATACCTAAACAATGGTGACATTAAATTAGAAATGACTTTTCCAACCACAGACTAAACTAGTATTAAACTGACATTCAACCAACCCATATTAGATACCAGTGACACTCAACGAAAATATTTAAAACTCACCCACAGGACGGTATATAAAAGCTCGGTTTACAGGGGTTTGTTCAGATAAACGATTTTTGACCATTCACCATGATTGCCAACCTGCCGCACCAGGCTTAACCAAATGTTTCAAGACATGAATTAAATATATTGCAAAATAAACGCTAGCAGCAGCATTCTTGTTAGGATATCCATCATTTAAACCAACTGATCATATTAAAATACATTGAAATTATGGCTAACTGGCTCTCGAATATTCAATTCAGATGTGCATATTTTCTGTTAACATAACATTTCGATATTGAATTTGCTGCTCTACATTGAGCACGCTTCATATTCCTCCTTGTCCTTCCTTTTTGCTACTGTTTTGTAACTGCAACCAACAATCTCTAAGAACATGTGGAGCCTCTCCTTGTGCATGTGAGAAAGCAACAGTACGATCTCTGCAAGCATCTCGATCAAATATGTGAATCGTGTTACCCCAGTCAACCATAGAAACATTCCCATGTCGCTCAACAAGCAGACCTGTTATGTAGATGTCCTCTAGGAAGAAGACGGGGATTAACAAACTAACCTTGTATAGTTCCCTTACCACATCTGTGGATAAAATATACCCAGTGCCGGCCATGTACGGAGGGTGTTCTTTTCGAGGATAATCTTCCTTATTAACGCACCATTTAGGATAGTGTGGACAAATGAATGGAGCATAAGGCTTGTGAATTCGCCCGTGTACAGTTCTCCTGTTGTTCCCATATTTTGTCTTCAGTAAAGCAAAAATCAATTCAACGTTTACTATGACGTCATCATCAGTTTTGATTGCGTAGATCACATGAGAACAGAAATGCGTGATATAATTAAAAGCTGTGAGTCCTTTCAAACTCAGATTTTTATATGAGTCTATAAAGTCTCCGATAACCAAGTCTTCGTGTAAATCATGTTCAGCTCGTAAATCTCCAGGAATGCTGTCTTCTTGAGTGGTTCCATTTGATATTCCCAATAAAAATACTATGCGGAAATTAAATCTGTCCTGCAACAGTTTATTCCCATATGTTCCCCTTATGATGTCTCTACGTTCCCTCCTGTATCTAGTTGTGCAGACATAAATAAGATATTCAACTTTTTCAGCACAAAGATTCTTGTTGTACAAAAGTAGATGGGGAAACCGCGGAAGTCCGTCCGGCCCTACAAAGTGACTTGGTACTAAAGGTCCTTTATAAGGAAACGTTATACCTACAGATTTTTCAATTTTGTGTTTTTCATTTTCCACCACTTTCCACTCAGGTTGTCGTCGTAGACAAAATATCAGAAGGCAATAAAATGCCAAAGCCGAGACCAGATAAATGAAAACCGTCCTTATTCTAGCCATATTTGAGTGGCGATTCAACAACGCCCTAATAGTTTCTAAGCGACTGAAGACGGTCAGGGAATATCCAGCACAACCACGTGGTAGAAATAAGATTCCAAAATTGAGAGCACGTGCCTATTATAGGTATACTAATCCAAACAACCTATGCGCCGGGGTTATATTTGCACTAATTTCCCCAAACCCATTCGTCAAGATAACGTAACAGCCAAGAAGACAGCTCAAAATATATTAGCTGCCTTATCAAAGGAGTCCCTTCCCACATTTCACTTAAGGAAGACGTCTCGCTACTACTTTTTTACGTTTATTTCTTATGAATATAACGCCATTGAGGGTTAAGTACTGTTTAGGACTGTGTGTAGTCAGTCTTTTAGAACTTATGTAACCCTTTTTTTGCACTAGCCATAATGTATTGTGTGTCTCTGTCTCTCTTTGGCACACCCTCTCCGTTTTCTGTCTGTTCTCTGTCTCTCTTTCCCTCTCTATTATGATTGAACGATGAATGGCGATATTATGACCTTATCATGTAGAACTTTAAAACATCCAATTCAGTCAGCTTTTGCAACCAAGGCTATCTTCTCTTTCCACATGGGGATCCCATTATTATTTCCATAAATATACATCATCAACGGCGTGAGAACAAGCAGGCGGGAGGGGGGCGAGCGATTAGCCTCCAACATAAAAGTTTGGGGGTACAATAGTATAGTTCTTTTCAAAGAAACATTGTTCTATGGTTCATTGGCCTTATTTTTTTATGATAATGTGCCTTTTCGCCAAAATTTTCCAAAGATCCTCCAATAACTGTCCCTCCACAGATTCCCCCAGGTAAGTAATTTTCTATAGGGATTATATACTGCAAGTTCTTACAACAACCCCCCCCCCCCACCGAAAATTAATTAATTGCGATACCCAATGAAAATGATGTTCCCATGCCTACATACAGGATAACTTTTCTCTACTATGACATTATCTGTAACTCTTACTATTTATCAATATAATTTGACTTAAGTTTCACACGGTGATCCAGTTAAAAATTACTCTCAGGCTAGAAAGGGCAGGAAACATCTGTGTGGATCAAAGCCCAACACAGTACCGATTAAATCAGCAACTGTAGAGCTCTGTTTGATTGCATTCTGAATTTTGTTTCTCCGCCATGGCACCAACCGGACCACTACCCGTTGATCACGAGGTAACGTGAGGCGGGTCATGGTTTGGGGAAATCAGTTTTCTGTTAAATTCTTCTGGGAAAACTCCATACGTCATCCCTCTGTTGTGGTGTATATAAAATCTGGTACATTTGCAAAACATAGAATACTTTTAAAAGGGCCAGTCCGAAGAAAGGATATTACGCAAAAAATGTACAGATAATTCACTTTGGCCTCATGCAGCAGACATTCATCACTAGTACACAGGAGCTACTCTTGAAATGACAAAATAGCTTTTCTATCTAGTTTACAATCAAATTAGACAGCTACACTTTTACGTACTATCTCTGATACTGCCTAAAAGCTATGTAAAGTTTCTGGGTTCTTTTGTAATCATGCTTTTCACGAAAATAATACGCTCTAAATTTAATAATAATATCATTATCTTTTACATATATTCCCTTTTGGCCACGTCTGTTGTTATTCAAAATGGAGAAACATACATCCGTGATGGTAAAAAATATTCTTAAAATCAAAAACCATTTTTATTTTTTTTTCCAATGATATTATGTATCTCATTTAAATGTATTCATTAAAAAGACTGCATTGATATATAAAGGACATCACACGTTGAACCACTCAGGAGAAGGAAAAGGTAAAAAAGTATATGTGTCAGTAATTTTCCTTTTTGTAATTTAGAATAGTTGATGTAATAAAATACAAGAGCACTCCGACACTCTACTATTGTTTTTCCACGTTATGTTGAGAGTGGCTTGTTTTCAGAGAGACCGTTCAAAGGGTATAATTTGGTCTGTGGATGGATATTTTAATATGAATTTTATCAGTTATTGTAGATATAACATAGATCGTGTAACAGATTTAAAAGTATCAGTCCCCATGTGTAGAAGGGTTATCTAAAGCAAGAGCACGAATGGGTGCAGTGAGGAAGTAATGAAAGTTTTACCCCGTATCAACACTTGATATAACTTGTTCATAAATTACTCTTTGTCAGCAACCCTGAGGGTTCCATTACGACCTCATCTAATTCACTACGTGCACATCTCATGCACTAAAGGACAAAGATGACCTACCCTGTTATCATAGTCTGCTTCTGTCTGTCAAAAAAAAAAATCTCTGTGTCAAGGATACAAAGTACATCGTGTATATGTACACGGATAGCATGTAACATCTATGAAGGGGGCGTTAATTATGTCATTGCTAATGATGCATTGAGCATGACTTTGTTTAAAATTTGAAGAAGGTTACCTTTTAGTTCATTGTTGGTGTATATTATAAAATCCTACCTAATCTAATTGATAATTGAATATGAAATTGTGCATTTTTAATCCGTCTGCTTGGGAATATAAAAAAGTACAAGGAAACTGGAAGAAATATAATATATCCTGCTTAACGTTATTTATTCTTTTTTTCCCCAGAAACGTATTACGTATTTTATATAAATATATTTTTTATATAAATATAAAAGTTTGAAATAGTAGAAAGTTCTATATGTCAACGCTTCAATTTTTCATTTCCGATGCATCTTTGTGGTTAACATTGTGCATTTGTGGCTGATAGTCCTAGCGCGGAGAGCCGTCTGGTTGAGACTCGAACAATAAACCACAAGGACTTAAAGACAATGACGACGTCAAACTCCATATGATCGTAGGTAAAAAGCATTCATGAAAGTACTAGATACAAAGACCTCCATGTTCCATTTCTCATTTAAACACCCTAACTGGGAGACGTTCACGTCCCAGTACAGATGTGTTAAACAAACTGGCTGGGAGACGTTCATGTCCCATTACAGATGTGTTAAACACACTGGCTGGGAGACCTTCACCTCCCATTACAGATGTGTTAAACACACCGGCTGGGAGACCTTCACCTCCCATTACAGATGTGTTAAACCCACTGGCTCAGAGACCTAAGTGTCCCATGTGCTGGCTCCATTCACGAAGAGATATGAGAAACTGATTTATATAAGAAATACTTTAGCGTATGAAGGGTTTTACAAAGTATTCCAAACGCCATTAAAAGCATCACATATAAACGCACATTTTAACAACCGAGTAAAGATATATATATATATATATATATATATATATATATATATATATATATATTGTTCATTCAGACACGTCTGACTGTATAGAGTTCCGATACAGAATGCGTGACTGAATGTTAAATTTGAATTTTCTATTTTATGTTTCAGTATGTACCTATGTATATATATTTATATTGCAATGCATTTCATATGTCACATAAGTTATAATTTGGGAGTATCAGTTAGTGTAGGGGTATATTTATCATATATAGATGCTTCAAGTAGGAGTATTTGATCTTTAAATGGGGAAATATGTGTTGGGAGCTTTGTTAAACAGAGAAGTATCTGCGTGGCAGGAAAATGAAATAGCTTAACAGCCAGGTGTGCCGGGCAATCGGAATATTTGCAATTAATCCTGGTGCCTGTAAGATAAGACCTCTGAAGGCACTGAGGGGTAAGTAAACAAACTCAGTGTAAAATATTGAACCGTAAAGCAAAATGAATTATTTATTATCAGTAACAGCCCTCTTATGAGTGACAGGTCATTTATTATCAAAGGATTTTAGCGGGGGGGGGGGGGGGGCTCACATGTGAATGCGAGACCTACTAAAGAATGGGAAGCCCCTCCAGAGGAAAAGAAACTGCATTATCTTTAGACAAGTTT
Organism: Sipunculus nudus; assembly: GCA_026874595.1. Lineage (NCBI taxonomy): Eukaryota > Metazoa > Annelida > Sipuncula > Golfingiida > Sipunculidae > Sipunculus > Sipunculus nudus. The sequence continues at coordinate 44,152,832 of CM049322.1, read as the reverse complement.
AGGCTCATGTTATTTACATCGATACATGTCTTATATATCACTTATTTTCTCATTTCTCATGAACAATTTTCAAGTTGCCCGATTGGCATTTTATGTAAAATGTTATCCACGCGGCCACCCCTGTAGGTTTAAAAGTCGATATACGAAATATAAATAACAAATATCATCTTTTGTTGCCTGATGATCAGAGATAATATTATAAAAGTGTAATATCAGTATATGCAGTATACTTAATATTTAGGAAAGGCAGGCAAGAAGGCCCGTCGTTAAGTCCGACAGCCATGTCACCTATCGCAAATACTAAGTAAATAATAGAGATGGACCATATGGTGTAAGGAACGCTAGGAATATTTTAGATAAATAATAGTTGTAAGGAAATGACCCAAGAAAGCAACAAATTTAAATGAACTCAACACTATAGTAGCAATTAAAGCTTTGAACAATAGTTTGCCCAGGCTTTTTAATGCTGTTCTGCATCGTGTTGTGCATAAAAACGTTGCTTTAACTTATGATCAAGAACCCACAATCAAGCTAGCAAAGGTCATAGTTCAAAAGTTGATAACTTGTTTGAAAATATACAAAGCCATGCATATAATTCTTGTTTGTGTGTATGCATAGAGTAAGGTCTACTTCGCGTCAGGGGTGACAATACTGACAATTTGTATTCTGTCTATTCGATAAAATTATTAAGATTAATTAAAGATCAATGATGTTTGAGTAGAAAGGATATATTTTATTCAGTTTGGAGAAAATATGTTGACGCTGTGAATGTGAATTTTAGTTAGACAAACCCGGGCGGGAGATGAACACCACACACTGACCTTACCTGAACCAATGACAGAACTGGTACATACTGCCAGCCGAGAGGACTGTCATGCCCCATTAATAACACGACATGACCTATGTATCATCAGGAGCTTCAAATGAGGTCCATTATAGCTACGAGAGGGCATCATCCTTAACTGTTACTAAATTGAAAGTTTTAACTAGAGCCTTGGACATACAAATACAACTTTGTGAGCTTATTTTGCAAAAAAAAAGGTTTAAGGACACCATGACAATTAACGAAACAGGGTGTGGCCCTTAAATCAGTTGAACAGATATAAGGGTGGGGGAGGGGCGCCTACCACCCCCCCCCCCCCCCGGTACATAGGCCTCTGATGGTTGACAGTGAGCCAATCATTGATTACAGCGGGACATCTATAGGAGAGTGGGCTTTTGAGAAGGGCTCGGATTGAAACGGGAGGTGAGTTGACTCCCAGCAAGCCAGCACGGATCTCCGTCCTGGTCTAGGGGCAGATTCAATTTGCTGGTTGGTAGAACCCTGGGGTCAACAGGGGCGGATCCTGGATTTAAGAAAAGGGAGGGGGTCCCCGGGTACGGAAAAGGAGATTGGGAGGGGGGGTTCAACCAGAAATATTCCTGCATGGACCCCCCCCCCCCCCCGGATCCTCCTCTGGCCAACAAACTGAGAGTACCCGTGAACAGTAAAGGGGCCGCCACAATTACCAAACAGAGCCCGTCCGACTTCTCTGTGAGCTGAATAGGGCATTCTCGGCAGGAATACGGCCTGTGTTTGCGGAATTTGGAGGGGGGAGGGGGGTTGGGGGGTTGGCCGACGATCACAGGGTTTCGAAACCTATTCTTAATCCAACGATTTTCCAATGGCGATTTTAAGGTCTCAGAGTTCGTTAACAGGTCGCCCGTAGGTCCTCGGGCACCCGACCAACATGCGATCGATATTTGGTCAGCAATACGACGATTTTAAACGAAAGTTTGCTGTAAAATTCGGACAGAGGTCGACAGAGCTATGCGGCCGCCGTATGGGCTCCCTACGATACTCGAACGACCCCCTCCCGTATCTCGCCCGACTTGTACAAAGTCGACCGTTCTGCGAGTGCGCTCCGTGCTGGTGTCGGGCTGTCGTCGGGTGGCTACCTCGGCCGCTGGCCTGGATCCTCCTGTCAACCCAGCTTTCAGGTCATGCTCCGATGAAGCGGACTGAGGCTCTCGTAAAACCTTTTTCTTAGGAACAGTTTTTTTTCTTCCCTTGGTCTCCTTGGGGGGCATTTTGCTAGCCACTATTACTTAACACCTGTGCAGTGCTCTTCACTCTGTCAGGAAGAAATATGATGTGGCGAACATATTACATGATATATATATATATATATATATATATATATATATATATATATATATATACATATATATATATATATATATATATATATATATATATATATTCGAGGCGCTGGCATCGATAGACCAAAATGACCATCGACCGCAACTCGGACGGCGCCTGCCATTATGCTGGGAGGCTTTCGCCCAACTACCGTTTGTCTACTGTCGGCCGGGCGATAGTTGATCATCATTGGTTAATGGGAATCGCCCATGTTTAATGGGCATCGCCCGAATCCCGTCCGATATGTGACATATTAGATTTTAAGGGTAAAATACGCTCGACTTCCTGGCGGACTTGGAATTCGGAGACTTAATGGCGATCCATACAATTCGGCGGGAGGCCGTTCTATATGTGACACATTCTTCACAAGCTAGTTGTAACTGATAGTAAATGTGAACTGTAAAGCAATACCATCAAGCTTCAAATGATAAATTAATTAATTTTTCCAGTCGTCAGTGTTCTGCGAGTGAGTGACCAGAGAGTTTGAGAGGACTTAGCATGGTGTCAGTTTAAACTGGGCTAATCAACTACAGTTGGGACATCAGTCTAGCCGTTGGCCCTGTGGTCGGCACTACGGAGAAACGAATTAAGATTTGAGAAAAGAAAAGTAGCACCAGATATAGTCCAGCTGCTAAGAGAAGAATTGTGAAAAAGTGAAAGAAGCATGAAACTTGGCTTAATAGCTGACCAGACCATATTCATTATTTTCAGATATAGGGTCCAGCGGATTTTCACCCCATGTTGGTCAAAATCCAAGATGGCGGCCAAGATACCCGCCGGATTATAAAATATCAATACATTCGGTTATATTTGTCCTAGAATGCTTTCCTAGTGCACAATTCCTATGTTTTCCTATGTTTAGACCTTAGAATTTCGCTCGGCTCGATATCTGAACATTTAGAGTATGGTCTGGAAAATTATAATGCCAAGTTTCATTCTTCTTTCATTGTTTGCACAATTCTTCTCAATATGCAGCTTTACCGCTGGACTAATGGGAATATTACCAAATTCTTGAGAAAAACCCAGCTAATGAGTATATGAGGAGGTTTGAAACCTCAAAAATTGAATTCTCAGCCCCAAAAAACATAATATTAGAGTATTTGCAATGTTTTCTGGGGACATTATAACTCAAGTTATTGACATTTTCAAATCTGGCGGCCATCTTGGCCGCCATCTTGGATTTTGGCCAAGATATTTTTTTTTTCAGCTTCGCCCTATATCTGGAATTTATCAATAAGCTCCAAAGAATACTTTTGCCAACTTTCATGCTTCTTTCCTTTTTTTCACAATTCCTCCAAATATGGGAGCTTAACCGCTGGACTAATATGGACAGTAGGCCCGTAATTTTCACACCTAGTACTCGTCCCTGTACCCCTCCTGACATGTCAGGGAACCCACTACTTACGTGTGTTGGTCACGCACACTGTACAAGTTTCAAACAGTTTATCGGTTGGCCGCTAAATATTAAATAACAGCGAAGTTATCCGCGTTTGCTCTTATTTCGCCTGTTGCTCTGCCCGTTATACAGAGTTGACAGTTTTTATACTCGATAACTGCACGTAATTCAGAGTAAAGATGTACCCGCAACTGAGAAAATAAATATAGGATAATAAATTGTAACTATAAAGGTACTTCCCGCAAAGTGGCCGTAAATAGGAGGTTTCCTTAGTAAAAATTACCCATAAAGGTAAGTTCCACTATATATTGAATGAGTATATTTGTGCGAGTCTCTCAGTATAGAAAATGAGATGAAGACGCCAAAGTGTGTATATTTTTTTTCACGAGCTTTTGAAGTTTAGAACTCCTTTATCAGGGGGTAAGTGGAATTTGTACAAACAGCGGCTGAATGTGTATATATATATATATATATATATATATATATATATATATATATATATATACAACGTAAAATCATCATAATGCGTGGTACACTGTGATAGTTCACAGACTGGCTGGTCTGAGGTTGCACCATTATGCCTTAATTATGTTCCGTGAGAGTTATTGTTCCGTTATTCATAAACCAAGGTTATAAATGACCGTTCATGATTTTCAGGTTTATGTTGAGGTCATGATGCCCCCTGACACGTCAGTGGTTTGAAATTCACCAGTTAATGGGCTCGAATCACGATTGACGATTAGTACAATAGTACCATACTGATGTAAGTCCGTCATTATTTATGCGGCTGGGGTCAACATTGGCACGAAGTCGTATATTAAACAATAAATCACGGAGCAAGTATCTGCACGCTTACGCATAAGTTAGTGATCTCTCTAATAATGACTGTTCGTACGCTTACGAGTTAGTCTCAGAAGAGGGTGGTATCCGTGGCGGGAATATGCACGTTTGCTCGAGAGATGTCGTCACGACATTATGGATATGGTGGGGTCTCTGGGTGCTACTAATGAGATGGCAGGCCTCAAAATGAATGAATATTATATGGTTACTGCATGCACACAAGCGATACAGATAATCCCCATTCATCTCATGATGCAGAATCGGTTTCTTTAGATACTGGGACATGCTGTACTTTTGGTTAAACAGCGTTATTAACAATTATGTCTTAATTTATCATTGGACTCTTATTTTCCGTATCATACTCCTCTGCTGGAGGTAATGAAAACAAATGCAGACCAACCTGTCTGCGTGACCACTTGTTAAATGTGGACCACTGGCTATTACAGGCACCGGCATGAAATAAATATTTATATAAGTGTATGACTGTGCTTCCGGCCTGGACGAGTATGTGAAGATCGGTTGGTTTTCCTTGGTCCAAGCCCAGGATTATGAATGTGCTCGATGCACGCTACATCAACCTTAATTAATCATTAAATGAATAGATGTTATTTAACTGAAGTTGAAATTTGATTTTTGTTGCCTGTGAACATACCACATATGTCGGTATCCAAGTAAATGTTTGACGATGTATGTCTGTCACCCGAATGCCATCTAGGTTTGTGGATTTCTTGAAATATTTAGAACCTGCCTAAAATGACCACCTATCTAATCGGACCACTTGAGACAAGTCTCATAAGCCCTCATAAGGTTATACTGTAAAATTTTCTGATCACACCAGCACTAATACAAACAACAGAAAACACTACAATATATATATATATATTGCTTTGTTTTTACTCTCTGGTGGTGTGATCAGCACTGAATGCTGGTTTCGTGGATGGCATGTACATGGCGATAAATGCTTCCCTACGACAAACATAGGACTTCCGGTCTTTTCCGCTTTCGGGGTAATAGTAGCAGTTATCGTTAGTGAAGGAATATGTTAACCTGAAACATTGATTGTCATATTAAGGCAACCACAACAATGACGTCTACATTAAAAGATATTGTCTTTAAAAACAAACCCTTTTTATAAACAGGTTGGGGATTGCTTGTTTGTTTACTGTTGATAAGACAAAGTATATGACCCAAGCTTTGTGCGTGAACGTCATGGTGAGTGCTCTCATAGTGCAACGCCATCTGACACCTGACAATGCATGGTGGGATGAGTGATCAAGGTTTACAGTGCATGATGTGACGGAACTTCATAATGTGGTGGAGATGAAACCAAGTGAAGACCGTGCTTGATTTGTTGATATACTTAATTTGTTGACACTGCATGGTGGTGACGATAATGGTGATGATGACGACAACAGTGCAAAATATGATGACATAGCATATTGTGATGTAAATACATGATGTGATGACAATACCTGAATTAATGACAGTGCATAATGTGATGTCAATACATGATGTAATGACAATACCTGAATTAATGAGAGTGCATATTGTGATGTCAATACATGATGTGATGACAATACCTGAATTAATGACAGTGCATAATGTGATGTCAATACATGATGTGATGACAATACCTGAATTAATGACAGTGCATAATGTGATGTCAATACATGATGTGATGACAATACCTGAATTAATGACAGTGCATAATGTGATGTCAATACATGATGTGATGACAATACCTGAATTAATGACAGTGCATAATGTGATGTCAATACATGATGTGATGACAATACCTGAATTAATGACAGTGCATAATGTGATGTCAATACATGATGTGATGACAATACCTGAATTAATGACAGTGCATAATATGATGTCAATACATGATGTGATGACAATACCTGAATTAATGACAGTGCATAATGTGATGTCAATACATGATGTGATGACAGTGCATAATGACAGTGCATAATGTGATGTCAATACATGATGTGATGACAATACCTGAATTAATGACAGTGCATAATGTGATGTCAATACATGATGTGATGACAAAACCTGAATTAATGACAGTGCATATTGTGATGTCAATACATGATGTGATGACAATACCTGAATTAATGACAGTGCATAATGTGATGTCAATACATGATGTGATGACAATACCTGAATTAATGACAGTGCATATTGTGATGTCAATACATGATGTGATGACAATACCTGAATTAATGACAGTGCATAATGTGATGTCAATACATGATGTGATGACAATACCTGAATTAATGACAGTGCATAATGTGATGTCAATACATGATGTGATGACAATACCTGAATTAATGACAGTGCATAATGTGATGTCAATACATGATGTGATGACAATACCTGAATTAATGACAGTGCATAATGTGATGTCAATACATGATGTGATGACAATACCTGAATTAATGACAGTGCATAATGTGATGTCAATACATGATGTGATGACAATACCTGAATTAATGACAGTGCATAATGTGATGTCAATACATGATGTGATGACAATACCTGAATTAATGACAGTGCATAATGTGATGTCAATACATGATGTGATGACAATACCTGAATTAATGACAGTGCATAATGTGATGTCAATACATGATGTGATGACAATACCTGAATTAATGACAGTGCATATTGTGATGTCAATACATGATGTGATGACAATACCTGAATTAATGACAGTGCATATTGTGATGTCAATACATGATGTGATGACAATACCTGAATTAATGACAGTGCATAATGTGATGTCAATACATGATGTGATGACAATACCTGAATTAATGGCAGTGCATAATGTGATGTCAATACATGATGTGATGACAATACCTGAATTAATGACAGTGCATATATTATGATGTCAATACATGATGTGATGACAATACCTGAATTAATGACAGTGCATATTGTGATGTCAATACATGATGTGATGACAATACCTGAATTAATGACAGTGCATAATGTGATGTCAATACATGATGTGATGACAAAACCTGAATTAATGACAGTGCATATTGTGATGTCAATACATGCTGTGATGACAGCACATGATGTGATGACAATACCTGAATTAATGACAGTGCATAATGTGATGTCAATACATGATGTGATGACAATACCTGAATTAATGACAGTGCATAATGTGATGTCAATACATAATGTGATGACAATACCTGAATTAATGACAGTGCATAATGTGATGTCAATACATGATGTGATGACAATACCTGAATTAATGACAGTGCATATTCTGATGTCAATACATGATGTGATGACAATACCTGAATTAATGACAGTGCATATTGTGATGTCAATACATGATGTGATGACAATACCTGAATTAATGACAGTGCATAATGTGATGTCAATACATGATGTGATGACAATACCTGAATTAATGGCAGTGCATAATGTGATGTCAATACATGATGTGATGACAATACCTGAATTAATGACAGTGCATATTGTGATGTCAATACATGATGTGATGACAATACCTGAATTAATGACAGTGCATATTGTGATGTAAATACATGATGTGATGACAATACCTGAATTAATGACAGTGCATAATGTGATGTCAATACATGATGTGATGACAAAACCTGAATTAATGACAGTGCATATTGTGATGTCAATACATGCTGTGATGACAGCACATGATGTGATGACAATACCTGAATTAATGACAGTGCATAATGTGATGTCAATACATGATGTGATGACAATACCTGAATTAATGACAGTGCATAATGTGATGTCAATACATGATGTGATGACAATACCTGAATTAATGACAGTGCATAATGTGATGTCAATACATGATGTGATGACAATACCTGAATTAATGACAGTGCATATTGTGATGTCAATACATGATGTGATGACAATACCTGAATTAATGACAGTGCATAATGTGATGTCAATACATGATGTGATGAAAATACCTGAATTAATGGCAGTGCATAATGTGATGTCCATACATGATGTGATGACAATACCTGAATTAATGACAGTGCATATTGTGATGTCAATACATGATGTGATGACAATACCTGAATTAATGACAGTGCATATTGTGATGTCAATACATGATGTGATGACAATACCTGAATTAATGACAGTGCATAATGTGATGTCAATACATGATGTGATGACAAAACCTGAATTAATGACAGTGCATATTGTGATGTCAATACATGCTGTGATGACAGCACATGATGTGATGACCGTACATGCTGTGATGACAGTGCATAATGAAAGGTCAATACATTATGTGATGACAATACATGATGTGAAGACAGGACATATTGTGATGACAGTGCATATTTTGATGTCAATACACGACGTGATGACAGGACAAGGTGTGATGACAATACATATTGTGATGACAATACAGATGTGATGAAAGAATAAGGTATGATGACATGCCTCGATGTGATGACAGTCCATATTATGATGTCAATACATAATGTGATGACAGGACAAGATGTGATGACAGTGCATATTGTAATGTCAGTATCTGATGTGATGACAGTATGTGATATGATGACAGTGAAAAGTGTGACGTCAATACACGAAATGATGACAATACATGATGTGATGACAGTTCATATTGTGATTTCAATACCTGATGTGATGACAGTATATGATATGATGACTTGCCATGATGTGAAGACAGGACATGGTGTGATGTCAATACATGATGTGATGACAATACAGATATAGTGCATATTGTTAATTCAATACATGAAGTGATTTTAATACCTGATGTGATGACATGCCATGAAGTGAAGACCTTACCTGATGTGATGGCAGTGAATATTGTGATATCAATACACGATATGATTACAGTACATGATGTAAAGACGGTGCATATTGTGATTTTAATGTCTGATGTGATGACAGGACATGATGTGACGACAGTGCTTATTGTGATGTCAATACAGATACAGTGCATATTGTTAATTCAATACATGAAGTGACGACAGTACATGATGTGATGTCAGTGCATGTTGTGATATCAATACATGATGCGATGACCGTGCATGATGTGATGACAGTGAATATTGTCATGTCAATACACAATATGATGACAGTACATGATGTGATGACATTGCATATTGTGACGTCAATACCTGATGTGGTGACAGTAGTTGATGTGATGACAGTGAATATTGTGATGTCAATACACGATATGATGACAGGACATAATGTGATGACAGTGCATATTGTGATGTCAGTACAGATACAGAGCATATTGTTATGTCAATGCATGAAATGATGACATAACATGATGTGATGACTGTGCATATTGTGACGTCAATACCTGATGTGGTGACAGTAGATGATGTGATGACAGTGAATATTGTAATGTGAATACACGATATGATGACAGTACATGATGTGATGACAGTGCATATTGTGATTTCAATACCTGATGTGATGACAGAACATAATGGGATGGCAGTGCATATTTTGATGTCAATACATGATGTGATTGCAGGAATGATGTGATGATAGGCATGATGTGATACTGCATGGTGTGGTTTCAGGAACAGTATGATGTGATAAGGGTTAACAGTCCATGGTGTGGTGACAAAGGGCAGTACATAATGTGATGACAGTGCTTGATATAATGACAGTTAGCAGTGTATGTTAAGATGAGAATGCATGTTGTGATCGTGCATTATTTGTCGACAGAACATGAATGATTGACAGCGCCTAATTTGTTGACAGAACATGATTGATTGAACGTGCCTTATTTGATGACAGAACACGAAATGATTACAGTACAAAATGTGATGACAGTGCGTGATCAGCGGACCTTATAAGATATGATGACAGTGCATTGTATGGCGTCAGATAACAGCGCATGATGCGTTGACAGTGCAGAGTATGGTGACGGATCACAGTTCATGATCTGATGGCTTTACAAGGTATGGTGACAGACAGCAGTACGTGATGTTATTGCGGTTCATGGTATGGTGTCAGATAACAGTAGGTGATGTGATGGCGGTACATGGCTTATAGCAAATGAGAGTACGTGATGTGGTGGTGGTATATGGCATGATGGTAGGTAAAAGTACGTGATGTGATGGATGTACATGGCATGGTGTTATATATCAGTACTTGATGTGATGGTGGTACATAGCATGGTGTCGGATAACAGTACATGATGTGGTGGTGTTATTTGGCATGATGACATATAACAGTACATGATGTGGTGGAGTTATATGGCATGATGACATATAACAGTGCGTTATGTTATGGCGGTACATAGCATGGTGTCAGATAACAGTACATGATGTGACGGCGGTACATGGTATGGTGACACATAACAGTGCCAGATGTGATGACGGTACATGGTAAAAATACATGATGTCCTGAAAGAGCATGAAGCTGTGGCTGTGTTTGGTGTGATAACAGTTATATGTGATGAGAGCTTGTGACTGTTGTGAAGTCCACGCATGGTGTGATGACAGTGTTGAGAGTGATGAGAGTGCAAGCCGTTTTGACAGTGCATGGTGTGGTGACAGTGTTTGGTGTGACGAGAGTACAAGCTGTTTTGACAGTGCATGGTGTGGTGACAGTGTTGGGTGTGATGAGAGTGCAAGCTGTTTTGACAGTGCATGGGGTGGTGACAGTGCTGGGTGTGACGAGAGTGCAAGCTGTTTTGATAGTTCGTCGTATGGTGACAGTGTTGGGTGTGATGAGAGTGCAAGCTGTTTTGACAGTGCATGGTGTGGTGACAGTGTTGGGTGTGATGAGAGTGCAAGCTGTTTTGACAGTGCATGGTGTGGTGACAGTGTTGGGTGTGATGAGAGTGCAAGCTGTTTTGACAGGGCTTGGTGTGGTGACAGTGCTGGGTGTGATGAGAGTGCAAGCTGTTTTGATAGTTCGTCGTGTGGTGACAGTGTTGGGTGTGATGAGAGTGGAAGCTGTTTTGACAGTGTATGGAGTGGTGACAGTGTTGGTTGGGATGAGAGTGCAAGCTGTGTTGACAGTGCATGGTGTGGTGACAGTATTGGATGTGATGAGAGTGCAAGCTGTTTTAATATTGCATGGTGTGGTGACAGTGTTGGGTGTGATGAGAGTGCAGGCTGTTTTGACAGGGCATGGTGTGATGACAGTGTTGGGAGTGATTAGAATGCAAGCTGTTTTGACAGTACATCGTGTGGTGACAGTGTTGGGTATGATGAGAGTGCAAGCTGTTTTGACAGTGCATGGTGTGATGACAGTGTATGATTCGATGTAAATGCATGCAATTGTGTCATGACAGTTCATGATGTGAGTATAGTGCATGGTGTTATTATACTTACATATTATGTTGTAATTAATGTCATCAAAACATTTTTAGTTTATGAAGTATTGCTCGTAAATTAGGCAACCCATATCTAAGACGAACACTCAACACAATTATATATATATATATATATATATATATATATATATATATATATATATATATATATATATATATATATATTACAAGATAATCTGTCATCCCAACAAACAAGTCACTCAAATTCAAGTGAAATACTAGATGCGTTCTTAACGGATTGTGACCCGTGTCGCAAATCACATAAATGTAGATCTTCTTGTCAATATCATAGCAATAGCGGATTGAAGCTTTATCGATACGTCGAATGTGTTTAACGAAATGGACTGGGGCCGCTGTTTTATATGCGTCAAAGACAATACGACACATCTTGTTGGGACGTATATTTGATTTCACTGTTCGCCCAGACGTAGCTCGGGGGGACGCGCCGCTAAGTCAATCCCAGCGTTGCCCATTGACGTATCCCCTAGAGACGCAGCCCAGGACAAGAATGTATCGTATATGCAGTAGGATGATTATGGAGGTCCATTCAATATTATGTGAAAATATAACTTATCTGGTCTTTACAACTAGTGGATGTATGAAACTGCCCGAGTATCAATGTTGGCATATCAGTATTGCAAAAGCTTTTGACAGACACGCACTATTGACGCGCTGCTACAAACGAATAAGTACGGTCAACATATGTTTTCCCTTTTTTTAAGGGATTTTTTTAGGTATATTAATCAACCCAATCCAAGTGCTTTAAACCAGAATATATTTTGTAAAAGATAACTTTACTTAGTTCGCCGAACTAACTTTCCTGATTATATTTGAGCTGGACGATTTCGGGTTTGACGCCTTGTGGTAAAATTTCTCATTATACCTGCGTAGTAAGTTTCTTTTTACATCCACACACACACACGGAGAGAGAGACAGACAGAGACAGAGACAGACAGAGACGAAGAGAGAGAGAGACGAAGAGAGAGAGAGAGAGAGAGAGAGAGAGAGAGAGAGAGAGAGAGAGTGATAGGGGTCGAACTATTAAAACTTTCAATGTAATAAAATATTATAATTCGAGAGAGAAAGAAAGATTTTCGGGAAATATTTTATTAACAATTTATGTTTAATTTTTAATTGTTATATATACATTTAAATAATTCATAATTTGATATAAAATGAAACATTTACAAAATCGTCAAAATCCATTTTCTGTACTGTCTGATTTGTACACAGATGCTTGCTATCAAAGCCCACTATAGCTTCTGTAAAAAAGTACCAACATCTCCAAAATATATAATTCAAATTATTAGACTGCCAAAGTTTGGAATGTCGCTAATATATCTATATTTCGTCCATTGAAATGTACCTGGGTGTCGGTACCCAAAACTATGATAAAAGAACATCGTTCAATAATATCTCGACCGTTTGGTACAACAGACCCAGTGAAATAAAACTCTTTTTTTCACACAGGTGTGACCGAATGAACACTCCGAACAGATGGAAAATCCTTTGAATTTTTTTTTTAAATTATGGCCTACACGTTTCCAAACGTTTTTATCAATTTTTATTTAAATTTGATTTATGGGTTGATGTGATTTATCTAGAAACAGTATATTTAATATTCATGACATGGGATACCATGAACAATTCAATTTCGGATGTTTGGCCTAACCATTTCCCTAAACGAAAATGCGGATTTCCTAACGACATACAACAAAGGTTATTTCAAATCAAGAATGAACTAAACATGTGAGATATAATATCAGTGTGAAATTCTATTAACAAATTCTCTGGTTTAATGAAGGTAATGAGTGATCTAATTTTATATATTTCATGTTGTATAAAGCACACTGAATACCTTTATAAAAAACCGTGAGTATATCATGTGCAGAATATAGCCACCCGACGGACCTCTTGGTTTACACAACCATAAGCAGTGAACCGTATGGGTAACATCTGTGAGGGCAACCTAGGCATGAGCAATGAGCTGCGTCTGATTAAGATTAGTCTCTGTTGACTTGGTACGTCTGAACAGCATGCGTCGTATCAGGATGCGTCTCAGAGGAACGGAAACGAACAGACTACGGTGTGGCATACAGAACCTGACCGGACGCCAGCATGACCTTCATCTCTGACCTAGTAGGCCCTATCTCTCGAACAGTACCGCTATAAACAACAGCAATGCACAGTCAAAAGTTATCTGACAACACTCAGACAAGCGGTCTCGACATTTTGTGTCAAGGTTGTTTGTTATTCAGGCCTTAACAATACTACACAATATTACAATACTATACTGCTTCACACAGGTACCTATTGCAGTATCCACAAAACCCAGTTGGACTTTATTATAAAGGCTTATCGGCAAAAAAAAACAATGTTTGGTTTTCAGGCACTTTTTTTTTAATTAATGCGGCCGGGTATTCTTTTTTTTGTATTTTTTTTTTATAAAAATGTCATATGGCCAGGTAAAAGCATGATTACATCATAATTTTTTTCGCTAAACAGGTAAAAGCAATACATAAGAGAGGATATTAGATCAAAATTGTATTATTTTATCTTCTTTAATGAAATGTCCGAGCGGCTGGGGCTCAATATTGGTAAGTTTCTATTTAAAAAATAAAAATAACAATTATTTCGGGGTTTAACATTGACGCTGGTGGTGCCTCAGAACCAAACATTATATTTAATGTTGCCTTACTGATCGGCAAAGCTTGTTTTTCTTCTTGTATGTTTGTCTGACCTTTAGGTCACATAACTGCTCGTAGACAAATTTATAAGTAAATAATATTACGAAACAGTCTGGTCACATATGCGTTGTAATTTGAAATAAAACATACAAAAAGTTCGTTCAATATCTGGCAATATCAAGTCCAAATGTCAAAACATCGAAGGGGGGAAAGGTGTGTGTATGTGTGGGTTGGGGGGGGGGGGGGGGCTGTGCCGGTTCCGCTCCGCTGAGACGAAGTCCGTTGAGACGACCCCGAAAATCGACGACCCGTTGAGACGACAGGGGCTCCAGACGAATGGCTTTATATAGGGAAACCCCCAGCCCAGTGGTGTCCCGGTACTGGCGCTAACTAATCCGAGTCGTCCAAACGAAACAACCTTCAAACTTGGTTTACATTAAAAAATATATATATATTTGTTTAATTTTTCTAAACAATAACTCCACTTGTTTGATTTTAACTTTTGTTGACACAATTTGGTATATAACTCAACATAGAAAGCCCTAGAATGACGCCTGTCCAGTATGCTAAAAAAGATTACTCATTTCGATATTTTTATTAATTTATCTGTGTGCGTTTTCCAATGAAAAGACAAATGAAAACTAAATGGGCGTGTCAGATAAAAATCACATCAGCAGGAAAAAATTAAATCATGGTAAACAAGTTTAACGGCGCAATTTTTGGCCGTTTCGGACATTTCTTCGACATGGGAGCTATCTGCGCTATTCCGTATTCCACGTGTTTCCCCGTCTATATGAGCCAGAGCGGATGATACTAACTGAATACTACTCACAGGTAGTATTTTCTTGTTAACAAAATAACAACCAACCTAATTTTTTATTTTATAAAGTTATTTTTCTCATAAAATTGTTGTCCATTTATAATGTCTTTTATTCGGGATGTGGTCCTGTCAGAAGTCGAATATAATCAAAATATGTAAATATTTATTCTTTCCTTAATACATTAAGTACGTGTAAGAGATCAATATAAATGATTCATCATCCAGAAACCTTTGATCGACATTTTTCGTCCGTTAATTAAAGGTTCATTCTTTGAACTGTACGAGTGGCCGCGTCGGGTGAATGGTTTCTCGTGACCGCGTTTATACTGCGGCTTCGCTGGTCTCTGGTGAGCAGTTCGTTCATGTTTGAGCAGACTTAATATGTTCTCACGACATGATATACATACTTATAATAGTGAAAATTATAACAGGAATATGGAAAATGAAGTAAGATGTTACACGTTAAACCTGTAATTATCAGTCATTTAAACCTCTGGTTAGGCCAATAAATTGGAGAACGCTGATGGGTTAACCATACCCGGAGTTTATCACTATTGGGTCGTACTTTAAGCCAAAATAATGCTCTAATTAACAATAAAATTACTAAATATTTTGTCAGACTTCAGTTAAGGAACACAACGATATAAGTGCATGAGGGTAATATAGTAATAATGGATAACACAGATATACTGGGCATTAACGTGTGCTGATCTGACGTATGTTGCATCGATCACAGAGCTTAATGATTTCCCAAAAAGACCCAAGAGAGGGTTTACTAACGAAAGTATAATTAACTATTATTACTTAGTCTTTTTATTTTAGTACGTGTAAAGTTTAGACAGTCAGACAAGTGATACACGTACTCTTATTTTAACAAAACGTCCTATCGGGATACGTTTCAGTGGGTACGTCCCGGCGGCCTACGTCCCAAAAATCTGCGTCTCACCGGCCTGTAGTCGTGAGAGCGATCGGAAAAGGAAGAGCGGCCGCAGCACGATTTAGCGCGTATATGACTGGTGTAAATAAATCTAATGAGAGAGAGAGAGAGGTATGTGTTGCTGCTAGCTATGTAGTGTCTCTTATACAATTGTGAGAGGGAGACACAAGCTGTTAATTGGATTAGGGTATATGGTAGTCTGAATGAGAGCGCAGAGTAAACAGAGTGATCGTTCTTATCGGTCATTTCACACCTGACGCGTGCCCCGGCCCGGTAGCCCATGACCTGATTACCGATGACCGACCCCTCGGACCAGTACTTTAGTTTGACAGTTCTCGAGTTGTCATGATGCCTAAAAAATCCTTTTTTAACATTGATAAACCATTAAATTTTATAATTTATATATTGAAACCAATTCTCATCGAAACATTTAGGGAAATATACAACTGTCACTTGCGCTTATATTCCTGTTTTCCACACAAAACGAAATTTCTCTTCCTAAACAGTTTTTGGCCGTTTTCTCAAAACAGTATTTCAGGAGACTGTACGGTCTTCAGAGCGTTATTTCCAAAAAAAACATCGAATATAGAGTCTTCAAATTTTGCATATAGGTAAATCAACAAGTATTCTGAAAGGCGTTGTTTTCTTTTTCCTATATCGTTATTAGTGTAGTAGAAATACGTTATTTAAACGAAATAAGTATTGTTAACATCACACATTTTTTTTTTTTAATTTAAAATTCATTATGAAAAAAAGACTATAAATATATAACAAACAAAAAAATCCTGGAGATATTTGTATGTAGTTTCAAATGATACTGTTTTAACACACATACTCTATGCCAATTTTGAGATATATCCAATTAAAAAAAATAATTTTAAATCATTTCGAGTTTTAAATTTTCAGAGTGGACATTGTTACACATTTTAAATATATTTCATCTGGTAGAGAATATTCTAAGGATTCTAAATATATATACATCACTGTGTCTTAAAGTATTATTAATATGAATTCTAAAGCTAAATTAAACCAAGGTTGTTTGACGATGATTAGACCTTAATTTAGGTGCTTATTCATCAGTTATGCTCTTTGCTCAATCATCAGTTAATATATTAACACTATTAACGCTTGTTCCATTGATATTTGTTGTTGAATAAAGTTGTTGAATCATGTTTCATATTAATCTCCATTGTTCATACTCGATACACCATATCCTAAAACTGGCAGTAAAAATCCAATGCTAAAATATGAAAATGAACTCTAAAAATGAAGACATTTTTCCGTCCTCCATGGACGTTGTTATGGACTAATGAGTATTTTCTGATGATCATATATGCGTAAATTATACTGGAACAAAATCATCCCCGTCAAGTTCATACATGAATATCAAAATTAGGCCATCGCCTACATGCTATGAGGAGCTATAAAGCATTTTCTGGTGATTATATAAGCGCAATTAATACCAGAAGAAATAATCCCGATCACTATCTAAACACTTTGATCTCATTAATAACGGTGGTCTGCAAGGCTTTCCCCGTTAAATTTATTAATGACCGCCGTTTGGTTAATCCCTCTGTCAAAATAACCGGGCATTAGCAGCCACGATCCTAGACCCCCGCCGCACGAAGCAAGTCCAGTAGTGCGACCATGGTATCGTGGTTGCACTAGTGCACTGAAGCGTAACTGGTCACGTGGGTCACGTACGCCCTCAGCAGGACCCGCGACACAAAGATGTGCACTCCCTGACCTGGCGGAAGCAAAACCTTGACCTCTGACCTGTTTATAGCTCTCCGACAGCGGGCCCCATAAACCACTGTAAGTACGCTTACGGCGAGGGTATATAAAAACACTTACTGGGGCTGCACCTGACAGTGTACATAAAGGGCTGTCAATAGTGATGCCGTGACCATCATACACGTAGGAAGCTATTCCCGTATTCAAAATGCCCAAGTAAGCTGTTTTATTCACTGACTGTTTTCTGGTCGACACGCTTGTAGGTCAGCTCCGTATGCATGTCTGTAGATTTGATTTTCTGACATACAGGACATTTATCAGTCGTTCTGAAATTTTTATTCTTGTACAGTGGAATCCCGCCTTGCGACCATCCGACAATTGCGACCACCCCCACAATTACGACCACATTTCCTGGTCCCAAATATAAGATCCAGGTAACTTAGAGTAACAAAAATACGACCACCCAAAATTACGACCACTTAGGTCAGTCCCCTATGTGATCGTAATTGAAAAAGGCCTATTGTTACCACACAAAAAAAAGCAAGGGTCTCCGAATAAGAAGCGTGCGGGACGCTCAGGCATACATATTGGAGAGTCCCATCTGAGTATAGCGAGGCCAAAGTGAAGATAATATGTGTTCAATTTTGAAAGGTCTTTTAAAAACTGAATATTTTTTTCGAAAATTTTGTAATTATGACTTAATCATATCATTATATGATAAGAAATCGTTTCATTATGTTAATATATTCTTACAGCGAAATGTAAGCTTCAGTTATCAGTGTGTTCACTACTGACGGGAACCGGTACGTCTTAGGCAGCCGGTAAAGCCGTGGTCCCAACCCGCCGTACTTGCAAGTGTGTGCTGTCTACTTGCAAAAACGTGGGCAAAACTTGGGGATCCGTACGTGGTGAGTACCGCCTCAGTACGGATTTGGGAGCACGCAGACACGCCGTAGCACTTTTAGTGCATGAGGAACTTTCGCTGCGTTCGGGCTGCGTTCGGGCTACGGATTCAACCCCGACATCGGGCGGAAAAACTTACGTCCGTCGCACTTGCACGCACTTACAACATGCGAGTGAGTAAGGGCATCGTACGTGAGAAGCACGTGTGAGTACTGCCTCCGTACGACAACGTGGCAATCGCACGGAGAACGTACGTTACAAGCACGTTGCAAGCACGTGCAACTCACTCACCACGTGCGGATCGTACGATGCACGCAAACGCTCACGGGCCACGTACTCACAACTTGCGCAGCCGTGCGTTGCCTTTTCCCTCTCCATGTTTTCAGAAAAACGTGGCATCCCCCCCCCCCCCCCCAAAAAAAAAAAAAAAAACGTACGGACTAAAAACACGCACGATGGGTTGTGACCGGGGCTTAAAGGTAATTGACAACTACAAGGTCCTAAAGCCTGAAAACGCTCGTCCCATTTGACGCTTGGACCCTTAAGCCGCGTTCACACCCATCTCTTTTTTTTTTGCTTCCGCATCCGCACCCGCATCCTTCATCCCTCGTCTGCCATCCGTCATACTTGTTTCATATTGTATACACTATTTTCTTTCACGAGGTTAATATATATATATATATATATATATATATATATATATATATTATTATTATTATCTATTTATTTAGTTATCAGTGGTCCAGGCCGCAAACCTTGATTTGGAATTGCGGCTTTAAGGGGGCGGGGGGCTCCACCTGTATCCGCTTCTGATAAATGATAGTTTTCATGTAAAAATTATTACTGTTAAATACATGTTTCTTTATTCAATGAGGATATTTTATTCTAGATTCGAGATTTAATAGCAAATTATCTATTGCCGCGTATCCGTTTGACCTTGAAGTTGACCAAATTCATGTAACTGAGGTTTAGAACTGTGATTTAAAATGGCACCAATTCCACGTCCGTATAAACCCCGTTTCAATAAGGACATATAGGCTATTTTTTTCGTGGACTTAATAGTAAGTTTATTATCCCCCGCCTCAGCGGAGGGGGGGGGATCTATAGTGAACAACCCGTCGTCTGTCCGTCCGTTCGTATACAATTTAATGCGACGCGATTCTTGAAATGTATGTCTCGGATCTACTTCAAATTACAGTAGCAAGTGCATCTTATTGGACTCCACGCTAATGAGGCTTTGGTCACACTTGACTGATATTTTTTAAAATTATTTTTCAATACAAAACTTTAACATATTATATGCGACGCGATATCTTGAAAAGTTTTACTCAGATTTACTTTTAAAGGTAGTAGCTGGTGCATCTGATAGATCTCCGAAGCATATTATGTTTTGGTCACACTTGAATTATCTTTGGAATGTGTTCTGATTTTTTTAAACAATTTTTTTACATATCATATGTGACACTATTTCTCAAAAAAAAGTTTGACTGGAATCTTCTGGGATAACTTACGAGGAATACGTAGATATTGATCAAACTAAGCAGAAATATTAATCAATATAATGTCTCGCCTAATTTTGAGTTCCAGCAAAATCCATGCAGTTTTAATAAGGCCAGAGGTCACCACACCTTGGTAGTACTATAAGGACTCTTCGGTTGGCTCCGAAATCGTCAATAAACCAATAACAGCCAATGTCGATGATGAAAGCCACCTTTAATGAGCAAGTCGGTGTACAGCAAACAACATGGTGTCAGCATATCGACCGGCCAGGCCGGACACCTACACTTGACTCCCTGCAGCTAACCCTGACTCGCCTTATCCCCCGTTGGCTCCTAGTTCCTACATACCAAACGTATCAGGTTCCGGCTGACCACCACAGTGTACAGCTACTTCTGGTCACTAATAATTTATTGTAGCGCAATCCTATACTCTACGCCCAAGTATCTAGGCCTACGTATAAGTATATATGTATACCCGCATATTTAATGATGTCACAGGTCACAAGATAAACAACGCACGTATGCACGTTTGCGGTGCTCATGTTATTAACTGATTAATGCAAAAAAATAACATTTCACATGAAAAACACCTCTCTCAAATGCAATTTTCCTTTAGGTGGCGGGCACATCTTAAAGGTCTCCATACCTGACAGGTTATAAGGTCTTAAGTTGATGGATTATGGGATTTATTGATTAATGTTTACACTTAATGTCAAACATTTATGTGCAATTCAGTATTTTAAAAAGTGTTATTAAAATCAATTTCTAATCAGCCAGGCAGGTATATTTTATTGTTATCCTCGCCTGATTAGGTTTAGGTGCATTCTCAGTGGATTTTGTGATTTTCTTCTTCTGCATGTGTCAATGTTTTCACTTTCCGTCTTGGCAGCAGATTAGGTTCTCTATTTAAGCCTGCCCAAAACTCACCGTTATTATTTTTTGGTCAATTCTGTGACTGCGAGGGTGTGTGTGTGTGATGTTGTGCGTACACATAACTGACATTCTCCTTTGGCTGGAGATACAGTCCTCTACAGTACATCTAATATTATAGGCATCAACTTTATTCCAAATTACCGAAACGCTGCCCCTTTGATGACTTATATGATTACTTCTCAAATTGCTTAAATTATATTAATACTAAAGCTTCCATGAAAGAGACTGTAAAGCATTGAATGCTCAAGAGCAAGTTCTAACCTTTCATACTAAAAATCTACCGCAAGGTGAAGACACAACAACGTTCTAGAAGATCCCCAATTATATGACGTCATAGTAGGGATTCTCGTCCGCACCCGTCGTCCCCTTTTGTCGATAATCGGTCCCACAAATTTGAGCGGACGATAAGACGGTGCGGGTGCGCAAGCGGATAGGTGTGAATGCCCTATGTATTTTTGACTCACTCAAATTTGAAGGACGAGGAATGACGGAAGCGGATGCAGGTGCGGAAGGAAAAAAACGGATAGGTGTGAACGCTCCTTTAGAACCCAGCGTCCGCGAGAGATTTCGAGCGACAGAGCCGCTTTTAACCGCTTTTTTAAAAGCTCTGTGAAGAGTATTACAATATATCTACCGAGTGAAATCGTGTCTCCAGTAATTGGCAGCTCCTTATTATTTAGCTTGTGGGGTAACCATACATCTAAAATATTACCGTTTGATCAAACTACACACATCAATGTTTACACTCATGGAAAAGAAACACTGGTTATGTATTGAAAATTCTATGCACCTATACCCGGCATCACAGATGTGTTTAGATTTGGCAGCGCCGGGTCTTTGATCAATGTTGCGGCCAAAGGTGCCAGAAAGGTTATATATATATATATATATATATATATATATATATATATATATATATATATATATATATATTTATATATCGGCATCTCACCGCAATAAATAGATCAATGGTTCTGGGATTTTTTTAAGAAATGAGTTCTTTGAACTTCATATGGCCTGCTTATTTTTTTCATGTTATTTAATGCTTAATATATAATTGTTGAGACGGATTTATTATATTTCTAAAAATAAACAAAGAAATTAATTAAAATGGAACTTAAACCATAACATACATTATAACAATCTTGAACATGTTTCCGATATTTAACTTACAGCAGGCGACCTTGGTAGTATGCTTCACTAATAAAACAGTTGAAATAGGATCAATATTTATTGATATTTTGTCATAGTTTGTATGATTTGTAATTATGTCTTATCTTATTTTCATACTTTTTTGCATGTTTATATTATTTTAGTCGTATTTAATTACAGTAGTATCAGCAATATTTTATATCATGACAGGTGGAGTTACTTGTTGGATTTTGTACCTGTGGTCGGTACAATCAAGAACACAGCAGAAACCCTCCAGGCTTTGGCTGTGGGAGATGTTGCCGGGGCGGTCGAAAAGGGAGCTTTAGCTGCTACGGGGCTGGCGGCAGATGTTTTTACATTTGGCAGCGCCGGGTCTTTGATCAATGTTGCGGCCAAAGTTGCCAAAAAGGTTAGAGTAAAAGAAGCTTGAGCTCATGCGGGGGGCATTTGTAACAAAGTGCGTTATAAAATCTGTCTCGTCATCCAGTAGAGGGGGACGCAGTAGCCATCCCAGACGAAATTCCAGCCCTCATTACGTGAATTAAGTTCCTGCCGGGCACACCAGGCCACGTGATAGATCGAGAACACGTGGCACGGACCGAAGTGATCCTCCCGATGATCGTGATCCACGCAGAAGAAACTCAAATCCAAAACGAGGCCATCACGTGATCAAAAACAGTATCTTAAAGCTATTCAAAAAGATGATTGACCGATTCCTTGGGGAAGCCAACTTCCCGAACTTTGCCACCTTGGCACCATATTTGCAGGGTACAAGGGTTTACATAGCGTATACCCAGTCACTGCATTCCCGAACTACCACCGACATTCAGGAACGAATGGTCGTGAAGGCAGACCTACCCGGATATGACGTCAATTCAGATGCCGTATGACTTTCACAAAATTCATACTATTGTATTATATCATAAGTCGTAGAGATGATACTATTAGGTTACACTTTGATCACTCGTAATTTTCGTATAATTCCCGGCTTCGATTGTCGGTAACAATGACGAGGTCCACTGCAACATGCTATCGCCTCGGTATGTGAATAACTGTATGACTGTGTGTAATATAAGATAATACAATATTTATAATTTTATTGATTGGTAGAATCAGTTTGTTCGTAATGAAATAAAAAAAAAATCAGTAAAAATACAAGTTTGTAAAATGAAGGGAAATTAAAAAAAAAAAAAACTACAAGTGGGTTATTTATACATCATAAAATTCTCTCCGGAACATGCACAAATTATGCCGGGTTAAGTGATATATATACATATATGTATATATATATATAAATATATATATATATATATATATATATATATATATATCGGGAATAATATTTATTTCTTTTTTTCTCATATAAAAAAAAACGATAAACATAAAGAACAAGAACACGCATTGGTGTGCAACTGGTAAAACCTCGCTGTCGAAGAACTTTGTCTGCCTGCACTTTCATGTTAAAGCTTCCTTTTTTACCTGTGTACACAACCTCTTGTATGCCTTGAAGGTGGCACTGTTCCTCAGCTGTTTCAATGCTGACCAGGACTCATTGAATCATCCGACATTTTTTTACGGGCTCCGGCGAGGTTGTTTTTCATTGAGCAAATGAAGTAGCATGATGCCTGACACTTCCCCTTCACAAAGCGGCCACAGTGGAAGCCATGTCTGTAGCCATCTTGGCACCTCACATCTTAAATAAAACTGTCCTACATGATATTTTAAATGTTTGTTTACTTATTCCAGGTACGATCAAGCATTTTGTAATCAATCTATCTGTTCGGCGACACAAATGACATCAAAGTAAACATTATACCAAGAATCGCTTCTAACGAATGCAAGCCTCCGCCATGTGGGGGACTTGCGCGTGCGCTTCCATTCACGTATTATTCCAGTATTCCGAGGCTAATTCGTACATACAAAAGGCTTAATTTGCAAATATTCGTTGATGACATCCCTGAATCCGGATCATGACCCGGATCCACACTAAAATCAGTTCTTCATTGGCCAATTCCCACTTAGCAATGAGCATTTCATGAGATCCGGTTTATGAATGCATGAGTTATGTTTTGAACAAACACATTTCCTTTTTCTTTATCTTTTAGACCTTCAGATCAAGCCGTCTGCCCGTTAACAGGGCACAAACCTTAGTGTTAGACTTTTGAGCACCTAGCCAATCAGACGTGGCAAAAACTGTATCCACTAGCCCAAGTATCTGTTGATCTTTACATCCATGAAGGTCCATAAAAATATCCTCTGAAACCTTAAATTAAGTTAATTTTGACCTATAGCCTACAAGCTATGACGCACGAAATTACCCTCGTGAATAATTAAAAGTTTTATACAAACTCTAGTATCTGATTTACTAATTCATTGATTTCAATGATTCTATCCATGCTTATCGATCTTGGGGTGTTCCATCATTCCTGAAGACTGGTGGCGCCACCTTGTATTTTTTTTCATTATTAAACATTTTTTTTCTATTTTAGACCTACCCCTACAAAAATTTAGCGTTTTTTTTCAGCATATTTGAAAACCTGTTTTTAGCAGATAGCCAGAGCAGTATTTCCAGCAGATCTGCAGCAGGTATTCAGCACAGTTACAGCATATACTGAACTTGTGCTCAAAGACTATGGATCTAAGGATTATAAGCTGAAAGTCTGCTCTACAGTTACCATGTTTGTAACCCTGTATTGCACAGCAGATTTTCAACTGCTGGAAATATACTTAGATGGAGCAGTAATAGAGCATGTATCATTTTACCAATTATTCAAGGTTTCTTTGATTCAGCTGAGAGTCATGGCCCATGGGCAACTTGTTTAACTCGGATATCAATATATTCTCATAGCCTAATAACATAAGGATTTTAGGGGAATATAGGATATCCCTGCAATTTGTAGACATCTTGTTAGCCCAAATTTGTTAATCTGATAGCCTTCCAATTGATCGATGTTTAGCTGTTACCCAGATAGCTTTTCCACTAATAGATGTTTAGTTGTTAATCTGACAGTCTTCGAATTACTATATGCTAGTGGTTTTTCTCATTGCCTTCAAATTTAGAAATGTTTAGTTGTTAATCTTATACTCTTAGAATTGATAGGCGTTTAGTTGTTCATGTCCAATTTCTTTATAAATGTCATTTAGACTGAGGTCACCACCACCCTCCTAACATACGTCTTTTTTTTCTTCGATAAGCGCCACTAATGAGTGTAAGTGTGATATGAAGTTTGAATATTTTGTGCATATTTCTCGATATAAAATTTAAAGAAAACTGTACATGTGGCTTGATGGGAACTGTGAATAATAGGTTCATATGAATGCTAATGATGTATATACATAGTCTGATGGTCAATTGCTTCCCGCTTTAAATGATCGGTTATTGTTTTATTGAACCTGATTTATATGATAAGCGCACTACTCAAACTGATTATCCATTCGTGTGGACAGGTGATTCAAGCAGAAACTGTACGAATTAAAAAGTCTGAAATTTGATCTGTTTTCTACTGGTAAATTCCAATTGATGAGGTGCTGTTTGCCGTAAATATTATAATCGGATTTATTTTTTTGTTTGCCTGCCCTCATAGGCTTCCCTTTCTTTCTGTAGTGTATAAGTTTGCGTTAAAAATAAAACCTATTCATTCCTAACATTCATCTCGGTAAGGCCGGCCGTCGTATTTTCTCTTCAGTTTGTTTGGGGATTGACTCTCTTTGAAATACCCGATGGCAATATTTCATTCACAAGTTCTAAAAGAACCCTATTTTGCTTTTATGCGACCCTGGCAATCAGTAACGCTACAGATCAAGGGTATTTGCACGGAATAGTTTTGACGGTTTTATGTTTCATCCTTTTTTTTCACCCTTATATTAGGTAGGGTACATTTAGGTGGCGTTCTTCACTTTATATTATGTGAAAAGCTTTCAGTGAAACAGTTGCAAGTCTCATCAAATCTTGTTACGTTAAGTGGTAAAAAAAAAAGAAATAAATAAAGACATATTTTGCACCGACGGTGAATACAAGGTCACAATTTATATTTAACGCCCTGCTTGTTTTGCCTTGCCTCTATTTGGAATGCTTTTATACAAGGGAAGGAAAGGGTAATCTAACTTCACAAAAGCAAAAACAAATAGTTCTTTTACTCTTTCTGTTACACAGGTCTTTAAATTGATCTAAGCTGAAACAGGTATTCTGTAGTATCGTTTTCCTTTGTTATTAGGCCACGGATCGCTGCAGTACAGCTGCATCATGCTTGTGCAGTTCTTCGCACAAATATAATCCGCCAAACTTTAATGCTTCGCAAATTCAGTGTTTTTATATTCTCTTATATGAATGGGTAACTATTGATATGTCATCTTCAATGTTTATAATGCTGCATTGTTTCTTTCCAAAAGAGTCCTCGAAACTCTTAGAACCATGACAAAATGAAGTATGCGTATATTATATCAAAGCAAACCAAGCAAAGTCATCAGTCTTTCCTTAGCTTAGGGCGTCAAGTTAATCTTTTATTCAAGTATGTCTTCATGACACTTCACCTCAATAAAATATAGGTATTTTTCTTTCTCTGTTAAAAAAAACTCGAGGTTGTTGCTAAAAGTATGTCTATATTTATTTGCATGCAAATACGATAATACCGCAGGGGATTTTTTTCGAATGATTCCAGTTTGTAATCTTTTTATTAGTGTCACTTTTTTTGGGATATGTAATTTCCAAGATTTGTTTGAAGGGACCTGCAGTGTACTTAACGATAGTCAACAATGCTGAGGTCCAGTGCGGGGATTGTCAAGTTAGGAACCCAATGAAAGCTCCCCTGAATGGCTTAATAACTACTTTTATCTTCTGACATTGGTCGTGTCATTGTAAAATGCCCAGACACTCGTTGTCCCCCGACGCCTACAAGTCACGCTATTGAGATGGGTTTTGTTTTTATTCAAGGTGATTGTTACTGTGTTGAATAGAAAATATCATGCCAAACAAATCTCAGAGATACGTGATCGGTGTTTCAGGGACATTTTAATATGCTATAGACTTACAAATGTGTTTTGCGTACGGGTCGGTTGAGTCATCAAGCTGGATTTCTTATGTCAAATAGGAAGCATAACAGGGTCTTTAGGGATATGCTTATTTACTGTGTTTGATATCTTACAAATACAGTCTTTCTTATTTGATATATCAAAGGCGCACATTGAAGAGACAATTACTCAAGTTTACACTGGTTTAATGAACAACATGATATAATGATGCATAGGTGACGCGCCTATTAAGAAATATATTTGGGATTAGATTCAAATAGTGAGTTGTAGTAATGTTGCCGTTCCTGTTATTCATAACAGCCGTACTACTGTTGTGAATATTTGGTACTGCACATGTCCTGCACTGTTAAATTGTAAAACTGGCAGTTGACGAGTAATTAACTCAGGAGGAAGATTTTCTTTTGTCCAAGGGTATGGTACCGGTGGCTGAACTGTGTGGAAGTGGCCCTGATATAAAATTTGATCACATAAACAACGAAGGACAAAATCGCTCTAAAGTTTGTACCTTTATTGTATTTATATAACCATGTAATGCATAAAAAGACAGCAGTGTATATTTCTTATATAATCAAGCAAGGCTGATTAATTGGTGTTTTTTTATGTAACTACACCTTTATGTGAAAACCAGGACACATTAGCGGTCTGTTATCTGGAATCTGTTCCGATTTGCACCCAAATTTGACTCTAAAATGTATGGGTAGTCAAAATGTCCAGATCCTCTCAATGAATTGGGATATAACATGTAGACAAACGCTATATATGGGTTATATGGAATACCTGATTATATCTAAGGTCATTGCGAGTAAGACATTTGATGTGAGACATTTATATACGGCAAAAGAGCAATTTTATGTTAACCGATCGGGCCTGCCTAAAGGCATTGCGACAGTAATACGGAACAGTGCATTACTGGGACCATCCATACGGTTGTTCTTAGCCAGTTATTTAACATTAAGCGACGGGAGTAGATTTGATACAAGATGATATATGCTAAATGTTAGTAGCCAATACATTTAGCGGTCTTATTCGGCTTTTTCGAGGCACGAGATTCATATAGGCCATTCGTCGTTTTCCAACATTATAAAAATATTTAACCATGCGTCTAATCATCAATTTCCTATATCAGTTTTCTATATTATAATATACGCCACTCTAACATATCGTCTTATTTAAAGCAGTGGGACAATCTAAATTCGTCCTATTGAGACGATTATACATGCATATACTTGATGTTGCTGCTGATGATGAAGCTTATTATTATTATTATTATTATTATTATTATAATCAAAGGAGATTCAGATAATATCAAAATATATTCGTTTTCATAAATTAAATGATTAATCTGTTTTTTTATTGTTTTTCCCTCTTTCTTATTGCCACGCAATACTATGCAAATGGACCTTAACGATTAATGGGCTTAGTTTTTACAGTGTCAAGTTTTTGAAGATTTCTAAAACATGGAATTTATTATCATTGTATGGAAACAAAGGTTTTTGAGGAGCAGCTGTTGTATATTTTAGATCACGAGACAATATGCGGTAATGTTCCTCTTCAAATTATAGTTGTTTTTATCAGAAGGGATAACAATGGTTGCGAACGCTATCGACAGGTAGCGCTAGCGTAACTCTCTTACACGTCGGAATCGATATATTCCATGCAGAGGTTATGTTAATGTAACTCATTTTTGATTATCGCGTCACCAAGCAAATCGATAATAAAAGACCAATGTACATATTATCCATAAGGATTGGATGTTCTTCAAGGTCATCAAGTGCAATGCATTTTCAACAATGGCTCCAGTTCACGTATTGGTGCAGGATAGATCACGGAATATCATATACACACAACCTGAATTTTATAATATTTGTCATGGAACTTGTTGTTTACTCCTAGGTCAAGTGACTCGTGAGTCAATATAGGCCCTGTTTAGACAGGTGGTACTTGTACTTGGCATGCTTCTCCACATGACTGATAAGAAAAATTATCGATGAAGAAAGGCTCACTGCCGTGCATGATTAAGGAGTTGCAGATACAATCACACACCCACACACACACACACACTCAAATATTCATATAAATATACGTGTGGAATTAAAGGAACAATGAATGGTTCACAGTCCTGACGTGAATAATTGATCTAGAATGAATAATTTAATCGAAAAGACACATTTCTAAAATCAAACAAATACTAACTCCTCACTGCCGCTAGTTACAAAGGATATCAGAGGCAGTATATCATATTACAGTAATAACAATACTTCTCCTGATAGGTTGGGGAGTCTTTGACTATTAGACACTCAAATGAGGAGAAAGTAAATGGAGACACATATGAGTTATTTTAAAACATCCACAACTCAACATTTTCATATGGATAAGATCCGATGAGAAAACAATTGTACATTGTTTATATTATTTACTTCAAATGTGTTTCTTTCACCAAATCCAGCCCATAAGAGTGAGTTTCTCAAATTATCCATATTAGCGGTGTAACATTGAAAACATTGGCATTGCATACCTATCTGAAACAAAGTGAAATTAATTAACATATATTGGGCATTTGATACCCCGTCACATTCGACATAATATCACAAAAGAAAGGCCATATTAATATATTCAATTTAAAATTAAATATTATTAAATATGTTATATGTTATATATATAACAGACACGAATGAGCCCTCTAGACAAATGTTTGTATACAAGTCTGCATAAAGTCAGAGGATTCACTGAGAGCGGAAGAAATTTCGGAGATATTTTTATCTGTTTTTTTTTTTATCATTTTTTGAACATTAAATGCGCCAGATAATATTTACTGTATAATTCTTATATTTTTTTCTACTGTTCTCAATTAAATGTACTTGCATATTTAGAGGAAATTATAAAACACTGTGGTCTCGCCCAATATGCAAGACCAAATATATATTCAGTCTTCTTTGCCAGCTGATTTTTAAACGTTATTATGAATAAAAAATAAAAATGATAATAATAATAATAATAATAATAATAATAATAATAATAATTATAATAACAAAACTTCTAACGTTTATCTTGACCATCAGTGCATTAACTAATAAAATTATAATTATAAAAAAATTATTGTTAATAATATAAAAATAATATGATATATAATTCTGATATTTTAATAGTTGAATTAATTGTAGCATTCAAATAATATATTTTAACTTTTGTAATTATAAGTATCCATATTTGCAAAATTATTATCTGAATGTTCTATAATAATATCATTATATAACCACAGTGGCAAACATCATAACAATATAACAACAATTTCAAGGTTATTAATAACTTTATAAATATTGCTTTGATTATTAATTTTGTGAATATGATTTTACGGTTAATAAAGCCATTCAATTTGAAAACTCCAACCTGAGTGTCACATTATAGGCGGCGAGAGAACATTGATTGCTCTAAAATACTTATGCAGAGGTTATTGATTAAATCGGTGTTTCAACAGCTGAAAGCATGTGACTAGTAGTATGGTAGAATTTTCTAAGTGATAAGTATCAATGAATGAAACATTATTCAAAAACTCTCCGAAATTCTCCTTGAATTCTCTGGCTTTTTTACCCTTGCTAAACAGTATGTGGTGTCCTTGGAAACCAACTGAGAAACCGAACGAAACAGTGTTTTGTTTTTACTCTATGAACATATGACAGTCCATAAACGTGTGCAATAAAATATAATCAAAGATAATAAAATAATACTGTTCTGTTTATTCATGAAATATGAATGCCCATATGTAAGGAACCGGTAAAAGTAACCAAACAATTTATACAAAATGTACTATGCACTGAAATGGAATATATGTATACATTTATGCAGCAAAATTGCAGAATTACCTGAAAAATTTGTTTTATTATTTTTTGTTAATGGACAGTATAGTACTGTAGTATCTGGAGAGTGAAGTCTAACTTCACAAGGTGACTGTGCGCAAGCATCACGCATTCCCCGTCATTCAACTTGTGCTATTGACAATTCATAATTTTACCTATTGTCGCAAACTAACCCAGATCACCCGCTCTATTTTTTCTCCCAGATTGTTTTCGTATTTACCCTACATAATTCCCCCGTTACGTTTTCCCTTCAAATCGTTCACGAACTATACACGACAATCTAAGGGAAAAAAGTTTGTATCTCAGAATTTTTGTTAACGTTTTACTCCATACCAGAACATCAACTGACCTATTGACTTGTGATATGAGGAGGGTGCCCTGTTCGATACATGTCAGTTCGATTTTTACCTAGGATATTTGATCACAAACTTCCTAACTAACTGTAAAACTCGGCTCGCGGAGTTGCTGGCGCCATGGAAGGCACATCGTCTTCCGCTGGGGGAACCGTAATGACACACACACACATATATAAAAATATACATATATATATATATATATATATATATATATATACATATATATATATATGTATATATATATATATATATATATATATATATATATATATATATCTATGAACTTAGTCCCTAAAGAAATTCCACTGTTGTTTTCCATTGGTGATCTCTTACATACATCAGTGGAAACAACACATTTGTAATATAAATATATATATATATATATATATATATATAGAAGATCGCGCAGGTACAGGCGCCATGGCACTTGCAGCGTCTTCTAAGGGGGTTGCGTGAATTATTATCGAATATGTCTTTTTTATTACACACCGACTGACAATAGGTGCTATACCATCAAAAATAGCACATTATATAAACTATGTACACATAATTCAACAAAATGTTTGTTAACATCCAAGGTAAAGTTTCAACGTCTTAGATTATGGTGTATAGTCCGTGAACGATTTGATGGGAGGCAGACGACAAGCCCTCTGTTTTCCCCCACCCCTCGGTCTGTATTTAAAAACGCTATTTCTCGCATGGGTGACAAAATGATAGGATTATGTAAAGAGGAGAAATTAATTGAAGTTTGGCTATTTTATGCTTGTGTTTATTTGTTAAGATCTGATTTGAGTTTATATGATTTATCCTGTTACCGGCCTATATGAAAAAAAAAAAAAAACAGAAAATTACCAACGCTTCTTCAAATTTTTTTAACATGAGGAAATATAATAGTCTGCCCACAGAAACATCAAGTATGTTATCGACAGGAGGCGTTTGCGTGATTCTCTTACACAAATAAGATAAATTACAATAATGCAATAAAAATCACATATAAACTGTATACGCATGGAACGTATGGTGGGATTATCATGTGCCTCACCAAGTGTAATATAGCCTATTGCTCCAATGCAGTATTAGTGTTGCATACATTACGGGTTATCATACACACACGGCCTTATCATAATCATATTTGTCATGGTACTTAACGTTGTTTGCTCACAGGTCACGTGACCCATGAGTTCAATAGCCACTCAAAATTAGGAAGGTGGTACTTGTGTTGTATTTGCTACGCTTGTCCACGTGTATATAACAGTATAAACAACTGAATTCGTACAAACAATGAATAGCTCACTGCCGTTAATCAGCAATAGATAAATAACACTCAGAAGGCCCGAGAAAACAGTTTTATTACAGTAAAATAAAATTTCACTACAACCCGGCTACTATTTTTTTATGAACACTGCACCGAAAACAACAACTACAAATAATACTGTTATTAGTAAAATGTTAACACAGGTACTTTCGAAAGGAAAATGGTGATGGTGATAATAATAATAATAATGATAATAATAAAAATAATAATAATAAGGATAATAAAAACAGAGTAATGGTGATGATGTAAAAATATTACAATACAATTATTAAATAGGATAACAAAAGCAATAATATTTTAGCACAATAGTAGTACTTGTATAGTCGCATTAATAGTCATATCAAGATAAATAATAGTAATATTAGCTGTTATAGCAACGGCTGTGTTATAAATGATCTTGATGAAAATTGTGACATTTGATGTGACTGTAGTATTAGAAGTTATAAATAAATATAAATTAAAGCAAAGGTCGGAATAATAATTTTAATTTTACAAAACAATTATGATCATAAAGGGAAGAACAAACACATTACTTTAACTACTAGTTCACCTATTATTATTACTTCTTCTGCTCTGAAAAAAAACTCGGTACGGTAATGGACATTTTAACCACTAGCACACAACTATGAGGTGTTCCTGATTATGAACTAATTATCAACAAATTGATATAAATTTGTACAATTAAATCAATGTAGTTCTGTTCATAATGTGATGGCTACTTTACCAGATAATACAATCTAGACCCCACTCGTTTATCATTGTTCGCATATTTGACAATAAATGTATGTATAATAAATATGAAAATAGAAACAGGTCAGATCTATGTATGTATTCCGTCAGACAGCTCAAGCAGTTATTATTTATAGCATAGTTTTCCCTCTTAGGTGCTAGGAAACTATACTTTTAGTCCCTAAATCCTGCCAGTTTTTTTTTTTTTTTTTTTTTTTTTATTTCCACTAATAAATGTTCATAGTTAAAAACAAATAAACAAAATTAATCTTAAGATAAAAAGTATCACTTTTAAGTCATTCTTTGATTATCTTTCTCAAACAAAATAAATTGTTGATACACAAATCATTTTGAATTTAAGAGTACACGGCACATTGCATCCCTCAGCCTTTACCATCACACACATGAAAAGATTTTTAATTACTCAAGGTACAAGTCCAATTATAATCAGGCGTAGAATGTTGTGACCTCAATGTGTGTATATCTTTAGAAATTATTCATATATTCATAATAAAAAAAAACTATATGAATACCCTAAAACATTTCTGCCAAAAAAAAGGCCGGTTTTGTGCCCCTCTGATATGTGCACCCTGTGCGGCTGATTTGAGAGCCCAAAATAATCTTGAAAAGTTCATTGGTAAAATTAAAATATTGTCTTCGTGTGGTATTTATTTCTAGACATAATCGTCGGCAATTGACGGGCTAGCTGAGAAGCAAAGCTTATGCTACAGAGGACCCTCCTATTACCGACCACCCTCTCTGTTAAAGAACTAAGTGGTCGGTTATTGCAGGTAGTCATCTATCCTTTGGCAACCGTAAAAATCGTTAACAAATTACATTTTGTTAGATTTATGAGTCGTAAATACGAGTGATAGTTGCAGTATTCATAAAATCAAGTGCATCTGTGTCACATTCTTTTTATCCTTTACTATTCGTTGAAATAAGGATTGTTGAATAAATTCGTTGATTGAGATATAAAACAATGCAAAGTTTATGTTTAACTTTGAAGCAGAAAATACGTTGGCACTTACTTAATCACACTCTAGATTCTTTTATACACCAATCATAAAATTTCTGATGTATATAAATCATATACTGCGGAAACCCCGAAATAAACATTTTAAATGCCCTGTAGAAATATTAATAGTCGCGCGAAAACAATTAAGCATATTTTAGATGTCCTAACGGCTCCCGGCGCACATTAAATGGGCTCGAAATCTATCAGGAAATATCCTGTGACGGTCTTTATCCAGGTCCAATTCCGAAACGTAGTTTCTGAAGAACTTTATCCCTTTCAATTTGTAATAATTGCGTCAACACTTTCAATGTGATATTTACCAAATCTCATATCACTGGACAGAGTATTTTATTGAAATGAAGTTAGATACTGTCATACAACACCCATTATCTCCAGACTAAAAGGAAATCCCAGTATTTATATTGCTTGAATAAAATGCCGTTGTTCGGTCATGTAATCTCAGTGTGCGCGTTTTTCATCATTATAAGTTCATTGCTGTTCATACTCCCAAGGATAATGTCAGGTGAAATAGTACAGTGGAAAACGAAGACCATAGGCAAATATAAACCCCGTGTTCCTTAATACAGGAACTGAATATAAAGACCAACTTTGGAAAGAATATCACATTTTGAAAGAATGATATTCTAATATTAACAGTGTATAACAATGGTAAAGGTTATAGGCTTGTATTTTTAAGAGATAAGCAAACATTTATGCGTTTTATTTACCATGTCAGCATTTGTTTTTCGCCACATGAAACACGAGCGTCCTTTAACAATTAAATGACTCCATCAGCACCCAAAACATGAGCCATCAGGTTACATATATTTATAATAATATTAAATATTGTGTATTCTAAAGCAAACTTCGCTGTCCTGGCTGCTCATGGGACAAAATCAAAGAAGAAAATGTTGAATTTTATTATTTTGTTTTACTTATATCAGATCTGTCATAATGACGGGAAGTGTGGGCCCGGGGGTACAGCACCGGAATGAAAGTCGGGAGATCGTGAGCTCGAGTCTCAACCGAGGCGGTGAGATTTTCAAGCTCGGTTACCATCCAGGGTGAGCAATCTGCAGGCTTCATGGGAAGGCCGTGCCCAACGGTCGTGTTTCAATCACAAACAAATGCACTTTTCGGGGATTCCTCGATGGTGTGACCCAGCAATGGATTTTAGAAGGACCAGAAACCGCATGTACAGTAGTCATCGGGTCTCGTTATGACAACAGGATATAAAATGAGAGGAAGCGTGCGATACTGCCCTGACACGTAGTCCGAAGCCGGAATGGCATTATGCAGTTGTAAATATTCGTAGTTAAATAAGCATTAAAAACGGATGCGGTTACCTATACCAAAAAAAATTTGATTAAAATGTGATCAATACATATTAGACTTATCTCTATTTTCAGGAGTTCAATAAAAAATAATATTAGTAATTGATTTGCCTATAAAACATTCGCTACAGTTATGGCATTAAAAGTGAGCAAATGTGTACATTAACATATATGCTGTGTGGGACTAAGCTTTTATCAACACTTGCATGGAGCAAATCTACCTCTCCTGTACCTTTTACAAAGTTTAACTGTAGAATTTTCAGTCTTGAAATATTACAGTAACTGTTATATACATATAATAGCCTTTTCATATGAGCCAGACGAAAGCAGACATGTTGCATGTCACCCTTTTCTTCTTATTATATTTGAAACAAATAAATTATGATAAATCTTCGAGTATTGTCACTGTATGCGTTCCTTGGATAGAAGAAAAAACAACAAACGGTTGACATATGAAATAATACAGTGAAACCTCGTTGTGTCGAACTCGCTTTAGTCGAATTCCCGCTTGTGTCGAAGTCGGATGTGGGGTCCCTGCAAAAAAAAGTGAAAGCCTTACTAAGTTAACTCCGCTTGTGTCGAAGTCGGATGTGCCGAAAACCCTGATGTGTCGAGGTGTTTTGTTGATCCCCAGCTAAAATTTCTATCGCTTAACTCGAAGTCATGTTTGGATAACAGTTATGCACCCCTTATCAATCATGATTGAGCCGTGATTACCGGTCATAATTAATTAAAACCGACAAGGCTCTCACGCATCAAGTGCAATGGGTCTGTCGGTCGACTCCAGGTCATGCAGCTTCAATGTTTTGACAACAGTTGTGCACGGTCCAACAACCATACCTACGGTCGCGATGACCAGTTACATAATGAGTACCGGCAAGGATCTTACTCAACAAGCACGATGTCTGACATACTTAGTCCGTTGTTAACCTGTTTGGCCGATTAGTCACTCATGGCCTTTCTTCTCTTGCCGACAAAGCATTAATGAGAAGTTATTGATAAACCACACATAATCCAATCCTTACCTTTGATTTGTCTAGGATAAACATACAGAACTCTATGTAAAGGGAGGAAGATGACATCGTTAACAGACTGACTCTTATTTACAAAAGAGTACGTTATACTCTATCACTGCTTCACCTTTATATTGTTCGTGTCCTGTTAGCTATGGCGTCGCGGCCTGCTAAGCGTTAGCTTGATGTGAAGACCATATAAACCTCGTCCAATCTCTCTTTTTCTCTCTCTCTCTCTCTCTCTCTCTCTCTCTCTCTCCACACAAGCTATTTTTTTCTGTTTTTCTGAAATTCTTTGACGCTAAAAGATATCGTCTCAACAGAATAAAAGAATTAAAAGAAATAATAATAAGAATCTAAATGATTCATCCAAACATTTGTGAGAACTATATAATATAGGCCCTATACATGTACAGTATTTTTCGATGATAATCACGGCTGAAGAAGGTTGAATATAATGAACATTGAATGTCTCGAACTCCGGTTGCGTCGAAGTAAATTCACCAGTCCCTTTGACTTCGACACAACGAGGTTTCACTGTATTTTTATAGAGTGGAATCTAAAACGATGTAAAGCTGCAACGAATGAGGAAATGTAGGAGAGTGCAAATGAAAACATCAAATTCGCAAAAAAATAGGTTTGTTATTGATACACCCCACTCTTTAGGAGGGCTAGGCTCATTCTTTGCGTTAACAGGGCACATATCGTCACCTAGAGACCTTGAAACATTGAGGTCTATAAAAAAAAATGGAAACCTGATATTAGGCCACTGCGACATAAATACTCCAAGCTATGTGGTTGATAAGTATCCTGTTGAGTAATTAAATATTTAATACAAAAGCTCCAGTATCAAGAATATTGATCATGAATTGTTTCCTTATTTCATGAACACTTGTGACGCAACCTTTATATTCAACTTGTACACATCTTGCTTTTTTTTTTTTTACCTTCAAATCAGGTAGTTCCATCGTTAATAGGGCACAATATCCTGTTCATAATAACATGCAATATGTAATTCTTGCGTCCTCTGTATGTAAAATTCAGCTGAGCGTAATTTCCATGGTCCACTCGTTTGATGAAGGTCCCAGTCAGTACATTGAAAATAGTCAATTGGCAGTGGAGGTTTCATGGTTTCATGCAATAATACAATCGGAAGTACAACATTTATTATTTTGAAGTAAGTTTTTCTTTTTCCATCAACGGAATGGTCATACGGATGTTCCTTGGTCCCATAACGAACACTTTGTCGAACCATCCAGAATAGTAGTTATCAGACACGGATGGACCCCGATTAGGAGCGTACTCAATAAGTATGTTATCACGATAACTACATACAACTTCACCACACACTGGTCCTTTAAAACACCTGAAACAAAGGCTTTTCTTTTGAGCTAGCCGAACTGGGTTTAAAAGGCCGATTCTTAATGAATGCTGCAGATAAGTCCTTGTGAACATAAGTGTTGGCGTCAAGAGGACTAATGGCGCATACAACCATATGGTCTGCCGGGTGTGGCAGATGTTAATACGGGTCTTTGGGTGAAAAGGAAACCGCACATAACAGACAAACACACATACATCCGTAATTGTATTATTATTATTATTTATTATTAAAATCAGTAAGTATTTATTTAGTCTGTTCCCCTAAAGCAAAAATATACCTTTCAGGTAAGTTGAATTTGTGAACTGTGATTTAGCCAATTCTCTAACACAAAGATATATATCATATATCACAATATATTATTTATTCATGTGGTCCTAACAAACTTGTTCATGATAATACACATGACACAGACCCCATAAATTGACCTATAATAAATAAGATTACAAGTTTATCTAACTTATATGTTCATAGGCATATCTCGATTGCACTCTTGCAGTATGTGTGAAGCGAACAAACTAAACCGTAAAGTCCGATTAACAGTGTGATATAATGGTTTCCACTCTAGCAGGTATGTGCGCACAAAAAATCGCGGGCCTGAATATAACCCACGTCATCACCAAGCAATAGAAGTTTACACCCAAAAAAATCGTGTCATCTACAGTAACTTAAGCCCGACATTATTAAAAGCATTCATCATTTAAGCTATCGTGTGCTTGGGAAAATCTGCGAAATGATTCCTTCACATAGACACGGAGCCAAAGAAGAGAACATGCACACATTGCAGAGCGAAGTATGTTTTGATGACAAGCTGATTCTCCTTGAACACATCGGCCATGGTTACATACTTTCAATCATGGCAACCCAGTATTCAAACGTTGACCTACTTAAAAATCTAAGATATCTATCTTTTTAGATAGCATGATCCTTTCATTATGTTTCAGCTCAACTGTGTGAAACGTTTTATATTCTCGTTGGCGACCCACTCAAATGTATTAGAATATAAAAAGGAATTACCCAGTTTAAATGCCCCTTTCAAACGTTATGTATTTCACAAAATGAACACACGATGGCGCCGATATGCAATATTTCCCTGACAATGCTGAAAAACTTATCATTCACGGTGTAAGAACATTCCAATTCAGTGATTTCTAATGGTCGAATCTTGATCTTACGTTCACCTAATTATATGAAATAACATATTCAATATTAAAAACAATATATGTTGTTAATTTCTTAAACTAACGTCTTTTTATAATAACAACTGTTTTTTTTTTTTTTGTTATTTCTCTTGAAAACGTTAATGTTTTTTTTTTATAATAATTCGATGGGTTTTATATATATGCATCTTATTTTGAGTGAACAGTTGATCATTACAATCTGGCCTTTATTACCTATTTTGGAGGTTAGTGTGATCGGTGTTAGTTCAAATTTTAATGATTTTAGTTATCCGACCCTTTTACTTCTAACAAGGCCGCTATTCTCCGAGATTTAGCGGCAAACATGAGGTATCAGTTTACAGCTTGCAATTAACAGTTTATTTTTTACACTGGTGTACTTGTTTAACTTATGACCGAGAGAGGTCGTCGTTGGCACTACAGTACCATCACATTTGTTGTACTTTATTATGATTAAGGTACAGAGCCTGCTATTTTTTTATGTGAGTTTAACACTTTTGATATATCATTTGAATATGAATCTACGTAACATTAT
This sequence comes from Sipunculus nudus, assembly GCA_026874595.1. Taxonomy (NCBI): domain Eukaryota; kingdom Metazoa; phylum Annelida; class Sipuncula; order Golfingiida; family Sipunculidae; genus Sipunculus; species Sipunculus nudus. The sequence continues at coordinate 44,112,645 of CM049322.1, read as the reverse complement.
ATTTTAAAAAGTAATCAAGTAAACCATGCAAAACATATTTAGCTAAATTTGTTCAACATGTATAAAGGCACTGTCACCATTCGTCAGCAACTGATTAAACCAGTCATGATATATGAACATTGCAAAGTTTTACATGATGACATAATTTTTGATAAACAGGTACGGTTGCTGTTATTTGCCAGTCTCAGATATGGTAAGAATGTCGAAGATAATACAAAATAATGCAGGTGTCACCATCCGTTTTTACTTACTGATAAAACTCTCCATGATCCCTATAGAAGGCAAAATTTATCGCAGTTAATACAATTAATTATTGAGAAACAGATTGAGATTTTGTATCCTTTTTTTTGTATTTCTTGGGTACTTAAACACGCCTGGTACCTCGGATAAAGTAAACAACTGCTTGTTCTAATGGGAACTATTTGGGTGCTGTTATGGAAAAGACGGCAGGATGCAAAGAGACGACAGATTAAGGGTGATTAATATAGCTCAGCATGCCTTAAACGTGATCTGAGCTTAAACATGTCTATAAGACATCTCGAAAAAAAACACAATAAAATATTTCTTTTTAAAGACCCCTAGAAAAAATCCTATAAAAGGTGTAACACTTTTCTTTTGCTTATATTCCGATAAAGATAGATCTGGTTAAGTAAATGTACACAACAGGGTCCAACCATCCTTTATTTATCAAAAATGCAGAAGATAGACAATCAATGCAGCATTCTATCAATTTAAATAACATGTTTAATATATATGTTTTGAACCGAAGGTTCAATTTCACGGAACGCAAAATATTATTATGGTATTATAAGTATGTATTGCTATTATTTTAAATTAAACATTTGAAAAGAATGCATTTTGAAGAGGTCAATAAAAAATACCATATACTATATTTGAACATATTTATCATTATCTATGTTAGCAATACCTAACACATGTATATGGTGATTCATAATTTATACCATTTATAATTTAATGGTCTTTTGGTTGTTTATAATACGGCTATGTCTCTAATCTCATCAGATTCTGTTTTCGTTGAGTTAAGTGATTTTATATCTACCTTTTAAATGAAGTAATCAACTGCGGTTGGGATACACATCCAAAATATTTCCTTCCCTGTGAACTTTTGCCATTTACTCGTGAGTCCTACCAAGATTCACATCTGCACCTCATGATGAAAATAAATTTTTTAGTAGATGAAGTGGCCAGGTTTTAAGAACATAATATGATCTCATCCTGCTCATGTATGCCACACACAAATTTAATCGTCAATAACATAAAAAAATCTTGTTTAGGTTAAAAAAGTAACTCAACCTTTATTAACTGCATTTTGTAATTTCTTAAAGCAATGTTGCATGACCCGACTTCCAGCTCCAAGGGTATGAGTAAATGCTACCTTTGGATTCCCACATTCATCTGGTCCAAATATCTGTACGGATTCTCCTAAGTTCTCCATCTTTACGTTCCCGAGCCGCTCAACCAGCAAGCCTGTAAAATAAACATCCTCCAATAAAAATATGGGGGTCTGTAAACTAGCTATGTATAAATCAGTTATTATATCTGACGTGAAGATGTAACCTGTACCAGCCATGTACGGAGGGTTGAGTTTTCTTGGATATTCGTCTTTTGTTACACACCACTTAGGCATTTTTGGACATATAAATGGCGGGTAAGGCTTATGAATTCTACCATATACAGTCCTCTTGTTGTTATGCCGGGTTCCTAACCATGTCATAATGAAGTCAATATTAACAACAACATCATCGTCTGTTTTGATGACGAACCTGGTGTTAGGACAAAAATGAGTTATATAATTGAAAGCTGCCAGCCCTTTATAACTGAGGTTTCTGTATGAATCGATGAATTCCCCAATGATCAAATCTTTGTGCAGATGATATTCTGCAAGTAAATCATCAGGTATTATTAACCTATTTTTGCCTTGTCTGATCAGTCCAAAAACAAATATAACCCGCATACTCCATTTTTCTTGGACTGCTTTGTGTCCGTATGAAGCACGTATAATATCCCTGTTCTCACGTTTCCCATTCGTTGCGTATACGTATACTATATATTTGGTGTCATTGGGACATTTTTGACCGTCATATAAGAGTAATTTCGGGTATTGCGGGACTCCGTCAGGATCCATATAAGTGTTAGAAGAGCCTGTAGTCGTTGATCCATCCAATGATACATTTTGAATAGGTTTATCTATCGTATTCGATATCCTTTGTGTAACCGGCGACCCCATTTGAATTCCTAATTTCATCAGTAACAAGGCCGTTCCTACAGCTAAACCACACACACACGCGAATTTTGTGATCCGTTGCATACTGTAATTGTCTTGATGGCAGACTTAAGACGGCGTGTTCTTGTTATTCCAAATCTGATATTAACGACGCTTTCCCGGTGTCTCCCTGGTCCTCAAACCTTTCTCATAATTATCTAGTTCACGCTCAGTGATATATTTATTTTCCTATAGGAGCAAAGCGTGTGCTTATATCGACGTCATGTGACAATCGCGTCACTGAATACATTATCATTGTTATATAGGCCACAACTGTGATTGCAATGTCATTAGTTGTCGAAATACGTTAAGCGTGAACGTTCCTATGGATGCTTTTAATAACTAACTCGGCATATCAGTCCACAAATACTTCACAAGGTGAAACAACCCCCCCCCCCCCCCTCCTCCCACACGGACTTGCATGTTAGAGTGGTCGAGTAATTTGGTCGAGTGTAATCAAAACATCTGTCCCTTTTTTCTTGTTTAGAAGAGCCTCTATATTTGAGGTGTATTTGTTTAACTGAAACACCACTCAAGTCACCTTTTAAAGTCAACAAGCTACATGAAAAGGCTTTAAAACACTAGTATTGTAGCACGTTACTAGGTTCTCGTATCGGAAAGCACATGGCTGAATCTATTTCTGTTATCTCCTGTTATTATATTGTCAACTCTTGTTTGCTTGGCACATATAGTTTTCTCAAAATGCATATTATGAAATCACCCTACAAATTATAATATTATAATGAATTTCAATATGTTAGACTAACCTACTTAACATTTGAAATTCCAAATTATGTATAATAGTATTATTACTGTCCATCAGAATGCTCTTTATCCCTTAACCAGTTAAATGGTTAATTTCCAGGTACGTCACGAGGATAAGCACATTCAGGAGGGAAACATGAACTTAAGGTGACATTGGAAAGTCATAGGTTCAATTCCCAACCAAATCGAAATATGATTGTATTCATGTGGTATCTGTCCTTATACAATGCCCCACCATGATTATTCATTCATATGCCTTTAATTTATTCAAATATTTATAAAAAATACGTATATATTAGTGATTAACGCCATACCTACTTCTGTGTTTTCCTGAACAGGAAAGGATTAAATTAGACTGATAGAAGCTAGAGAAACTGTGTGCATAATATCCTATAATAATAAACTTCATAAATTATAAAATGGAACCAAATATCATGGACTGATTACACCTATGCAAGGGAGCAACTTGATAACTTCATGATGAATAAGAAATTAACGGGTATAAATTTGGGGAAAACATATAATCTATTCAAATAAATAAGAATTGATTTAAGGGTTTGGTGTAAGAATGATGACATAACTCTTTTTTTTTTAATTTTACAACTCTGACGCTTCTTCAAACTGCTTTAGAATCAGAGATAATCAACTTTTTTAAATTCGCTATGACACCTCTCCTCTCATAAATTTAATGAAAATGCCTGAATAAATCTCAAGAGATCGTGCACAGCCGGAGAGAGAGGGAGCGAGGGAGTGAGAGATATGCCTTGTATTACAGTTATTTAAAAGATAATGCTCGGCTGACGGGATCCCAAACGATACTCAGATCACGCAGATACGCTCCAAGTGCCTTACAACTACCTTTCAGACAGCTTGATATCTTTTAAATGGTCTCATTTAATGTGTTCCAGTTTTTCATTCATTATGGCATTTACGTAATTGCACTTTTCATATTGTCTCAGATCAGAGGGAAAAGTAATCAGCAATTTGATCACATTCTTTTCCTTGTACCTGCATGGTTCTGGTGCATGCTGACATCGTTCTATGTCAACTTTTAGCTTAATATGTGTTTGATAAGAGCCTCTGAAGCTTTTGGCAATACGGCTGGATATCTGAATACAGAATACAAGCATTTTTAAAACCGACTTCACCCTTAGTTATGTGCTACTATGATTACTCCGTTACTGCTGCGTGGCCTTTTTTTATATTTTTGGTGGAGGCAACCGCCTCCATTTTTTTAATGCTGACTTATCTAATTCTTAATTATAGTATGTACATGTGCAGAGTTTCCATTTCGGTTTTGGACTACTTGACAGGGCGGTAGCACTCGCTTCCTATTATTTTTATTTTGAAATCCTGGTGTCACCCAGGCCCGGTGTCTACCGCACTTGCAGGTCCTGGGTTTGTAATCAGCCCAATTGCTGGGTCATAACAGCGAGGAACCTCCAAAGACGCACTCGTATGGAGTGGTACACAGTGTGGGGCACAGCCTTCCCATTAAGCCTGTAGAGCGCTCAACCTTGGTGGGGGCCCGACGGTGAAAAACCTCACCGCCTCGGCTGAGATTCGAACCCACGATCTCCCGGCTCTATTCCCGCGCTCTACCCTTGAACCACAGAAGCCGGTTACTGCTGCGTGGCCTTACTGTCTGACTAACCTTATAATGATAACGAGTTAACCAAATATCTTGACATATTGTTGTTAAGATATCACTGTTACCATGGTGTTTCATCGTGTTGTGAATGATTAATTCGGGAAGCAGCTACCAATGACGTGTACATGTCAAGACACACTGACCCAGGCCGTGAGTAGCTTAACCCACACATGGAAGTAATTGAGGTATCCATCTGCCTATATATATATATATATATATATATATATATATATATATATATATATAGTCTGTATATATTTATATATATATCGTTTTTACATGAGTGTTACACTTGGGACGCGTCCTATTTGCTTTGCACCCTTTTAGATCACATGAAAACAAACACTATATTACGATTGACTTATATGACATCAAAAAATTTGTAACGAATTATGATATTTTTGCTCGACATAACGTTAATCATTCAATAGAATAAATTGAATCAACTTTTGTTAACCGACGTTTAACTTATTTGACATACATTACCAGGTTAAAGGTGTCATATATTGTAATGCACTTTAAACTGATACAAACGCTGCCTTGTGGCTTGTGACTTTGAGCAACCACACAACCACTTAAAGAAGTGGCAGTTTTAGGGGTAATAAGTATTGTTTCCTTGCACCGGCTCTCCAATTAAAATTATAATAAATCATATAGAGTAATTCGAAAAGCAACAGTTTACTTTTAACTTTTAAGGTGAAAATGTGTGAAAACCAAACATTTGGTATTATGACTGACATAACTTCGCTAATGTGGTTAGATTATCACTTTTCTGTTTCCTATTAATTATTGATTCTATTCAGTTTCTGTTAAAGGGGTCATAAGAATAACAGAAGCAACAGCAACATTTATGCTGCTATTACTACTCACTTTTAATATCATGACCTTTCTACCAGCACTTAGTTATAATTAATATTACAATTACTATTATTATTATTAATAGCATTATTATTGACAGAATCATTACGTTTATGTAATAAGTACCGCTGATATTATTTATGCAAGTAGCAGCAGTGTTTGTAGTTGTTGTTGTTTTAGTGGTACTAATATTAAGAGTAGCCTGGCTGTAGTAAAATTTGTACTTTAAGTGTCTTCATTGTAATAAAACTGATTAATCTGCTTCACATTGTATCTTTCTCTACTGATTATCACCACAGTGAACCGTTCATTATTCATACAGTTTTATTGTTTGTACTGTGAGTCATGGATAAACGTATCAAGTACAACAGCTGTGTAATCTCGCTACTGTGAAGTGTCCAATAACCTCAAGTGCCACGTGATCTGGACGCAAACACCGTGAAGTGCCAAGACAAATATGATAATGCTCAGGTCGTGTGTATATGGTAATGCGCGACCTTTGCGGCACTAATGCGTGTATAGAAACAACAGTTGAAACGATTTACACTTGATGAAGCACGTTTACATCATCCCTTAGTTTTACAGAGACAAATTATGTGTGAACTTTCATCGTGTTATTTTAGTATTTGACTATTGAAATGACACAAAAATAACTGCATCGCATAATATCTGGAATATACTTATTCCTGTTTGTAAGATAGGCACGCGACTGACCCCTGTCGAGAGAATACCTAACTATCGTAAATCATATTCACATGTAACGATACCTTTGGTTCCCTTGAGCAGGTTATTATATATTGTCTCGTGTTCTAAAATATAGAAGGAACGATGATAAGTTTCCTGTTTTTTTTTCAAACTTCAGGAATTACCATTAATATTGTGTTGCAATAATTTCAACTTTACTAATCAATCGTTATATCTGTAAACATTGTTTTGCCATACAAAATAGTGCAAATTGATTCTAGAGAAACACACACATATATATATATATATATATATATATATATATATATATATATATATATATATATATATATATATATGAAGGGGTTTGTAGGTTTTTTTATAAATATAATAGCAGTTTATGATAATATCATTTGAATTTTTACCCACACAATAAAGTATTCATGAATATAACAAAAATACATTAACTACTACTAATAATATCTAATAATAACAAAATAAACAAATACGAATAATAATACTACAAATAATAATAACTGTTGTTTGAACGGGAATATTGCCGATAAAATATAGAAATTGAGCTTTAAAATACAGGCTGACTCGTTGGCATTGAACATTTACATTTTACCCACTGTGAAACCTCGTTGTGTCGAAGGGACCAACAGAATATTTCGACACATCCGAGGTTCGACAAAAGCGTGTTTTATTTCGTTATAATTTAACTAGAGATATCCGAAATATCGAGTCTGTTACTTCGACACATCCGAGGTTCGAGAAAAGCGTGTTTTATTTCGTTATAATTTAACTAGAGATATCCGAAATATCGAGTCTGTTACTTCGACATAAGCGGGGTATTCTACTTAAGCGAGTTCGACACAACGAGGTTTCACTGTATTTAGTCACATTATAGTTAAATAAGGTCTTGATAGTAAACAAAATGATGCTCTGTAATATTGTACTAAAGTTATCATTCCTTTCAATTTTCTGTTCTAATATAATTTTATTGTTGATCCTTAAAATGATAATTATAAAAATTATAATAATTATAATAAGGATAATTGGTAAAAATATAATTTCTTATAATGAAATTTATAAAATTAATAATTAAAATAATAAAACATATATCATATATTATTAAATATATTATACACCCTTAAGTGATAATAATAAAATCATAATAAGGATACTGGTAAAAATAATAATACTTATAATGATAATTATAAAATTAATAATTAGAATAATAAAAATTATAAATCAATAATAATGATATTATTATAATTATTATTATTATTATTATTATTATTATTATTATTATTATTATTATTATTATTATTAATATGAGTTTTAGCATTAGCTGTGGAAGTTTTAGTAATAGTAGCAGTAGTCGTATAGTAGAAGTATTAGTAGCTGCAGCAGTAATAAAAATATTCTAGTCTTTTGGTTGAAGAAGTAACGGTAAAAATAGATTTGGCTGTATAAGTAGTTGTTGAAGGAGAATTAGAGTTTTTAATGTAAAAAAAAAGCACTGGTTCTAATTTTCATTGTAATTCCCGACAGTGAGCCATTTTTTTTAATTATATATATATATATATATATATATATATAAATATATATATAAATATATATATATATATATATGTTTCTTTTTTTCATTGTTCATTACTTATGTTATCAATCATGTATAGAAGCGTAACACATACACGTATCACCTGACTAAAGTAGAGTGCCTCTTGGCCAGTAAATCACTTGACCTGAGAGCAAACAATGTGGCAAGCCAAATATGATAATGATTAGGTTGTGTGTATATGATAAGGCGCGACCTATTCGGCACCAATAAGTGTATTGGAGCCACAGATGAAACCATATAACCTATGATGAGGCATCTGTAAACAACACCCATTCAATATGAACAAAATATAGTGGTATTTCATCATCGTTTCGTTGTATATGATCGATGACGCAATGAATAGCAAATTAATTAACACCTGCAACATATCGATTCCATTTCCCTTGCCACCTGCCGATAGTATTAATAAAGATCGCGATCGTTTATGATATAAAAGTATAAGTCCCGGATCTAATTACTGTGTATTGTCTCGTGATCTAGAAAATACAACTAATAATGATAATGAACCGTTGTTTGATAGAGGATCACGAAATTCAGATTTCACCGAGCGGTTAAGCGGCTTAGTTAGACCCGGCGGGTTGGTGGGTCCGGACGGCGGGTGCATGGGTGGGAGGGGGGGGGATGAAAGGAGAGGTCTGTCAGGATGGACCTTAAAACTCTATACGCCGTTTCTTTTCACATAGATCATGTGTTTTCAGATAATGTAAAATATTTAGGTTTAAATTGGTTTCAGGTTAAATTGATCGAGCGGTGAATGTTGAACTGGAAAAAGGTATGGTCCCATACACCTGGTGGTTCTATATTAAATATTTTGGATTCATTCAGGGACACATCCATTTTGTTCGTTCAGATTTCTCATTAGTTTCATTATATATTCTCCAAAATAGGTACAAGGCATTATTAAAATTTAATAATTTAATATAGAACTATCATACAGGAATGATATGGATTGCATCAAATATGACACAATTAACAACTCTAGATTTGACAGTCTAACTTCTTTATTCATTATCAGCCAAAGAAAAGATACCCCATACTAGCTAACAACTAAGAAACCAATGGAACCAAACCCTCCCCAGCAAATCATATGACAACCTGTACTACTTCATGCATTACCCCAAAAGTTACATGTAACATCATGTTCCTTCGTATATCTAACAGTAACATAAAAAGGAACATTGTACAGTATGGCTGAGATTATTTATAATTCGCAGTAGTATTTACAAATCTTTAAAAACTTATTTATGTACACTACTAAGTTATTATTCCTTAATTCATTATACATACTGATTCGACAAGAGAAAGCGGTTGATTCGTATAACTTTAGAAACCATTATTATAAAATTATATTCAGCGATATAAGTCAATATGTTTTTGTTTTTTTTTTTGTAGTTCACATGTGTTTTTTTTATGTCAAAATATTACATGTTCTATCCCTTGTCATTTGTTCGATAGGCCTCAATAATCGGATTAGTCAAAACAGTCAAAACCGTGAAAAAGGGGTATACTTCCAAAGTGCTCAAAATCATGTTTTATCCTCCGAAGTCCTTAGAAAATAGGTAACAGCAATATTTCATATGGTTTTCAAAATGATTTTACCGTGAATCCCTTAGATGTCGAGATAACTGACATGGTTTAAATAATATTAAAACAGAATATAGCATATAATTACTGTAGGGTACCATGAATTATTATACAGTACTATGGAATTATTTATAGGTTTGTATAATTCCTTTCATGTACCATTTAATTACTTTAGGGTACTGGAGAACAGCTGTAGCGTTCCATATGCGTACTATGAAATTGGTAAGACTCACATATAAGTAAGTACGCACGACCCGCAGGTGCAGTAGACACCGGGTCTGGGTAATATCAGGATATAAACTAAAAATGATAGGAAGCGAGTGCTATCCCTGTCAAGTAGTCCATAACCAAAATGGAAACTCTGCAGATGTACATACTTAGGTTAAAAATTAGATAGGTTAGCATTAAAAAATAGAGCCGTTACCTCCACCAAAAAAGAACTATAGCATTAATATTCAGTTTTGGAGAATAACTAAATACTACCATATAGTACTGTAGAACAATTTTACAGTGGACTATGTAATTACTATAGAGTAATACAGAAAAACTAGAGAGTTTTAAGGAATTATAATATAGTACTTCAGAATTATTGTATAGTATTATAGACATATATAATAATATATTATTAGACTTATAGTATACAGTTATACAGAATCAATTTATATTACTTTATCTTTTATTATTTCATTTTTAATTATACAAATAAAAATATACAAAAAAATGACAGCATACAAATACAATAGAACAAATAACGAACATAACAAAGTGTTACACATACACGAGATAGAGCATTTTCATATGTATCAACTTATGATGAGCATGAAGATATAATTCATTAAAGTGGATAAGTTTCAAATCAAATCAAATTCATAATATTTCCAGGTTTCTTGAAATTCTGTCAAACGTCCCTGTTTTTCTGCAATTTCTCTCTCATCATTATGGTACTTTTTCAATCTGTAAATAAACATTAACATTACAAAATCTACAATAATACAGTTATTTTTCCCTATAAATAATGCAGTGTTTTCCAGTTTTCTTAAATTACTTTCTTCTGCTATTCCCAATATAACATTGTCAATGCATTCCGCCCAACTTATATAAAAGGAAAAATTTCACATGTGTCAACTTCACGCCAAAAGGTTTTACTAATTCCACAATTGTTTAAGAAATGTTCTAAATTTTCCTCTTCCCCTTTACAAAAAGAACATTGGTCAGTTTCTACTGTTTTGCATTTATACAGCCAGTCATTTAAGGTCAATACCATATGAACAATTCTATATTGTCATTCTTGAATTTTTTTTTTCTCTTGTGAGTGTCCTTAGCAATTAATATATATTCTTCACTGCTCATCTGCAATGTTATGCATTTTGCTATGTATCTTGACTCAGCGCTCTTTTCTATTGGTTTTTCCCTCAGCAGGTTTTAGTAAATAATTTTAGCACTTATATCTGAATTTAACAAAATAGGTTATGTTTTCCATATTTTGAATATTTGTGTGTGTCAAACTGGCTTATCATATTCTTTGTCTGAGAGATAATGCTTCTCCAAAGTATATACCATTTAGTTTTACAACCTCTTTTTATCCATACAGAAAAGGGGATAATATTCTTATCTTGATCCACCAAATCTATAATATACTTAAACCTGCTTTAAAAAAATTTTGATTATATACAGTTTTTCCGGTTACCATTATATTTCTATTATTTCACACTAGTTCACTACCTGTTCTAAGACATATAGCCTCCCATACCTCCAATAAATAAAAAAAAATGTTTACAAATTTTGTAGTCTGGCTACTATATGATTACAATTGATGAAAAATTACAATCTACCATATCTTTTAAAAATCAAATTTACACTTCCCTCCATTGTTTACACCCACAGTACACATGCAGCTTTATCCACATAACTTTTTTGTGCATCTATCATACATTGCACATTTATCATCTTCTAAACTCCATTGTCATAATTTTCCTTTAATGTTCTTTTTTTTTGTCCCTATCTTTTCGTATTCCATATAAATTTAAATAACTCTCTTTCTATTTCCCTTATGTAAATATTTGGTATGTCAATGACTAAAGCAAAATATTGAAATGTTGAATATCCAAGTGACTTTTGTAATAAAAATTCGTCCACTCAAAGTCAAATATCTGAGCCGCCACATGTACAGACTCTGTTTTAATATTCTTTTCAGCCATATATTTTTCATTTTTGTTATATAAACACCAACAAGTTTTATACACTTTCAAATTCGATAGAGGTAAATTTAGAATTTAGTTCTGAAACTATCTGCATTGCTTCCGATTTTTCTTCATTTGCTTTAAGACTAGATATTTTTGAGAATGATGATAATAACTTCATGTGTTTAATGGCTTAATTTTCGTCTTTGATTAGAACTGTTAAGTCATCTGTGCAAAGTACACAACTAGTATAGTTATGTTAAGGGATTCCTTGAGTTCTGGCGTATTTTCTCTGCTAATATTTTAATACAAATAATAAATAAGTATGGGGAGAGTGGGTCTCCTTGACGCACTCCTATCTCTACTAAGATTTAACCTGAGGAGTAGACATTATACATAAACTTATCTTAGTATAAAAAAAGTCTGACCCATGATAATATTTTGTTTTGTTTCAAAACCTCTGTCATATAACTCCATTCCAATGAATCAAAAGCTTTTTAAAAATCCACACTGAAAAGTATCCCTTGTTGATCTATTATCTTAAGGTATTCTATTGTATAAACTGGGCTTAATGATTCCCCTATATATCTGCCTTTAATAAATCCATGTTGATCAGTACTAATAATTGAAGGTAAAATTTTCTTTATTTTTTCTGCATTAACCTTAGATGCAAATTTATAGCCATCATTTAGAAGAGAAATAGGTCTCCAGTTCTTTTATTAATATCCTATCTTTACCTTTTTTGTCAATAAGTATCATCACAGACTGCCTTTGAGAGGGAAACAGTTCACCCAACTGAAGGGATTTATTAAGCGAGTTAATAACTAAAAGACCTATTTTGTTCCAAAAATATTTATAAAATTCTAAAGTTAACCTACTATTTCCCGGAGATTTATTATTATTAAAATTTTTAATTATTTTTTCACATTCTTTTCATTTTATTGGTCCCTCACATAACTCTTTTTTTCAGTTTTCAGTTTTATTATGGTCGAACTGTCTAAAAAATATATAGAGCCTAGAGAGAATTTATTTTCCGAATTCTTACTTTTATAAATATTAGCTTGCAAAAAATGTGTCCACTCTGATATTATATATTTCAGATCATCAACTGGTTCAGCTCGAACAATTTTTTTCTACCACAGCATCTATCAATGTAATCTAAAACAATATTGAAATCTTCTTCTAAAATCAAATGCATGTCCTGTGTTATCCCATAATGTACTAATGTATCTCAAATTCTCCAAAAGAAAATAACTGGTTTGCTTTCAAGGTTTGGTGCATAGATTTTGCACAAATAAATAATATGGTCTGGAATTGAAGTTTCTGGAAAAAAGTAATCTACCTACATTGTCTTTACACATCCTGCTATTTTCATATCCAAACCCGAATTAAAAAGTACAGCTATGCTTCTATTATGAATATATATATATATATATATATATATATATATATATATATATATATATATACGGTCGACAGTCCGGCTTAACCTTTCTTCATGGAATAAAAGAAACTCAACACACCCATTTATCATAGAAATTTATTTAACATCAAAAACTTTTACAATACCAATGCATTGAAATAAATTGGTGCCATTTAAACCATTGTGTTCTGTGCACTGTCACCGTCACTGAGATTATTGCAAACGAACGACGCAATACTACTGGGAAATGCCACCAGTACTCCACCCGTTCTCCAAGTGGGGGGGGGGTGAGCTCACGCTGTTGGAGAACATTACGCTCATACACATTAGTGGAACTCCTTAGAATGGTGAGCACTTGGAAAACAGCTTTGGCGCAGAAAGACGCACGTTGCGACTGTTCTAAAACGAAAAACCGAACATCTGCCAGCGAAACAATGATTCTGCTGCAGGAGTCAAAATGAGGAAATTAACCTCGCGCTGTATATATGTGAATGACAAAGCATGGTAATTAAAACATATTCTGATATGTTTGTTTTTTAAATGACATTTAATTGCAAACCTGCATAATAAGAAGATCAGGTAATTAAGGATAAAAATATGTCAGTTCTTTGGCTGTCCGGTTTAGAAAGGTTTCACTATATATATATATATGTGTGTATGTGTGTGTTTATTTATCGTCCTGCGGAATAAGCTGCCTTACCATGAACACAAGTACATGACCACGCAGGCTGATTATGAAGACAGGATGTTCAATCTATTAACTGAAAATTGCTTGATATATAAAATACGTACAAAAAACTTACGGACTTGATACAATGAGCGTAATAATTAATAATATGATGTTTACGGACATCATATTATTTTTTTCCGGCACATAGAAATGTACGAATTTCAATGTCTTTTAGCTTGGCGCCTGAACTGAAGTGCTATGGATACTTATTTATAGTTAGGACTTTAAAAGAAAACAGTTATTATAGGACTGTGGCGTTTACATGGTAATTATATGCGTCTACCGAGATAAACGTGTTGTAAAGCTTTTTTTTTTTTGTTTAAATAAAAAAGTTATATTTTCATCGTAAAACCATGAAAGGCCCCTGTATGGAAAGTGAAATGATCTGAGGACGCTGACAGCACTACGTGTGGCTAGCCGGCAAGCGGTTGCGGAGCCCGACCGAATGCGAGTATAAACAGTATATGTAAGAGTATTAGCAAATAGCTAGCTTACTTTTAACAATATGCTATTCTTTTGCCAACAGTCTGATGCAATATGGATTAGCTGAAGTCATGGTATGTTGAATTCAGAAATCAATTTAACAGCCACATCATGTTCGACTCAACTGAAATTGTAAGAATTTACTTTAAACGGTCCTGTATTCATCTATGCTCTCTGCCCTACAAAGAGATATAACACAAAAGCATATATATATATATATATATATATATATATATATATGTGTGTGTGTGTGTGTGTGTGTGTGTGTGTATGTATGTGTGTATATAATTATATATAAAAACACAATATATATACATTTAATTTTATTTTATAATTATAAGTTTAAACAGTATATAACTAATATATATATATGTGTGTGTGTGTGTGTGTGTGGGTGTTTTCCTGTGTGTGTGAATATATTTGGCATATATACAGTTAAGACATGAGAAAAGCTCCGACCCTTTATTGCCTACCCCCCCCCCCCCCCGCTCCCTCAACCCTAAGAATATTGCGGTTGCTGGCAAAAAATACCCCCTGCCCATTGTGGCTATAGCTTTCAGTCAGAGATGATCATATTTATTGTTTCTTTCAGTTATAAGTGATAGTACTGTTGTAATTCTTCTTTAAAAACGCTCTATATCAGGATCAAGTGCCAGGTCCAAGCAAAATCTTACTTAATCTTTCCTTCATTTCCTGAACAAAAATCATGAAATTCTGTTAATGTGAACCCGTGTTATTTTATACACGAGCACACGCACAAACACGCAAAAAAAGCGGATAAATGCAGCGGAGGCAATAAATGTTACGGAACCATCCCAATACTACAGGGAAATGGCTACTTTCGTAAACCTTAATGTGTGTCATTTTTGTTCACAGAATTGAGATGGTAAATTATATTCGAATTCGAATATGGACTCTGTCAATATTGCATCCCGTCACTAGGATGGTAGGTCATTATAGTCGGCAAGGTAAGAATGGGGTGTACTCTGTTTACTCGATACGTTTTTCGCCCATGGCACTTGTATGGTTGAATACGATACACAATGTATACACTTGCTAAGCAAGGCAAAAGGGCCACTGTTTATTGTACGAGGAATGGATTTCGTAAAATAAAGAAACGTGTAATCAAGCTATACCCAGTATCTGTTTATATGGAATCCAATAAGGAATGATAATCATTATTATCATACTAATGCAGGAAACAACTTTGTTAAATGAAACTTATCTAAGCGGTATAACTGTTATATACTTTTCGTTGATGTGTATGGGAGTGTGCTGGTGTGTTTGTAGGTGTGAAGCTTTGAATAAAACGTACCTGCAAAATATGTCATAAGACCTCCCACATTAGGAAATAATACGAGTCCTTTAGAATACAGATATAAAGAATACAGATACAAAATGTGATATTTTTTATAAATCTAATCAAAACTTCATAAAAATGAATTTCAAAGAGCAACACCTTTTGCTATTGAGAAGTGCTTGAAGCAAACTAATAGATGAGTGCAATAAACGTACAAAAAATACTCACATTAGAAAACTTAGAACTGTTCACCGTCCTCATTCGATCAGGGAATCATATACCCGAGCAACTAGCCCCATTTTGGCCCCATGATATTAGGGAGCATACCGGCTGTCTTAATAGCCTAATCATCATTGGCTTCAGAGTCAGGTTGTCGTAGCTACCAAGCGACATCTTTATCAAAATTCAATTTGTCGAGTAACCTACCAAGAATCATACACATATCCTATGTGTATCCTATGGATTTTAACTTTGGCTGAGACATGCGCGCAAAATAAAATATGTCGAGATATCGATATCACGTCTTGGGATTTCGACATAATATCTCGAAATCTTACCAAATAATTTCGAAAGTGTGTGTCGACATCTAAACATATTATCTAGAGCTATTGAGATAAAATTTCACAGAAAAAAAAATTATAAAGTACCCAGTAAGAATTGTAACAACAATTTGATGCTTAATATGTGAAAGTTAAGGTATACATTTTGATAATGACTTATTATTACAGTGTATGTCAATTTTTCGTTCAAAATCTGTTTGCTTACACCTGAACAAAGTAGAACACTACTTCCACCGGGGGCGATCAGTAACATAAAAAAATTTCATAGCGCGCAGGGCACCCCCGCCACTTCAGAATCAAGATTTTTCAAGAGATTTTTTTTTCTTTCATGGTATTTCTCCTTGTCGGATTTTCGCATGTGCGCAGCAACGGGCCTCTAGTCTTGTTGGGGAAAACGGACACACAGAAGCGTGAGCGCGTATAAACCAGGTAAACTTGAGATGTACAGTCATGTGCAGGGATAATTATGATGGGAAACTTTTACTTTTTTTTTGAGTAGCGTGATAATACACATGTAGTAATGCAAATAAAAATAAACCCAAAACGAGGACGACGGGCAGTGAATTATGAAAGATCCCAAATTGATGTTGGTAGGAGCATACGAAGTAATGCGATTTTTTTTTGTCATTTAATAAACTTTGTTTCTCTGAATTGAAACCAAATTTCTATGCTGGAAGTGCTTCGATTACGACCGGGGGCTATTTTTGCAACCCCACCCATTATATAAACACGTGGTTATTGTTGGATTACTTATTATTATTTTGGCTTATTTTTAATAGATTTTCAAGGGATCATCTTTATTTGATAGACATCAGAATTTCCTTTATAAGCCACCATGTTTTTCGCCTTCTTTTACTTATACAGCTTTATACATATAAATACATATGTGTGTTTAATGCATATTTATCGTATGAAGCAATCCAACAGTTGGCATGATAAGCTTGATTAGTTAATTGCACAACTGACAGATGTCAGTTAAATCGTGTTGTTTTTGGACATTTTGAAACCAAGATTTCCTGCATTTTTATACGCAGTGCTTATTCCCAAATACGAGATACCAGTGACCACATTAATTCAAAAATAGGCACCCCTCTTCTTGTTGGAAATTTTCTTGAGAGCATTGTATACCGAGGTAAGGCAGACATATTTTATTAAGACCAGATGTATGTCGTATGCAGGGACTGACACAATGTTGGTTAGAGAGAGGGGGGATGAATAGATTATAATTAAGGTGTAATTCAGCGGATAACGGCATAATGAGGGTATATGGGCACTCAAAATCAGGAAAACCAATATGATTAACAAAAAGATATGCTAAAGAAACAGTTTGAGGAGAGGTCCCTCAGTGCTTAAATTATATCTACAATCCCCCCCCCCCCCGCCACCGCTTCACTGTGTCCAGTGTTGTGCTGCATGTACATCACAGCTTTACGACTTATAAAGCTACACATGCACAACTTTTAGCTGCATAATCACTACATATCTTAGATGAATGAATATTGCAAAAAAAGTCAAAATATGACAGGACGCACACACAGCTACTCGAAAATAATAAGGAACTCTAATTCATATATTTATATATATGTATATATGTATATATGTATATGTATACACATATATATATATATATATATATATATAGACAAGATGAGATTGAGAGTAGAAAAAGCTGATCATATTTAAAACATACTCTTCCTGATAAATATTATATTATAATGTACACAAAAATATACACAATAACAACAAACACATTGTTTACAGAGGAAGTATGAGTACTACCCAGTTAGTTTACCACTTAACCGATTGATATCAGTAGATTCGCATTTTTCAAAACCATCCCCCACCCTCTGTTTGTTCCGGGTTCAGCTAAGGACTGTGGAAAATCCTGTGCTGTGTATTTTTCACTGGTGAATCAATCTCGTCTTGTAAATGCTAGACACATTTATCGGGAACTGCATTACTGCAGGAAGATCAGGTAGATCAAAGATTATTGCGAAGCAGACAGAATCCTTATCTGCAACACGTATTTATAGGTAAACGTGATTTAATGTTTCTCATACAGTTCAGAGCTATAAGAAAGGGTCAGATTTACAGCGCGAGGTTCATTCCCCCATTTTGACTCCAGCAGGGGAACCTTTCTATGAAAATTCACTAGTGCGGGTGAGCTTAATGTACTCCTCCAAAGTCAGCCCCCCCCCCCACACCCCCCCCTTTCGCGAACGGTTGGGGTAGCTTAGGCATTTCTCAGTACAATTCTTGAGTTGTTCGTTTGCGATAATTCAATTGACGGTGACAGTGCACAGAAGGCAAAGCTTATAATTGCACCAATTCATTTCCATTCATTGGTATTGTGAACATATTCTGAATTTCTATGATTAATGAGTTTGTTTGAATTTCTTTTATTCCATGAGGACGGGGTTACGTCGGACCTTGTGATCTTACTGTCAGCATGTTTATTCAGTTATGAACGTGATCAGGGATATAGGTAGCTATTTGGACCAGATCCTGATCAGAGTTTAGGCAGGACTGAATCCTGTTAGGGATATGGTCTGGACCTATTGGCTATGTGTCTGAACCATTTCCTGATTTGTCCTGAACAAATCGGGATATGGTTCTGCGCAAACCCTGACTGGAATCTGGTCCAAACTAATTCTTACTGAATATACAAAATATACAAAATTGATTAAATTAAGAAATATTTCATCTGAATTAACGCTACTCATTAGGATAATCTGTATTATTAGTATTTTGACAAATATTTAATCATGCCCCATGAAATATAATACTTAGAGTTAGTTCAACAAACGAATAGATAATATATGAATCATTTTAGTAAGTTAGATATCATCTGATATTTGAAAATCTGTCTGGATTCAAAACATTTTGATTAAAATAAGAAAAATCTCATCTAAGTTAACGCTACTCATTAGTGTAAACTGTATGTTTATTATTACGGCAAATATTTAATCATGCCCCATAAAACTTGTAATACTGAGAGTTATTCAACAACAAAACAGATATTAAATGAATCATTTTAGTAGGTTTGATATCACCTGATAATTACAACTCATTCTGGCTTTAAAAAGTTCTAATAAATTAAGAAAAATCTCATCTGAATTTAAATTATTCATTAGTATAAACTGTTGTTTATTATAATAGTCCAAACCTGATTCATGCTTAGAAGACAAAATATACCTTTGAAATTTCGATTAAATAAAGAAAACTCATCTGAATTAACGCTACTCATCAGTATAAACTGTATAATTATTATAAAAAATATTTAATCATGCCCCATAAAACTTTTAAAACTTAATGTTAGTTCAACAAACCTTGGGTATATAACCTTGAATTGATTAGACAGGAAGTTATTCTTTTTGTATTTAAATGTCAGGATTTCGGGAGGACTGAATTTTATGTGGCCCGTCTGTCCCAGTTCTGCATTAATAGAAACAAATATCAGACTTATTAACAAACAAAAGAAAACCCCAAAAAAAACAAAAGGACAAGACTATTTTTTATGTTTTGATGACTAAAGCAGCAAAGTAAGTCAGATACGTTTGGAAGACTAGAATGTTTAATTGAATTTACTTAAGTGAAAAAGTTTAGTGCGGCGACATTTCCAATTAATTTGTCATTTATAATTTTAATATGAAAAAAAATTATAAATATAAATTGATGTCTGAAATAAATATAAATTGATTTTGCGCTTGTTGCTTGATGGTATCTCCTTACTCCTTATATCTATTTAAATTTGGTATGCATGTTTAGTTTTCTGAAAAAAAAAATTATCTTTCAACAGATATCTAACGTGTGAGGTTTGTAGTTTTAGATGAATAGTTTTTTAGGGACAATGCCAGAAACCTCCTAGTTGATATGCTGTAAAAAAGCCCTATATGACCAACAGAGTGTAACCCGACACCCCTGCTGGTAGCTGTCTCTCGCTAACACTGTGTGTCTGGCCAGCACAGCCTGCCATGCGAATTAAATCTCCACCTGCCTAACAGCTGTGTGTCACGTTGTCCGAATCCGGAATGGAATTTAGCAGAGATACAGTTAAATTAACATTAACAAATGGATGCGATTACCTCATCACCAACAAAAATTTAAAAAAATAACGGTTTGTGAAAGAAAATGATATAAAATGTCATCGATGCATATTAGATTGATCTCTATGTTCTGGAGTCTAATGAAAATTAAAATTAGTGCTTGATTTTCCTTAAAAATTTTCCACAGATTTGGCATTAAAAAGTGAGCAAATAAGTATATGTACATATATGGTGTGTTCCCTACATGCATGGAGCAAATCTACCTCTTCTGTACCTATTACCAAATTTAACTGTGGCATAGTCGGTTTTGAAATATAACAGTAACTGTTATATACATATATTAGCTGTCTCATCTGGGCCAGTCGATAGCATACAGGTTGCATAATACCCTGTTCTTCGTATTATATTGTGAAACAAATAAATTACATACTCGTCAAGTGGTGTGACTATATCCTATCCTATATCCTATTAATATAATTCTATATTAAAAACCAACAAACAGTTGACATATGTAATAATATTTTTAAGAGGGGGATCTAAAACATAAAGCTGGAACGAATGACGAAAGCAGGAGAGTGCAAATACAAAAATCAAATTCCCATAAAACTGTATTAGTAATCGCATAAGTAAACATTTGTCACCCCAGGGAAAGCAAGACTTACTCTGTCCTTTTACAGGGCACACGTCGTTACCGAGAGACCTTGAAACACCCTACTGTACACCTCTGGAGGTCTCTGAAAAAAAATACCTCAAAGAACTGAAATTAGGTCACCGCGACCTAAATATTCCTAGCTATAGGGTCCTTAGGTACCTTTTGGAGTAATAAAAAAATTGAAACAAAAGCTCTAGTATCAAGCATATTGATCATATATTGTTTCATAAGTTCCTTAAGACTGATGGCGCCTCCTTTGTTGTTTTACTTTGTTCACGTTTTTCTCTATTTTTGTGACCTTCAAATCAAACAGTTCCACCGTTAACAGCACACGATATCCTGCAAAACTTAATTCTTGCGTCCCCTGAATGTCAAATTCAGCTGAGCGTAATGGCCCATGGTCTACTCGTTTGATGGAGATCCGAGTCAGTTCATTAAAATACTCAAATGACAGTGGAGGTTTCATGGTTTCATGCAGATAAGTCATTGTGTACATAAATGTCGGCGTCAAGAGGATTTATGGCGCATACAACCATATGGTCTGCGGGTTGTGGCAGATGTTAATACGTGTAATGTGATGAAACACACAAACATCCAGAATTTCATTATTATTATTAGTAGTAGTAGTAGTAGTAGTAGTAGTAGTAGTAGTAGTAGGAGGAGGAAGAGTATTATGTATTTATTTGGGTTGTTACCCTTAAAACAAACAAAAATACCTTTCACATTAGATGAATCTGTGGACTGTGATTAAACCATTTCTCTAACACAACGAAATGTATATCATGCATTGTTTGTTCATGTGGACCTATCAAACTTGCTAATGATAATACACATGACACAATCCTCATTAGTTGAGTTTTTATAAATAAGCTTACAACTGCATCAGAAATACAAGGGAAAGTCGTTGTTCCGAACAGAAACAGGGGAACAGAAATATGGCCGATTCTACGAAATATTGCTTGATCTTATACTTAGTTTCACGTGTTTTTTTGTAAGTGAGAGTTGGAGGCGTCCAATCAGATTTTGTGTGAGGGGCTACACATTATTTTTTTTTTCACGGACAACGTCGTAGTCTGCCGGCAGTTAAACAAGGATTCATACACACACATGTAAATTTCTGAGCAGTTATCTAAACTAAATGAACACAGAGGTGGGGGTATCAATTCTTTCTTCTTCCTTTCTCAGACGTATAAATGTCATTTGAAAAAGTGAATTTGAGAAGGAAGACAATAGACAGATATACGCCTTGAGTTACTTTAAACAGGAATATAAAGGATGACAATTATTTTTGGTGGACAACGTTGTTGGCAAGGCAACACGTCAGATAACAAGCCCCCCACCACTCCCCCCCCCCCCCCAACACACACACATGCACCCGTTAACTTCTGAGCAGTTTAACTTATGTGTTGACAGGCATATCTCGATTGCACTCTTGCAGTATGTGTGAAGCCAACAAACCTAACCGTTTAGTCAGATTAACAGTGTCATCTAATCGTTTCTCCTCTAGCAGGTATGTGCGCACAAAAGATCGCAGACCCGAATATAACCCCCGTCATCACCGATCGTTAGAAGTTTACACACACAAAAAAATCATGTAATAAACAGTAACTTAAGCCCGAAATTATTAAAAGTATTCACAATTTTAGATATTGCATGCTTGGGAATAAATCTGCAAAATGATTCCTTGACATAGATACGGAGCCTAAGAAGAGGACATGCACACATTTCAAAGCGAAGTGTGTTTCGATGACAAGCTGACTCTCCTTGAACCCATCTACCGTGGTTACATATTTTCAATCATGGCAGCCCAGTATTCAAACATTGACCGATTTAAAATTTAAGATATCTATTTTTTTTTCGATTGCATGATACTTTAATTATTTTTCAGCTCAACCGGGTAAAACGATATATATTTTCCTTTGCGAACCACTCAAATGTATTAGATTATACAAAGGAATAATCCAGTTTTAATCCCCCTTTAAACGTAATGTATTTCACTAGATGAACACAAGATGGCGCCGATATGCATTCCCGGTTTGCCTTAAAAAATAATTAAGGCATACGCTGAGGTACCCTATTGGGAGTTAAAAAGATATTTCCCGTACAATGTTGTCAAGTTTACAGTGTGTTAATATTCTAATTCAGTGTATTCTAATGGTCAAAACTTCATCTTACGTTCACCATAACTTTACATATTCAATTTAAGAAAAGTAGATTAAAAAAATTTTTTTTTTATAATAAGAACTGTTATTTTTTTTTTTTATTTCTCTTGAAAACGTTAATATTATTTACAAAAGTTGGATGGGTTTTATATATATATATGCATGTTATTTGAGTGTAATACAGTTGATCATTACAATCTGGCCTTTATTGCTTATTTTGGAGGTTATTGTGATCGGTGTTAGATCAAAATTTAATTATTTTAGTTATCCGACCCTTTCCTTTCTACAAAGGCCCCTATTCTCCGAGCTTTAGCGGCAACCATAAGGTACCCGTTTACACTGCACCTCTTGCAATCTACAGTTTAATAATTACCCTCTTGTAGTTGTTTAACTTATGACCGAGAGAGTTCCTCATTGGCATCAATTATAATACTACCGTGCCCTCACATTTGTTGTCCTTTATTATGGTATGGAGCCTTCTATTTTTTTATGTGAGTTTAATACTTTTGATATATCATTTGAACATGAATTCACTTAATATAATAGTTTAAACATTTATCTATGCGAAACATGCAAAACATATTTAGCTAAATTTGTTCAATATATACAGAGGCACTGTTACCAGTCGTCAGCAATTGATTAAACCAGTCATGATATATGAACATTGCAAAGTTTCACATGATGACACAAAACTTGATAATCAAGTACGGTTGCTGTTATTTGCCAGTTTTAAACATATAGGAACCATGTGTAAAATGTCGAAGTAAATACAAATACTACAGGTGTCACCATCCGACTTTCCTTACTGATAAATTTCTCCATGATCCCTAATTCAAGCAAAATGTATGACAGTTAATACAATTAATTATTGAGAATCAAGAGATTTTGTATCTTCTTTTTTTGGTATTTCTTTGGTACTTGAACACGCCTCGTACCTCGAATAAAATAACAACTGTTTCTTCTCATGGGAATGATTTGGGTAATGTTATGGAAAAGATGGCAGGTTGCAAAAGAGACGACTGCCTAAGGGTGATTACTATAGTTCAGCATGCCTTAAACGTTATGTGAGCTTAAACATATCCATAAGACATCTAGAAAAAAACATGAAAAAATACTTCTCTTATAAAAGAAATCATCCATTATAGACCCCTAGAAAAAAATCCTATATATAGTGTAAAGTGTAACTATTTTCTTTTGCTTGCATGCCGATAAAGATATAGCTGGTTGAGTAAATGTACACAACAGGGTCCAACCATTCTTCATTTTATTTAAAATGTAAAGGAAAGACAATCATGGCAGCATTCTGTCAATTTAAGTAACTGGTTTCATATATATGCTTTGAACTGAAGGTTCATTTTCATCGGAAAGTATTATAAGTATGTATTGTTATTATTTTAAATTGAACATTTGACAAAAATGCATTAAAACATATCATATACTATATTTGAACGAATCATTATCTATGTTAGCAATACATTCATATGGTGTTTCATAATTTATACCAGTTATAATTTAACGGCCTATGCGGGCGTTAGCTGAGGACCAACCCTAAATAAAACATACAGTATTTATTCACAGCCTGTTGGTTGTTTATAATACTGCTAGGTCGTTATCTCATCATATTTTGTTGTTCTTAGGTTAAGTGATTTCATATCTACCTTTTAAATAAATAATCAACTGCGGTTTGGATACACATCCAAAATATGTCCTTACCTGTGAACTTTTGCCATTTTCCCGTGAGTCCTCTCATGATTCACAGCTGCACCTCATGATGAAAATATATAGTTTAGTAGATGAGGTGGCCAGGTGATAAAAATATAATATGATTATATCTTGTTAATGTATGCCACACATCAATTCAATCGTCATATACATAAAAAATCTTAAATGTTAACAAAGTAACTCAACCATTATTTACTGCATTTTGTAATTTCTGAAAGCAATATTTCAAGACCCGACTTCCAGCTCCAAGGGTATGAGTAAATGCTACCTTTGGATTCCCACATTTATCTGGTCCAAATATCTGTACGGATTCTCCTAAGTTCTCAATCTTTACGTTCCCGAGCCGCTCAACCAGCAAGCCTGTAAAATAAACATCCTCTAATAAAAATATGGGGGTCTGTAAACTAGCTATGTATAAATCAGTTATTATATCTGACGTGAAGATGTAACCAGTACCAGCCATGTACGGAGGGTGGAGTTTTCTTGGATAATCTTCTTTTGTAACACACCACTTAGGCATGTTTGGACATATAAATGGCGGGTAAGGCTTATGAATTCGACCATATATAGTCCTCTTGTTGTTATTCAGGATTCCTAACCATGTCATAATGAAGGCAATATTAACAACAACATCATCGTCTGTTTTGATTACGAACCTGGTGTTAGGACAAAAATGAGTAATATAATTGAAAGCTGCCAGCCCTTTATAACTGAGGTTTCTGTATGAATCAATAAATTCCCCAATGATCAAATCTTGGTGCAGATGATATTCTGCAAGTAAATCATCAGGTATGATTGCCCTATTTTTGCCTTGTCTGGTCAGTCCAAAAACAAATATAACTCGCATACTCCATTTTTCTTGAACTCTTTTGTGTCCGTATTCTGCACGTATAATATCCCTGTTCTCACGTTTCCCAGGGGTTGCGTACACGTATACTATATATTTGGTGTCGTTGGGACATTTCTTTCCGTCATACAAGAGTAATTTTGGGTATTGCGGGACTCCGTTATGATCAACATAAGTGTTAGAAGAGCCTGTAGTCGTTGATCCATCCAATGATACATATTGAATAGGTTTATCTGTCCTATTCGATATCCTTTGGGTAACCGGCGACCTCATTTCATTTCCTAGTTTCACCAGTAAAAAGGTAGTTCCTACAGATAAGCAACACACCCACATGAATTTTGTGATCCGTTGCATGCTGTATTTGTTTTGATGGCAGACTCTATACCGTATGTTCTTGTTATTCCAAATCTGATTGTAACGACGCTTTCCTGTATATAGTCTCACTGTTCTGTGTTGGGAATACCTCAAACCTTTCCAATAACTATATGGTACACGCTCAGTGATATATTTGTTTTCCTACAGGAGCAATGATTATGCTTATATCGACGTCATGTGACAATCGCGTCAATGAATACATTATCGTTGTTATATAGGTCAAAAAGTGCACGGGAGCGAGAGCATTCTCTCCCTCTCATTTCTCTGCATAATCACCCTCCCATGATTCCGTTGATCTCACACTCTTCATCCGCTATTATCAGGTATTGTTTTGCCTAGTTAGTACATGCAAATATCTCAAAATATGATAAGAAGAACACGTTCATTCTGCGTAATTATCAATGTTATACCTTCAGTAATGCTTTACATTTTAGTCAATACTGCTACCGAATACCCCTCGTTTATGAAGCAAACATTTGTCATAGGTCCCAACACGAATCTGGAAGAAAACAAAGGACATATATTTCGTTCTACTTCACACTTAATTTTTAAACTTAAATGGAATAACAGTTTTACTTTTCCATATGATATCGATGTTATATGTGTAACCATTATACAAAGTCCTCAGGAAAGAATTAATTATACGACAAAGAATATACTAACGCATTTTTACTTTATATCAAATTAATTTATTTTTAACCATTCTTTCTTATTAGGAACAAATATAATAATTTCATTTTATTTATATGTTTATCAATCATGAAATTTTGTTATAAATTATTAAAATAAAATTCCCATTCTTTTATTTTAACACAAAGATTATAAATCCTTTCATTCTGTTAATGTTTAATTTACTTAGACTTGGTAGTTGTTTACGCAATTCATACAACTATGTTATGAAATCAAGCCAGCACTGGCTCCTCAGCAACGACAAATTTGAGGGATTGTGTCGTTTTTTGTTTATTTTTTTGGTTGATCCGAGACAATAAAGGCGAAGATAGAAGATACTAAGAGAGCTGTATGTAGTCTGTATTGGTGAAGGAAACCGGGGAACCCAGAGAAAACCACTAGCAATTACAACCCACTTTCATAGACACACCGGGTATCGAACCCGGGTCGACAGCAGGAAGGGCCGAACGTTTTAACACTCAGCCAGCCAGTACCCTACTGGGGAATATACATATTAAGGTTGTCAGTTTATTCATTAAGTAACTGTGATTGCAATGTCATTAGTTTTCGAAATAAATGCCATATGTATGCCACATGAGTTTATTTTGGATAGATTTTATGTGCATTTATGTGATTATTTTCATATCGTTTTCATATGAGTGCTACACTCGGTACGCGTCCTATTTGCTTTGCACCCTTTCAGATCATACGTTAACAAACACTATATTACGATAGACGTATATGACATTTCATAATTTGTTACTGATTATGAAATTTTTGCTCGACATAGCTTTAATCATCCACCAGAATAAATTGAATCAACTTTTGTTACCGTTGGTTGACTCATTTGATATACATGGGCAGGTTGCAGGTCTCTTGTATTGTTATTCACTTTAAACTGTTACAAACGCTGCCTTATGGCTTGCGACTTTGAACCACCGCGCAACTGTATAGTGAGTCTGATTTATTTTGCAAAACCAGCTTATTCAATCAAAATATTAATAAAATATATTTATAATATATCAATATCAATATGTTATTGGGATGCTTGGGTGTTTTGGTCACTTCTTCGAGGGTTATTAATTGAAGTATGTGATTGCAAAAGAGATGCTGAACTAAGAAAAATGAGTTCTACATATTGCTGTTAGTGTAATTTTAAAAATTAAAACTTTTTTTAATAGTTAAAAGTGGATTTATATTCCTGACATTAACACTGCTACTGTGGTAAGATTATCACTTTATCTATTTATTATTGTTCCTATTCAGTTTCTGTGAAAGAGGTTGTGATAATAACAACAACAATAAAAATAATAATTATAATATTTGTCCTGCTGCTATTACTACTCACTTTTATTATCATGACCTTCGTCACCAGCACTTTGTAATTATTATTATTACTATTTTTTTATCATTATTACTATTACTATTATTATTATTATTATTATTATTATTATTATTTTTATTACTATTATTTACAGAATCATCACGTTCCCTTTATAAGTACCGATGATATTATTTGTGCTAATACCAGCAGTGTTTTTAGTTGTTGTTGTTTTAGTGGCATTAAAAATAAATGCAATCTGGCTGTAGTAAAATTTGTAATTCCAGTATCCTCACTGTAATAAAACGGATCAATCTGCTTCATATTGTATGTTTCTCTACTGATTATCACGGCCTAGACCCGTTCATAATTCTAACAATATCAGTTGTTTCTAATGTGGGTCATGGATAAGCGTATCAAGTACAACACCAGTGTAATTTTTCTTCTGTAAAGTGTCCAATAACCACAAGTGTCACGTGATCTGGTCACAAACACCGGGAAGTGCCATGACATATATGATAATGAATAAATCGTGTGTATATGGTAATGCACGACATTTGCGGCACTAATGCGTGTACAGGAGCAACAGTTGAAAATATTAACACTTGATAAAGCACGTTTACATCATTACATCACTTTTACAGAAACAAAATATATGTTAACATTTATGCTTTTTTTTAGTATTTGATTATTGAACTGACACAAAAATAATTGCATCGCATAATATCATGAATATAGTTGTCTGGTTAAAGCATAATTAATATTAATAATATATTGATTCTCGTGTGTAAGAGAGTCACGTGAGCGCCACCTGCCGATTATATTGATAACTAAAGTTATATTTTAAGACAAAATCAATATGATTTTCTAAAATTGTTTCGTGATTTAACAGATACAACTACTGATAGTAATGAATCGTTCTTTCATAGAAGATGATTAAATTGACATTTTTATCCTTCGATAAAATAATAATAATAATAATAATAATAAAAATAATAATAATAATAATAATAATAATAATAATAATAATAATAATAACATGTCACATTGTAACACTGATATAACAGTATAAGAATATATGTCTAGCTAAAATCATAATGCAGAAAAGTGAAAGAAAAGATGAAACGTAGAGTTCAATATTTTCATAATTTTGGATAACGATACGCGGCCTATATGTACCTCGTGTCTTCAATGACAAAGCTAGACTGCTAATTGTGTCCTATCATATTTACGAGCGTTATACATATATTGTTTTTTATCAACTTCAAACCCGTCCGCTAATTTAATTAAGATATCTGCCTGAGAACACCCATTTGGAAAGTCCCTACAGTGCACACTTCCATATGACTGTAGCAATGCCTTTACGGAGGCCCCATCGGTCGACATAAGATTCCTGCTTAGCCGTTTATTCATGACTCCCATCAAACGTTTTGTTCGCAAATGACCGTGAATTAATCAATTATTATTTATAACCCATAGTGTCTGTCTACACAATTTTATCGTAATTCATTGAGAACAAATTGACATACTGAATACCAACACAGTCCGGGGTCAAAGTGGAGCTGAAAGCCTACACCCGAAATCAGACAGCAATTTTATCCTGAATTTCAGTCGAGGCTGAAAGGCATGTTTATATTTCATACAAACCCGAAACTCCTTCTAACTGCGGACCCTGTCGTTTCTACCCTTTTTCGAACCCACCAATATTGGCATATAAACAAGCCAAAACTCTGCGAAACTAGTTAGTAAATTACAAAATCACCCAAAAACGCATTCAAAATGGTATGTTTCCATGCATGACCACGCTGCCTTACGTATCCTCTCATTGCCCAAGGCGATAATGTCCAAATTATCGGGAAAACATGCACTATGTATTGCAAATTTACTTGAACTAGCAAAGGAAACGTGTTCTTAAATACATTTATTTATGTCCTAAAGCCATATATATCGGCAAAACTTGTCAAAGATTAAGGACTTCGGACCAATACAAGCAACCCTTCGACGAAACGTCATTATGTGGATGACGTAGACCTTCGTGCGGTTTCTCGGAGTGAAGCGATGCGTACTGCGCTGAACCATGTCAACACAGGGCATCATTGTTATAATATTACTAAATATCCAATCAGAACGTAAATACACTGTTACTGGCATTATGGACCCTATACATGGTCATTCCATCATATTTAACATCTCTTTACACGTTCCCACTTAATTACCACCTGGCGAAGAAGCCTGTGTGCTTCGAAAGCTCGTGTGTTAACAAACGTGTTAGTCTATCTTAAGGGCGTCACTCCGTATCTTACCCTACGCTTATATATATATATATATATATATATATATATATATATATATATATATTGTATATATACAATATATATATTGTATATATATATATATATATATAATTTTCGGCTAGTTATTTGATATTCTGTTTTCGTTTATCACGAGGTTTGTATGAACGATAAACATGACTTTCAGCCTCGACTGACTAAAATCCGGATAAATTAGCTGTCTGAATTTGGGAGTAGGCTCCGATTTCAGCTCCACTTATATATTTTTATACTGTTAAATCAGTGTTACAATCTGATATATTATTATTATTATTTTTCATCCAATATTATAATGTCCATGTTTTTTTTTACAGGAGTAACAATAAATGATATCACCATCTAAATAATGACGTCACGAATCGTGTCGTCTGCGTTACTCATCTGAGAGGAAGTTTTTTTTTTTCTTTTTCTAGGGGGAATCTTTCCTTATTTTGGGAGGAAAGTTTCCTATTTTCAGGAGGAAAGTTCCTTACTTTTTTAATTAAATAATAAGTTTCCTAAATTTCAGTGTTATGGGTTTCATTTAACCAGCAGTCGTAAACAGCACCTGACATGGCACTGAAGCCACGCTACTTTGTTATTATTATAAATAGAGCAGGGGTACACTTGTAGGATTATATTCGGTTCTCCCCCAAACATTTTCTTAAATTATATGATTTACGCCAACAGTATTTTTCCCTGTCCTTGTGTTTGACTATGTAAAAACGGGGATTACCTACTTCAAAAATTACATTTAACCTGGAAGAATCATTTATTCTCGGCAACTCGAGCGTTTAGTAAATTGACATTTCGCCACTGACTGCTGCCACTGTTGTCAGCTGTCACAATGGAATTTAATCACTATCGACCTCAGTTAATCTTAACGGAACCCGTGAAATAAACTTATATTTACCTTAAATCAGCTGTTTTGACTTATCAGCTTTTGGAGGCTTATAGACCAATTCACCAAGGAAAGAACATGTTATGCTTTGAGAGATAAAACAACCAGATGCTAACTACTGAAAAATGATTGACACATCCCGCTGAATATTGATGTCTTTCAATTTATTATATTAAATTAATGGTTTGCAAGGTTATATGAATGAACTGTTTTCTCCTTGTCGAATCAGAATCTATAATGAATTAAGGAATAATAACGTAGTAGTGTACATTACTGTGTAAAGTTTGGATATAAAGATTTGTAAATACTACTGCGGATTTTAAATAACCTCAGCCATATTGTTAAAAATGTTCCCTTTTATGTTACTGTTAGATATTGGAAGGAACATTATGTTACATTTTTAATTTTTGTGGTAATATAGGAAATAGTATAGGTTGTCATATGAATTTGCTGGGGAGGGTTGGATTCCATTGTGTTTTAGTTGTTAGATAGTATGGGGTATTTTCTTTGGCAGATAATGAATGAAGAAGTTAGACTGTAAAAACTACTGTTGTTAAATATGTCATATATGATGCGATCTTCAGCATCCCTGTAGATAGTATGGGGTATTTTCTTTGGCAGATAATGAATGAAGAAGTTAGACTGTAAAAACTACTGTTGTTAAATATGTCATATATGATGCGATCTTCAGCATCCCTGTATTATAGTTCTGTTCTAAACTATTAAATTTTATTAATATGCTATATATATTTGGAAGAATATAAGTGAATGACTGAGAAATCTGAACGAGCAGGATGGATGTGTCTCTGAATGAATCCAACATATTGAATATACAAACACCAGGTGTATGGAAACATTCTTCTTTCAACATCCACCATCACCGTTCGAGCAATTTCACCTAAACCTTATAAATTTTACATTATCTGAAAACACAAGATCGGTGTGAAAAGAAACGGCGTATAGAGTTTTAAAGTCCATCCTGGCAGACCTTCTCTCCCCCCCCCCCCCCCCTTCCCTTGCATCCGCCGACCGGACCCACCAGCCCCCCAGGGCTAACTTGACCGCTCGGTGAAATCTGAATTTTGTTATCATCAATGAAACAACGGTTCATAATCATTAGCAGCTGTATATTTTAGATCACAAGACAATATACAATAATTTACTCCGGGAATAATATTTTTTGTCACAAACGATAGCGGCATTATCAATACTATCGACAGGTGGCAAGGGAAAGGGAATCGATATATGCCAGATGATAATTAATTTGCTATTCATTGCGTCATCAATAAAATACAACGAAACGATAATGAAATACCATTATTTTTTGTTCATATCGAATGGGTGTTTTTAACAGATGTCTCATTAAGGGATATATGGGGGTTCACCTTGGCTCAGATACACCTATTGGTACCGAATAGGTCGCGCCTTATCATATACACACAGCCTAATCATTTTCATATTTGTCATGCCACTTTACACTGTGTGCCCCTAGGTAAAATAACTAACGGGTCAAAATGCAGTCTACTTTAGACAGGTGATACTTGTATGTGTTTATAAATGTATATATATATATATATATATATATATATATATATATATATATATTTATAAAGAATGGCGAACTGTCGAGAATAACCAGAAAAATCCGAGCGAGCGTTTTTTTTTTTTTTCTTTAAAGACTGATTCTCCTTCAAAAACTACTAATATATCCAAATCCATTTTGTACCGATACTACTACTACAAAAATGTTCTGCTGTTTTTGTTACTGCTGTTACTAATACTTCTTCTATACCGATACTGCTACTGTAACTACAGCTTTTAGAGCCACTACTAAAACTCATATTAATAATAAATAATATTAATATAATTTTCATAAAATAATTCGTTGTTACAATTATTATAATCATCAAATTTATTATTATCATAATAAGTAATTTATTTTTAACATTATCCTTATTATTATTATTATCATTATTATGATCATTTACAGTATCAGAAATAATATAATTATGAACAAACTTGAAAATGAAAGCAATGATAATTAAGTACAATATTACAGAGCAACATTATGTATACTAACAAGACCTTGTAAATTTTCAATATCGACGAGCCGGTCTGTATTTTGAGTCTCCATTCGTTCAATTATGAGCAAATTTCGCTCTTCGTTCAAACAACGGTTATTATTATTATAACTATTATTATAATATTAGTTTTAATATTATCAGTATTATTATGTGTAATTTATGTTTATATTTTATATATTTTATGTGTTATTATAATTTATAATTATCATTTGTATATATATATATATATATATATATATATATATATATATATATATATATATATATATATATATATACCAATATAACATATATATATTTATATTTATATATATATATCATTAGTTTAGTATTAGTATTAGTATGTGTGTGTGTGGGTGTTTCTCTGGAATCAATTTACACTATTTTGTGTTGGGAATACATTAAGTGCAGATATAACGACTGATTAGCTTAGTTGAAATAATCGCAAAATTATTCTAATGGTGATTCCTGAAATCTGAACGTTGTCGGCATAAATTTAAAGAACGGATATTTATTATCGTTCCTTCCATTATTTAGATCACCAGACAATACATAATTACCTGCCAAAGAAACCATTAGTGTCTTTACATGTGTATATGATTTACGATGGACAGGGGTTAGTCGCGTGCTTATCTTACATGGAGGGATAGGTATATTCCATATATTATGCGACTGTATTATTTTTGTGTCATTTCAAAAATAAAATATTTAAATAAAACTTTTGAAGTTTACATATATTTTGTTTCTGTTAAAGTGATGTAATGAAGTAAAGGGCTTCGTCAAATGAACATAGTTTCAACTGTCGCTCCTATACACGCATTAGTGCCGCAAATATCGCGCATTAGTATTTACACACGACCTAATCATTATCGTATTTGTCAAGGCACTTCACGGTGTTTGCGATCAGATCACACTTGAGGTTATTGGACACTTAACGGAAGCGAGGATGCCCTTGATTTGTACATGACACGCTTATCGATTACTCACATTAGACACAACTGACACTGTTTGAATAATGAACAGGTCACTGCCGTGATAATCAGTAAAGAAAGATACAATATGAAGCAGATTGATCAGTTTTATTACAGTGATAATACTGGAAATACAAATGTTACTACGATCAGGCTAAAATTATCATGAATACCACCAAACAACAACAACTACAAACACTGCTACTACTAACAAAAATAGTAAAACCGGTACTTGTAGCAGAAACGTGATGATTCTGTAAATTATTACTAATAATAATGGTTATAATAATAATAACAGAGTGCTGGTGATGAAGGTTATTATATTAAAAGTAAGTAGCAATAGCAGCAGGAAAAATATTATAATAATTATTATTATTGCTGTTGTTAGTATTGAAACCCCTTTAACAGCAACTGAATAGAAACAATAATAAAACAAAAATGTAATCTTACCACAGTAGCCGTGGTAAAAACATCTGTTAGGTGCCAATACTTCTTCACCTTTAAAGTAAAGGGTAAACTGTCGCTTATTAAAACGCTTCCCATTTTTTTAGACTGAGAGCCGGTGCAAGGAGACTTTATTTTTTTTCTTTTAAAAAACTGTCATTTTTTTTCATTTCTAATAAAAAATTTTATAAATAACAATAAGATGAGCAAAACATATCTATAAAAAATAAGAGCAGAATATACATATATAAACATATATTTAGAATTAATTTTTCTTAGTTCAGTGTCTCTTTTGCAATCACACTCTTCAATTAATAACCCCTTTAGAGGTTAACAAAACACCCTAACATCCCAATATAATATTCATATATATATATATATATATATTATAAATATATGTTATTTATATTTTATGGAATAAGCTGGTGTTGCTAAAAATGAGACAAACTATTAAGGTCAGTGGTTGTGCTGTGGTTCAATGTCGCAAGCCACAAGGCAGTGTTTGTAACAGTTTAAAGCGCATAACAATAAAAGAGACCTGAAACCTGCCCATGTATGTCAAATAAGTTAAACAACGTTTAACAAAAGTTGATTCAATTTATTCTACTGGATGATTAAGGCTATGTCCAGCAAAATATCATAGTCTGTTACAAATTATTAAATGCCAAATACGTCCATCTTAATATAGTGTTTGTTTACATATGATCTGAAAGAGTGCAAAACAAATAGGACGCGTATCAAGTGTAACACTCATATGAAAACGATATGAAAATAATCACCTAAACATACATAAAATCTATCCAAAATAAACTCATGTAGCAATCAAATGGCATGGCACGGTTTTTTTTAATATATATATATATATATATATATATATATATATATATATATAGGCAGATGAATACGTCAATTACTTCCGTGTGCGGGTTTGAGCTACGAACGGCCTGCGTCAGTGTGACTTGACATGTAAACGTCATTGGTAGCTGCTTTAATTAACCATCAACAGCACGATGAAACACCATGATTACAGTTAGTGTGTCGCCAAAGATATTTGGTGTCAAGATATTTGGTGACATCGATAACATTATAACTTTAGTCCAACAATAAGGCCGCACAGGAGTAACGGGTAAATCATGGTAGCACTTAACTAAGGGTGAAGTCGGTTTTACACATACTTGTATCCTGTATTCAGGGATCCACCGTATTGCCATTTGCTTAAAAGGCTATTATCAAACACACATTTAGCTAAACGTTGACAAAGAACGATGTCAACCTACACCAGAAACAAGCACATGCAACGAAAGGAATGTGAATAACAAAATGATTTCATAGGGTACCTACTTTTCCCTCTGGTCTAACACAATATGAAAGGTTTAATTACATATATGCCATAGTAAATGAAAAACTGAAACTCACTTATTGGGAGCATTTTAATAACTCTAAGATGTCTCAAAGGTAGTTTTAAGGCATTGTGAGCGTATCTGCGCTTCTGAGTATCGTTTGGGATCTTTACAGCCGTGCATCATATTTTAAATAAGTTTAGCACAAGGCAAACCTCTCTCTCTCTCTCTCTCTCTCTCTCTCTCTCTCTCTCTCTCCCACCCTCCCTCGATTCCCCCGCTGTGCACGAGCTCTAGAGATTTATATCAGATAACTACAGGCATTTCCCTTAAATTTATGAGAGGAGAGGACTCATAGCGAATTTTAAACAATTCAGCTGGCGGCTTTCAATTATATTACTCATTTTTGTCCTAACACCAGGTTTGTAATCAAAACAGACGATGTTGTTGTTTATATTGACTTCATTATGACCTGGCTGGGAACCCGGTATAACAATATGAGGACTGTATATGGTCGAATTCATAAGCCTTACTTGCCGTTTATACGCCCAAATATGCCTAAGTGGTGTGTAACAAAAGATAATTATCCACGAAAACCCCACCCTCCATCTTCACGTCAGATATAATAACTGATTTATACATGGCTAGTTTATAGTCGCCCATATTTTTATCGGAGGATGTTTATTTCACAGGCTTCTGGTTGAGCGGCTCTGGAACGTAAAGATAGAGAACTTAGGAGAATCCGTACAGGTATTTGGAACAAATGAATGTGGAAATTCAAAGTTTGAATTTATCATACGCTTGGAGCCGGAAGTCGGGTTTTGCAACATTGCTTTAAGAAATTACAAAATGCAGTAATAAAGGTTAAGTTACTTTGTTAACATAAACAAGATTTTGTTATGTTATTGACGATTGAATTGGTGTGTGGCATCCATGAGCAAGATGAGATCATATTATGTTTTTTTAACGTGGCCACTTCATCTACTAAACTATATATTTTCATCATGAGGTGCAGCTGTGAATCATGAGAGGACTCACGGGTAAATGGCAAAAGTTCACAGATAAGGACATATTTTGGATGTGTATCCCAACCGCAGTTGATTACTTCATTTAAAGGTAGATATAAAATCACTCAACCTAACGAAAACAAAATCTGATGAGATTAGAAACCTAGCAGGATTATAAACAATCAAAAGACCGTGATTCAATACTGTATGTTTTATCGAGGGTTTGTCCCCGCATTGGCCATTAAATTATAAATGGTATAGACTATGAAACAAAATTTAAATGTCTCAGCTATTGCTAACATAGATAATGATTTGTTCAAATATAATATATAATTTTGTTTTAATTGAACTTATCAAAATGCATTCTTGTCAAACGTTTAATTTAAAATAATAAAAATACGCACTTATAACATCATAATAATACTTTGCGTTCCAATGAAATTGAACCTTCAGTTAAAAAAATATATAAAACCAATTATTTAAATTAACAGAATGCTGCCATGATTGTCTTTCCTCTATATTTTAAATACAATTAAGAATGATAGAGCCCTGTCGTGTACATTTACTTAACCAGTTCTATCTATCGGCATGTAAGCAAAAAAAAGTAATACACTTTACTCTATATATAGATTTTTCTAGTGGTCTAGAATGGACGATTTCTTTTTGAAGAGAACTATTTTCATGTTTTTTCGCGGTCTTATAGACATGTTTAAGCTCACATTACGTTTAAGGCATGCTGAACTATAGTAATCACCCTTAGTCAGTCGTCTCTTTTGCAACCTGCCGTCTTTTCCATAACATTACCCAAATCGTTCCCATTAGAACAAGCAATTGTTTACTTTATCCGAGGTACGAGGCGTGTTCAAAAACCCAAGAAATACCAAAAAAGAAGATACGAAATCTCTTGTTTCTCAATAATTAATTGTATAAACTACCATAAATTTTGGCTTGAATATGGATCGTGGAGGATTTTATCAGTAAGGAAAGTCGGACGATGACACCTGTAGTATTTGTATTTTCTCCGACGTTTTACGCATTGTTCATATATGTTTGAAATATATGGCAAATAACAGCAACCCTACTTGATTATCTAGTATTATGTCATCATGTGAAACGTTGCAATGTTCATATATCATTACTGGTTTAATCAATTGCTGACGACTGGTGACAGTGCCTCTATACATATTGGACATATTTAACTAAATATGTATTGCATGGTTCACTTAGATAAGTGTTCAAATTATAATATTAAGTGGCTTCATATTCAAATGATATATCAGAAGTGTTAAGCTCACATTAAAATAGCGGGTTCCGAATCTTAATCATAATAAAGTACAAAAATGTGATGGTACGGTAGTATTATAATTGGTGCCAACTACACCAATGTAAAAATTAAACTGTTAATTGCAAGAGGTACGCTGCAAACAGATACCTTATGTTTGCCGCTAAAGCTCAGGGAATAGAGGTCTTTTTAGGAAGGAAAGGGTTGGATAACTAAAATCATTAAAATTTGAACTAACACCGATCACACTAACCTCCAAAATAGATAATAAAGGCCAGATTGTAATTATCAGCTGTTTTACACTCAAATAAGATGCATATATGTAAAACCCATCCAACTATTGTAAATAACATTAACGTTTTCAAGAGAAATAACAAAGAAAATGACAGTTCTTATTATAAAAAGACGTTAGTTTCAGAAATTGACAATTTATTTTTTTTTTAATATTGAATATGTAAATTTATGGTGAATGTAAGATGAAGATTTGACCATTAGAATACACTGATTGGAAAGTTAATACACTGTAAACTTGACAGTATTGTCAGGGAAATATTGTTCTAACTTTCAATAGGGTAAGCATATGCCTTAATTGTTATTAAAGGCGAACAGGGATTGCATATCGGCGCCATCTTGTGTTCATTAAGTGAAATACATTGAAGGGGCTCATTTGAGTGGGTCACCAACGAGAATAAATAACGATTCACACATTTGACCTGAAACATAATTAAAGTATCATGCAATCAAAAAAGATAAATATCCTTAAATTTTAAATAGGTCAACGTTTAAATACTGGGCTGCAATGATTGAAACTATGTAACCACGGTAGATGTGTTCAAGGAGAGTCAGCTTGTCATCGAAACATACTTCGCTCTGAAACGTGTGCATGTCCTCTTCTTAGGCTCAGAGTCTATGTCAAGGAATCATTTCGCATATTTTTTCCAAAGGGGCAATACCTAAAATGGTGAATACTTTTAATAATGTCAGGCTTAAGTTACTGTAGATTTTTGTGTAAACTTCTACCGATCGGTGATGGCGGCGGTTATATTCAGGCCCGCGATCTATTGTACATACCTGCTAGAGGAGAAACGATTATATCACACTGTTAATCTGACTAAACGGTTTAGTTTATTGGCTTCGTCAACACATAAGTTAGATAAACTGTTCGGAAGTTAACGGGTGCATGTGTGGGTTGGGGGGGGGTGCTGGGGAGGGGCATGTTTATCTGCCGTTGCCTTGCCAACAACGTTGTCCACCAACAAATTATATGTCACCCTTTATGTTCCTGTGTAAAGGAACACAAGACGTATATCTGTCTATTTTTTTCCTTCTCAAATTCACTTTTTCAAATGACATTTATCCCTCCAAGAATGGAGAAGAAATAATTGACACCCCCACTTCTGGATTTATTTAGTTAGGAGTACTGCTCAGAAATTTACATGTGTGTGTATGAATCCTGGTTTATCTGCCGGCATACTACGACGTTGTCCCTGTGAAAAAATGTGTCACCTCTTTAACAAACATCTCAGCTGACCCTCCCCCCCCCCCCCAACTCTCACTAACAAAAACACTCGTGAAACTAGTTATAATATCAAGCAAGATTTCGTGGAATCGGTCATATTTTTTTTTTGTATTCCTGTTTCTGTTCAATACAATCGACATTTCTACTCTATTTCGAATGCAGTTGTAAAATTATTTATAATAAGTCCACTTATGAGGCTTGTGTCAAGTGTATTATCATGAACAAGTTTGATAGGACCACAATAAGAAACAATGCATGACACATATTGTGGCGTTAGCTATTGGCTTAATCACAGTCTACAAATTCATCAAATCTGAAATGTATTTTGTAAGTTTTTAGGGTAGCTTTTACGCTTTCAGGGTAACATGCAATATAAATACATACTAATTTTAAAATAATAATAATAATAATAATAATAATAATAATAATAATAATAACATTCTGGATTTATGGGTGGTTGTCCTTTCTGCACGGTTTCCTTTTCATCACAGTACACGTATTAACATCTGCCACACCACGCAGACCATATGGTTGTATGCGCCATAAATCCTCTTGACAACTACACTTATGTACACAAGGACTTCTCTGCAGCATTCACTTAGAATCGGTCTTTTAAAATAAGTTCGGCAAAAGAAAAGCTTTCGTTTTAGGTGTTTAAAGGACAAGTGTGCGGTGAAGTTGTATGCAATTATCATGACAACTTACTTACCGAGTACGCTACCTAATCGGGGACCATCCATGTCTGATTACTACTATTCTGGATGGTTCGCCAAAGTACTCTTTATGGGACCAAGGAACATCCGTAACGTTTTGTACTTCCGATTGCATTATTGCATGAAACCCGGACTGCCCCGTGATTTCAAAACACAGTATCGCTTTCAGATGAAACTGAGAAAAACGCGTTTTTTTCTATTTCGATTGAGCTAAATCTGTGAACAGAGTGCTTAGGCTATATATTGCTTATTTATACCTAGGATGAAAGGTTTTAACTAATGATATTGGAACAGTTGAGAAAAGTGTTAATACAAGCGTTAATTTTTGCTGTTTTTATACTTACTGTCTTTTGATTTCAAATGTGTTTAAATGTCGGCGGAGATGTTTTAGAACAAAAGACAGTAACTAACGTGAAAACTTTCACAATCACAATCACTCAGTCTGTGTATCACACTATAAGTTCTTTCTAACTCTCACTCAAAAAAATATAAAATATATAACAGGTTAAGTACAAATTTTATTTGAATTCATAAAATTAAATAACAAGGCCTACAGGCCTTATGCGAACCTGTGCAAAGTTTGGGAGTATGAATGGAGGTCTATTTTTAAAATTTAATATTGATCCTCTTATGTCCTGCACATCTACCTTCGTCATTATGATTTCAGCAAAATGGACGTTTCGGACCTGCACATTTCGGACCAGGACATTTTAAAACTAGGATGTATCAGTCAGGATATTTTGGATATGTTCTTTTTGCCAGGGAAGATTATTGGGACAGATGAACGGAAAATTTGGCAGCATGGTTCTTGAGAAGAACATTTTAAAATGTTTTTTTAGCTTTTTCCCTAGAAAATCTAAGAAAATGCAGTTAGCCAAGAAATAAGCAAAATCCAATAGGATTAAATGACTAAATTTTTGCAAAAAAAATTGATGATGCTAGCTCCTTCCCTTTTTGAGATAGCTATGATGCACAATGGACGACGGACTACGGACATCGGACGACGCCACACCATCCACTAAGCACACAGATTTGCTAAAAAAGCAAACAACGTTTTATCAAATAGTTGAATTGAGTTCTACAAGTTCTAATCTGGGCATTCTGTGTCTAGACGATGTGTCTTGACGTTTAGACATACTGTCTAGACCCCAGGCAGAGCCAGGTCAGTATCAGCTTAACAGTTTCATCATAAAACAGTGTATAACTAGAAGAGTCTAAAATTACATTTTTGCTTGTATACAACAGATAAATGTAGGTGGCGCCACCAAAACCTTAATTTCAGATAAGACTAATGTGGAAAACATTGGCATAAAATTTGGTGATGATATCTGCAGCCGTGTCTGAGATTTTAATTTTAGTGTGCTTTTTTGGACAGATGACTAAGTTCAACCTCCTGTAACTCGTCCAAAAATCTCCGAACTGGAACCATTCGAACAAACTTGAGAGAGATTGTCCCAGGGATCATTTCTGTGAAATATTGAACAATTTGGCTGGATAGTTTCGGGAGGAGGAGATTTTTAAAGCTTTTATTTACCTTTTTTCCTATAAAATCTGAGAAAATGCAGTTAGAAAAAAAATAATCAAAATCCGATAGAGTTTTTCAGATGACTGATTATTTGCAAAAAAATTGGCGATGCTAGCTCCTGCGGTTTTTGAGATAGCTATGGTTGACGTACAAACGACGCACTACAGACGACGGACGACGACGCACCATCACATAAGCTCACAGGTTCGCTAAAAACAACTGCTGAAAATTTTCAAAGTGCTATTGAAACGGCTGAGTTACTGATCATCGATTAGATCAGTTATATTATCAGCAGCTGTTAGGTTTTGCCAAAATCCTCGCCTGTTCTCCGGCATGTGGGATGTAAGCTTTTGTAGGATGTTAGTCTTTTTTGATACAGCGATTCCTCTTGGAATCTTTGCCATAAACGGAGGGATTACCACTCTAAAGGATTTCTTTAGAAAATCAAATTCTTGAAATTGACTAATGTCATGATCAGTTTTATAGTATAGCATCATGGACCCTCTACTGAAACGCGCAACTTTTATTTCTTAAAGCATCGGGCGGCCTATCTTCTTCAGCTTTGCTTGTGACTGACTCCCTTTCCAGTCCCTTATGTCTTCCGGCTCCATGCAAAGTGTTACCACCCGGCCTCCATTTGATCTGGATAGGACATCTGTGAAATCCTTAAAATCATACACATTCCCCCTCCCCCCCCCCCCCTGGTTGGCGAGCCATTTCCTTTTCTACACCTACATGAACTGCATCAGCACTCATAAAAGTGTGTCCTGCTTCGAAGTACTTTAGTGTGATATCTTCTGCAGCAGTCATGTCAGTGTTCACTATGGTTGCCATGGCTGTGTACAATGACCAGTTTTTGTTTT
This sequence comes from Sipunculus nudus, assembly GCA_026874595.1. Lineage (NCBI taxonomy): Eukaryota > Metazoa > Annelida > Sipuncula > Golfingiida > Sipunculidae > Sipunculus > Sipunculus nudus. The sequence goes on along the minus strand of CM049322.1, from coordinate 44,069,764 downwards.
GCGCTGCACAGTTATCGAGCCAGTAAATGAGATGCGTATTGTCTCGCTCATACATGGCCGCCTCAACAAATGCTGATGTCACATCTTCGCTTTTCTTTCCTGTTAAACCTTTATGCCATACTACTGAAATATGAGACTTTTTCATCCATCTGTTTTCTTGAATCTCTTCAGTGGCACTTTCTCTGTTCTGCCCGCCTTCGGTGTCAATATTCTGACCCTGGACGTCCTTGTTAACTTCACTGTTATCAGATACACACTGCATATCATATATATCTGACGGACGGACAGAGAGACAGACATACAGACAGCTAGACGGACAAATGGACAGACAGACAAACCCAAATCAATGTCGTGTATATAGCGCAATCACACAGCAGGAAAATTATTTACTAAATTATTAATTGCAGAGATACTGGCTAAATTGATTGAATTTCATGTAGAAATATTTGAGGGTCCGTTTCAAATTTTGCCAGAACATCAGGAGGGTTCTGCTTATTTGCAGGAAAAAATACTTACTGGTTGGACTGGTATTTTACCATGGCCTACTGCTACTGCTTTCCTATGAACACCACAATGCTAGGGCAAGAACTACAACTAGTAATAGGCCTACTTATATTACTTCCATGCCTTGTCCTAATAAATATCACAATTTTCAGTTCAGTTGGGGAATTTATAACCTTCAGAATAGAGGCACCAAATTTAACTGTTAGAAGTCGAATGCTATTTCCCCTATTATCACTCATTGTAACCATTAATTATTTTTTGCCGAAACAGCATGACTTATATAAGCTAATGAACACACCTTGCCTCTTCAGTGAGAGTTCCAAAAGGGCTCTGCCCCTGCACAACATGTTGAAGTTTCCGATTAAACAAAAATGTGTATCTTGATCTTCTAAAACCAAGAAACAAAACACAGTTTTCAGATCAATTCTATGCTCAAGCTAACTCATAACACAGTAACTACTCATTTTGAATTCAGAACACAGTAACTTCTCATTTTGATTTCATAACACAGTATCCACAAACAGATACTGTGTTTTAACTAAATCCACTGCCCAAATATATAGTTACTGTGTCTCCCTCTAGTGAATATCTCAGGAACTACTTCGAGTTAATGAACAAAAACTATCAGAATGATGGAAAAAATGTTCAACATTCAGCAGCCACGCTTATCTCATTTACTGTCTTTTGACCACTTACTGTGTTTTGATATCACAGGGCAGCGAAAACCTCCACTGCCAGTTCACTATTTTCAATGTACTGACTGGGATGTTTATCAAAGGAGTGGACGCTCATCTGAATTTGACATACAGAGGACGCAAGAATTACAAATTGCATGTTATGAAAAGGATATTGTGCCCTGTTAACGATCAAACTGCTTGATTTGAAGGTCCCAAAAAAGAGAAAAATGTGTACAAAGTTAAATATAATGGTTGCGCCACCAGTCTTTAGGAAATAATGAAACAATTCATGATAAATATGCTTGATACTGGAGCTTTTGCATTAAATATATAATTACTACACAGGGTACTTACGAACCCTATAGCTCGGAATATTTAGGTCGCAGTGACCTAATTTCCGGTTTTCGAGTTTTTTTCTCCCATGTGAGAAGGCTACAATATTTATATAACAGTTACTGTAATATTCAAGAATGAATACTCCACAGTTAAATTTGACAAAGGTACATGAGAGGTAGATTTACTCCATGGGATTAAGGGTGAAAGCTTAATCCCACACAGCATATATGTAAGTGTACTCATTTGCTCACTTTTAATGCCACATTTGTGGCGAATGTTTCACAGGTAAATCCATTACTAAAATTATTTCTGTTAAACTCCAGAAAACAGTGTTCAGTCTTATATGTATTGATCAAAATTATTTGTCTTCCACTACCCATTTTTTAATGGAGGTATTTTTGTGATGGTAACCGCCTCCACTTTTTAATGCTTATTTAACTACGCATATGTACATCTGCATAATGCCATTCCGGTTTCGGACTATGTGACAGGGCAGTATCGCTCGCTTCCTTTCATTGTTTTATCCTGTCGTCATAACGAGGCCTGGTGACTACTTCACCTGCGGTAGCTGGTCCATAATGAAATCCATTGTAGGGTCATACCGTCGAGTAACCCCCGAAAAGCGCATTCGTTTGTGAGTGAAACACGACCGTTGAGCACAGCCTTCCCATGAAGCCTGCAGATCGCTCACCCTGGACGGGAGCCGACCTTGAAAATCATACCGCCTGGGTGGAGACTCGAGCTCACGATCTCCTGACGTTCATTATTTTCCTGTACCCCTGGCCCACAGACCTGATAACAATAAAAAACTAATAAAATTCGACACAATTCGGTAATTTTCTTCTTTGATTATGACCCATGAACAGCCAAGACATCAAAGTTTGATTTAGGATACAAACGATTTATTATATATATATATATATATATATATATATATATATATATATATATATATATACATGTTATTGGGTGCTGATCGAGGCATTTAATTATAAAAGGACGCTTGTGTTGCATGTGGCGAAAAACAAAGGCAGACATAGTAAATAAAACACAGGGATGTTTGCTTTCCTTCCTAAAAATACAAGCCTATAATCTTTACCACTTCTATACACTGCTAATATTAGATTATCACTCTTTCCAATTGTGAAATTCTTTCCAATAGCCTATATTTGCCTAGAGTCTTCGTTTTTAACTTAACTATTTCACCTGACATTATCCTTTGGAGAATGAAAAGCAAAGAATTGATAAGCCCCCTTGTATTTATCTATGCTATGATTTAGTGATACGCCGAGAACTTCTGCTAGCAATGAAAATTAAACTATAAGAAAATATTTAAAACAAATCTATATCAGAGCCTTTTACTGGCGTGAGGATTTGTATTTTACGACGTTTAATAATGAACAGTACATGAAGGAGAAAGTATAAATCAGTGGTGTAGGAAAATCGATTGTTAAGGTACGTCGATTCGGGCTAAGGCTCGGCATTAGATTCTAATATAACGGTTCAAGAATTGAACCCCTAACCCGGGTAAAGAAACATCGTACTGTGGATACTCATTTGTAAAACATCTTGGAGCATTCACCACCTGCTATTACAGAAAGTTTTTTTAAATGCACAGTAAGTTGACTGGTTGTCATTTAATGTGTACATTCATTAAGCGACAACCTGCCAAACTCGACCAACGACCGCCAATTTTCGAATGAATACCACATTTTATCTGCTTTGTAGGACCATTTTCTGAAAGAAAAATACCACACAAGCGATAATACAGTAATAGGCGATAATACACCGATAATGTCACTGCTTGTTACTGGTTATCACAGTCGGCAATAAGTGTCCCGTTTGGCGCCCCTACCATTTAAGCATATCGTCACATTACATCGTACCGACCTGCCTCGTTCTCCTCTCGTCCATCGCGTGATCACTCACCCATGGGAAAAAGTAATTCAAGAGTCACTGATATCACATTTATTTATTTTAAGATAGTGTTTACAACTGAGATTCCATGACCGAGATAAGGCATTGCTTTCAAGTTATATAAATACTGGGATTCCCGATTAGTCTTGAGGAAATGGGTCGTGTATGACAGTATCTAACTTCATTTCAATAAAATGCTCAGTCCAGTGATATGAGATTTGGTAAATATCACATTAAAAGTGTTAACGGCAATTATAACAAATTGAAAAGGATATTTCCTGATAGATTTCGAGCCCATTAAAAGGGCACTGGCAGCAGCTCGGGCATCCAAAATTTGCTTAATTGTTTTCGTTTTATTTTTAATATCTCTACCGGGCATTCAAAATGTTATTTTCTGGGTTTCCGCAGAATTGTTTTATATACATCAGAAATCTTATTATTGGTGTATTAAAGAATCAAGAATGTGATTTAGTAAGTGCCAACGTATTTTTGCTTCAAAGTTAAACATAAACTCTGCATTGGTGTATATCTCAATCAATATATATTTCCAACGATCCTTATTTCAACGTTTAGTAAAGGATAAAGGGAATGTGACATAGATGCACTTGATTTTATAAATACTCCAACTATATCTCGTTTTTACATAAATCTAACAAAATGTAATTGTTAAACATTTTTTACGGCTACCAAAGGATAAATGACTACCTGCAATTACCGACCATTTAGTTCTTTGACAGAGAGGGTGGTCGGTAATAGAAGGGTCCACTGTAGCATAAATTGTGCTTCTCAGCCAGCACGTCAATTTCCGATGATTATGTGTAAATAAATACGACACGAAGACATGATTTTAATTTTACCAATGAACTTTTCAAGATTATCTTGTGCTCTCAAATCAGCCGCACAGGGTGCACATTTCAGAGGGCCACAAAACCGACCGTTGTTTTGGCCGTTCTATCTTCTTTTCATAATGCCTACGAATAAACAGAATGTTTTTAGGGTATTCATATACTGTTTTTTTTTTTTTTGAATAGACGAATAATTTCTAAATATATTCACACAATGAAGTTACAACAATCTAAGCCTGAATATAATTTGACTTGAAACTTGAGTAATAAATATCAGGTGTGTAATGTTAAAGGCTGAGGGATGCAAAGTGCCGTGTACTCTTACATTCAAAACGATTTGTGTATCAACAATTTATTTTGATTAAAGATAATAAAAGAACTATTAAAAAGTGATACTTTTTAGGATTAATTTTGATCATTTGTTATTATCTTTGAACATTTATTCGTGAAAATGAAAAAAATGGCAGAATTTAGGTACTGAAAGTATAGTTTCCATGCACCTAAGAGGCAAAACTATGCTTTAAATAAAAATTGCTTGAGCTGTCTGACGAAATACGTAGATAGATCTGACGTGTTTCTATTTTAATTTTTATTATACAGACTTTCATTGTGAACTACAACATCGATTCAATTGTTCAAATATATATAAATTTGTTGATAATTAGTTGATAATAAGGAACACCTCACAGTTGTGTGCATGTGTTTGAAATGCCCATTACCATACAGAGTATTTTTTGAGAGCAGAAGAAGTTATAATAATAGATGTTTTAGTAATTAAAGTGTTTCTTCTTCCTTTATGGTCATAATTGTTTTGTAAAATTAAAACAATTATTCCGACCTTCGCTTTCATTTGTATTTATTTATAACTGCTGATATTACAATCACTTCAAATGATACAGTCATTATCAAGATGATTTATAACACAGCCGTTGCTATCACAACTATTATTACCATTTATCTTGATATGATTATAAATGCTAAAAAATTGTTGCCTTTGTTAAAATATTTGATAATTATATTGAAATATTTTTACATCATCATCATTACTCTGTTTTATTATTATTAGTATTATTATCATCATCATCACCATTTTCCTTTCATATGTACTAGTGTTAACATTTGTACTAAAGACAGCAGTATTTGTAGTTGTTGTTTTCGGTGTAGTGGTAGTAAAAATAATAGAAGCTGGGTTGTAGTGAAATTGTATTTTACTGTAATAAAACTGTTCTCTCGGGGCTTCTGTGTATTATTTATCTATTGCTTGTTAAGGGCAATGAGCTATTCATTGTTTGTAAAAAAAAAGTTGTTTATACTATTATAGCACGTGGACAAGCGTAGCAAATACAGCACAGGTACCACCTCCCTAATTTAAAGTGACTTTTGATCTCATGGTCGCGTGACCTGTGAGCAAACAACGTTTAATGCCATGACAAATATGAATATGATAAGGCCGTGTAGGTATGATAACCCTAATGTATGCAACACTAATACGTGTATTCTAGGCTATATTACACTTAGTTAGCCACATGCCAATAACACTATACGTTCCAAACAAAAAAAAAGTTTATAAGTGATTTTTATTGCATTATTGCATTTGATCTCATTTGTGTAAGAGAATCAAGCAAACGCCTCATGTCGATAATATACTTTATGTTTCTTTAGGCAGACTATTATATTGCTAATGTTATGATCTATTCATATAGACCGGTAACAGAATAAATCATATAAACTCAAATCAAATGACCACAAGCGTACAATAGCCAAAATTAAATTCATTTCTCCTCTTGACATTTTGGTATGAAATGCCGAATATATGTTTATTAATTTCACTCTGTAATTATTTCAGATAGGTATGCAATGTCAATATTTTCAATAGTACAGCGTTAATAATGATAATTTGAGAAACTCACTCGTATGGGCTGCATATGGTGAAAGAGACACATTTGAAGTAAATAATACAATGTACTATTGTTTTCTCATCGGATCTTATCCATCTGAAAATGCTGAGTTGTGGATGTTCTAAAATAACTCATATGCTTCTCCATTTAGATTCTCCTCATTTGAGGGTCTAATAGTCAAAAACTCCCCAACCTATAAGGAGAAGTATTGTTATTACTGTATTATGATATGCTGGCTCTGATATCCTTCGTAACTAGCGACAGTGAGGAGTTCATTATTCATTTGATTTTAGAAATGTGTCTTTCCTTTTTCATTTTTACGTTCATGATCATATATTAACGTCACGACTGTGAACCATTCATGGTTCTTTTAATTCCACGTGTATATATATATATATATATATATATATATATATATATATATATATATATATATATATAATATATATATATACATATATATATGTATGAATAACCATGCTGGCTTATTGTTTTTTTATAGATGGAAAGGGTATACACAGAAAAGTGGTTCACTGCCACTGGTTCAATCCTACTTGCAGTGAACCACTTTTCTGTGTTTATCCATTCCATTTATATATATATATACATATATATATATATATATATATATATATATATATATATATATATATATATTAAGGTATGATTGTATCTGCAACTCCTTAATCATGCACGGCAGTGAGCCTTTATTTATCGATAGTTGTTCTTATCAGTCAAGTGGAGGAGCAAGGGAAGTATCAGTACCACCTGTCTAAACAGTGCCTATTTACTCACGAGTCACGTGGCCTTGGAGCAAACAACAAGTTCTATGACAAATATTATAAAATTCAGGTTGTGTGTATATATTGCGTGATCTATCCTGCACCAATACGTGAATTGGAGCCGTTGTTGAAAATGTATTTCACTTGATGACCCTTAAGAACACCCAATCCAGATTGACAACATGTACATAAGTATTTTATAATTGGTTTGCTTAGTAACGCGATAATCAAACATGAGTTGCATTAAAGTAACCTCTGCATGGAATATATTCCATTCCGGCGTGACAGAGAATTATGCTAGCGCTACCTGTCGGTAACCATCGTTATCGCTTCTGATAAAAACAATTATAATTCGAAGAGGACCATTACTGCATATTGTCTCGTGATCTAATATATACAAATGCTGCTCTTCAGAAACTTTCTTTTCATATAAGATGATAAACTTCATGTAATAGAAATCATCAAAAACTTGACACTGTAAAAACTAAGCCCACCAATCATTAATGTCCATGTTCATGGTATTTCTATTAAAATAAAAAAAAACACACATATAAAGCATTCAATTTATGAAAACGAATAAATGTTGATATTATCTGAATCTCCTTGGATAATAATAATAACAAAAATAATAATCATCAGTAGCAGCAGCACCAGCAGCAGCATCAAGTATATGCATGTATAATCGTCTCAGTAGGACAGGGTTAGATTGCCCCACTGATATAAAATGGAACGATATGTTAGAGTAGCTTATATTATAATATAGAAAACTGATATAGAAAAGTGATGATAAGACGCATGGTTAAATATTTTCATAATGTGGGAAAACGACGAACGGCCTATATGAATCTCGTCCTCGAAATAACCGAATTAGAGCGCCAAATGTATTATTTGGCTACTAACATTTAGCATATTTCATCTTGTATCAATCTACTCCCGTCGCTTAATGTAAAATACCTGGCTACGAACAACCGTATGGATGGTCCCAGTATTGCACTGTTCCGTATTACCGTCACAATGTATTAAGGCAAGCCCCATCGGTTAACATAAAATTGCTCTTGTGCCGTATATGAATGGCTTACATCAAATGTCTCACTCGCACTGACCTTGGATATAATCAAGTATTCCATATAACCCATATAAAGCGTTTGTCCACATGTGATATCCCAATTCATTGAGAACATCTGGACATAATAGCTACCTATACATTTTAGAGTCAAAGTTGGGTGCAAATCACTCCCGACTCCTGTCGTTACATAAAAAACACCAAATAATCAGGCTTGCTTGCTTATATAAGAAATATACACTGCTGTCATTTTATGCATCACATGGTTATTAACTACAGGAAAGGCATAAACTTTAGAGCGGTTTTGTCCTTCGTTGTTTATGGGATAAAATTTTATATGCGGCCTCTTCCACACAGTTCAGCACTTTGTATCATACCCTTGTTCCAAAGAATCTAACTCCTGAGTTAATTACTCGGAAGTCCAACTCGTTACTCGTATCACTTGTATACACAGCTCATCAGAACAAAGATAACACCTTGATATATTATATAAATGATTCATACTCTATGCTGAGATACATACACCTATGAACAGTGTTAAGGAATCCTATCCTACAAAACATCGTAACGTAGTGCAGATTACATCCAAAATAATCGATTTGCCAAAGGGACATCCTCATATCACAATCCCCATACCTTTATCACTTCCTTTAAAGAACTGAAGTTCATATCGGGTGTAACGACGGTAAAGAGAAAACCTTTAGCTTAATAGGTTTGAGGCCAATATTTCTCGTGCTTTGGGAACCCCCCCCCCCCCTCCCCCCAACCACTACACGATGCGAGCGGGGTAATTATTTCATGCAAGTAAGCAAATAGCAAACAAATGTCCCGACCTGATTAATATTCAGTATACACACACAAACACACACACACACGTATACACACACACACGTATACACACACACACACACCCACATATATATATATATATATATATATATATATATATATATATATATATACGAGCGCAAGTAAACTCTTTCCACATAACTTTGCATGCCGAAGCATTTGGAAGACAGGTTGCGCGAAACATTCCAAAATTTCAGCTCTCCTTCATTTACATCATTTCTTTTCCAATACAATATAGAAATATGGCTACTTTTGTTCTTAGCCAGATTCACACTACATCCAGGTGCCCCGTTTAGATTGTGCTTTCTTCACCGCATATGATTATAAACGGTATAAAACGCAGCACCACATATATAACACAAAAATAGTTATTCGGGTTAAAAGTTTGTCTTTGGAAGCCGTGTTGCTAACCTAGCTTCCGAGACCAGTTTATATTGAGTGCAAGATAAATCGGCGATCTTATAGGGGCTCAATCATTTATCTGACCTTTATAAACTAAAGGTAATCCCTTGAAGTTTTCATAAAAAAATAGGCCAGAAAATGTTGATACAATCGCACACAGGCTGCTTGCTTTGATGATATTAACGTGGTTTATAATATGCCAAAATATTCAAAAGATATTTAAAAAGAGCATCTTGCAGCAAATCAGATAAGTCAGAGATTTGCAGATGGCCTTTTGCAACACGTGACCTCTCTGTCTCCACATACATGCAACATGCCACCGGAGGTTACATGTGTTTACCCGTTTGTCAACATTACTGTGTTTACAACATGTTGTTGACAAAAATGTTCACACATCCTTCACATATCGGAACTTTTTACAACAAAATTTAGACTTAGATCATTAATATTTACACAAAAGAGGCCATAAATCACATATATTCTCTTTCAAAAGGTAAATGAAGAGCAGCTTTACACCTTTTTAACTCGGAGCACTTTGTTGTTTGTACACAGCAGTGAGTACAACAGGATATTTTGCTTGAAGAGGAAAACAAATCAAGGTGACTCTGATATCGATTTATGACATATATTTTAGGTGTTTGTCATTAATTTGGGAAAGACTGGAGTGTTCAGACTGGCGATCAGCCCGTATCACTTGGAACAGTTGAGGTTTCCACAGGATATGTGTCAATGGTCTTTTTTTTTATTTTCGACATTTTAGACAGGACTGTGACAGCATTCGTGTCTTCCTTTCCGTTGTTTGTTTTGGAGCCCCGCTAAATGTGAGTCACTGTATTGTATCCATCTACACAACACGGAGCCAAACCATTGAACGTAACGACTCTTTTTTTACGCTAAATGAGTATTCATTTCGAACATGGTTTCAAAATTAAGTGTCAGCAAAATGACTTGGTTCAGGAATTGAAACATTGATCGAAGCCATTAGTATCAATAATCAGCAGATATACTCCCCGCTGAGGTGCAAGGGGAATTATTGCCAGTGATCATGACATTTCCCGAAAATCTTCAGGTGGGCGAGGGCAAATGTTTAACGACATGGTACGCCAATGTTCTTTGGCTCTCCAGGTTTTTAATGAAAGGTAAATAATTTAATTAATTTTTACTCACGCACTTTTTTATCAAGGTTGATTTAACAAGACTGTTTTATTGTAAAGTCATAATGGAGTCGTGACAAGTCCGTTGATATCCTTCATTATGTCAGAATGCAGTTTTAACGGGGCCGTGATATTTCACAATTCCAAACTTTACGGCAAAGAGGAGTTCATAAATATTAGGGCAATTACTTTTTTTTATGTCATTTAAAATAAAATACAAGCAGTGTGTGTGTAATGATGCCTGTCTCGCACAGCATTGGTTACATGATATTAAATATTCAAACTCATTCTTTCACTAAATGATATGGGCTTTAGACCAACCTTTTCCAGTCCAGAAGATAAAAAGGGTATACAAGAATAGGATGGCCAGAAACTATTGTAAGGACATATTCAAGAAACAATTAAATCCTCCCTGCGCCAGAGTAAACATCTTAGAAAACTCATGTGTTCTTCAATCGGACTGACTTGTTAGGAGTATCAGTAGGATCACAGCAAAGGAGCGATATGTTTTAACAGCTAGGCGTTATGACAAGGATGTGCCTCAAACAATGTTTAACTAACAGACGAGTTCATCTTTCAGTGGTTAATCAGTGGTATGTCCTAGTAATATGAATTATTAATCACCAAGGGCCAGATTAATCACCAATGGGCTTGGTTTATACCGGGCTCTAAATGAAAGGAACCATGTTCTACATGCTACAAAGTTCTTCAAAATTTATGGATTGTTCCAAGGGCATTATCCTTATTCCAGTCCCTTCATCGCTGTACTTTAAAACATTTTTAATTCAGATTGCCAACAGGTAAGCAATCCAAAGGACATAGAAAAAAATCTTCCGGCCAAAATGGAAAAAAAATAGGAATTAATATAAATTCACTTTTCGAACATTTAGTTTAAGAAAAGGATGATTATTGTGTGTTCTGAAAAAAGCGTGTCCATCAGTTTCTTGAATTCTTTTTGAACAACTCTTCGTTAATTTAAGGGCAATAGAACTCGTAATCTGGGAATTCTTCCAAAAGGGGCAATACAAATCAACAGTAAACACGTCCAATAGACTTTCGTCCACATCAGCGACACCTATCGCAGAGGACTAATACTTTGCGTTCGGGTCTGGTACACTGATTGAAACAACGAATTTTGACACAACTCAAATAACAAAATAAATGTTCAATGCCACTGGTCAACTGCACCCAAACATACCAGATCATTATCACGCGCTCTCGCGCAAGTGGAAAAGGTCTACAGTAATTCGTTAATCCTGCAATAAAGAATAAGGTTCTCATACTTGACTTCGATGTACCATTCTTATTGCTGAGCGTATTGGGGAAGTCACGTGATGAAGATAAAGTATATAACCACTGTATTCCGTAGTGCCATATTCAATGAGTAAATATCTCAATCTCGTTTCATTTTTATATTAAAATTGCAGGTTATCTTGAATTGTGACCTTGAAGGTATAATGCTTCCTCGGCAACCGGGTGATTCTGAAACCATGGTAGAAAGGCCATGGTAATATTTTATGTCCCGGTTGCAAGCCAAGAACAAAAAATCCTTTTATTTAAGCATATATCAGGGGGTTGGCCGGTCGACTATGAGTTATGAAAGAAACATGCGCTCGCTAAAAGCTTACATCCGCCTCTGCTTCATACGGTTAACACATGTAGTGAATTTGATTTATTAATCTATCATGCTCTCATCATTTATTACCTATTTATATGACTGGGTGGTAAAATAAAACCGTGTATCATTAGTTTACTTGCATTTATTTTGCTTATCCCGAAAAAAATACTAATATTGCCATTACGTTTCCCAAACCCGAATCCAATACGAAACAGTGTTTGGTACATATGCTTGTCTCACACAACAGGGGTTTGCATGGTATTAATTTCCAAACTTGTTCTTTTATTAAGTGACATTGGCGTTAGACCAACCTTCTCTATTCAAGGAAATGAAAATAGTATACAAGATTGGTGTGGCCAGAAACTAATGTGAGGACATGTGCAAGACACAATTGAATCCTCTCTGTACCAGGGATAGCATCTCTGAAAAGTCATGTGTTCTCCACGTGGACAGACTTGTGAGATATTCATCATCAAATGTTTAATGCAAGTGACTCTCTTTAGGTATATCCTTCCTAACAATAGAGCAAATCCAAAAAAAAACGTCCTTTTATTGTATTATCTGCACCTATTTTGAACGATTGACTACAGGTGCGGCTTTGATATATCAAATGAGAAAGATTGTATTTTGAGAGATCAAACACAGTAAATAAACATATCCCTAAAGACCCTGTTATGCTTCCTATTTGACATAATAAATCCGGCTTGATGACTCACGCGACGCGTACCCAAAAAAAAAAACACATATCGGTAAGTCCAAAGCATACTAAAGTGTCCCTTAAACAACGATCCCGTATCTTTGAGATTTTTTTGCCATTTGCTATTTAAACCAGTAACAATAACCTTGAATAAAAACAAAATCCCATCTTTATAGCGTGACCTGAAGGCGTCGAGATATACACATCACTTAACCCGGCATTGACATGATTTGTGCATGTTCTGGATAGATGTTTATTATGTATTATTGTTTTAATAATCTTATAGGAAATAAGTCACTATAACACTGACATATTACCCACAAAAATGTGGTTAATCGAAACTATTTTATGCTAATTGAACATTACATGTGCATGGCGGAACATATGTTGTCATTATTTAATTCATATTTATTATTATTTCACCTTCGACAGGAGTTCTTTATCATTACATTGTGATATACGAAAACTTTATTTGTCGAAGTCCAGATCTATTGTCAAAAGCCTGAACAGTAGAGTGTTAAAACGCTTGGGTCTCTCCGCTAGTCACCCGGGTTCGATCAACGGCGTGGCTATGTGAGTGGGTTAGATAAGCGCCTGTCAAAGACCGGTGGATTTCTAAGCCATGGAAAGTGCATTGATTAGTTATTAGTGTATGTATAATCCTTGTAAAATAATTTTTATTATTATTTAAGGCTCACAGGTGAATGGAGTTGTGTAACAAACATTCCAGTGTTTCTTCATAGTTTAACTAGGATTATAGGATGCTGAGGAGTCTTACATTTGTTTTTATATATTCGGGGAGAGGTGAAAAATAAATGTATAATTAGGAAGAACATGTTTTATTCAGGTATGTAATGCTGTATTATAGGTCATACGGGCTACTGGACATCGAACACTGATTCGTTTATGGAATCAATCTGGATATGGGAAGCGACTGGTACACGTTTTAACTACACCAACTGGTCTGCTGAGGAACCAAATGGCGGATTTTCAGAGAATGCTCTAGAACAAACCGTAAACGTTTTACGTGGAACGATGTTAATACCATGTTTAAAAGAGGATACATCTGCGAAGGGAGGGGTGCTTTAAAGTAATCGATATGACAAAGTGAGGTCTCCGTCTTGTTTTGAAAATGGCGAGAAAAGGTGTAGTTTATGTTAATGGTGTTGTAATGAATGTACATTTTGCCATTGTGTTAAATGAAGCTTATATTCGGCAACATTATTTCAAATGTTCAGTTTATTAGGCTTTTATGAAAAACTTTGAAAAGAATAACATCAATTGATGATGGAGCGAAACACAGGAACTGACAAAAGCACATGTATTTCTAACACTAGAACGACTAAAACAAAACGGTAGTAATCGTCTGCATGTTCTGAAGCAGCGCCATCTTGTGTAGATTTCCGGATACAAGTTCTTCATCAACTCAGTCAACGTTTTATTCTTTACCCACTGTAGATATTGCAAAGCCTATTCAAGTAAACATGTTAAAAACAAAACTTTATATTTGATTATCTGATCAGGGATCGTTAAAGAGCAAAATAAAAAGACCAACAATTTGTTGGGTTTTTTTTTAAAAAAGGGAACAGGAGTAAGAACTTACTGGGCTCTGTAGGAGACTGTTGACGCTATCAATTCGGTACTTTTGCATTATACATATTTAATTATATGTACGATCGAATATATATATATATATTGTAATGTATATACTCCAAACCATCAAATACCGAAAATCTAGAGTGTACGTTTTTCTAAAATAGCTATATTTATATAACCGGAAAACATCCAGTTTTTATCTCATCAATTACTTTCCAAAGCATAAATTATTCTGATGAGTTATATCTGTCATTAGCCTTCTTCAATTCCTTTACCCATCGCAGGATTTCTTCTGCCCCATCGTCACTGAGACTTTTCAACATTTTTGCCACCTCCTCGACTGCATGTTGAAACTTGGCTTCCCCTCCACCTCCTCTTCTAAGCCATACCTGTAGAGCGGATTCATCTACGTAACACCGACTATAGTTCATGTGATAAATCCTATCCCTGATTTCAGTTTCCAGGCTTAAACGTATATTTCCATTGGCATATTCTACCATATACGCGACCACGATGCCTACCAGCTCTTCCGCCGCACGCCCGTATTCATCTAAACTGACGTCATATCTTGGTAGGTCTGCCTTCACGACCATTCGTTCCTGAATGTGGTTGTTAAGGAATCCAATGGCTGGGTATACGCTACGTAAACCCTTGTACCCTGCAAATATGGTGCCAAGGTGGCAAAGTTTGAGAAGTTTGGTCAATCATGTTTTTAAATAGCTTTAAAATACTATTGTTGATCACGTGATGGCCTCGTTTTGGACTTGAGTTTCTTCTGCGTGGATTACGATCATCGGGGGGATCACTCCGGCCCGTGTCACTTGTTTTCGATCTATCACGTGGCCTGGTGTGCCCGGCAGGAACTTGAATCACGTGATAAGGGCTGGCATCTCGTCTGGGGTAGCTACTGCGTCCCCCTCTACTGGATGATGAGACAGATTTTATAAAGCACTTTGTTACAAATGCCCCTGCATGTGCTCCAGTGGACACCGCTTCTTTTACTATCACCTTTTTGGCACCTTTTGCTGCAACATTGATCAAAGACCCGGCGCTGCCAAATGTAAACACATCTGCCGCCAGCCCCGTAGCAGCTAAAGCTCCCTTCTCGACCGCACCGGCAACATCTCCCACAAACAAAGCCTGGAGGGTGTTCTGCTGTATTCTTGATTGTACTAACCACAGGCACAAAATCCAACAAGTCACTCCACCTGTCATTAGAAAAAATGTTACTTATTAAACTTATATAAAATACCACTAAAATTATTAACATTAACATACCAAAATGCATGATATTAACACATAATTACATATTATGCAATCTATAACAATGGATATAATCAAGTATTCCATATAACCCATATAAAGCGTTTGTCCACATGTGATATCCCAATTCATTGAGAACATCTGGACATAATAGCTACATATACATTTTAGAGTCAAAGTTGGGTGCAAATCACTCCCGACTCCTGTCGTTACATAAAAAAACACCAAATAATCAGGCTTGCTTGCTTATATAAGAAATATACACTGCTGTCATTTTATGCATCACATGGTTATTAACTACAGGAAAGGCATAAACTTTAGAGCGGTTTTGTCCTTCGTTGTTTATGGGATAAAATTTTATATGCGGCCTCTTCCACACAGTTCAGCACTTTGTATCATACCCTTGTTCCAAAGAATCTAACTCCTGAGTTAATTACTCGGAAGTCCAACTCGTTACTCGTATCACTTGTATACACAGCTCATCAGAACAAAGATAACACCTTGATATATTATATAAATGATTCATACTCTATGCTGAGATACATACACCTATGAACAGTGTTAAGGAATCCTATCCTACAAAACATCGTAACGTAGTGCAGATTACATCCAAAATAATCGATTTGCCAAAGGGACATCCTCATATCACAATCCCCATACCTTTATCACTTCCTTTAAAGAACTGAAGTTCATATCGGGTGTAACGACGGTAAAGAGAAAACCTTTAGCTTAATAGGTTTGAGGCCAATATTTCTCGTGCTTTGGGAACCCCCCCCCCCCCCTCCCCCCAACCACTACACGATGCGAGCGGGGTAATTATTTCATGCAAGTAAGCAAATAGCAAACAAATGTCCCGACCTGATTAATATTCAGTATACACACACAAACACACACACACACGTATACACACACACACACACACATATATATATATATATATATATATATATATATATATATATATATATATATATATATATATATATATATATACGAGCGCAAGTAAACTCTTTCCACATAACTTTGCATGCCGAAGCATTTGGAAGACAGGTTGCCCGAAACATTCCAAAATTTCAGCTCTCCTTCATTTACATCATTTCTTTTCCAATACAATATAGAAATATGGCTACTTTTGTTCTTAGCCAGATTCACACTACATCCAGGTGCCCCGTTTAGATTGTGCTTTCTTCACCGCATATGATTATAAACGGTATAAAACGCAGCACCACATATATAACACAAAAATAGTTATTCGGGTTAAAAGTTTGTCTTTGGAAGCCGTGTTGCTAACCTAGCTTCCGAGACCAGTTTATATTGAGTGCAAGATAAATCGGCGATCTTATAGGGGCTCAATCATTTATCTGACCTTTATAAACTAAAGGTAATCCCTTGAAGTTTTCATAAAAAATAGGCCAGAAAATGTTGATACAATCGCACACAGGCTGCTTGCTTTGATGATATTAACGTGGTTTATAATATGCCAAAATATTCAAAAGATATTTAAAAAGAGCATCTTGCAGCAAATCAGATAAGTCAGAGATTTGCAGATGGCCTTTTGCAACACGTGACCTCTCTGTCTCCACATATATGCAACATGCCACCGGAGGTTACATGTGTTTACCCGTTTGTCAACATTACTGTGTTTACAACATGTTGTTGACAAAAATGTTCACACATCCTTCACATATCGGAACTTTTTACAACAAAATTTAGACTTAGATCATTAATATTTACACAAAAGAGGCCATAAATCACATATATTCTCTTTCAAAAGGTAAATGAAGAGCAGCTTTACACCTTTTTAACTCGGAGCACTTTGTTGTTTGTACACAGCAGTGAGTACAACAGGATATTTTGCTTGAAGAGGAAAACAAATCAAGGTGACTCTGATATCGATTTATGACATATATTTTAGGTGTTTGTCATTAATTTGGGAAAGACTGGAGTGTTCAGACTGGCGATCAGCCCGTATCACTTGGAACAGTTGAGGTTTCCACAGGATATGTGTCAATGGTCTTTTTTTTTATTTTCGACATTTTAGACAGGACTGTGACAGCATTCGTGTCTTCCTTTCCGTTGTTTGTTTTGGAGCCCCGCTAAATGTGAGTCACTGTATTGTATCCATCTACACAACACGGAGCCAAACCATTGAACGTAACGACTCTTTTTTTTACGCTAAATGAGTATTCATTTCGAACATGGTTTCAAAATTAAGTGTCAGCAAAATGACTTGGTTCAGGAATTGAAACATTGATCGAAGCCATTAGTATCAATAATCAGCAGATATACTCCCCGCTGAGGTGCAAGGGGAATTATTGCCAGTGATCATGACATTTCCCGAAAATCTTCAGGTGGGCGAGGGCAAATGTTTAACGACATGGTACGCCAATGTTCTTTGGCTCTCCAGGTTTTTAATGAAAGGTAAATAATTTAATTAATTTTTACTCACGCACTTTTTTATCAAGGTTGATTTAACAAGACTGTTTTATTGTAAAGTCATAATGGAGTCGTGACAAGTCCGTTGATATCCTTCATTATGTCAGAATGCAGTTTTAACGGGGCCGTGATATTTCACAATTCCAAACTTTACGGCAAAGAGGAGTTCATAAATATTAGGGCAATTACTTTTTTTTATGTCATTTAAAATAAAATACAAGCAGTGTGTGTGTAATGATGCCTGTCTCGCACAGCATTGGTTACATGATATTAAATATTCAAACTCATTCTTTCACTAAATGATATGGGCTTTAGACCAACCTTCTCCAGTCCAGAAGATAAAAAGGGTATACAAGAATAGGATGGCAAGAAACTATTGTAAGGACATATTCAAGAAACAATTAAATCCTCCCTGCGCCAGAGTAAACATCTTAGAAAACTCATGTGTTCTTCAATCGGACTGACTTGTTAGGAGTATCAGTAGGATCACAGCAAAGGAGCGATATGTTTTAACAGCTAGGCGTTATGACAAGGATGTGCCTCAAACAATGTTTAACTAACAGACGAGTTCATCTTTCAGTGGTTAATCAGTGGTATGTCCTAGTAATATGAATTATTAATCACCAAGGGCCAGATTAATCACCAATGGGCTTGGTTTATACCGGGCTCTAAATGAAAGGAACCATGTTCTACATGCTACAAAGTTCTTCAAAATTTATGGATTGTTCCAAGGGCATTATCCTTATTCCAGTCCCTTCATCGCTGTACTTTAAAACATTTTTAATTCAGATTGCCAACAGGTAAGCAATCCAAAGGACATAGAAAAAAATCTTCCGGCCAAAATGGAAAAAAAATAGGAATTAATATAAATTCACTTTTCGAACATTTAGTTTAAGAAAAGGATGATTATTGTGTGTTCTGAAAAAAGCGTGTCCATCAGTTTCTTGAATTCTTTTTGAACAACTCTTCGTTAATTTAAGGGCAATAGAACTCGTAATCTGGGAATTCTTCCAAAAGGGGCAATACAAATCAACAGTAAACACGTCCAATAGACTTTCGTCCACATCAGCGACACCTATCGCAGAGGACTAATACTTTGCGTTCGGGTCTGGTACACTGATTGAAACAACGAATTTTGACACAACTCAAATAACAAAATAAATGTTCAATGCCACTGGTCAACTGCACCCAAACATACCAGATCATTATCACGCGCTCTCGCGCAAGTGGAAAAGGTCTACAGTAATTCGTTAATCCTGCAATAAAGAATAAGGTTCTCATACTTGACTTCGATGTACCATTCTTATTGCTGAGCGTATTGGGGAAGTCACGTGATGAAGATAAAGTATATAACCACTGTATTCCGTAGTGCCATATTCAATGAGTAAATATCTCAATCTCGTTTCATTTTTATATTAAAATTGCAGGTTATCTGTAATATCAGGTTAATATAAAAATTGACCACATTTGACCTTTTCACTTGAATTGTGACCTTGAAGGTATAATGCTTCCTCGGCAACCGGGTGATTCTGAAACCATGGTAGAAAGGCCATGGTAATATTTTATGTCCCGGTTGCAAGCCAAGAACAAAAAATCCTTTTATTTAAGCATATATCAGGGGGTTGGCCGGTCGACAATGAGTTATGAAAGAAACATGCGCTCGCTGAAAGCTTATATCCGCCTCTGCTTCATACGGTTAACACATGTAGTGAATTTGATTTATTAATCTATCATGCTCTCATCATTTATTACCTATTTATATGACTGGGTGGTAAAATAAAACCGTGTATCATTAGTTTACTTGCATTTATTTTGCTTATCCCGAAAAAAATACTAATATTGCCATTACGTTTCCCAAACCCGAATCCAATACGAAACAGTGTTTGGTACATATGCTTGTCTCACACAACAGGGGTTTGCATGGTATTAATTTCCAAACTTGTTCTTTTATTAAGTGACATTGGCGTTAGACCAACCTTCTCTATTCAAGGAAATGAAAATAGTATACAAGATTGGTGTGGCCAGAAACTAATGTGAGGACATGTGCAAGACACAATTGAATCCTCTCTGTACCAGGGATAGCATCTCTGAAAAGTCATGTGTTCTCCACGTGGACAGACTTGTGAGATATTCATCATCAAATGTTTACTGCAAGCGACTCTCTTTAGGTATATCCTTCCTAACAATAGAGCAAATCCAAAAAAAACGTCCTTTTATTGTATTATCTGCACCTATTTTGAACGATTGACTACAGGTGCGGCTTTGATATATCAAATGAGAAAGATTGTATTTTGAGAGATCAAACACAGTAAATAAACATATCCCTAAAGACCCTGTTATGCTTCCTATTTGACATAATAAATCCGGCTTGATGACTCACGCGACGCGTACGCAAAAAAAAAAACGCATATCGGTAAGTCCAAAGCATACTAAAGTGTCCCTTAAACAACGATCCCGTATCTTTGAGATTTTTTTGCCATTTGCTATTTAAACCAGTAACAATAACCTTGAATAAAAACAAAATCCCATCTTTATAGCGTGACCTGAAGGCGTCGAGATATACACATCACTTAACCCGGCATTGACATGATTTGTGCATGTTCTGGATAGATGTTTATTATGTATTATTGTTTTAATAATCTTATAGGAAATAAGTCACTATAACACTGACATATTACCCACAAAAATGTGGTTAATCGAAACTATTTTATGCTAATTGAACATTACATGTGCATGGCGGAACATATGTTGTCATTATTTAATTCATATTTATTATTATTACACCTTCGACAGGAGTTCTTTATCATTACATTGTGATATACGAAAACTTTATTTGTCGAAGTCCAGATCTATTGTCAAAAGCCTGAACAGTAGAGTGTTAAAACGCTTGGGTCTCTCCGCTAGTCACCCGGGTTCGATCAACGGCGTGGCTATGTGAGTGGGTTAGATAAGCGCCTGTCAAAGACCGGTGGATTTCTAAGCCATGGAAAGTGCATTGATTAGTTATTAGTGTATGTATAATCCTTGTAAAATAATTTTTATTATTATTTAAGGCTCACAGGTGAATGGAGTTGTGTAACAAACATTCCAGTGTTTCTTCATAGTTTAACTAGGATTATAGGATGCTGAGGAGTCTTACATTTGTTTTTATATATCCGGGGAGAGGTGAAAAATAAATGTATAATTAGGAAGAACATGTTTTATTCAGGTATGTAATGCTGTATTATAGGTCATACGGGCTACTGGACATCGAACACTGATTCGTTTATGGAATCAATCTGGATATGGGAAGCGACTGGTACACGTTTTAACTACACCAACTGGTCTGCTGAGGAACCAAATGGCGGATTTTCAGAGAATGCTCTAGAACAAACCGTAAACGTTTTACGTGGAACGATGTTAATACCATGTTTAAAAGAGGATACATCTGCGAAGGGAGGGGTGCTTTAAAGTAATCGATATGACAAAGTGAGGTCTCCGTCTTGTTTTGAAAATGGCGAGAAAAGGTGTAGTTTATGTTAATGGTGTTGTAATGAATGTACATTTTGCCATTGTGTTAAATGAAGCTTATATTCGGCAACATTATTTCAAATGTTCAGTTTATTAGGCTTTTATGAAAAACTTTGAAAAGAATAACATCAATTGATGATGGAGCGAAACACAGGAACTGACAAAAGCACATGTATTTCTAACACTAGAACGACTAAAACATAACGGTAGTAATCGTCTGCATGTTCTGAAGCAGCGCCATCTTGTGTAGATTTCCGGATACAAGTTCTTCATCAACTCAGTCAACGTTTTATTCTTTACCCACTGTAGATATTGCAAAGCCTATTCAAGTAAACATGTTAAAAACAAAACTTTATATTTGATTATCTGATCAGGGATCGTTAAAGAGCAAAATAAAAAGACCAACAATTTGTTGGGTTTTTTTTTAAAAAAGGGAACAGGAGTAAGAACTTACTGGGCTCTGTAGGAGACTGTTGACGCTATCAATTCGGTACTTTTGCATTATACATATTTAATTATATGTACGATCGAATATATATATATATATTGTAATGTATATACTCCAAACCATCAAATACCGAAAATCTAGAGTGTACGTTTTTCTAAAATAGCTATATTTATATAACCGGAAAACATCCAGTTTTTATCTCATCAATTACTTTCCAAAGCATAAATTATTCTGATGAGTTATATCTGTCATTAGCCTTCTTCAATTCCTTTACCCATCGCAGGATTTCTTCTGCCCCATCGTCACTGAGACTTTTCAACATTTTTGCCACCTCCTCGACTGCATGTTGAAACTTGGCTTCCCCTCCACCTCCTCTTCTAAGCCATACCTGTAGAGCGGATTCATCTACGTAACACCGACTATAGTTCATGTGATAAATCCTATCCCTGATTTCAGTTTCCAGGCTTAAACGTATATTTCCATTGGCATATTCTACCATATACGCGACCACGATGCCTACCAGCTCTTCCGCCGCACGCCCGTATTCATCTAAACTGACGTCATATCTTGGTAGGTCTGCCTTCACGACCATTCGTTCCTGAATGTGGTTGTTAAGGAATCCAATGGCTGGGTATACGCTACGTAAACCCTTGTACCCTGCAAATATGGTGCCAAGGTGGCAAAGTTTGAGAAGTTTGGTCAATCATGTTTTTAAATAGCTTTAAAATACTATTGTTGATCACGTGATGGCCTCGTTTTTGACTTGAGTTTCTTCTGCGTGGATTACGATCATCGGGGGGGATCACTCCGGCCCGTGTCACTTGTTTTCGATCTATCACGTGGCCTGGTGTGCCCGGCAGGAACTTGAATCACGTGATAAGGGCTGGCATCTCGTCTGGGGTAGCTACTGCGTCCCCCTCTACTGGATGATGAGACAGATTTTATAAAGCACTTTGTTACAAATGCCCCTGCATGTGCTCCAGTGGACACCGCTTCTTTTACTATCACCTTTTTGGCACCTTTTGCTGCAACATTGATCAAAGACCCGGCGCTGCCAAATGTAAACACATCTGCCGCCAGCCCCGTAGCAGCTAAAGCTCCCTTCTCGACCGCACCGGCAACATCTCCCACAAACAAAGCCTGGAGGGTGTTCTGCTGTATTCTTGATTGTACTAACCACAGGCACAAAATCCAACAAGTCACTCCACCTGTCATTAGAAAAAATGTTACTTATTAAACTTATATAAAATACCACTAAAATTATTAACATTAACATACCAAAATGCATGATATTAACACATAATTACATATTATGCAATCTATAACAAATTATCCAATAATATTGATCTTGTTTGAATGTCTTATTAGTGAAACATACTACCTCAGGTTTATTTTTTTCTTATAACCTATGTTACCAAAGATTTAGTTTAAAGACTTTTTCTTTGAGTTCGCCTGGCAGAAGATTAATATCGGAAACATGTTTAAGATTGTAATCATATATGTTATGGTTTAAGTTCTATTTAAATTCATTTCCTTGTATTTTATTTAGAAATATAAATAAATCCTTCTCAACAATAATATATAAAGCCTTAAATAACATAAAAAACTAGACATTTCTTGGCACCGCAGGTGCCAGAGTATCCCCAGACATAGTAGGCCGCCCCCCCCCCCCCCCTTTATAAATAGACCCCCATTTTTAGCAGCATATACTGACACTTGGCATATTTATTGTTTCTTCCATCTAACAATCCACAATCTTGTTGAAGATGTTGGTCCTGTGACCTTGATCTTTTTAAAGATGTGTCCTGTGACCTTGACCTTTGACCTTATGACCACAAAATCAATTCTGGTCTTGCTTTTCGAATGGGACATATGCAAGTTAAGTTTGAAATCTATACATCAATAAAGCAGGAATTATCACCCAGAAACTAATTTTTTGGACAGATGGCTCCTGTGACCTTCACCTTTGACCTTGTGACCTCAAAATTGATAGTGTTCTTCCTCTCTTGGCAGGAGAACTATATGTGCAAGATGAAAGATCTGAGGTGAAATGTTTGGCTGAAAATGCATCCACATCTTTTTAAAGATGTGTCCTGTGACCTTGACCTTTGACCTCATGACCCCAAAATCAATTTGGGTCTTGCTTTTCCAATGGGACATATACAAGTCAAGATTGAAATCCATACATCAATAAAAGCAGATATTATCATCCAGAAACTAATTTTTGGACAGATGGCTCCTGTAACCTTCACCTTTGACCTTGTGACCTCAAAATTGATAGGGGTCTTCCACTCTTGGCAGGTGAACTATATGTGCAAGATGAAAGATCTGAGATGAAATGTTTGGCTGAAAATGCATCCACAATCTTTTTAAAGATGTCCTGTTACCTTGACCTTTGACCTCATGACCCCAAAATCAATTTGGGTCTTGCTTTTCCAATGGGACATATACAAGTCAAGTTTGAAATCCATACATCAATAAAAGCAGGATTTATCATCCAGAAACTAATTTTTGGACAGATGGCTCCTGTGAACTTCACCTTTGACCTTGTTACCTCAAAACTGATAGGGGTCTTCCACTCTTGGCAGGTGAACTATATGTGCAAGATGAAAGATCTGAGATGAATTGTTTGGCTGAAAATGCATCCACAATCTTTTTAAAGAGGTTTCCTGTGACCTTGACCTTTGACCTCATGACCCCAAAATCAATTCAGGTCTTGCTTTTCCAATAGGTCAAATACAAGTCAAGTTTGAAATAAATACATCAATAAAAGAAGGAATTATCATCCGGAAACTAATTTTTGGACAGATGGCTCCTGTGACCTTCACCTTTGACCTTGTGACCTCAAAATTGATAGGATTCTTCCTCTCTTGGCAGGTGAACTATATGTCCAAGATGAAAGATCTGAGATGAAATGTTTGGCTGAAAATGCATCGACATCTTTTTAAAGATGTGTCCTGTGATCTTGACCTTTGACCTCATAACCTCAAAATCAATTTGGGTCTTGCTTTTCCAATGGGACATATATAAGTCAAGTTTGAAATCCATACATCAATAAAAGCAGGAATTATCATCCAGAAACTAATTTTTGGACAGATGGCTCCTGTGACCTTCACCTTTGACCTTGTGACCTCAAAATTGATAGGGGTCTTCCACTCTTTGCAGGTGAACTATATGTGCAAGATGAAAGATCTGAGATGAATTGTTTGGCTGAAAATGCATCCACAATCTTTTTAAAGAGGTTTCCTGTGACCTTGACCTTTGACCTCATGACCCCAAAATCAATTCTGGTCTTGCTTTTCCAATGGGTCAAATACAAGTCAAGTTTGAAATCCATACATCAATAAAAGAAGGAATTATCATCAAGAAACTAATTTTTGGACAGATGGCTCCTGTGACCTTCACCTTTGACCTTGTGACCTCAAAATTGATAGGGTTCTCACATATGCTCACAGTACTGTAAGGTGGCAATTTTGGGGGTATTAAACGGCACGAAAACAAGTAAAGAATAATAGGTGGCGCCCCCAGTTTCTGAAACATGACAACCCTATCCATGATCTTCCATCAAGTTGATTTTGGGATAAATCCATGCAAGATTTCTTGAGATATTAAAGAATTTGTGTGATTTTCCCCAAAATTGGACCTATTCAAGGTCAAGGACACTCTCCTATTAAAGGTTATGACCTCATTTTAAATAGGCGTCGTCCTCTAACCCATATATATACATATACCAAGTTTGGTAAAGTTCCGTGAAATATTTTTTGGGTTATCGCGCCAACAAGATTTATATGCGGCGGCGGCGGCGGGACCGATATGAAAACATAGTATCCCCCGACTTTGTCTGGGGATACAATAAGCAGGTCGTATGACTTTCAACGAACTAATTTCTAAAAAAAAGTCCCATATCAGGCGGGCCCCATTGTTCTCTGGATGCACATATATGCCATGTTATCCAACCTTATTTAATTTTCTAGTTATTAACCATTTTTCAGTTGATAAATTAAAATCCACGTGGTGTGATCTAAGTTTATCTTTCATTACTAGTTAAACCTAATTCGTGATTACGTCACAATAAGTATCACTGATTAAGTGTTCTGTGAGCTATCTATAGGAAGGAAATATTTATTGTTAAGAGTATAATAGTCTTTGATTAATAGCCATTTTAAGTGCAGACAAGAAACACACATTTACTCTGACTGGGGCAGATAACGATACCAGCATCAGCCTTGTAGCCCTTGTTTCGTTCAGGTCCTCACTTGCGCCCCTTGATAGTATAAGTATTGAGGGAGGGCACCGAATAGTCAGTCTCACTTGCTCCCTGATTGCCGTAGTGTACGGACGTCAGCGAGCCACTCCAGCGCCTACTCATCAGCCAGATCAACTAGCCAGCTACGATTGATCAACTCAACACTCTTATTAGCATCGTGTTAGTTCAGACATACTATACACTCTGTGTTTAGTTTGTCTGGGCCGGCCGGTGCCACCCAAACAGTCCTTCTTAGGACTACAACTACAGACTCAACAGATTTAAAGACACAGAATACTACAAGTTACTACAAGACACAGATACAAGAAATAGATACAAGACACAGTTACAAGTCAAATACACACAATACACAGCAAAGTAAGTAACATTTACATAAGCGCATGCACTTTGTATCCTGGAACAGGTAAGATTTACTAGCACTACTAAACCAACTCAAACAAACACACAAACAAACATACACATCAGCGGGGGCCAACCTGCAATAACAATATGGCCGCCCGTACAGCAAACAAACTTATCCCTCCCGTGGACTTCATGGACACATGCAGGGAAAAAGCAAACAAAGGAAAAACAAAACAAACAACAACAAAGTCAAAAATAAACAAGGATCTAAAGAAAAAACAAACAGTCAACCAAAAACAAAACGGAGATGACACGCAAGCCTTAATTACATTCTTAAAAGACACAAAAGCAAAACAAAACATAGAACTTTCAGAACAAAGAGAACAAATCAAACAACTGACAAACGAAATCAAGGAAATGAGACAAATCATAACTGGAAAAAACACCCAAAACCCAAACAACCCAGAACAAACAACTAGCTCCCACCAAACAAACCAAAACAAAATAGACAACATCACAACAACACCACAGCAACAAAAAAACGCAACAACAACAGACATACCAACAACAAACAAAACAACCCCAAACCTACAATGCTGTGAAGCAGCATTAGATCAAATCCAAGCTGAAAACAACACAAACACAAACAATCCACCCACACTCACCCAACCGCCAGCTAAACGGAAACTAAAACTTGCAGACGTGACCCCATCCCCCATACAAATACAAATGCTAAAAAACCAACCAAACCCACAGCCTCCCCAAAACGCAAAGTTATCTCCCCAACTGCTGAAAACAAAACAAAAACAGAAACACCAAAATCTGTTAAAAAACAAAAAATATCAACCACCCCGCAACAAAACACGACACCACCTACAAACCAACAAACAAACAACGAAAATCGCACCAAAAACACCACTGGTGAAACAGAAATGGACACACAACCCGCCCCGCAAAACACAACAACTGAAACAAACAAACAAACGAACAAACAAACCACCAAAAAACCAACAAAGGGAGTCATCAAGGGCGTCCCTGAAGAAATCAACACACAAACAATAAAAGAAATCCTGAAAAACATTGGGGTCACAGAGGCCCACAGACTCGGCAAAAGCAGAGTTATAAAACTCACTTTTGCCACCCCAGAAAAATACACTACAGCACAACAAACAAACATCAAATTAAACAACACAACCTACAAAATGACAAAATACGAGGAGCTGAGTGAAGTAGCGCAATGCTACAACTGCCAAAGATTTGGCCACTCAGCCAAAACATGTAAACAACCCCCCAGATGCCTCCGTTGCGGTACTCAGGGCCACACCCTGAAAGACTGCAACTCACCCAAAACTGAAGCGGAATGCGCAAACTGTAAAGGGCAGCACATCGCCAGCTTTAAATCCTGCCCAATATACAAAAAAGCCAACTCAGATCATAGAAAAAATGAAAAAATAAATAAAGAAAAAACAAACAAAACTCCGCTACTCCCCGCCCCCGCACCCGCACCCGCCCGCCCAGCATTGGGCCAAAATCCCACCCCCACACCACCCCCCCCCCCCCCCCCCCCAAATCATAAACAACACAAGAAATGAATCACAAGCAATCAAAAACATGACATACCTTGCCATGACCATTAAGGAACTACTCCCAGATAAAACCATGACAGAAATCTGCAACATACTGGCAGTAGGGCATAAACAAGCCTACCAATTCACAGTGCATCCACGCACTGTTGAAGAAAACATCAGAAAAATTAAACAAATAAACAACAAATACAGGCAGTTATTCCCTGCACTATCCCGATAAACTCAAAAACATTAAATTCAATATTGTAAATAATAATAATAATAGTAGTAATACTAACAACCCCCCTAACACCCCAAACGACAAACTCAAGATCATTCACATAAATACAAACAGCCTGGCCACCAAAAAACAAAGTTTATTAAACTATTTAACAAAAAACAATATACAAATTGCTATGATAACAGAAACAAAACTCAAACCGGGTACCCATTTCTCGATGGGACCCTACGACTTAATCAGAGCAGACAGAAAAACAGGAGCCGGAGGGGGCACGGCCATTTGTATAGATAGACAACTAAACTATACTATAAACAAATGGTTCGGGCATTTTAAAGCAGAAGCCCTCTCCTTGCGCATAAACAACGAACAAAACACAACCTCCCCCCTAGATATAATAGTTTATTACAATCCGCCACAAAACAAATTACAACCGCAAATATTCAAAAAAATCAGAAATAACAGTAAAAATTACATAATCCTCGGAGACCTGAACGCCCCTCATGAAAATTACGGAGCGCGGTACACAAACGAGTCTGGGAGAATATTAATGAATGAACTCTCAGACGGTAATTTAATACTATTAAATGACGAAAACCCGACTTACTTTAACACCGCAAACGGAGCGTGGAATATACTAGACCTCGCTCTAGCCACGACAGAATTAGCTTTAAGTTCTGAATATTATGTGGGAGAGGATATAGGTTCAGATCATCTCCCAATCCATTTAGATATAAACTGGGCACCACAGGTCGCGCCCCCCAAAAAATTCAGAGACCTGAAAAACGCAGACTGGGAAAAATTCCAAAAATACACGGACGAAAAAATGACCGATCCTGACGAGGCGGATGTTATTACCCACCTCCAGATCGATAACCTGACATACGAGATGACCCAGTCCATCACCGAAGCTATTAATATAGTAGCGCCCGAAAAAATAAATAAAAATAGAAATTGGTGGCACTTCACGCCCAGAATCAGGGAACTTGTAAAACTCCGTCGCCGAGTCCGAAATTATCAAAAACGGGCCCGCACGGCCGAAGCGAACCATTTATATAACAGAATAAATAAACTAACACAAAAAGCTATCCTAGAACAAAAACGCACACAATGGACAGACTACATAAATAGCTTAGATGATAAAACAAACACAAAACAATTTTGGAACAAATTTAAACAATATTCAAACACAAGAACAAATCCCAGCACAGGGCAATCCCAACCACTGCTAAAACCCGACGGCTCTGTAGCCGAAACCCCACAAAGCAAAGCAGATTTATTCGCAAACACCCTGGAAAAAATACACACAACACCAGAAGATGAAGATTTTAATGAAGAACTTTATGATACAGTAACTGAAACTATAGAAAACAACCCGATTTTATTCAAACCATTACAAACACAAATAAATGAAACAGATGATAATAATCCCGCAGTCAGGCCCGTTGCGCTAATTGAAATAAAACGCGCACTTAAAACAGCCAAGGGAAAATCAGCCCCAGGCGCAGACAACATTAACTACGTAATATTAAAAAAACTCCCCGACACCTGTTTAGAAAGAATAGCGAAATTATACACACTCTGCATTAACTGGGGATACTTCCCAGACGATTGGAAAAAAGCCGTAGTAACAATGATTCCAAAACCCGGCAAAACACAAGACAAACCAACAAACTTCAGGCCTATCAGCTTTTCCCCTGTATAGGAAAATTATTTGAAAAAATCCTAAAAAATAGAATAACCACATTTTTGGACAACCGACCTCCCGAATTGGGGGGCCCATTTTTTAACCAAGATCAGTCCGGGTTCAGAGCGGGCAGATCTACCACCGACCACATCCTCCGACTTAGCCAATCAATTACCACAGGCTTTAAACGGAGCCAATATACTCTGGCCACATTCCTCGATGTGGAAAAGGCTTTTGACTCCGTCTGGTCAGACGGAGTCAGATACAAAATAATGAAATCCCATCTACCGAATAAAATAATCAGACTAATTTCATCATTTTTACACAACAGGACACTTAGAGTAAAAGTTAAAGGGACCCTATCACAGGAAATAACACTAAAAGCAGGGACCCCCCAGGGCTCTGTTCTCAGCCCTCTACTATACTTAATGTATGTAAATGACATCCCCAAATCAGGACAACAATTATGCGTATCACAATACGCTGACGACATCGCCATCTGGTCGACCGACACGAACCCAAAATACTCCAGAAATAAAGTACAGGCCCAATTACAAAGAATAGAAAACTGGTGCGACGACTGGAGAGTCCGCTTAAACCCCTCAAAAACACAAACTGTTCTATTCACGAAAGCAAAAAAACCCAAATATTTCGAGCCCCTAGAATTATTAGGCGAGGACCTCAAAGAACACAAAGAGGCAAAATTTCTAGGTGTAACATTCGACTCAAGAGCCACCTGGAAACCACACATAGAAAACATAATCCAGAGAATGTGGAACAGAGTAAATATTCTAAAAGCTCTGTGCTACAAACATGACGGACCGAAAGCAGAAACGGCCAGCTACCTGTACAAGCAATGGATCCGCCCAATAGGCACATATGGGTCCATCGCGTTTCTAGGCGCAGGAAAAACAATGTTAAATAAACTAGAAATCACACAAAATAAAGCACTAAGAGCCATTCTCAGAACACACAAACTAAGAAAAACAGACGAATTAAGAGAAAAAACAAACACCCCCAAAATCACTGAATATCTAAAAGAACAAGCAACAAACTCCTATGAAAGAATATAAGAACTGGACACAATAAAACTACTTAAATATCAACACGATTACACACAACCTAAAAACAACATAAAAATAAAGTCCCCTCTAGATTACATTCTAGAAGGACAAAATCAACAATAACATAGTAAATAATTAATAAAATAAATAAAATAAGTATATAAAACATCCAAAAACCGCACACACAAGCCTTTTCAACGGATACACACAACACAGAACCCAACACTCACAAAAACAAGAGGTCAGCAATATGGGTCGCGACCCCGCACCTGTAAACCGACCTGACCTCCATTCAACACACCCCGACCTTCGAACAAGAGGGGGATCGAATCTGCAGAGGTAAATTAGACCCCTGCAGCTGGCATCCCCTAATTTGCATACAAGGTCTCCACAATCAATTAGCACAACTAAGGCCCGTATCCATTTCACCCCCAAAATTAACCAACCTATTATTCCCCAAATCCCAAAATAATAGCGAAAACCTAAAGAACTTTCCAAAATCTTCCACTCCCCCAAATTTCAAAATTAAAAACCAAATATTAACGAGTTTACATAAGGATCAAAACTAAAGAAAAATCACTCCCCGGCCCTCCAAAATTTATAAGCAAAACAACGCCCCGTACCAACTTTAGCAACCAAATTAACATACTAGAAAATAAAATACAACCCCAATTCCCTCAAAACCCACAAAACTCGCCCTAGACTTAAACATTAAGAAGTTTCGGCAAATAAAAATAGAAATTTTGGAAAAAAAGTAATGCCAAAATCAGTAAAAACCGGCCCGACCATCAATTAAGCATCGGATCCTAGCTGCGGCGGGAACAATGCTTATCCCGCCGCAGCTGGCATCCCCTGACTAGACTAGATCTTGTAATTATAGTCATCAGACATCTCAGTTGAGATAAGCTGAGCTTGATCGCCCTGGATGTCTCTTTAGACTAGAAGTTCTTAATCCCTTTAAATAAAGGTTTCAAGTTTTCCAAGATCGAAATAAAGTTGAAATTTTGAAATCGAAAAATTTAAGATCGAAAAATCGTTCCGTTCGCAGTGCTTTAGACGAGAATGCCACATGTCTGTATTAGTTGACCAGGGGGGATCCCAGCTGCAGCGGTAGGAAGTCTGTTTTCTATGGGTGTACAATGGGGTGGATCCTAGCTGCACTGGAATAAAATTTCGCTTTTCTTCGTTATTGATTTTTAGAGTTCGTTTGTTCCTGGTCAGCCAACCGTGAGACACTTCAATATCGTTTTACAATCTTGCTCGGAGCTTTGTTTGCGCTTTGTTTATACTTCTGGAGCCGTGAGAACTTTCATTGTTTACTGTGTCAGGTTTCCTGAAGGCCGGATTCAGTCTTTTCTTCAACACTTGTTTCCGTTGTACTTTCTTCAGTTATTTGAGATTCTTCTGATGGATTTTCGGCCTCCATTTCTTCTGTTTCGTCTTCAGCTTCTGATTCTGAGGTTGCGTATGTTGCTTGCGGGATCTGTTCCACTACTTCATATATCTTTTCTTTTGTGTTATGCAGCTTTATGGGATCACGTTCAGTCCATGAGTCAAACCAATCTTTGTATAGCGGTTTTAAATCTTCCATGTGGTAATCGAGGTCGTCTGGGTGGATTGGTGTGTCCATTAGAAATTGAGCTACATAGGCAATGTTCCGTGCTTGTGTTTGTCGTAGGTCTTCATCGTAATCATTATACAGTACTGCTGCAGCCACCATGTATATGAGTTGAGTTCCAGTGAAGTGTAGAGTCTGTACTTGTGCGTCTGCAGTCGTCTTCGGTGTTTCCGCTGCTTTTGATGGTTCCGTCTGTATTATTGGTGTCTGGCTCGTTTCTTGAGGTTCCGTGGGTTGTGATATTGCTTGGCAAGGAGGTGATGTCTTTTGTTGTGCTAGTTGACGATATTTTTTGTAGAAAGGGCACCCTCTGTAGGAAGTGGCGTGGTCCCCTTGACAGTTTGCGCATGTTTTCTGTGTTTTGGTACATTGATTTGTTCGGTGTTCAGGTGCTCCACAACGGTAGCATCTAGGCTTGTTTTGACATTCTCGGCTGTGGTGTCCCCATCCTGAGCAGCGGCCACAGAATGGATGAGTAATGGTCAGGTATTCTTCGGTTTTGAATAACTTGTAACCGGCTTTTAGTCCATGTTGCAATGCGGAATCAGCATCTTCTCTGCTTGTCATGAGGACCTTGACTTTGTGAATGGGCGACTTTGTAGCTGAGCTATATAGGCGTATCACATCCTTGATTGAGTAGGTTTCTTCTAGCAGTGACTTTAAATCTTGGGTGTCCGTAGATGGGGGAACGCCTTTCATCACCACAGGAAATTCTGTAAGTTTGGTTGGTTTTGCTCTCTCTCCTGATTTCTTACGTCTATGTTTCACCGTTGTAATCCCAGTGACGGTTTTGAATTTTCCATAACTTTTCCACTCCGCCAGGTTCTTTAGGCGAGATCCATCTATTGCCTTGGTGGGGTGTATATATAAGCTGTCTCTTGTTTTGGTAGCTGTGTCCAGAGTTATATCTGGAAAGGCCGCTTTTAAACTCCTATACAGTTGTACCGGGTCATTGAGGATATCTGGTGGGATACCCGAGACCAGGTAACCGTCCTCAGGCGAGGTCATGATAATAGTTGTGCGAGCGCGCTGTTGACACGTCTTGTCTAAACGAACACTAATACACGACTGTGGCATCCCCTGCTTGGTATACAACACCCATTAAGCATCAATTAACAGGTCAGGCCAAGACACTAGGCCGGGGCCGCGACCTACATTAATTGACCCCTAAGACATCCCATCCCTCCACACAAATTAGTAACTGAACAGCGGCCCGTACAAAATTTAGGAACAAAATTAACGCACTTAAAATAGTAATAGAAACTCAAAATTAACAGGACACACAAAACTTTATCCATTCCCTAGTTTCACGAAATTACGTCGAAAAATAATAAAAATCATAAGAAATATCAGGCCCAGAAAATTAGAAAAAACACCCAGACCATCAATTAAACATCGGATCCCAGCTGCGGCGGGAACACAACTTACCCCGCTGCAGCTGGCATCCCCTGTTTTACATACTACAAAACCCAATAATCAACCAACAGGTCAGGCCGGCAGAACAACTAATACTCAGTAATACACAATATTTTAATAAAGAACAATAATAACATAAATCAAAGACAAAGTGCCCAAACCGGGTCACTACTATTGTCTGAGATTTATTCAAAACATATTCAATTAAACAACACACCTAACGTCAACAGATATGGGATGAGTAATTCGCAGGCTCGGTCGAGACGCGTCTTACCTTTCCACAAAATAAAAACCAAACAAAATAAAAACAAAAATTACAAGGAACACAGAACAATAAACACTCAGCAATACACAATATTTTATTAAAAGAACAATAATAACATAAATCGAAGGCAAAGTGCCCAAACCGGAACACTATTATTGCCGGAGATTAAAACAAGACACAACTCTGGAAAATACATATTCACCGACACAACACCGATCCACTAACCAATACTAATACACCCCAAATTAGAATAGAGCCATACTAAACCCATGTACAAAAAATGCACCATGCTGTTTTATACACCAGTAACTTTTAACAAAAAAAAAAAAAAAAAAAAAAAAAAAAAAAAAAGAGCACAATTCATGTAAATACACCACCTCACTCATCAACTTTTTCATGCACACTAACCCACGTTTTTTATGATTTTTACCGGTTTTTCACCCTTTTGTTTTTGTATTTTTCACAATATCGACGCAATATCTGGTTATCCGACGCTCATATATAAGATATAATTATAGATCTTATTAGTAATTTACAGCATCTCCGGCAGACCAGTGGCATGGAAACTGAAGCCGGCCACTAGCAAGTGGATGGAAACTGATGCCGCCACTAGCCTCAACTCCCCCGCCCCCTTTTCTCTCAGTCTGCGCTTATATAAAAATACTTCTTATAAGTATTTCCTATAAAAGTACATGATCGTAAATATTTCTTATAAATATTTATGTGATACTTAATATAAAAGTACAAACTGAGAGCTCCACCGGCCGGCTAGATTTCTAACTATAAAGATATCTCATATAGATATCTCATTTAGGCCAATATAAGGGTAAATGATCATGAGGTATTTTCTTAAAAAATCCCATGTGATACTTATAAAATTATAAAGAAATCTACGGCCCCCCCCACCCCCACCAAGGACAACTACTACCCCTGACAACCACCAACAGCAGCATCCGACACCGACGCGCAAGTCCTGCGGCAGCCCCCCTACACCACCAGCGGAAGATTAGAGGGCACCCAGACGAGCGCACACCCCATCCGCCCACTGACAGCAACTTCCAAGACGACTACCCAGACCTACACCGGGACAGCTCCAGACAGACCAGACAAGACCCCCAACAGTCCTCTTTAGGACTAACCCCCCAACAGTCCTATTTAGGACTAATCAATCACTGATCGACCTGGCAGCGGACAGACAGACAACTTTAGGTCCGCTGCCTGCCACAAGACCAAGACCCAAGACCAAGCCTCAAGACAAGTCAAGACTGGTAGCCCTAGGACAAGCCAAGAGAAGACAAGACCACCCCGACAGCCGGAACCCAAGTCAAGACTAGCAAGACAAGCCAAGAATCCCTGACAGTGGGCAGACAGACAACTTTAGGCCCACTGCTCGGGGACCAGCTGAAGACCAAGCCAAGACAGCCTGCCCGATCCAAGTCACAGGAAGTCCGGCTCTTCGCGGTAGAGGTTGTTCTGGCGGCGATCTGGGTCTCCCTGCTTGTGTTGGGGTCTCTCTGTTGCGGTGAGCATTCTGCTCGGGGATGTCGCTCGCGACCGGGGTCGTGGGGGCAGCGGCTTTGCTGCTGATATCCGTGCGGTGAGTGGCCCGCTCGGGGCTTTGTGGGTGTGGATGATGTAGCTTTCACGGTCACCGGTGCGGGTGCGTGCTGGTGGCTTTCGCGGCTCCTTGGCTTGGCTTGTGTGGCAATTTTCGACATCAAAATTATAGTCTAAAGAGACAGGCCGGGGCGGTGGTCCCAGACCACCTCAACCGTGTCTGTCTAGTGACTCAAAATACTAGTTCTAGTCTAGTCTAGGTCAAGCCGGCACTTGCTCCCTGATTGCCGTAGTGTACGGACGTCAGCGAGCCTCCCCAGCGCCTACTCATCAGCCAGACCAGCCAGCCAGATAAGATCGACCGACTCAACACTCTAATTAGCACCGTGTTCGTTCAGGCATACTATTCACTTAGTGTTTAGTCTGTCTGGGCCGGCCGCTGCCACCCAAACAGTCCTTTTTAGGACTCGCTAAAACTACAACAGAAATATACAAGATAATACAAGCTACAACAAGACACAGGATACAGAACAAGACACAATCACAAGTCAGATACACGCAAAACACAGTAAAGTAAGTAACATTTACATAAGCGCATGCACTTTGTATCCAGAAACAAGTAAGTATTACTAGCACTACTAAAACAAACTAAACAACACACAAACAAACACTCACACCAGCGGGGGGCCAACCTGCAATAGCAATATGGCCGCCCGTACTGAAAACAAACTCATCCCTACAGTGGATTTTATGGACTCCTGTAGGGATAAAGCAAACAAAACCAAAACCAAACAAACAGCAGCAAAATCAAAATTGAACAAGGAACTAAAGAAAAAACAAACTGCAAACCAAAAACAAAATGGAGATGAAACGCAAGATTTCATAGCGTTTCTACAAGAAACAATAGCAAAACAAAACAAAGAACTTTCGGAACAAAAAGACCAAATCAGACTATTAACAAACGAAATCAAAGAAATGCGGCTAATCATAACAGGAAAAAATAACCAGAACACAATCAAACCAGAACAAACAACTGATTCACATGCAACAAACACAACAAACCAAGACAAAACCACGACACCACAACAACCAAAAAACGCACCAGAAACCAGCAAAACAACACCCAAACTTCAGTGCTGTGAATCAGCACTAGAAAAACTCAAAACGGAAAACAACACAAACATAACACACAAACCCAACCAACCACAAGCTAAAAGAAAACTGAAACTAGCGGGCGTGACTCCAGCCCCCATACAGGTACAAATGGTTACAAGAACGTCAAAACCCACAGCCTCCCCGAAACGCAAAGAAATATCACCATCCGCAGAACACAAAACAAAAGCAGAAACACCAAAATCAGCTAAAAAACAAAAAATATCAACCACCCCACAACAAAACACATCACCACCTACAAACCAACAAACAAACAACGAAAACCGCACCAAAAACACCACTAATGAAACAGAAATGGACACACAACCCGCCCCGCAAAATACTACAACTGAAACAAACAAACAACCAAACAAACAAACCACCAAAAAACCTACAAAGGGAGTCATCAAGGGCGTCCCTGAAGAAACCAACACACAAACTATAAAAGAAAGCCTGAAAAACATTGGGGTCACAGAGGCCCACAGACTCGGCAAAAGCAGAGTCATAAAACTCACTTTTGCCACCCCAGAAAAATACATTAAAGCACAAATAACAAACATCAAAATTAACAACACAACCTACAAAATGACAAAATACGAGGAGCTGAGTGAAGTAGCGCAATGCTACAACTGCCAAAGATTTGGCCACTCAGCCAAAACATGTAAACAACCCCCCAGATGCCTCCGTTGCGGTACTCAGGGCCACACCCTGAAAGACTGCAACGCACCCAAAACTGAAGCGCAATGCGCAAACTGTAAAGGGCAGCACATCGCCAGCTTTAAATCCTGCCCAACATACAAAAAAGCCAACTCGGATCATAGAAAAAATGAAAAAATAAATAAAGAAAAAACAAATAAAACTCCGCTACTCCCCGCACCCGCACCCGCCCGACCAGCATGGGGCAAAAATCCCATCCCCACACCACCCCCCCAAATCATAAACAACACAAGAAATGAAGCTCAAGCAACCAAAAACATGACATACCTGGCCATGACCATAAAGGAACTACTCCCAGATAAAACCATGACTGAAATCTGCAACATACTGGCAGTAGGGCATAAACAAGCCTACCAATTCACAGTGCATCCACGCACTGTTGAAGAAAACATCAGGAAAATTAAACAAATAAACAACAAATACATGCAGGAATTCCCTGCATTATCCCGATAAAACAACTCAAAATTATTAAATTCAATATTGTAAATAATAATAATAATAGTAGTAATACTAACAACCCCCCTAACACCCCAAACGACAAACTCAAGATCATTCACATAAATACAAACAGCCTAACCACCAAAAAACAAAGTTTATTAAATTATTTAACAAAAAACAACATACAAATCGCTCTGATAACAGAAACAAAACTCAAACCGGGTACCCATTTCTCGATGGGACCCTACGACTTAATCAGAGCAGACAGAAAAACAGGAGCCGGAGGGGGCACGGCCATTTGCATAGATAGACAACTAAACTATACTATAAACAAATGGTTCGGGCATTTTAAAGCAGAAGCCCTCTCCGTGCGCATAAACAACGAACAAAACACAACCTCCCCCCTAGATATAATAGTTTATTACAATCCGCCACAAAACAAATTACAACCGCAAATATTCAAATAAATCAGAAATAACAGTAAAAATTACATAATCCTCGGAGACCTGAACGCCCCTCATGAAAATTACGGAGCGCGGTACACAAACGAGTCTGGGAGAATATTAATGAATGAACTCTCAGACGGTAATTTAATACTATTAAATGACGAAAACCCGACTTACTTTAACACCGCAAACGGAGCGTGGAATATACTAGACCTCGCTCTAGCCACGCCAGAATTAGCTTTAAGTTCTGAATATTATGTGGGAGAGGATATAGGTTCAGATCATCTCCTAATCCATTTAGATATAAACTGGGCACCACAGGTCGCGCCCCCCCAAAAAAAAAAAAAAAAAAAAAAAAAAATTCAGAGACCTGAAAAACGCAGACTGGGAAAAATTCCAAAAATACACGGACGAAAAAATGACCGATCCTGACGAGGCGGATGTTATTACTCACCTCCAGATCGATAACCTGACATACGAGATGACCCAGTCCATCACCGAAGCTATTAATATAGTAGCGCCCGAAAAAATAAATAAAAATAGAAATTGGTGGCACTTCACGCCCAGAATCAGGGAACTTGTAAAACTCCGTCGCCGAGTCCGAAATTATCAAAAACGGGCCCGCACGGCCGAAGCGAACCATTTATATAACAGAATAAATAAACTAACACAAAAAGCTATCCTAGAACAAAAACGCACACAATGGACAGACTACATAAATAGCTTAGATGATAAAACAAACACAAAACAATTTTGGAACAAATTTAAACAATATTCAAACACAAGAACAAATCCCAGCACAGGGCAATCCCAACCACTGCTAAAACCCGACGGCTCTGTAGCCGAAACCCCACAAAGCAAAGCAGATTTATTCGCAAACACCCTGGAAAAAATACACACAACACCAGAAGATGAAGATTTTAATGAAGAACTTTATGATACAGTAACTGAAACTATAGAAAA
Organism: Sipunculus nudus; assembly: GCA_026874595.1. Taxonomy (NCBI): domain Eukaryota; kingdom Metazoa; phylum Annelida; class Sipuncula; order Golfingiida; family Sipunculidae; genus Sipunculus; species Sipunculus nudus. Next base: position 44,030,034 of record CM049322.1, on the reverse strand, counting down.
CAACCCGATTTTATTCAAACCATTACAAACACAAATAAATGAAACAGATGATAATAATCCCGCAGTCAGGCCCGTTGCGCTAATTGAAATAAAACGCGCACTTAAAACAGCCAAGGGAAAATCAGCCCCAGGCGCAGACAACATTAACTACGTAATATTAAAAAAACTCCCCGACACCTGTTTAGAAAGAATAGCGAAATTATACACACTCTGCATTAACTGGGGATACTTCCCAGACGATTGGAAAAAAGCCGTAGTAACAATGATTCCAAAACCCGGCAAAACACAAGACAAACCAACAAACTTCAGGCCTATCAGCTTACTCCCCTGTATAGGAAAATTATTTGAAAAAATCCTAAAAAATAGAATAACCACATTTTTGGACAACCGACCTCCCGAATTGGGGGGCCCATTTTTTAACCAAGATCAGTCCGGGTTCAGAGCGGGCAGATCTACCACCGACCACATCCTCCGACTTAGCCAATCAATTACCACAGGCTTTAAACGGAGCCAATATACTCTGGCCACATTCCTCGATGTGGAAAAGGCTTTTGACTCCGTCTGGTCAGACGGAGTCAGATACAAAATAATGAAATCCCATCTACCGAATAAAATAATCAGACTAATTTCATCATTTTTACACAACAGGACACTTAGAGTAAAAGTTAAAGGGACCCTATCACAGGAAATAACACTAAAAGCAGGGACCCCCCAGGGCTCTGTTCTCAGCCCTCTACTATACATAATGTATGTAAATGACATCCCCAAATCAGGACAACAATTATGCGTATCACAATACGCTGACGACATCGCCATCTGGTCGACCGACACGAACCCAAAATACTCCAGAAATAAAGTACAGGCCCAATTACAAAGAATAGAAAACTGGTGCGACGACTGGAGAGTCCGCTTAAACCCCTCAAAAACACAAACTGTTCTATTCACGAAAGCAAAAAAACCCAAATATTTCGAGCCCCTAGAATTATTAGGCGAGGACCTCAAAGAACACAAAGAGGCAAAATTTCTAGGTGTAACATTCGACTCAAGAGCCACCTGGAAACCACACATAGAAAACATAATCCAGAGAATGTGGAACAGAGTAAATATTCTAAAAGCTCTGTGCTACAAACATGACGGACCGAAAGCAGAAACGGCCAGCTACCTGTACAAGCAATGGATCCGCCCAATAGGCACATATGGGTCCATCGCGTTTCTAGGCACAGGAAAAACAATGTTAAATAAACTAGAAATCACACAAAATAAAGCACTAAGAGCCATTCTCAGAACACACAAACTAAGAAAAACAGACGAATTAAGAGAAAAAACAAACACCCCCAAAATCACTGAATATCTAAAAGAACAAGCAACAAACTCCTATGAAAGAATAAAAGAACTGGACACAATAAAACTACTTAAATATCAACACGATTACACACAACCTAAAAACAACATAAAAATAAAGTCCCCTCTAGATTACATTCTAGAAGGACAAAATCAACAATAACATAGTAAATAATTAATAAAATAAATAAACTATATATTAAACATCCAAAAACCACACCAACAAGCCTTTTCAACGGATACACACAACACAGAACCCAACACTCACAAAAACAAGAGGTCAGCAATATGGGTCGCGACCCCGCACCTGTAAACCGACCTGACCTCCATTCTACACACCCCGACCTTCGAACAAGAGGGGGATCGAATCTGCAGAGGTAAATTAGACCCCTGCAGCTGGCATCCCCTAATTTGCATACAAGGTCTCCACAATCAATTAGCACAACTAAGGCCCGTATCCATTTCACCCCCAAAATTAACCAACCTATTATTCCCCAAATCCCAAAATAATAGCGAAAACCTAAAGAACTTTCCAAAATCTTCCACTCCCCCAAATTTCAAAATTAAAAACCAAATATTAACGAGTTTACATAAGGATCAAAACTAAAGAAAAATCACTCCCCGGCCCTCCAAAATTTATAAGCAAAACAACGCCCCGTACCAACTTTAGCAACCAAATTAACATACTAGAAAATAAAATATAACCCCAATTCCCTCAAAACCCACAAAACTCGCCCTAGACTTAAACATTAAGAAGTTTCGGCAAATAAAAATAGAAATTTTGGAAAAAAAGTAATGCCAAAATCAGTAAAAACCGGCCCGACCATCAATTAAGCATCGGATCCTAGCTGCGGCGGGAACAATGCTTATCCCGCCGCAGCTGGCATCCCCTGCTTGGTATACAACACCCATTAAGCATCAATTAACAGGTCAGGCCAAGACACTAGGCCGGGGCCGCGACCTACATTAATTGACCCCTAAGACATCCCATCCCTCCACACAAATTAGTAACTGAACAGCGGCCCGTACAAAATTTAGGAACAAAATTAACGCACTTAAAATAGTAATAGAAACTCAAAATTAACAGGACACACAAAACACAGTCGTGTATTAGTCACAGTCGTGTATTAGTGTTCGTTTAGACAAGACGTGTCAACAGCGCGCTCGCACAACTATTATCATGACCTCGCCTGAGGACGGTTACCTGGTCTCGGGTATCCCACCAGATATCCTCAATGACCCGGTACAACTGTATAGGAGTTTAAAAGCGGCCTTTCCAGATATAACTCTGGACACAGCTACCAAAACAAGAGACAGCTTGTATATACACCCCACCAAGGCAATAGACGGATCTCGCCTAAAGAACCTGGCGGAGTGGAAAAGTTATGGAAAATTCAAAACCGTCACTGGGATTACAACGGTGAAACATAGACGTAAGAAATCAGGAGAGAGAGCAAAACCAACCAAACTTACAGAATTTCCTGTGGTGATGAAAGGCGTTCCCCCATCTACGGACACCCAAGATTTAAAGTCACTACTAGAAGAAACCTACTCGATCAAGGATGTGATACGCCTATATAGCTCAGCTACAAAGTCGCCCATTCACAAAGTCAAGGTCCTCATGACAAGCAGAGAAGATGCTGATTCCGCATTGCAACATGGACTAAAAGCCGGTTACAAGTTATTCAAAACCGAAGAATACCTGACCATTACTCATCCATTCTGTGGCCGCTGCTCAGGATGGGGACACCACAGCCGAGAATGTCAAAACAAGCCTAGATGCTACCGATGTGGAGCACCTGAACACCGAACAAATCAATGTACCAAAACACAGAAAACATGCGCAAACTGTCAAGGGGACCACGCCACTTCCTACAGAGGGTGCCCTTTCTACAAAAAATATCGTCAACTAGCACAACAAAAGACATCACCTCCTTGCCAAGCAATATCACAACCCACGGAACCTCAAGAAACGAGCCAGACACCAATAATACAGACGGAACCATCAAAAGCAGCGGAAACACCGAAGACGACTGCAGACGCACAAGTACAGACTCTACACTTCACTGGAACTCAACTCATATATATGGTGGCTGCAGCAGTACTGTATAATGATTACGATGAAGACCTACGACAAACACAAGCACGGAACATTGCCTATGTAGCTCAATTTCTAATGGACACACCAATCCACCCAGACGACCTCGATTACCACATGGAAGATTTAAAACCGTTATACAAAGATTGGTTTGACTCATGGACTGAACGTGATCCCATAAAGCTGCATAACACAAAAGAAAAGATATATGAAGTAGTGGAACAGATCCCGCAAGCAACATACGCAACCTCAGAATCAGAAGCTGAAGACGAAACAGAAGAAATGGAGGCCGAAAATCCATCAGAAGAATCTCAAATAACTGAAGCAAGTACAACGGAAACAAGTGTTGAAGAAAAGACTGAATCCGGCCTTCAGGAAACCTGACACAGTAAACAATGAAAGTTCTCACGGCTCCAGAAGTATAAACAAAGCGCAAACAAAGCTCCGAGCAAGATTGTAAAACGATATTGAAGTGTCTCACGGTTGGCTGACCAGGAACAAACGAACTCTAAAAATCAATAACGAAGAAAAGCGAAATTTTATTCCAGTGCAGCTAGGATCCACCCCATTGTACATCCATAGAAAACAGACTTCCTACCGCTGCAGCTGGGATCCCCCCTGGTCAACTAATACAGACATGTGGCATTTTCGTCTAAAGCACTGCGAACGGAACGATTTTTCGATCTTAAATTTTTCGATTACAAAATTTCAACTTTATTTCGATCTTGGAAAACTTGAAACCTTTATTTAAAGGGATTAAGAACTTCTAGTCTAAAGAGACATCCAGGGCGATCAAGCTCAGCTTATCTCAACTGAGATGTCTGATGACTATAATTACAAGATCTAGTACTAGTACTAGTACCCCCAAAATTACAGTCACGTGTTAGCGCTTCACTAGTGTGGACGTGTTTTTCGACAGAGCTTCATTTTGCGTGCTTTTCGCCGTCTTTATGCTTGTCATGACAAGCATGGAAAACCCCACGGGACTACTCATTGAGGGAGTAAACCCTACAGTATTAGAGAACAGATTTGCATTGTACAAACTGCTCAAGAAGACCTTCCCCGACATCATTTTCGATGCCGCAACCAAGTCCAGAAACTACCTATACGTACACCCGACAGAAACACAGCATTTGCCACGACTCCGCAACAAGACAGAGTGGGTCACAACACCGGAATTCCGTCATATCACCCATATCAAGACTACAACTCATCGACCAAAGAAACGCACCAGATCCAATTTCAAGCCAAAAGAGTTCCCTATTGTAGTTAAAGGGATCCACCCACAGACCTCCGAGTCAGAACTACTACAACTGATTCAAGAAAAACTTCCATCAGCCACTCAAGTGATCCGCCTCAAGAACGCCCGCAACCAACAGCCTACACACAGAGTAAAAGTCATTTTCAATGACTCTCACAGCGCCAGTCAAGCGTTACAAGACGGATTAACACTCGCCTACAATAGATATCAGACAGAACAATATCAAGATGTTTACCTGCCTTTCTGTGGTCGTTGCTGTGAATGGGGGCACCCAGCACGTGGATGCAACAATACTCAAAGATGTTACAAGTGCGGAGACCCAGGTCATCACACTAGAAATTGTAAACAAACAAGCAACAGGTGTTTCAATTGTCAACAGAACCATGCCAGCAGCTACAAAGGATGCGCCACCTATCGACAACTTAGGAAACAACTCTTACACGCCAAGGCACAACCAGAACAGACACCAACTAAAACTCAAGAGGAACGATCTACACTTCAAACCAGGAGATCGCTTACATACACTCCGGCCAGTTCAGACGTTGCCATGGAAATAGACTTACCTCCGATGTTATCTCCACTACCACCATCTCCGGCCAAGGAAGCCAAGACCACACAGACAGATCCGCCTGCAACAAAAGTCAAAACAAAACAGATTCAGACAGACCAAGTCACCTCCAGAACAAAGTTAACCCAGACTACTCCTCCACCTACTGTGAAAACACAACACACCCAAACGAAGAAACAGGAAAAACCAGCTACTGCAACAATTTCAACAAATACAGAGCCATCAGCCACTCAGCAGGAAACATTAACAAACACAGAGTCATTGACCCCAACTCAACTTTTTTATCATCTTGCCACAAGTCAGATGTATTACCAAGACGCAGATACTGAAATGGACTTAGTAAACAGATGCTCCAAGGAATTTATGTATGCTTTAAACATGATTGGGATGCCACTAAATCACCAAAACTATGATCATATCATCAATATTCTTTTTAACAAGTACTGGAAACTCATGCACGCACACCAAAACCGGGATCAAGAACAAGTAAAAACCAGAGTACAGAACTATAAAGAAGTTTTACTTAGAATTCCGGACGAGGACCCAGCCAACCACAACATACCAGATCATGGACTTTTCTGGGGATAAACCTTGAAAATTAGCATTTACTCCGAGGAAGATACCAAAACACCATAGAGTCCACCACGGCTATTTGTCAGACTTCAGCGAACGTGACCAACGATTTTCCCTGAATAACATCACGGGATTTTTTGGACTAAATTCAAAATTCTTCTAAAGAGACCACTGGGACGTCGGACTCAGTCCGGCTCAACCATGTGTGTCTGAGGAAGTAAAATACATGTTTCAGTTCAGTTTACCCCCAAAATTACAGTCACGTGTTAGCGCTTCACTAGTGTGGACGTGTTTTTCGACAGAGCTTCATTTTGCGTGCTTTTCGCCGTCTTTATGCTTGTCATGACAAGCATGGAAAACCCCACGGGACTACTCATTGAGGGAGTAAACCCTACAGTATTAGAGAACAGATTTGCATTGTACAAACTGCTCAAGAAGACCTTCCCCGACATCATTTTCGATGCCGCAACCAAGTCCAGAAACTACCTATACGTACACCCGACAGAAACACAGCATTTGCCACGACTCCGCAACAAGACAGAGTGGGTCACAACACCGGAATTCCGTCATATCACCCATATCAAGACTACAACTCATCGACCAAAGAAACGCACCAGATCCAATTTCAAGCCAAAAGAGTTCCCTATTGTAGTTAAAGGGATCCACCCACAGACCTCCGAGTCAGAACTACTACAACTGATTCAAGAAAAACTTCCATCAGCCACTCAAGTGATCCGCCTCAAGAACGCCCGCAACCAACAGCCTACACACAGAGTAAAAGTCATTTTCAATGACTCTCACAGCGCCAGTCAAGCGTTACAAGACGGATTAACACTCGCCTACAATAGATATCAGACAGAACAATATCAAGATGTTTACCTGCCTTTCTGTGGTCGTTGCTGTGAATGGGGGCACCCAGCACGTGGATGCAACAATACTCAAAGATGTTACAAGTGCGGAGACCCAGGTCATCACACTAGAAATTGTAAACAAACAAGCAACAGGTGTTTCAATTGTCAACAGAACCATGCCAGCAGCTACAAAGGATGCGCCACCTATCGACAACTTAGGAAACAACTCTTACACGCCAAGGCACAACCAGAACAGACACCAACTAAAACTCAAGAGGAACGATCTACACTTCAAACCAGGAGATCGCTTACATACACTCCGGCCAGTTCAGACGTTGCCATGGAAATAGACTTACCTCCGATGTTATCTCCACTACCACCATCTCCGGCCAAGGAAGCCAAGACCACACAGACAGATCCGCCTGCAACAAAAGTCAAAACAAAACAGATTCAGACAGACCAAGTCACCTCCAGAACAAAGTTAACCCAGACTACTCCTCCACCTACTGTGAAAACACAACACACCCAAACGAAGAAACAGAAAAAACCAGCTACTGCAACAATTTCAACAAATACAGAGCCATCAGCCACTCAGCAGGAAACATCAACAAACACAGAGTCATTGACCCCAACTCAACTTTTTTATCATCTTGCCACAAGTCAGATGTATTACCAAGACGCAGATACTGAAATGGACTTAGTAAACAGATGCTCCAAGGAATTTATGTATGCTTTAAACATGATTGGGATGCCACTAAATCACCAAAACTATGATCATATCATCAATATTCTTTTTAACAAGTACTGGAAACTCATGCACGCACACCAAAACCGGGATCAAGAACAAGTAAAAACCAGAGTACAGAACTATAAAGAAGTTTTACTTAGAATTCCGGACGAGGACCCAGCCAACCACAACATACCAGATCATGGACTTTTCTGGGAATAAACCTTGAAAATTAGCATTTACTCCGAGGAAGATACCAAAACACCATAGAGTCCACCACGGCTATTTGTCAGACTTCAGCGAACGTGACCAACGATTTTCCCTGAATAACATCACGGGATTTTTTGGACTAAATTCAAAATTCTTCTAAAGAGACCACTGGGACGTCGGACTCAGTCCGGCTCAACCATGTGTGTCTGAGGAAGTAAAATACATGTTTCAGTTCAGTTTACCCCCAAAATTACAGTCACGTGTTAGCGCTTCACTAGTGTGGACGTGTTTTTCGACAGAGCTTCATTTTGCGTGCTTTTCGCCGTCTTTATGCTTGTCATGACAAGCATGGAAAACCCCACGGGACTACTCATTGAGGGAGTAAACCCTACAGTATTAGAGAACAGATTTGCATTGTACAAACTGCTCAAGAAGACCTTCCCCGACATCATTTTCGATGCCGCAACCAAGTCCAGAAACTACCTATACGTACACCCGACAGAAACACAGCATTTGCCACGACTCCGCAACAAGACAGAGTGGGTCACAACACCGGAATTCCGTCATATCACCCATATCAAGACTACAACTCATCGACCAAAGAAACGCACCAGATCCAATTTCAAGCCAAAAGAGTTCCCTATTGTAGTTAAAGGGATCCACCCACAGACCTCCGAGTCAGAACTACTACAACTGATTCAAGAAAAACTTCCATCAGCCACTCAAGTGATCCGCCTCAAGAACGCCCGCAACCAACAGCCTACACACAGAGTAAAAGTCATTTTCAATGACTCTCACAGCGCCAGTCAAGCGTTACAAGACGGATTAACACTCGCCTACAATAGATATCAGACAGAACAATATCAAGATGTTTACCTGCCTTTCTGTGGTCGTTGCTGTGAATGGGGGCACCCAGCACGTGGATGCAACAATACTCAAAGATGTTACAAGTGCGGAGACCCAGGTCATCACACTAGAAATTGTAAACAAACAAGCAACAGGTGTTTCAATTGTCAACAGAACCATGCCAGCAGCTACAAAGGATGCGCCACCTATCGACAACTTAGGAAACAACTCTTACACGCCAAGGCACAACCAGAACAGACACCAACTAAAACTCAAGAGGAACGATCTACACTTCAAACCAGGAGATCGCTTACATACACTCCGGCCAGTTCAGACGTTGCCATGGAAATAGACTTACCTCCGATGTTATCTCCACTACCACCATCTCCGGCCAAGGAAGCCAAGACCACACAGACAGATCCGCCTGCAACAAAAGTCAAAACAAAACAGATTCAGACAGACCAAGTCACCTCCAGAACAAAGTTAACCCAGACTACTCCTCCACCTACTGTGAAAACACAACACACCCAAACGAAGAAACAGAAAAAACCAGCTACTGCAACAATTTCAACAAATACAGAGCCATCAGCCACTCAGCAGGAAACATCAACAAACACAGAGTCATTGACCCCAACTCAACTTTTTTATCATCTTGCCACAAGTCAGATGTATTACCAAGACGCAGATACTGAAATGGACTTAGTAAACAGATGCTCCAAGGAATTTATGTATGCTTTAAACATGATCGGGATGCCACTAAATCACCAAAACTATGATCATATCATCAATATTCTTTTTAACAAGTACTGGAAACTCATGCACGCACACCAAAACCGGGATCAAGAACAAGTAAAAACCAGAGTACAGAACTATAAAGAAGTTTTACTTAGAATTCCGGACGAGGACCCAGCCAACCACAACATACCAGATCATGGACTTTTCTGGGAATAAACCTTGAAAATTAGCATTTACTCCGAGGAAGATACCAAAACACCATAGAGTCCACCACGGCTATTTGTCAGACTTCAGCGAACGTGACCAACGATTTTCCCTGAATAACATCACGGGATTTTTTGGACTAAATTCAAAATTCTTCTAAAGAGACCACTGGGACGTCGGACTCAGTCCGGCTCAACCATGTGTGTCTGAGGAAGTAAAATACATGTTTCAGTTCAGTTTACCCCCAAAATTACAGTCACGTGTTAGCGCTTCACTAGTGTGGACGTGTTTTTCGACAGAGCTTCATTTTGCGTGCTTTTCGCCGTCTTTATGCTTGTCATGACAAGCATGGAAAACCCCACGGGACTACTCATTGAGGGAGTAAACCCTACAGTATTAGAGAACAGATTTGCATTGTACAAACTGCTCAAGAAGACCTTCCCCGACATCATTTTCGATGCCGCAACCAAGTCCAGAAACTACCTATACGTACACCCGACAGAAACACAGCATTTGCCACGACTCCGCAACAAGACAGAGTGGGTCACAACACCGGAATTCCGTCATATCACCCATATCAAGACTACAACTCATCGACCAAAGAAACGCACCAGATCCAATTTCAAGCCAAAAGAGTTCCCTATTGTAGTTAAAGGGATCCACCCACAGACCTCCGAGTCAGAACTACTACAACTGATTCAAGAAAAACTTCCATCAGCCACTCAAGTGATCCGCCTCAAGAACGCCCGCAACCAACAGCCTACACACAGAGTAAAAGTCATTTTCAATGACTCTCACAGCGCCAGTCAAGCGTTACAAGACGGATTAACACTCGCCTACAATAGATATCAGACAGAACAATATCAAGATGTTTACCTGCCTTTCTGTGGTCGTTGCTGTGAATGGGGGCACCCAGCACGTGGATGCAACAATACTCAAAGATGTTACAAGTGCGGAGACCCAGGTCATCACACTAGAAATTGTAAACAAACAAGCAACAGGTGTTTCAATTGTCAACAGAACCATGCCAGCAGCTACAAAGGATGCGCCACCTATCGACAACTTAGGAAACAACTCTTACACGCCAAGGCACAACCAGAACAGACACCAACTAAAACTCAAGAGGAACGATCTACACTTCAAACCAGGAGATCGCTTACATACACTCCGGCCAGTTCAGACGTTGCCATGGAAATAGACTTACCTCCGATGTTATCTCCACTACCACCATCTCCGGCCAAGGAAGCCAAGACCACACAGACAGATCCGCCTGCAACAAAAGTCAAAACAAAACAGATTCAGACAGACCAAGTCACCTCCAGAACAAAGTTAACCCAGACTACTCCTCCACCTACTGTGAAAACACAACACACCCAAACGAAGAAACAGAAAAAAACAGCTACTGCAACAATTTCAACATATACAGAGCCATCAGCCACTCAGCAGGAAACATCAACAAACACAGAGTCATTGACCCCAACTCAACTTTTTTATCATCTTGCCACAAGTCAGATGTATTACCAAGACGCAGATACTGAAATGGACTTAGTAAACAGATGCTCCAAGGAATTTATGTATGCTTTAAACATGATTGGGATGCCACTAAATCACCAAAACTATGATCATATCATCAATATTCTTTTTAACAAGTACTGGAAACTCATGCACGCACACCAAAACCGGGATCAAGAACAAGTAAAAACTAGAGTACAGAACTATAAAGAAGTTTTACTTAGAATTCCGGACGAGGACCCAGCCAACCACAACATACCAGATCATGGACTTTTCTGGGAATAAACCTTGAAAATTAGCATTTACTCCGAGGAAGATACCAAAACACCATAGAGTCCACCACGGCTATTTGTCAGACTTCAGCGAACGTGACCAACGATTTTCCCTGAATAACATCACGGGATTTTTTGGACTAAATTCAAAATTCTTCTAAAGAGACCACTGGGACGTCGGACTCAGTCCGGCTCAACCATGTGTGTCTGAGGAAGTAAAATACATGTTTCAGTTCAGTTTACCCCCAAAATTACAGTCACGTGTTAGCGCTTCACTAGTGTGGACGTGTTTTTCGACAGAGCTTCATTTTGCGTGCTTTTCGCCGTCTTTATGCTTGTCATGACAAGCATGGAAAACCCCACGGGACTACTCATTGAGGGAGTAAACCCTACAGTATTAGAGAACAGATTTGCATTGTACAAACTGCTCAAGAAGACCTTCCCCGACATCATTTTCGATGCCGCAACCAAGTCCAGAAACTACCTATACGTACACCCGACAGAAACACAGCATTTGCCACGACTCCGCAACAAGACAGAGTGGGTCACAACACCGGAATTCCGTCATATCACCCATATCAAGACTACAACTCATCGACCAAAGAAACGCACCAGATCCAATTTCAAGCCAAAAGAGTTCCCTATTGTAGTTAAAGGGATCCACCCACAGACCTCCGAGTCAGAACTACTACAACTGATTCAAGAAAAACTTCCATCAGCCACTCAAGTGATCCGCCTCAAGAACGCCCGCAACCAACAGCCTACACACAGAGTAAAAGTCATTTTCAATGACTCTCACAGCGCCAGTCAAGCGTTACAAGACGGATTAACACTCGCCTACAATAGATATCAGATAGAACAATATCAAGATGTTTACCTGCCTTTCTGTGGTCGTTGCTGTGAATGGGGGCACCCAGCACGTGGATGCAACAATACTCAAAGATGTTACAAGTGCGGAGACCCAGGTCATCACACTAGAAATTGTAAACAAACAAGCAACAGGTGTTTCAATTGTCAACAGAACCATGCCAGCAGCTACAAAGGATGCGCCACCTATCGACAACTTAGGAAACAACTCTTACACGCCAAGGCACAACCAGAACAGACACCAACTAAAACTCAAGAGGAACGATCTACACTTCAAACCAGGAGATCGCTTACATACACTCCGGCCAGTTCAGACGTTGCCATGGAAATAGACTTACCTCCGATGTTATCTCCACTACCACCATCTCCGGCCAAGGAAGCCAAGACCACACAGACAGATCCGCCTGCAACAAAAGTCAAAACAAAACAGATTCAGACAGACCAAGTCACCTCCAGAACAAAGTTAACCCAGACTACTCCTCCACCTACTGTGAAAACACAACACACCCAAACGAAGAAACAGAAAAAACCAGCTACTGCAACAATTTCAACATATACAGAGCCATCAGCCACTCAGCAGGAAACATCAACAAACACAGAGTCATTGACCCCAACTCAACTTTTTTATCATCTTGCCACAAGTCAGATGTATTACCAAGACGCAGATACTGAAATGGACTTAGTAAACAGATGCTCCAAGGAATTTATGTATGCTTTAAACATGATTGGGATGCCACTAAATCACCAAAACTATGATCATATCATCAATATTCTTTTTAACAAGTACTTGAAACTCATGCACGCACACCAAAACCGGGATCAAGAACAAGTAAAAACCAGAGTACAGAACTATAAAGAAGTTTTACTTAGAATTCCGGACGAGGACCCAGCCAACCACAACATACCAGATCATGGACTTTTCTGGGGATAAACCTTGAAAATTAGCATTTACTCCGAGGAAGATACCAAAACACCATAGAGTCCACCACGGCTATTTGTCAGACTTCAGCGAACGTGACCAACGATTTTCCCTGAATAACATCACGGGATTTTTTGGACTAAATTCAAAATTCTTCTAAAGAGACCACTGGGACGTCGGACTCAGTCCGGCTCAACCATGTGTGTCTGAGGAAGTAAAATACATGTTTCAGTTCAGTACCCCCAAAATTACGTCGTGAGTTAACGTCCGTAGTGACTAGACGTGTTCTAGAATAGCTCAGCGTGCATATCACACTTCGCTTGTTGCCATGTCGACAGCAGTTGGATATTTTGTCGAGGGGGTTCCCCCTGACTTACTAGCAGACCAAGTACGCCTTTATAAGGCACTACGTACAGCTTTCCCGGATATCACCTTCATGAAAGCAGTCAAGTCGAGGGACAGACTGTACCTGTACACCACACAAGCCCAGCATGGACCTCGTCTGAGAGACCTGACAGAATGGAAAGCTGTGCCATGTTTCAAGACGGTGTGCCGTGTTACATCAACAACGCATAGACAACCCAAACGTAGACCCAAAACAGTTACACCAACCGAGTACCCTATAGTGATGAAGGGAGTTCACCCGGACATAGATACACAGGAACTCTGCCAGCTAATGAAAGAGACTCTACCAATAACAGAGATAGTGAGACTTCGGAGCGCCGCCACCAAGTCACCTATCCACAGAGTCAAGGTTATATTTCAAGATAAGGACGCGGCCGATTCAGCCATCCAGTCTGGTCTACAAGTCGGCTATAGACGCTACAAAACAGAAGCCTACATCTCAGTACAACATCCCTTCTGTGGCAAATGCCTTGGCTGGGGCCACACCTCACGTCAATGCAAGAACCACCCCCGGTGTTACAGATGCGGCAGCACAGAGCATACAGCAAAGCAATGTTCTGCGTCAGTCAGAACATGTGCCAACTGTCACAGAAACCACAGTTCATCATACCGTGGATGTACCGCCTACCAGGCCTTCAAGAGAAACATGAAACTACCAACACCCCAGGTCACTCCAGAACAAATGGAAACCGAACCGAGCGTCCCGGCAGAAAACACCACTAAAACCCAAGAAACGCAGACTGATGAAATATCATCACCGAAGCCCAGTGTACAAGAAACCAGCACCAATACGACAAGAGAACATATGACAGATGCTAGTAACAACACCAGTTATTACAACCCACTGCAGCTGTTCTATCTACTGGCCGGGGCAGTCCTCCATCACTCATGGGATGAGTCGGTAGAGGTCGTTATAGCGAATGACTTCTACAAAGCAGCCAAGACTATACTACGGTTCAACCTCACAGAACAGGATTTTCTCAGACAGACAGAAAACGTTCTTCCACTTTATAGATCATTCCACAAAGAAACAAACCCAGACATCAAAGAAGAAAAACGCAAGATTTTAGACCGATTCATCAGAACCCACAAACACCATGCATACTTCACCGCGCTAACAGACTATAGCTCATCTGACAGCGAGGAAGAAATAAGTGAACCAGAAGAATACTCTAGCCCATAACAGAAGTCCCACGATTCAAAAACAGTGAAAGAAAATAGAAGAAAAGCTCCGAATAAGAAGAAAGAAAACAAAAACGTCACCACAAGAAGACAATAGAAGTGGCGGGACCAGCCCAGAACCTCGTGCAGCACTGATCCATGCGTGACCACAACAAAAGAAGCACTTTGCCGCATCGAGACAACCCTGCAGCTGGGATCCACCATGGTCAACACAAATGTAACAGGCATAATGAGTACAGCTCCTGCGACGGAATACTGAAACCACAACCCTGAATAACATCTCGGGCGTCTAAAGAGACAACCGGGGCGGTAAACTATGTTTACTCCAACCGTGTTAGTCTAATGGACGATAAATACCAGCTCTAGTCTAGTCTAGACCCCCAAAATTAACCAACCTATTATTCCCCAAATCCCAAAATAATAGCGAAAACCTAAAGAACTTTCTAAAATCACTCCCCGGCCCTCCAAAATTTATAAGCAAAACAACGCCCCGTACCAACTTTAGCAACCAAATTAACAAACTAGAAAATAAAATACAACCCCAATTCCCTCAAAACCCACAGAACCCGCCCTAGACTTAAACATTAAGAAGTTTCGGCAAATAAAAATGGAAATTTTGGAAAAAAATTAATACCAAAATCAGTAAAAACCGGCCCGACCATCAATTAAGCATCGGATCCTAGCTGCGGCGGGAACAATGCTTATCCCGCTGCAGCTGGCATCCCCTGTTTGGTTTACAACACCCATTAAGCATCAATTAACAGGTCAGGCCAAGGCACTAGGCCGGGGCCGCGACCTACATTAATGGACCCCTAAGACATCCCATCCCTCCACACAAATTAGTTACTGAACAGCGGCCCGTACAAACTTTAGGAACAAAATTAACGCACTTAAAATAGTAATAGAAACTCAAAATTAACAGGACACACAAAACTTTATCCATTCCCTAGTTTCTCGAAATTACGTCGAAAAATAATAAAAATCATAAGAAATATCAGGCCCAGAAAATTAGAAAAAACACCCAGACCATCAATCAAACATCGGATCCCAGCTGCGGCGGGAACACAACTTACCCCGCTGCAGCTGGCATCCCCTGTTTTACATACTACAAAACCT
The DNA here is from genome assembly GCA_026874595.1 of Sipunculus nudus. Classification (NCBI taxonomy): domain Eukaryota; kingdom Metazoa; phylum Annelida; class Sipuncula; order Golfingiida; family Sipunculidae; genus Sipunculus; species Sipunculus nudus. The sequence goes on along the minus strand of CM049322.1, from coordinate 44,014,347 downwards.
AATAATCAACCAACAGGTCAAGCCATGGCACTACAGTCACTCAGTCGTGTTAGCGTTCCTACACAGTAGACGTGTTTTACGACATAGAAATACAGCATTGCTGCAGTTTTCGCCTTGCCCGTGTGAGTGTTGGCTTAGTATGGACAACCCCACGGGCCTCATCGTAGACGGGATAGACCGTACAGTACTGGACAACAAGTTTGTTTTATACAAACTTCTGAGACAGACGTTCCCGGACATACGTTTCGATGCGGCCACTAGAACCAGAAATTCGTTGTACATACACCCAACTGAGAAACAGCATGTACCTCGTCTTAGAAACAAAACAGAATGGATATCTACACTGGAATTTAAACAAGTACACAATATTCGGCCCACAGCGCATAGACCAAAAAAACGGATTCGAATTCAGCCTACAAAGGAATTTCCCATAGTAGTACGGGGAATTTCACCTGAAACATCAGAAAACGATCTACTAACAACTATTCAGGAAGAATATCCTTCAGCTATCAAAGTAATACGCTTGAAAAACTCCATGACCAAACGACCAACACACAGGGTGAAAATTATTTTCACCGACCCAGCCGTGTCCAGTGAAGCGTTGCGGAGCGGATTAAAACTGGCATACAACTACTTCTCTACGGAACCATACCACAACATTGAAGTCCCCTTTTGTGGCAAGTGCAGTGAATGGGGTCACCACTCGCGCACTTGCGTAAACAACAATAGATGCTACAAATGCGGCAGCAGTGATCATCAGACAAGAGATTGTACTGAAGCCAAGCCAAGATGCTACAACTGCCGGGGAAGTCATGCGAGCGCATACAATGGGTGCGCCGTCTACCGGCAGTTACGTAAACAACTCCTGAGGACTAATACCACAGTTAACCACACAACAGACGGTACAACTGATCAACCACCTACGTCCACCCAGTCACCAGTCACACCCAGAACAAAATCCACAACCCAAGCAATGGAAGTTGATCTGCCATTTACAACCACGGATACCAAGGCTATCCAGACTGATCAACCCGTTAAGCTCAAGCCAAAGATGACGCAAACAGCACCACAAACCTCCAGAACAAAGGCAACCATGACGGAACCCATGGATAAATCGACCAAAACTAAGAAAACACAAACAGAAAAAGAAGAGATACCTGCCAAGATGTCTACAGAGACCAACACAAAAACCTATACTCCATACCAGATCTTTAGTCTGATCGTCACCTGCATCATGTTGCATGGATGGGATGAGGAAACTAGAGAAGAGCTCAATGACACAGTCTATAATATTGCAGCATTCCTCAGACTACCATATAACAGTTCAGCCTTTGATATCATCCAGACCACGATAGGAGCAAGATGGCAACTATGCATGAATTATGCGACAAAAAAAGAATTCTTCCAGAAGAGAGCCAAATTACAAGAAATATTACGGAGAATACAAGACGAAACTACAGAAAACAACGAACTTACCTCAGTATTCTATGTGGAAACAGAAGATGAAGATGATGAATCCGACGACGATGAACCTGAGGAGGAATCTGTTGAGAATTCATCAAATTCGCCAGATGACCACATGGATGAAGATTAGCAAAAAATTTCCACGACTGATCTAAGCATAAACTGAAAAAGAATCTAGCATAGAGAAAATAAAAAAGAACTTTTTCCGAGTAAAATTGTAAAACAATACAGAGACACCAACTCCATGGCATATACCGAAATCGGCTTCTGCGACGGAACACATTTTATTTCTTATTTTAGGACTTTAGATGCGGACCTCAAAATTCTAAAATTATAGCTTAAGAGACAGCCGGCGCGAAGGTCAAAGGCCTTCCGTTCCGTGCATGTCTGAAGGGCTTAAAAACAAGATTCGATTCGACTCGATTCGAGCCATGGCACTAGGTCGGGGCCGCGACCTACTTTCAATGACCCACGACCCCCAAATACTCCCCATCCTTCCATACAAACTTTTCATCAAACTACGGCCCGTACAAAATTTAGGAACGAAATAAACATACTTGAAATAATAATAGAAACTCGAAATTTACGGAACCCAAAAAACTCTACCCATACTAAAACCCTACGAAATTTTGACGAAAATAAATAAACATCTCTAAAAATATTAGGCCTAGAAAAATAGAAAAAACACCCCGACCATCAATTAATCATCGGATCCTAGCTGCAGAGGAACGCAGTACCTGTACTCCCCTGCAGCTGGCATCCCCTAATTAACATATCAGCCCCGCCCCCCGACCAAACCGACTCCCAAACAACATAACAATAAAAATAAACCACAAAAACCACCCATTTCCTAACAAAACGATAATAAAACCCACACTCAAAAATAAAATAAAGCACTCGCCCCGACATGACAACAAAGATAAACCACACACGAACAAAAAAAACACAATAGAGGAACTCTCACAGTAAACAAACCTCACTACACTCGTCCCCCCCCCCCCCCAGTACAAATACAAAAATTAGAGAGCACATAAAAAAAAAAGCGCAAACCGCCCCCGCCAAAAAACAATCACTTACCAGTCTAGTAAAATACAACCTCCCAAACACCTTAAAAACAACAAAACAACATCCTTATACTAAGCTAAAACTTTATTAAAACCCACAACAACATAAATCAAAGACAAAGTGCCCAAACCGGGTCACTACTATTGTCGGAGATTTATTCATCACATCTTCAATTAAACAACACACCTAACGTCACCAGATATGGGATGAGTAATTCGCAGGCTCGGTCGAGACGCGTTTTACCTTTCCACAAAAATAAAAACCAAACAAAATAAAAGCAGAAACTACAAGGAACATAGAACAACTAATACTCAGTAATACACAATATTTTAATAAAGAACAATAATAACATAAATCAAAGACAAAGTGCCCAAACCGGGTCACTACTATTGTCGGAGATTTATTCATAACATCTTCAATTAAACAACACACCTAACGTCACCAGATATGGGATGAGTAATTCGCAGGCTCGGTCGAGACGCGTTTTACCTTTCCACAAAATAAAAACCAAACAAAATAAAAGCAGAAACTACAAGGAACACAGAACAATTAATACTCAGCAATACACAATATTTTATTAAAGAACAATAATAACATAAATCGAAGGCAAAGTGCCCAAACCGGGACACTATTATTGCCGAAGATTAAAACAAGACACAACTCTGGGAAATACATATTCACCGACACAACACCGCTCCACTAACCAATACTAATACACCCCCAATTAGAATAGAGCCATACTAAACCCATGTACAAAAAATGCACCATGCTGTTTTATACACCAGTAACTTTTAACAAAAAAAAAAAAAAAAAAAAAAAAAAAAAGAGCACAATTCATGTAAATACACCACCTCACTCATCATTTTTACATGCACACTAACCCACGTTTTTTATGAATTTTACCGGTTTTTCACCCTTTTGTTTTTGTATTTTTCACAATATCGACGCAATATCTGGTTATCCGACGACGCTCATATATAAGATATAATTATAGATTTTATTAGTAATTTACAGCATCTCCGGCAGACCAGTGGCATGGAAACTGAAGCCGGCCACTAGCAAGTGGATGGAAACTGATGCCGCCACTAGCCTCAACTACCCCCGCCCCCTTCTCTCTCAGTCTGCGCTTATATAAAAATACTTCTTATAAGTATTTCCTATAAAAGTACATGATCATAAATATCTCTTAAAGATATTTATGTGATACTTAATATAAAAGTACAAACTGAGAGTCCACCGGCCGGCCAGATTTCTAACTATAAAGATATCTCCTATAGATATCTCCTTTAGGCCAATATAAGGGTAAATGATCATGAGGCATTTTCTTAGAAAATCCCATGTGATACTCATAAAATCTATAAAGAAATCTACGGCCCCCCCCCCCCCCACACCCCCACCACGGACAACTACTACCCCTGACAACCACCAACAGCAGTATCCGACACCGACGCGCAAGTCCAGCGGCAGCCCCCCCCCCCCCCCCCCCCCCACACCACCAACGGAAGATTAGAGGGCACCCAGACGAGCGCACACCCCATCCGCCCACTGACAGCAACTTCCAAGACGACTACCCAGACCTACACCGGGACAGCTCCAGACAGACCAGACAAGACCCCCCAACAGTCCTTTTTAGGACTAACCCCCCAACAGTCCTATTCAGGACTAATCAATCACACATCGACCCGGCAGCGGACAGACAGACAACTTTAGGTCCGCTGCCTGCCACAAGACCAAGACCTCAAGACCCAAGACCAAGCCTCAAGACAAGTCAAGACTGGTAGCCCTGGAACAAGCCAAGAGAAGACAAGACAACCCCGACAGCCGGAACCCAAGTCAAGACTAGCAAGACAAGCCAAGAATCCCTGACAGTGGGCAAACAGACAACTTTAGGCCCACTGCTCGGGGACCAGCCGAAGACCAAGCCAAGACAGCCTGCCCGATCCAAGTCACAGGAAGTCCGGCTCTTCGCGGTGGGAGTTGTTCTGGCGGCGATCTGGGTTTCCCTGCTTGTGTTGGGGTCTCTCTGTTGTGGTGCGCATCCTGCTCGGGGATGTCGTTCGCGACCGGGCTCGTGGGGGGCAGCGGCTTTGCTGCTGATATCCGTGCGGTGAGTGGCCCGCTCGGGGCTTTGTGGGTGTGGATGATGTAGCTTTCACGGTCACCGGTGCGGGTGCCTGCTGGTGGCTCTTCGCGGCTCCTTGGCTTGGCTTGTGTGGCAATTTTCGGCATCAAAATTATAGTCTAAAGAGACAGGCCGGGGCGGTGGTCCCAGACCACCTCAACCGTGTCTGTCTAGTGACTCAAAATACTAGTTCTAGTCTAGTCTAGTCCATGGCACTAGGTCGGGGCCGCGACCTACTTTCAATGACCCACGACCCCCAAATACGCCCCATCCTTCCATACAAACTTTTCATCAAACTACGGCCCGTACAAAATTTAGGAACGAAATAAACATACTTGAAATAATAATAGAAACTCGAAATTTACGGAACCCAAAAAAACTCTATCCATACTAAAACCCTACGAAATTCTGACGAAAATAAATAAATATCTCTAAAAATATTAGGCCTAAAAAAAAAAATAGAAAAAACACCCCGACCATCAATTAATCATCGGATCCTAGCTGCAGAGGAACGCAGTACCTGTACTCCCCTGCAGCTGGCATCCCCTAATTAACATATCAGCCCCGCCCCCCGACCAAACCGACACCCAAACAACATAACAATAAAAACTAGACGACCAGAGGTCGAACGCTTGCCGGAAGTGTAAATAAGAAGGTCAAACTAGGAGACAACATACAGCAGACAGTCAGGTTACATTTGGAACTAGTCAAATGAATAACCCCAATTATGGCGGAAACAGAAGCACAATTTTGTGTGGTTATGCTGATTTTCAAAAGTCGCAGACGAGTAGACAGACAGACAAACAGACAGACGGGAAAAAACTCCATGTGAAGGGCATGTACTCCTGTCATGGAGAATGGAAAACCGTCTATTAGAATAAAACTCCATATTTTGAATTTTCAGAAATAGAAGAATATAATTGTAACGTATATTAGGTCCCCATGGTAATAGAAGAATATGACAGAGTCCCCACGAGGATAAACGCGTTAAAACTTGTTTCAGATGCTGCAATCAATGTTGTGACACTGTCTATAGTTTTCGAGATATGGCACAATAATGATTGCTGCAGCACCATCTGTCGGCTATTTTCTTAAAGGAAAAAAAATAAGTTCCCAGATTTTTTTATTATATATATTTGATTTATAATTAAAATTTAACCCCTGTAGGATATGACAGAGTCCCCAGGAGGATAAACGCATTAAATCTAGTATCAGATTCTGCAATCAATGTTGTGACAGTGTGTATAGTTTTGGAGATATCGCACAATAATGATTGCTGCAACGCCATCTCGCGGCTATTTTCTAAAAGAAAAAAATAAGTTTCGAAATATTATATTTTTTATTATAAATATTTGATGTATAATTAAAATTTAACCCCCTGCCCCCTCCCTCCCCCAACTGCTAAACCAGGGATCCGCCCATATTTTTACACACCCAACTGCAAAATCGGGGATCCGTCCCTGGTTTGAAAGATTTGCCAGTGGTTCCTGGCAACACAAGTGGCACCAAAATGGGACACAATGAAAATAACAGGTGTGTTCAATTCAAATTTAGCGGCTTTTGTCCTCTATTCAATGCTGCTTTGTGAAATTCATGGACGACCAGGCACGCCAACTTGCAACTGTAATGGCCTTGCCGGCACTTACCGGTCAACCCTGAAGCCACTTGTGCTCACGGCAATTGGATGTATCTTCATCATTTGATAAAAAACGAGGCTAGATTTGACGAGAATTGCTAGATAATCACATAATATGACTGAGAGTGTTAGACGCTGTCACATGCAGAAAACTATATATCTGTAGTGTAAAAAATGACAGCATTATAGGCATTTGTTTATATGGTCCTCTGTTCTCGTTTGACGACAAATGGTGCGAGATTTTACGAGATATTCACTTTTGTCACTTAAGACTAGTCAAATGATTCTTGAACAATAGAAAAATAAAATATCTAGCATGAAATTGACCGAGATAAAGACATTTGTTCGAAATCTAAAATATTCTCGTTTGGCGGGAGATGATACGAGATGTGGCGAGATTTGCCGTATAATCATGTCCGGCTTCTGAAATGCTACCAAATGCTACAAAACTACTCCATTTTGGCATTAACCGTGATCAAGTTATAAGCATTTCTGTGAAATCTCGTAATTTCTCGTTTGACAATAAACCGAGCGAGATTTGACGAGACCTGCAATTGAATGACTGAGAACCAAGAGGAAGCAGCCTTATGCAAAAAAACTAGACCCTTAAACATAAAAATTTACCGAGATAGAAGCCAAAAACTACATATTTTCAAATCGTCAAGTTTTACCCAAAAATTTGGTTACCATGGTAACAGCAGCACAAAGCTACATGTACGCGGGAATAAGCTAATGATCCTAGTTTCAGATAAGACAATAAACATTGTGTCACGTTTAATATTTTCAGAGATATTGCAGAAAAATGGTATGTTACAATGTTTCAGGTACCACGCCCCCTGGTGGCTATTTCCAAAAAATGAAAAACTGATTTCGAGATATTTATAAATAACACAAAATATATCAATTTCAAAGCCATTGTTAAAAAAATGCAACCTGTAGGTCATATTTAATGAAATCTCGAAGACTCTCGTTTGACGAGAAACGGTGCGAGATTTTGCAAGATTTTTGATTGGATCACCGAGAACTCACCAAGGGCTACAAGATGCAAAAAACTTGACCTCTCCAGCATAAAAACTGACAGAGTTAGAAGCTGAAAACTGCATATTTTCAAAATTCAAAAGTTTTACCCCAAAAGTAGAGAAATCTGGCAATAGCGCACTTTGGCACCTATGCGCAAAAATAAGCCCATGGACCCCAGTTGAAGGTGCTGTGATGGAAATGGCCCAATGTTTAATAGTTCTGGAGGTATAGCACCAAAACAAATGTTCATGTTTTTTCATCTGCAACGCCCCCTGGCGGCCATTTCCAAAATCTGAAAAAACAATTTCGAGATATTCTTGTGTTACATAAAATATCTCAGAATCAGTACGATTGCTGCAAATTTGAAAAATATCACGAAATTCCATGATTTCTCCCCAAAATTGCGTAACCATGGTAACAGCAAATTTAAGTTAGCTACATGTCAAAAGAAAGGCCAGGTGATGACGAAAAAAATGAGCTGTTGCAGAAGTGGATAAGCCTATTTATGGCGAAGTTATAGTGCAAAAACCGTTAACCATACCTGTCGTGACCTTGACCTTTGACCTTTGACCTATTTTAACCAAAAACAATAGGGCACCTAGAAATTATGTTTTTCATCATCCCTGTAAGTTTCAAGGTGATTGTGGCAAAATTGTGGCCAGGAGAGTGCAGACAAACAAACAGACAAACAGACAAGATGACCAGAGGTCACGCGCTTGCCGGAAATGGAAATGATACAGACAGATAGACAGAGAGTGCATGTAGAAACAGTCATATGAATGAGCAACATTGTGGGGGCAGCAGAAACGGATAATATGTTTATTTATGCATGCTGACCTTTAACAGCTGCATATCTTTCTAGTGTAAAAGGGACCAAGTTCAAAATTTTTTCATGAAATCCCGTTAATCTCGTTTGACAAGAAGCAGTGAGACGTTTTCAGGTTTGTCATGTCAAGCTGGCCAAATGATATGAAATGCCGAAAACCAGACCTGTCTAGCTATAAAAGCCGCTGAGTTATAAGCATTTGCATGAAATCTCGTGTTTTCTCGTTTGACGGGAAATGGTGCGAGCTTTGGCGAGATTTCCAGTTTTGTCATGTCAGGTTTGTCAAATATTACAAAATGCCGGAAACTAGACCTGTCTAGCTGCAAAAGTCGCCGTCTTATCAGCATTTACGTGAAATCATGTTTTTTTCTCACTTGACGAGATATAGTACGAGATTTGGCAAGACGGGGCAGTTTTATTATGTCAAGACGGCCAAACGTTACGAAATGGCGAAAACTAGATCCGTCTAGCTGTGAAAGTCGCCGAGTTATAAGCATTTCCGTGTACTCTCGTGTTTTCTCATTTGACGAGATATGGTGCAGGATTTGGCCAGTCTTGTAGATTTGTCATATCAAACTCTCTAAATGTTATGAAATGGCGAAAACTACATCTGTCTAGCTGTAAAAGTCGCCGAGTTATTAGCATTTCTGTGAAATCTCCTTTTTTATCGTTTGACGAGATATGGTGCGAGATTTGGCCAGTCTTGCAGGTTTGTCATGTCAAGCCGTCCAAATGTTAATTAATGCCGAAAACTAGACCTGTCTTGCTGTAAAACTCGCCGAGTTATAAACATTTCCGTGAAATCTCGTGTTTTCTCGTTTGACGATATAGGGTGCGAGATTTGGCCTGACTAGCACATCTATCGTGTCAAGCTGGTCATGTGGAAGGAAATGCCGGAAACCAGACCTGTCTAGCTGTAAAACTGGCCGAGTTATAAGCATTTCCGTGAAATTTCGTGTTTTCTCGTTTGACGAGATACGGTGCGAGATTTTGCCAGACTTGCATATCTGTCGTGTCAAGCTGGTCTAGTGGAACTAATTGCCGAAAACCAGACGTGTCTAGCTGTAAAACTGGGCCAGTTATAAGCATTTCCGTGAAATCCCCTGTTTTCTCGTTTGACGAGATACGGTGCGAGATTTGGCCTGTCTTGCAGCTCTGTCGTGTCAAGCTTGTTTGGTGGAACGAAATGCCGAAAACCAGACCTGTCTAGCTGTTAAAGTCGCCGAGTTATAAGCATTTCCGCGAAGTCTCGTTTTTTCTCGTTTGACGAGATATGGCGCGAGATTTGGCGTGACTTTCAGTTCTGTCGTGTCAAGCTGGTCATGTGGAACAAAATGCCGAAAACTAGATCTGCCTAGCTTAAAAACTGACAAAGTTACAAAAAATGGTCGTGTTATTTCCAATTTCCATGATTTTTGCCCAAAAAATGTAACCATGGTAACGGCACTTGCATATCTGTCGTATCAAGCTGGTCTAGTCGAACTAAATGCCGAAAACCAGACGTGTCTAGCTGTAAAACTGGGCCAGTTATAAGCATTTCCGTGAAATCCCGTGTTTTCTCGTTTGACGAGATACGGTGCGATATTTGGCCTGTCTTGCAGCTCTGTCGTGTCAAGCTTGTTTGGTGGAACGAAATGCCGAAAACCAGACCTGTCTAGCTGTAAAAGTCGCCGAGTTATAAGCATTTCCGCGAAGTCTCGTTTTTTCTCGTTTGACGAGATATGGCGCGAGATTTGGCGTGACTTTCAGTTCTGTTGTGTCAAGCTGGTCATGTGGAACAAAATGCCGGAAACTAGATCTGCCTAGCTTAAAAACTGACAAAGTTACAAAAAAATGGTCGTGTTATTTCCAATTCCCATGATTTTTGCCCAAAAAATGTAACCATGGTAACGGCAAATTTAAGTAAGCTACATATCAAAAGAAAGGCCAGGTGATGACGAAAAAAATGAGCTATTGCAGAAGTGGATAAGCCTATTTATGGCGAAGTTATAGTGCAAAAACCGTTAACCACACCTGTCGTGACCTTGACCCTTGACCTTGGAGCAATGTTGACCAAAAACAATAGGGTTCCAGGGTGTTCGGTTGTCAATCAACCCTGTAAGGGTCATGTCGATTGCTGCAAAATTGTGGCCAGGAGAGCGCAGACAAACACACAAAAAAAACAAATAAACAAAAAAACAAACAAATGGACATACGCAACTGACCAACCAACTTGCCGAAATCGAAGATTTCCGGCAAGCAACAAACAGACATATGCAACTGAGCAATATGCTTGCCGAAATCGAAGATTTCCGGCAAGCAATAAACCACAAAAACCACCCATTTCCTAACAAAACGATAATAAAACCCACACTCAAAAATAAAAAAAAAGCACTCGCCCCGACATGACAACAAAGATAAACCACACACGAACAAAAAACACAATAAAGGAACTCTCACAGAAAACAAACCTCACTACACTCGTCCCCCCCCCCCCCCTCCCTGAACAAACACAAAAATTAGAGAGCACATAAAAGAGCGCAAACCGCCCCCGCCCAAAAACAATCATTTACCAGTCTAGTAAAATACAACCTCCCAAACACCTTAAAAACAACAAAACAACATCCTTATATTAAGCTAAAACTTTATTAAAACCCAAAACAACATAGATCAAAGACAAAGTGCCCAAACCGGGTCACTACTATTGTCTGAGATTTATTCATTACATCTTAAATTAAACAACACACATAACGTCACCAGATATGGGATGAGTAATTCGCAGGCTCGGTCGAGACGCGTTTTACCTTTCCACAAAAATAAAAACCAAACAAAATAAAAGCAGAAACTACAAGGAACATAGAACAACTAATACTCAGTAATACACATTATTTTAATAAAGAACAATAATAACATAAATCAAAGACAAAGTGCCCAAACCGGGTCACTACTATTGTCTGAGATTTATTCATAACATCTACAATTAAACAACACACCTAACGACACCAGATATGGGATGAGTAATTCGCAGGCTCGGTCGAGACGCGTTTTACCTTTCCACAAAATAAAAACCAAACAAAATAAAAGCAAAAACTACAAGGAACACAGAACAATTAATACTCAGCAATACACAATATTTTATTAAAGAACAAAAATAACATAAATCGAAGGCAAAGTGCCCAAACCGGGACACTATTATTGCCGGAGATTAAAACAAAACACAACTCTGGGAAATACATATTCACCGACACAACACCGCTCCACTAACCAATACTAATACACCCCCAATTAGAATAGAGCCATACTAAACCCATGTACAAAAAATGCACCATGCTGTTTTATACACCAATAACTTTTAACAAAAAAAAAAAAAAAAAAAAAAAGAGCACAATTCATGTAAATACACCACCTCACTCATCATTTTTTCATGCACACTAACCCACGTTTTTTATGAATAATACCGGTTTTTCACCCTTTTGTTTTTGTATTTTTCACAATATCGACGCAATATCTGGTTATCCGACGCTCATATATAAGATATAATTATAGATTTTATTAGTAATTTACAGCATCTCCGGCAGACCAGTGGCATGGAAACTGAAGCCGGCCACTAGCTAGTGGATGGAAACTGATGCCGCCACTAGCCTCAACTACCCCCGCCCCCTTCTCTCTCAGTCTGCGCTTATATAAAAATACCTCTTATAAGTATTTCCTATAAAAGTACATGATCATAAATATCTCTTAAAGATATTTATGTGATACTTAATATAAAAGTACAAACTGAGAGTCCACCGGCCGGCCAGATTTCTAACTATAAAGATATCTCCTATAGATATCTCCTTTAGGCCAATATAAGGGTAAATGATCATGAGGCATTTTCTTAAAAAATCCCATGTGATACTCATAAAATTTATAAAGAAATCTACGCCCCCCCCCCCCCCCCACACCCCCACCACGGACAACTACTACCCCTGACAACCACCAACAGCAGTATCCGACACCGACGCGCAAGTCCAGCGGCAGCCCCCCCACACCACCAACGGAAGATTAGAGGGCACCCAGACGAGCGCACACCCCATCCGCCCACTGACAGCAACTTCCAAGACGACTACCCAGACCTACACCGGGACAGCTCCAGACAGACCAGACAAGACCCCCCCAACAGTCCTTTTTAGGACTAATCCCCCAACAGTCCTATTCAGGACTAATCAATCACACATCGACCTGGCAGCGGACAGACAGACAACTTTAGGTCCGCTGCCTGCCACAAGACCAAGACCTCAAGACCCAAGACCAAGCCTCAAGACAAGTCAAGACTGGTAGCCCTGGAACAAGCCAAGAGAAGACAAGACAACCCCGACAACCGGAACCCAAGTCAAGACTAGCAAGACAAGCCAAGAATCCCTGACAGTGGGCAAACAGACAACTTTAGGCCCACTGCTCGGGGACCAGCCGAAGACCAAGCCAAGACAGCCTGCCCGATCCAAGTCACAGGAAGTCCGGCTCTTCGCGGTGGGAGTTGTTCTGGCGGCGATCTGGGTTTCCCTGCTTGTGTTGGGGTCTCTCTGTTGTGGTGCGCATTCTGCTCGGGGATGTCGCTCGCGACCGGGCTCGTGGGGGCAGCGGCTTTGCTGCTGATATCCGTGCGGTGAGTGGCCCGCTCGGGGCTCTGTGGGTGTGGATGATGTAGCTTTTACGGTCACCGGTGCGGGTGCGTGCTGGTGGCTCTTCGCGGCTCCTTGGCTTGGCTTGTGTGGCAATTTTCGGCATCAAAATTATAGTTTAAAGAGACAGGCCGGGGCGGTGGTCCCAGACCACCTCAACCGTGTCTGTCTAGTGACTCAAAATACTAGTTCTAGTCTAGTCTAGTAGGTCAAGCCATGGCACTAGGTCGGGGCCGCGACCTACTTTCAATGACCCACGACCCCCAAATACGCCCCATCCTTTCATACAAACTTTTCATCAAACTACGGCCCGTACAAAATTTAGGAAAGAAATAAACATACTTGAAATAATAATAGAAACTCGAAATTTACGGAACCCAAAAAACTCTATCCATACTAAAACCCTACGAAATTTTGACGAAAATAAATAAATATCCCTAAAAAATATTAGGCCTAGAAAAATAGAAAAAACACCCCGACCATCAATTAATCATCGGATTCTAGCTGCATAGGAACACAATACCTGTACTCCCCTGCAGCTGGCATCCCCTAATTAACATATCAGCCCCGCCCCCCGACCAAACCGACTCCCAAACAACATAACAACAAAAATAAACCACAAAAACCACCCATTTCCTAACAAAACGATAATAAAACCCACACCCAAAAATAAAATAAAGCACTCGCCCCAACATGACAACAAAGATAAACCACACACGAACAAAAAACACAATAAAAAAAACTCCTACAGAAAACAAACCTCACTACACTCGTCCCCCCCCCCTCCCAGAACAAACACAAAAATTAGAGAGCACATAAAAGAGCGCAAACCGCCCCCGCCCAAAAACAATCACTTACCAGTCTAGTAAAATACAACCTCCCAAACACCTTAAAAACAACAAAACAACATCCTTATATTAAGCTAAAACTTTATTAAAATCCACAACAACATAAATCAAAGACAAAGTGCCCAAACCGGGTCACTACTATTGTCTGAGATCTATTCATTACATCTTCAATTAAAACAACACACCAAACGTCACCAGATATGGGATGAGTAATTCGCAGGCTCGGTCGAGACGCGTTTTACCTTTCCACAAAAATAAAAACCAAACAAAATAAAAGCAGAAACTACAAGGAACATAGAACAACTAATACTCAGTAATACACAATATTTTAATAAAGTACAATAATAACATAAATCAAAGACAAAGTGCCCAAACCGGGTCACTACTATTGTCTGAGATTTATTCATAACATCTCCAATTAAACAACACACCTTACGTCACCAGATATGGGATGAGTAATTCGCAGGCTCGGTCGAGACGCGTTTTACCTTTCCACAAAATAAAAACCAAACAAAATAAAAGCAGAAACTACAAGGAACACAGTACAATTAATTCTCAGCAATACACAATATTTTATTAAAGAACAAAAATAACATAAATCGAAGGCAAAGTGCCCAAACCGGGACACTATTATTGTCGGAGATTAAAACAAGACACAACTCTGAGAAATACATATTCACCGACACAACACCGCTCCACTAACCAATACTAATACACCCCCAATTAGAATAGAACCATACTAAACCCATGTAAAAAAAATGCACCATGCTGTTTTATACACCATTAACTTTTAACAAAAAAAAAAAAAAAAAAAAAAAAAAAGAGCACAATTCATGTAAATACACCACCTCACTCATCATTTTTTCATGCACACTAACCCACGTTTTTTATGACTTTTACCGGTTTTTCACCCTTTTGTTTTTGTATTTTTCACAATATCGACGCAATATCTGGTTATCCGACGCTCATATATAAGATATAATTATAGATTTTATTAGTAATTTACAGCATCTCCGGCAGACCAGTGGCATGGAAACTGAAGCCGGCCACTAGCAAGTGGATGGAAACTGATGCCGCCACTAGCCTCAACTACCCCCGCCCCCTTTTCTCTCAGTCTGCACTTATATAAAAATACTTCTTATAAGTATTTCCTATAAAAGTACATGATCATAAATATCTCTTAAAGATATCTATGTGATACTTAAATATAAAAGTACAAACTGAGAGCTCCACCGGCCGGCTAGATTTCTAACTATAAAGATATCTCATATAGATATCTCATTTAGGCCAATATAAGGGTAAATGATCATGAGGTATTTTCTTAAAAAATCCCATGTGATACTTATAAAATTATAAAGAAACCTACGCCCCCCCCCCCCCCCCACCACGGACAACTACTACCCCTGACAACCACCAACAGCAGCATCCGACACCGACGCGCAAGTCCAGCGGCAGCCCCCCTACACCACCAGCGGAAGATTAGAGGGCACCCAGACGAGCGCACACCCCATCCGCCCACTGACAGCAACTTCCATGACGACTACCCAGACCTACACCGGGACAGCTCCAGACAGACCAGACAAGACCCCCCAACAGTCCTTTTTAGGACTACCCCCCCCCCCCCCCAACAGTCCTAGTTAGGACTAATCAATCACTGATCGACCTGGCAGCGGACAGACAGACAACTTTAGGTCCGCTGCCTGCCACAAGACCCAAGACCAAGCCTCAAGACAAGTCAAGACTGGTAGCCCTAGGACAAGCCAAGAGAAGACAAGACCACCCCGACAGCCGGAACCCAAGTCAAGACTAGCAAGACAAGCCAAGAATCCCTGACAGTGGGCAAACAGACAACTTTAGGCCCACTGCTCGGGGACCAGCCGAAGACCAAGCCAAGACAGCCTGCCCGATCCAAGTCACAGGAAGTCCGGCTCTTCGCGGTAGGAGTTGTTCTGGCGGCGGTCTGGGTTTCCCTGCTCGTGTTGGGGTCTCTCTGTTGTGGTGCGCATTCTGCTCGGGGATGTCGCTCGCGACCGGGTTCGTGGGGGCAGCAGCTTTGCTGCTGGTATCCGTGCGGTGAGTGGCCCGCTCGGGGCTTTGTGGGTGTGGATGATGTAGCTTTCACGGTCACCGGTGCGGGTGCCTGCTGGTGGCTCTTCGCGGCTCCTTGGCTTGGCTTGTGTGGCAATTTTCGGCATCAAAATTATAGTCTAAAGAGACAGGCCGGGGCGGTGGTCCCAGACCACCTCAACCGTGTCTGTCTAGTGACTCAAAATACTAGTTCTAGTCTAGTCTAGTCCGTATCAATTTCACACACACGTTCGTGGACCGTCCTCGTGACAACAACGAAAGCGTATTTCTCCACTTTTGTGAACAGTGTTACCTTCTATCACTAGCAGTATGGCTAGTGATACAGGATTGCTTATTTCCGGGATACCGGATACAGTACTAAACAACCGTTTCATGGTGTATAGGCTTTTAAAACAAGCCTTTCCGGATGTGAACATAGATACGGCAGTCAAGACCAGAATGGACTTATATGTCCATCCTGTACAACAACATCACGTCAGTAGACTGAAAAACCTGCAAGAATGGACCAGGATACCTGACTTCAGGGATGTGTATAACATTCGACCCACAAAACATCGCCAACGAAAACGACCGATCAGACAAAACCCAAAGGAATATTCTGTCGTGCTGAAGAGTATTCCTACAAACCTCGATGACCAGGAAATATTACTACTTATACAACAACAATATCCGACAGTCAATCAAGTTGTGAGACTTCGCAGTGCAGCCAATGGACAGCCCACACACAAAGTTAAATTGATCTGTACCGAGCCGACTACAGTGACCAACTTGCTACAAAACGGTATTGTCCTCGCATACCACAAATACAAAGCCGAAGAGTATCGATGCGTGACCATCCCCTTTTGTGGGCGCTGCTCACAATGGGGACACGGACCTCGCCAATGCAAAAACAATAGAGTGTGCTACAGGTGTGGAGAAGAAAACCACCAAACAAAAGACTGTGTTGCTGATACCAGGAGATGTAGAGGATGCGGGGAAAACCATGCTAGCTCATACAGAGGTTGCGCCATCTACAGGCAAAAAAAAAACAATTCATGCAAGCTACCTACAGTACAGATTTGATGAAAACAAATACGCTCCCCTCGTCTGATATGCCAACACAAGACAATAAAATGGACATAACTGATACATTATCAGAAGTGGCCACGCAAACAGACGTTATGCTAGACAACAATACAGCGTCGGTGACTACTACTATTATGCAAACAGAAAATCCAACAACTACTACAAGGGAGGTGCAAGCTACCACCAAGGCAAAAAACAAGACAATCCAGACTGAACCAACTACAAAGACCACCCCCCGGAAAACAACCCGGATGAAAACTACACAAACTATTAAAATAAAATCAAATTCTGCTGAGACGCAAACTCATCCTACACCAAAGACTCAAACTACTTCAAGTAAGACGCAGACAGGACCCCGGCCAACTGAACATTTGGAATATCTACTCTTTGATGATCATATACAATCATACACATACTTATTGTTGTCCATAGCAACAATAACATTACAGTCAAACAGTAGTGCTCTCCAGGAATATTTGAAAAACCACATTCCACCTGGAACAAGTGTTTAAATTAAAACTCACATGTCAAGAGTTAACAGACTTTACAGAACATTTCAGAAGGTGGATACATGCACATATAGTTGAACAGGCCGCTCTTGATGCTCTTCAATGTGAAGACCATGAATCGTCATCAGGCTTCATAGACTTTATACATAAAGAATACTACAGAGTCGCAAATTATGTGGAGAGCTCGGATGTAAACAGAATTCCGCTACATATGCTGATTGATCCGTCTACACCTGAAAAATCTCCGATTCAACCCAGGAAGAAACAGAGGATGGTACCTGAATAATCTACTAAATAGAAGTTAAATAGGAAACTCCGAGTCAAGATTGTAAAACAATACAGTGGTCATCACACGGCATACTTCGTTTATCAAGCTTCTGCGAACGGAAATTCTTTCGTCTTAATATTTTCGATCTGGAAAAGTGGAGATTTTGAAATTTCAAGATCTATACAAATTCCACGTTTAGGAGACAGCCAGGGCGGGAAACTAAGTTTCCCTCAACTGTGCATGTCTGAAGAACGAAAATACAAGATCTAGTAACTAGTATCAATTTCACCCCCAAAATTACAGTCGTGTTAGCGTTCCTACATAGTAGACGTGTTTTTACGACAGAGAAATACAGCCTCGCTGCAGCTTTCGCCTTGCCCGTGTGAGTGTTGCTTCAATATGGACAACCCCACGGGCCTCATCGTAGACGGGATAGACCGTACAGTGTTAGACAACAAGTTTGTATTATACAAACTTTTGCGTCAGACGTTCCCGGACGTACGTTTCGATGCGGCCACTAGAACGAGAAATTCGTTGTATCTACATCCAATAGAGAAACAACATGTACCTCGTCTTAGAAACAAAACAGAATGGACATCTACTCTGGAATTTAAACAAGTGTACAGTATTCGGCCCACAGCGCACAGACCGAAGAAAAGAAACCGTACCCAGCCTGCCAAGGAATTCCCCATAGTAGTAGGGGGAATTTCACCTGAAACAACAGAAAATGACCTATTAACAACAATTCAAGAAGAATACCCCTCAGCCACTCAAGTTATACGCCTGAAAAATTCTACGACTAAACAACCAACACACAGGGTGAAAATTATTTTCACCGACCCAGCCGTGTCCAATGAAGCGTTGCGGAGTGGATTAAAACTGGCATTCAACTACTTCTCCACGGAACCATACCACAACATTGAAGTCCCCTTTTGTGGCAAGTGCAGTGAATGGGGTCATCACTCGCGCTCTTGCGTAAACAACAATAGATGCTACAAGTGCGGCAGCAGCGACCATCAGACAAGAGACTGTACTGAAGCCAAGCCCAGATGTTATAACTGCCAGGGTAACCACGCGAGTGCATATAAAGGGTGCGCCGTCTACCGGCAGATACGAAAACAACTCCTGAAAACTGACACCATGTTGAACCATACAACAGATGGTACAACTGATCGACCACCTACGCCCACTCAGTCACCAGTCATATCCAGAACAAAACCTACAACCCAAGAGATGGAAGTTGATCTGTCACAAACAACCACGGATACCAAGGCTATCCAGACTGATCAACCCATCAAACAAAAGCCAAAGATGACGCAAACAGCACCAATAACCTCCAGAACAAAGGCAACCACGACGGAACCTATGGAAAAATCGACCAAAACCAAGAAAACACAAACAGAAAAAGAGAAAATACCTGCCAAGATTTCCACAGAGACAAATAGGAAAACCTACACAACATACCAGATCTTCAGTCTGATCGTCGCTTGCATCATGTCGCATGGATGGGATGAGGAAACCCGAGAGAAACTCAACGATACTTTTTATAATATTGCAGCATTCCTCAGACTGTCATATAACAGTTCAGCCTTTGATATAGTTGAGACTACAATAGGAGCAAGATGGCAACTGTGCATGAGCTATGGGACAAAAAAAGAATTCTTCCGGAAGAGAGCCGACCTACAAGAGATATTACGGAGAATACAAGACGAAACCAAAGAGAACAACGAACTTACTTCAATATTCTATGTGGAAACTGAAGATGAAGATGATGAATCCGAAGACGATGAACCTGAGGAGGAATCTGTGGAGAATTCTTCAAATTCATCAAACGACCACATGGATGAAGATTAGCTGAAAATTTCCACGACTGATCTAAGCAAAAACTGAAAAAAAGAATCTAGCATAGAGAAAATAAAAAAGAACTTTTAAAACAATACAGAGACACCAACTCCATGGCATATACCGAAATCGGCTTCTGCGACGGAACACATTTTATTTCTTATTTTAGGACTTTAGATACGGACTTCAAAATTCTAAAATTATAGCTTAAGAGACAGCCGGCGCGAAGGTCAAAGGCCTTCCGTTCCGTGCATGTCTGAAGGGCTTAAAACAAGATCTAGTCTAGACCCCCAAAATTAACCAACATATTATTCCCCAAATCCAAAAATAATAACAAAAGCCTAAAGAACTTTCTAAAATCTTCCACTCCCCCAAATTTCAAAATCAAAAACCAAATATTAACGATTTTACATAAGGATCAAAACTAAGGAAAAATCACTCCCCGGCCCTCCAAAACTAATAAGCAAAACAACGCCCCGTACCAACTTTAGCAACCAAATTAACACATTTGAAAATAAAACACACCCCCAAATCCCTCAAAACCCACAGAACCCCACCTAGACTTAAACATTACGAAGTTTCGGCAAATAAAAATAGAAATTTTGGAAAAAAATTAAGGCCAAAAAACAGTAAAAACCACCCCGACCATCAAACTAAACATCGGATCCTAGCTGCGGCGGGAACACTGCTTATCCCGCTGCAGCTGGCATCCCCTGTTTGGTATACGACACCCCTTAAGCATCAATTAACAGGTCAGGCCAAGGCACTAGGCCGGGGCCGCGACCTACATTAAATGACCCCCAAGACATCCCATCCCTCCACACAAATTAGTTACTGAACAGCGGCCCGTACAAACTTTAGGAACAAAATTAACGCACTTAAAATAAAGATGGAAGCCCAAAAACAACAGAACACACTAAACTATATCCAAATTCCAGCTTCACAAAATTGCATCGAAAAATAATAAAAAACATAAGAAATATCAGGCCCAGAAAATTAGAAAAAACACCCAGACCATCAATCAAACATCGGATCCCAGCTGCGGCGGGAACACAACTTACCCCGCTGCAGCTGGCATCCCCTGTTTTACATACTACAAAACTCAATAATCAACCAACAGGTCAGGCCAAGGCACTAGGTCGGGGCCGCGACCTACTTTCAATGACCCACGACCCTCAATACGCCCCATCCTTTCACACAAATTTTTAATCAAATTACGGCCCGTACAAGATTTAGGAACGAAACTCGAAATTTACGGAACCCAAAACACTCTATCCATACTAAAACCCTACGAAATTTTGACGAAAATAAATAAAAATCTCTAAAAATATTAGGCCTAGAATAATAGAAAAAACACCCCGACCATCAATTAATCATCGGATCCTAGCTGCAGAGGAACGCAGTACCTGTACTCCCCTGCAGCTAGCATCCCCTAATTAGCATATCAGCCCCGCCCCCCGACCAAACCGACTCCCAAACAACATTACAATAAAAAATAAACCACAAAAACATCCGTTCTCTAACAAAGCGAATATAAATTCACCCGTAAAAATAAATAAAAGCACCCGCCCCAACATGACATCAAATAAAAACTATACACAAACACATAATAAAACCAAAAAACCCACACAAAACAGATCCCACTCCACTCGCCCCCCCCCCCCCCCCCCCCGCCCCAAAGAAATCGAACAATAAATTAGAGGTCACATAAAAGAGCGCAAACCGCCCCCGCTCCAAACCAAACACCTATCACTTCCATTAAAATAAAACCTTCCAAAGCACTATAAAAACAACAAAACAACATCATTATACCCAATCAACACTTTATTAAAAATAAAACAACACAATTCGAAGACAAAGTGTCCAAACCTGGGCACTATTATTGTCTAAAGATTTATTAAATAACACTCACACACAAACACCTCCAATAAAATAAAAACCATACAAAACCAGATCTTCCTCCCTACAAACACAGGACAGTTGAGTTGCCATACGGTGGACAACGTCCGAAAAATAACCAAAAACCCCAGAGTATTAACAGCAGGGCCCGTATCGGTTACCCTCTTGCTGGTAATTACTCTTATAAACCCTCCACTCCCCCCCCCCCCACTCCCCCACATAAATAAATAAATTAGCAAACGGGTAGCTGAGTTGCCAAACGGTGGACAGCACCTACAAATAGCACTAGGACCTCCCCCCCCCCCCCCCCCACTAAAAAACATCATCGATAAACCATCCCCCACACGCTAAACCCCCCCCCCCCCCCCTCTCTACATCAATAAGAAATAAAATAAAACCCTTAAACAACACAAATCAAAGACAAAGTGCCCAAACCGGGTCACTACTATTGTCTGAGATTTATTCATAACATCTTCAATTAAACAACACACCTAACGTCACCAGATATGGGATGAGTAATTCGCAGGCTCGGTCGGGACGCGTTTTACCTCCCCACAAAATAAAAACCAAACAAAATAAAAGCAGAAACTACAAGGAACATAAAACAATTAATACTCAGTAATACACAATATTTTATTAAAGAACAATAATAACATAAATCGAAGACAAAGTGCCCAAACCGGGACACTATTATTGTCGGAGATTAAAACAAAACACAACTCTGGGAAATACATATTCACCGACACAACACCGCTCCACTAACCAATACTAATACACCCCCAACTAGAATAGAACCATACTAAACCCATGTACAAAAAAATGCACCATACTGTTTTACACACCATTAACTTTTAACAAAAAAAAAAAAAAAAAAAAGAGCACAATTCATGTAAATACACCACCTCACTCATTATTTTTCATGCACACTAACCCACGTTTTTTACGATTTTTACCGGTTTTTCACCCTTTTGTTTTTGTATTTTTCACAATAGTGACGCAATATCTGGTTATCCGACGCTCATATATAAGATATAATTATAGATTTTATTAGTAATTACAGCATTTCCGGCAGACCAGTGGCATGGAAACTGAAGCCGGCCACTAGCAAGTGGATGGAAACTGATGCCGCCACTAGCCTCAACTACCCCCGCCCCCTCCCTCTCAGTCTGCGCTTATATAAAAATACTTCTTATAAGTATTTCCTATAAAAGTACATGATCATAAATATTTTTTATAAATATCTATGTGATACTTAATATAAAAGTACAAACTGAGAGCCCCACCGGCCGGCTAGATTTCTAACTATAAAGATATCTCCTATAGATATCTCCTTTAGACCAATATAAGGGTAAATGATCATGAGGCATTTTCTTAAAAAATCTCATGTGATACTTGTAAAATTATAAAGAAATCTACGCCCCCCCCCCCCCCCATCCCCACCACGGACAACAACTACCCCTGATAACCACCACCAACAGCATCCGACACCGACGCGCAAGTCCAGCGGCAGCCCCCCCTACACCACCAGCGTAAGATTAGAGGGCACCCAGACGAGCGCACACCCCATCCGCCCACTGACAGCAACTTCCAAGACGACTACCCAGACCTACACCGGGACAGCTCCAGACAGACCAGACAAGACACCCCAACAGTCCTTTTTAGGAATACCCCCCCCCCCCCCCCCAACAGTCCTATTCAGGACTAATCAATCACTCATCGACCTGGCAGCGGACAGACAGACAACTTTAGGTCCGCTGCCTGCCACAAGACCAAGACCCAAGACCAAGCCTCAAGACAAGTCAAGACAGGTAGCCCTGGGACAAGCCAAGAGAAGACAAGACAACCCCGACAGCCGGAACCCAAGTCAAGACAAGCAAGACAAGTCAAGAATCCCTGACAGTGGGCAAACAGACAACTTTAGGCCCACTGCTCGGGGACCAGCTGAAGACCAAGCCAAGACAGCCTGCCCGATCCAAGTCACAGGAAGTCCGGCTCTTCGCGGTAGGAGTTGTTCTGTCGGCGGTCTGGGTTTCCCTGCTTGTGTTCGGGTCTCTCTGTTGTGGTGCGCATTCTGCTCGGGGATGTCGCTCGCGACCGGGTTCGTGGGGGCAGCGGCTCTGCTGCTGGTGTCCGTGCGGTGAGTGGCCCGCTCGGGGCTTTGTGGGTGTGGATGATGTAGCTTTCTCGGTCACCGGTGCGGGTGCACGCTGGTGGCTCTTCGCGGCTCCTTGGCTTGGCTTGTGTGGCATTTTCGGCATCAAAATTATAGTCTAAAGAGACAGGCCGGGGCGGTGGTCCCAGACCACCTCAACCGTGTCTGTCTAGTGACTCAAAATACTAGATCTAGTCTAGTCTAGAATAGTCAGTCTAATCCGAGAAAAATTGTAAAACGAAAGATAGTACACCAGGCATCTTCGCCGAAGGGCTACTGCGAGCTGGACTTATCCTTTTCGAATGTTCGGACTTTTTTCGGAAAACTGAAATTCTAAATTAATTTTAGAAATTCCAAGCTTAGGAGGCCGCCGGGGCGGGGGTCTAAGACCCCTCAACCGTCCGTGTCTGAGGAGCTTATACTAGGACTGAACTGAACTGAGTAGTCAGTCTCCAGTAGCCTGCTGTTTCGATATATTTTTAGCGTATGTGCATGGTGCTAACCTGTACGGCTTTGGTATATTGATTAAACACCGTCTTATTACGTCTGCCTTGAGTTCAAGTTTGATGAGGGAATCTGCGAGTCGGCAACCCTGGCAATATACATACGTATACTAAAACGTGCCGGTTTTACGTAGGCCTAGATATTTAGGCGTAGAGTATAGGAGTACACATCTATTAATTATTAGTGACAAAAAGTGGCTGTACACTGGGGTGGTCAGCCGGAACCTGATACGTTTGATATGTAGGAACTAGGAACCCACGGGGGATAGAGCGAGTCAGGGTTAGCTGCAGGGAGTCAAGTGAAGGTGTCCGGGCTGGCCGGTTAACATGCTGTACACCGACATGCACATTAAAGATGGCTTGCGTCACCCACATTGGTTGTTACTGGTTCATTTACGACTTCGGACGGGAGCCAACCCAAGAGTCGTTACAGTAGTACCGAAGATTGGTGACCTCTAACCTTATTAAATATGCGTGGATTTTGCTGGAAATCAAAATAAGGCGAGATATTATACTGATTAATATTTCTGATGAGTTTGATCAATATCTACGTATTCCTCGTAAGTTATCCCAGTAGATCCCAGTAAAACTTAAAAAAAGTGTCACATATGAAATGAAAAAAGGTTGACTAAAAAAAAACGAATCATAAAAAGTAAAAAAAAAAGTGTGACCATAACAATAATTAGCACTGGAGACATATAAGATGCACCTGCTGCTACCATTTGAATCAGATCCTAGACAAACTTTATGATGACTATATCCCCCGCTCAGCTGAGGCGGGGGGATAATACTAGTAAGTCCACGAACATATAGCCTGTTATATATAAATGTGTGTGTGTGTGTGTGTGTGCGAGTGTGTAATTGAATCACAATTGAAGCACAATAACTAACATGTATGGATAATAGTTTAAACATCCTTGCTGAAACGGGGTTTACAAGAGGGCTGCATTGGTCCCATTTTAAATCACAGTTATAAACCTCAGTTACATGAATTTGGTCAAATCAAAGAGGGTTCGCGGCAGTAGACAATTTGTTATTAGATCTCGAATGTAGAATAAAATATCCTCATTGGATAAAGAAACATAATTTTTACATAAAAACTATAAATTCTTAGAAGCGGAGACAGGGCCCCCCCCCCCCCCCTCATTTAAGCCGCAATTCCAAATCAATTTTTGATGCCTGGACCCCTCCCCACACATACTCATACACACATTTTCAGGACATTATGTGACTTTTTTCATTGGATTGGAGATGAACTCAGCCTGATTTCAACTCTATATATATATATATATATATATATATATATTAGCATATATATATATATATATATATTAGCATATTTAAACCTACGTGAAAGATAATAGTGTATACAATATGAAACAAGGATGATAAGTGCGAGTGCGGACGGCAAAAAACGCGGGTAGGTGTGAATAGAAACGACGGCTGGCGGACGACGGATGACGGAAGCGGGTGTGGAAGGAAGGAAAAAAAACAGGTGTAAACGCGGCAACTTTCACACTGTTTTATCATAATTTTATTTTATAAATTTTGTTATTAACCTTCTTCATTTTCGTTGTTTTAAAAAATTACTAAAATACCAAAAACGAGTTTAAGAACAAAAGTAAATAAAAAGAATGGTCGGACTCTCAATTGCCTGATATAAAATAATAGCAGCTTTAAAATAAATATACTGAATAATTAGAAAAAAAGATTAGTTAAAAATTGTTTGTGACAGCGAAAAAATATAACAGTTATATCATCAATTAATTTATTAAACTTCTTTGAAAGGTTGACACATGCTCATGGCAGGTTCTAAATAGAATGATAAAGCGTCTCATAAGCTCGGGGGACAAATAGTTACGTGACACTAGCCTACCTGGCCGTGAGTTACTCCCGGCTTTTACTCATTTTGCAAACATCAGTTAAAAACTAGAATACGGATAGTCGACAAGCGACTACATGAATCCGCCGTAATCAGAGTGGGACGGGTGAAGTGAGGCATGGATTGAATGGCAAGGGGAAACAGAGTGAGGTGTGTTGCATATTAGCATGAGTGTCTGCAGCTGAAATGTGTATGTAGGTTGCGCCACCTACCACAACATCCAGAAAGCTGCCCAAGTTGTATACATATGCAAAATTTTAGTCAAACCACTACTTGTTTATGAGTGATTTTATCTCACAGCAGACAAACAGAAAGACGCTGTGCAAAACTGGTGGCCGGTGGCGCCACCAATTTTGTATATGATTAAGAGCTATATGAGATATGTCAAACCAGTCCTGAGATATAAGCCTGAATGTCTGCAGCGTAAACATAGAAGTAGGTGGCGCCACCTGCCACAACCGAGAAAGCTATCCAAGATGTATAAACATGCAAACTTTTAGGCAGATATGTCGAGCACTGCTATATACGAGATATGAGTGATTTTATCCCAAGGCATACAAATAGACGGACGCTGTGCAAAAATAGCTGCAGGTGGCGCCACCAGTTTCGCATATGATAAAGAGCTATGGGAGATCTATACACATGCAAAATTTTTGCCCAATCGGTGAAACGGTTCCCGAGATAAAAGCTTGGATGTCTGCAGCGTAAATGTGAATGTAAGTGGCGCCACCTGTAATTAAATCAAGAAATCTGTCAAGGATGTATAAACCTGCAAAATTTTAGATAGATATGTCAAACCACTGCCGAGATATGAGTGATTTTATCCCACGGCAGACAAATAGACGGACGCTGTGCAAAAATGGTTTCAGGTGGCGCCACCAGTTTTGCGTTTGATAAAGAGCTATGTGAGATCAATACACATGCAACATTTTTGCCCAATCGGTCATACGGTTCCCGAGATATGAGCTTGGATGTCTGCAGCGTAAACGGGAGGTTTAATGGGGCCACCTGTCACAAAAACCGAAAACCTATCCAAGATGTATAAACATGCAAAATTTCAGCCCGCTCGTTTAAACATGTCCAGAGATATGGGGGTTTATGTGTGAACACAGACGCAGAGATGGACGCAGAGCGCAGAGGTCAGTTCAGAGCTGAAAACAAAATCGGGGCGCAGCAGTTCACATGTGACCCGAACATAATCCCGGGTATCGTAAAATTCCACACAGCGGTTACGGAGGAGTTTCACGGACACCTACGCGGCGGCGGCGGCGGCGTTGTCCGACTGAAAACATAGTATCCGCAAAACTCTGTTTTGGCGGATACAATAACTCTGTGGTTAAAGATCGAAAAAGCGAATTTCTGTTTAGGGCTTATACAAGGGTATATGTGCTTTTATTATTGTATAGCAAATTGAGCATGTGTGATACGGTCCACTTGTAAATCCTTAGTCCCGGCTTTTCCCGGGAATCGGGTATTCCCGGCTTCCGGCCAGGACTCCCGGTTTTTAACCAGTACCGTAAACGCGGCTTAAGGGTCATATGGGACGAGCGAATTTCTGGTTTTAGGACCATGTAGTCGTCAATTCCCGTTACCGGCTGCCTCGGACGAACGGGTTCCCGTTAATAGTTTACACACTGATAAGTGAAGCTTACATTTCGCATTAAGAATACATTAACATATTGGCACGATTTCTGACCATATAATGATATAATTAATTTATAATTACATTAAATACGGTATAAATCAAATTTTTCAAGACTCTTCAAAATTGGACACATATCATCAGGGCAGGAGCTAAATCTGGTAGGAGGCATAAAAGAAAGAGTTTGTACAACCCACACTACATCCAAGGTTTGATGCCATAGGGAGATAGTATGGACCCCCATTGAACATCACCATGTAGGTAGTAGAGACGAATTGTGGTATCACTTTTTTGCTACAGCATGTTATATAATGGGTCGTACCACGACCCATAAATAAGTCCAAATTAAGGGGTAGCTAATTAGGAATTTTCTTAACCATTATTCATTCAAAAGTCACTAGTATGGTATCAATTTATAGCTAACACATTTCTGGGATCAATGATGTATAATTAATTATTTTCTACCAATGCCCTGATGTGACCATTGGGTCAAAGGCCGTGTAACTAAAGTTTTCCTGAGTCATAGAGTACTACAGAGTGCCACATAATTACTACAGAGTACTTAAAATTGTTCTAGGGTACTATAGAATTGATAAACAGTATAAAGTAGAAATCCTATGCAATACTATAAAAATACTGTACGTAAAACAGAATTATAATATGGTACTAAATAATTGCTGTACAATAATATAGAATAACTGTATAAAACAATGAAGTACTACAGAATTGATATGGAGTACGATAAAATACGATATGTAACAGTGTATTATAGAATCGTTGTTTAGTACTAATAATTGCTATAGATCACTGCATAATTACTAAAGAGTACCCTATGATTACTATAGCGAACTGTCAAATAACTAGGGACCAATGGGTCTTGACGCTCAGCTGAATTTGTCTGTAAAGATGTTTTTTTAGAATTCTTTTCAGAATGAAGGTCCTGTGTTCTAAAAGGCCCAGTTCCGGTATAGAAGGAGAAGTGGAGCCACAGCCGAGCCAGTATACAATCTGTCACTGCAGTGATCACACAAACCTGGCTTAAGGAGCTTTAATGTGGATTTTGTCAAAAATTACTTACCTGTTTGTCCCTAAAATTGTCTGTGAGAAACATCTCTTGGATTGATAACATGTTATTCCTTCATTAAGCACAAAGGATTAGTTTTAAGTGAAAAATCCAAAGTTTTGTACACAGCAGCCAACACAAATTTGAATTTACCGGTCCTAGCTTTGGGGTATCCAGTATCACAACAGAGGCACACATGTGACAGCTTGGAAACCCCCTTTCCCCTGCTAACTGCACATACCACAGGCCAGACACTTAAACAGGCCTTTCTCTGACCCAGCCATCATATTAACACAACAGAAGCTCAGCTGCTGATAAGGCTGACTACTACAGTTTATATAACAGTCATGATGGCGTGATAATGCAGACAGTGTAGTACTTGATGAATTAATGTGTTACTATGTAAAACATATGTCTTTGATATTGGCAGTTTTATTATTCTGTAATAGATCCATTTGTGACCCATGTCGGTACTCATATACACTGGAGCATATAGAACTGTGATGGTTCAGCTGACAAACTGAGGGCAAATATGTGAGGCCTTGTAGAACATTATAAGGGGAACCATCCTAACTGCTTTCAAACTACTAGATGCAAGGAAGAAGGTGCCCTTTATGAAAATAGATGTTTGATTACAGACCAAAAAGCAGAGCAGATGCTAATGAAAGCCATCACAAGCCTCAGGGTGTACAAGCATGCTGAAGACTTTATATTGTGCCAGAACACCCATTATGTTGAGTCCTTTAACAATGCCTGCTTAATTTACCATGATAAAATATTAAGGATCTCATTTGGCTATGATGAGTATCAACGCCGCAGCAACATGTCAGTAATTGAGTGGAATGAAAACGTGGACAGAGAAAGTACATCGGTGTCTAACAGAATGTTCTTTTGAAAACCCACGAAGACAACAGGGACAGAAAATTTTAAAAGAAAAACTTGCATTCTTTGACACAATTTGGGAACATGTGATAATGTAAACATACTTATTATGACAGTTATACGCATAAACTATAAAGTTTTACACTTGGAATATATCTCTATAAAATGTTAAAAAATGTCCACACATTAAATCCACATAATCGTTATTTTACTTTTTCTAAACAGCTTGCAAACAATTTGCAGTTCATTAGCTTTCTATATCTGGTCCTCAGATTTACACTGATACACAGAGAGGACATTGATATGCCCATCATCTGGAATCATCTGGAATCAAATTTGTGTGAATGGATGGATGACAGACCGACAGACAGACGAACAGGCAACATACATTGTAATAAATATAGGGCATCCACTTTTGATCAATAAACACACCAGGTTTTCGAACACTAGATGGAATCACAGCTGAGAAACTGACTTGGTTGTTGTTATTTTATAGTAAAAATAGAAAAAAAATTCTTGTTAAAATATGAAACAACCAGGTGACGCCAGCACTTTATGGGAACTGACGTTATTAGTCATGGTTTAATTGCAAGGCAACGTTCATGACAAACCATTCATAAATTATCAAGATATTGGAGGTTTGTATCAGTTGTTTTCAATTATTCTAGGGAGTACTTACCAGCCCTAATGCTCGGAGCATATAGGACACAGTGACCTAATTTCAAGTTTCCAAGGAGATTCTTTATGGACCTCCCTAGATATTTTTGGGTATAGACTAAAAAATCCTCAAAGATTTTTTAAGGTACAACAGTTACGATTTATGCCCTGCTAACGGACAACCGGAAGGCCGACGGACAAAGCGCCATACCTATGCCTCAGTTGACTTTCAGTCAGCTGAGCTAAAAATAATAGCCTAACCAACTAGGTAAACAAAAATAGCCACTCCCTTCAGGTCACTCTACAACAGGAGCTGAGTGGGCAGGAGGCATGATTCTGACTGGGGAAGGGGGGGAATCTATCCCCATGTCCCCTTTGTGCCGCGACTGTCACGTTATTAAACGGTTTAAATTTCCATATAATCATTAACGCCCCTCTTTTTTAAACCAGCATATGCCTAGTTATGTATCATATAAGGTATTTTACATATGATGCATTGGCTTGCTTATTTAATTTTTTGCTAGCCTAAATACTAACTATAAGATGGTGGGGTTGACATGTTTATATAATGACATAAAATGATATATAAAACGGTTGAAAACTTACTTAGACATGGTTGAACTTCGAAAGGCTCCTGTATGGCAAGTGGAAAGATTCTCTATAATTCAGGACGTTCACAGCATTGCGTGTTGCTGGTCGCCAATCTGAGCGCTGTCTGTTGAAGCTTGGACAAAGTGGTCTCTGTCTGCTGTAGCTCGCCTGTGTGAATGTGACGTCATATAACCACAGCTCACAGTGAATAACCACACTTCTAGTGCAGGGCTCTCGCAGCATCTTGCACATAATCATCATTTTAAAGAAAAGGTAGCGGAGCTCTAATCTGTGTAAGTATACGAAATAACAGCGCTTCCTGTGATAAGAAAAATGAAGATTTTGTCCACTTTCGGCCTAATTGTGAGAGGACAAGTATTTAACACATGCCAACAAGCTTACTTATAACAACGTGTGTATATATAGCCTTGACCTACCTATAGTTTTTCGATCAGCATGATGCAATAGATATTTCCAGGAGTCATGGTATGAAGAAATTGGAAATTCGTAATGAAGTTGTTATACATACACATTCACACACACACACACACACATATATATATATATATATATATATATATATATATATAAAGATATAATAACTAAGAGTTAGTGCCTGAAGGGTGAGCCGGCTAGTCAGCTATACTCACGAAACGGTTCTGAAGTACATCAAGTAAAACTAACTGTATATGATACATTATATATAAATAAGGGCCCTGCGCGAAGCGGGTTTTGACCAGCAGCCCGCGGGGGACCGCAGCCCACGGGCCCCACGGGCCCCCGCATAGGATTCTTAGCGGGGCGGGGCGGGCTACATCTAAGAAAATGTGGGGCGGGCCGAAATAAAGTTTGTATGGGACGGGACGGGTTGCGGGTTGATGATCTGGCAGTTCAGTAGAACATAAATATAAAATCCTACTTTAAAAAAAAACTATCTTTTGAAGTTATTGATATATTTGTATTAAATGATTCAGGTGTTGTAAAAAACAGTAATATGAAAATATATATTTGAATAAACGTTAATTTATTCCCAATAATCCCTTACACTGACTGACAGTTGTAACAACGCTATGCAATTTTTTTTTCTAGCTATAACGTCAATCTGTTATACAAAATAGATGATGCATTAATTTGAAACATGGATTTTAAACAATTGTCCTTGCACTGAAAGCTGGTCATAACTTTGTATAAAGTTACCTGGCCTGATGTTGTATATGGATTTTAACCCTGTACTTGTGACAGGTCTTATATATCACATAATATTGCTGTTAGTGAAGCAAGGGCTTGATTACCTTCGATGTTGTAATAGACAGTTTGTGGCTACAGCTGGCTCTGTAGGTGACTCAATTGACCTAGAACTCAACAAAGCCTAAGGTGGACTACTTATCTCATTTGAACTCCATGTGCTGTCTAATTGTAACTGACATTGACCACAGGCTGGTCAAATCCCTGTTTGGGCACTACATAATGTAGTGAGGACTTCTATAAGAAATACCGCTCTGGTCATGTCTATCTAAGTGAACATCCTGAACCTAATGCCACATCGGTCAGATTACCCCTTTACTCCCTTGACCTGATTAGTCTCAGTTTCAGCTAATTAGCAGATTATGACGGAAAAGGTTTAAACCAGCAACACTTCTCAGAAGTTTGATTGCTTGTAATTAGCCAAAACTATTCCAAAGGGAAACTTTGGGTACACATACTTTGAAGAAATCTAATTTTTTTCTTCACTTTTTCTTTTATAAATTTACGTAGGAAGAGACACAATAAATCAAAGATTTCTTTATTTCCCCTATAAAATACGAAAACATATTTAAGGTTTGTTAAATTATTATGTATATATTAAATCAATTTAACCAATCAAACATGTCTTTAAAAAATAATTCATGCATTTTGGTTTGAATGATTGCAAAAAAAACCTATGTTAAGTAATTTTTCATTCCAATCATCAACCATTTCATATATATTTGAATAATAAGGCCTATATGCGCGGCTTATATATGTGTTGTAAAATTATTCTTGATATGTAAACCTTTGGATCCAAATTTTTTTTTAATTATTTTGCGGGCTGGACTGGGAGCCGGAAACATAAAAAAATGAGGGTCGGGACGGGTGCAGGCTAAAAGAAAATTTTGCGGGGCGGGTGCGGGCTCAAAGAATCACAGTAACTGCGGGGCGGGGCGGGCTGATTTTTTTAATTTAATTGCGGGGCGGGCTGCGGGTTGAAAGGGCATAATGCGGCGCGGGTGCGGGTTCAATTTTTCGGCCCGCGCAGGGCTTATATATATATATATATATATATATATATATATATATATATATATATATATATATTATTTTATTAATATTCTAATATGTATTCTAACCATGTGTGTGTATCATGTTTTGTCAAACACCCCTTTTTATCTCGAATGTTCAACATGTAAACATTCGTAACGACTATGGTTTTATCAGAAGTTCTATAAAATAAAGTCATTTTTTTCGTGTTTTTTTTTAATCATATAAATGTTTATTAATTGTCTCAAATACATTTAAAAATTTCCACCATGGAAGCTCTGCTCGTGTTTTAATGATATATTAAGTTAAACCGGAACCCTATATAGTGATCCTTAGGTGGAGCTGGACTATCTATATATACATGGTTACCGCGTGGTTATACATAAACGAGTCTATTATCTTTACCCCATATTTGCTGACATGTTTTCCCTCCAAGCGACTGTTAAATATAACAAGGACCCGTCTTGTTGTTAACAACACAAACCGTCTAATAGATTATTAAGCAAAATATCACTGTAGCGCACTTTCCGGATGGCGGGTTCCATAGAATTATTATTTCAAGTGCAAAGTTTTAAGTGGAATAAGGTTTTTTGGACAACGCAAAGATTAGAAAATATAGTATACCAAATTTTGTTAATGTTTTGTGGTCTGCATTTGTTAAAACTGTGCCTAAATGACAGCCATATGTGTGAACTGGCAAGGCAAGTCCGCTTCAGGAGCATAAATGTTTCTCCCTTCCCCATAGTAAAAATTAAATCTTGCTCAAAGGTAGCATCTCGTAAGCGAAGTATAGCGTGCTCCCTCGCTGCACGTACACATGTAACTTATTGACAGCCAAAATATCAAAACAGATATGATTAGAACCAGCAATACGCTAAACAGTAAGAGTTCCCTGAGAGGATGACAGCCTGCACTTTTTGAGTAAGCTCCCCACAGTGCTTTGTTAGATAACCATGGCTGTAACCACTTTTCAGATGTTTAGAACCCCTGAACGAAGATGTGACGGTGGTGTTCTAGTTAACTGAACCAATGAGGGCAAGAGATTCTCTAATTAAGGACCCATTAGTTTCGACGCTAAGCTAAATGTGTCTATAAAGATATTTTTGGACGTTTTTGTAGAATGATGATCATGTGACCTTGGCCCTTGATCAAAGATGATAACCTTCATCTTCGACCTCAGGATCTTGTAACAAAATGGCTCTTACTTTAGTAGTGGGTAATTAATAAATAACATTTGAAGCAGAAAGTCAATTCAAACTGGAGTTGGGCCATGTTACATTTCGTTTGATCATATGGCCCAATATTTAAGTACCAATATATGCAAGATTGCCTAAAATTTTTATATTTTGTGTGGGTGAAATTCAAAACAGGTTAAGTTAAAAACAAGGTGTGTGTCAACAGTTTTCCCCATTCCCATTATGTTTTAAATTTCTTCCTTTTTTGAATTATAGAACAAGAAAATATTCGAAAAAAATCTGACCACAATCCGGTTTGTTCGATATTTACTTAAAAATAAAGTTTAATCCTTTATATATATATAATTATTTCCGTTATGACACGTGTTTGAGACAAAATCTTGGTGAAGAACCATTTCGCCAGATTACAACTCTAAGCGATAAACTCTATTTATCTCAGCTTTCTCATTCTGTCCCAATAAAATATATGGTTTAACCTTAAATGTCTATTTCGCTTGTATTTCCAATAGACACAATTAAGAAACCCACATATATCTAAGTCTGTGATTGCATAACTGACCGCTTACAACTGTGATATATGTCATTATAACATGGAATATTGATAGAACAATTAATGACTTTTGGTTATAGAAGAAGGATTTTGATCAAAACTTACTATTACATTCCATGAATAATCCAATCTTCTGAACACATTTTTTTGTTGACTTTTACCCGATTCCACATTTTTGCAGACGACTAGGCGCGCCTCATGGCCATCGCACTCCACCCTATCGAACCAATCAAATACATTTTCTGTTAATAAAGCAAATTGACCTATCCATTGACCATCCATTTTTTCAGTCCGTGCCTGTGAAGAAACATGTGACCTCCAGAATAAAGACTTTCTAGTAAATGTCCGCCCTCAATTCTAACCAGAAGTTGACTTTTCTGGAGGTAAACTTCAGAGGAACTTCAGAGGGTAGTACAAATTTCAAAACCTGTCCTTGAATGGTAGGGGCATTACATTCGTCAACCTGAAAGTAAAGAATCCTTTCACAATCGAACGACTGGAAGTGGAGAATTTAATCACACCCGAACTCCTGGAGATAAATAATCTGGTTACACCCGACCGCCTATTCTCTCTCTCTTTCCCCCTTTTCTCTCTCTCTCCCTCTCTCTCTCTCTCTCTCAGGAAACTACACAAAGTAATATAATGGAAGCTATTTACCAAACTATCCATAAGAAAATGAAGTGTTATTAATTGTTTATTGGCAATTTTATTTGAAGGAAAATGTTTTAGTGTGTATTTATATGTATATGTTATATTGTGTAGTATATATATATATATATATATATATATATATATATATATATATATATATATATATATAAATATATTATAGTTAAACCCTGTAAGATGATAAATATCACCATACTATCTCTGAAACACATAAGAAATCAAACTATATGCAATATGTATCAGCATTGCCTCTAAAGACACATAAACAATTATTTTCAGGGCAAACATGCAAACACAATTCAAATTTATTATTGATGGTTGCACTTGTAACAAAAAAAGAAGAGGAAACACTTATGAAGACCAACTGAATATAGAATGATTTGATTTTTCTATGGTGTGTTAATATCTGGACAAATCAATTTATAAAGTATATAAATATGAAGCTAGGTATATTTACAAAGAGAACGAGTTCTGCAATATTCTCCAATATGTGTACACAGTACATGTTTTTTGAAAATAATATATACCAATGGCAAATACAAAATATATTTAGATTGGTAGCACAATTTTAGAGCATAGTAATTGGTGGACCAGTTCTTCTTCCATGGTTTCTGCCTCCATACAAATTGTTTGATCACTATCATCCAGTTCACAATTCTCCTCACCTTTGCGCATTTTTACTCTGTGTCCACTGCTAAACAGAGACATTAAATCACTGCAAAGATCACTGACAATACTGAACATATTGAATATATAGTTTGATTTTTATATGTAAGAAATAGTATGGTGACATTTATTTTCTTATAGGGTATAAGTATATATATATATATATATATATAATACACTACACAGTATAACATATACATCTAAATGCACACTAAGAACAATTATTTCATTTAAATTGCCAATAAATAATGTATACTTTCATTATTTTATGAAAAGTTTGGTGAATAGTTTCCATAATATAATTTTGTGTAGTGCCCTGAGAGAGAGAGAAAGAGAGTGAGCGAGTGAGAGAGAGAATGTGTGTGTGTCAGAGATAGAGAAAGTGTGCGTCAGAGATAGTGGTAATGTCTGTGTTTCGGAGAGAGAGTGCGCATGTGTGTGTCAGAGAGAGAGAGAATGTGTGTGGGTGTGGGTGTCAGAGATAGAGAGAGAATGTCTGTGTGTGTCAGAGAGAGAGTGGGTGTGTTTGTGTGTCAAAGAGAGAGTGTTTGTCTGCGTCAGTCGGATAGAGAAAGATTTATATATATATATATATATATATATATATATATATATATATATATATATATATATATATATATATATATATGTAATATATATATATTATTTTATTCGTCATACACTGGATGTCATGGGTGCTAAAAATATGTAAAAGACATTACGATAAACCATCTGCAACCAACTGTTAGTGAAAGTTTTTTAGACAGACAGAGATTATAACTTGCAAATCTGAACCTACTCATAAAAATGCCCCAGATCCGGGCACAAGCTGTATAAGCACTGGAAACTGGCTTAGCTATGCATGCACAGATTTCTTGCTGTCCAGGACCAGAGTTTAGGCAGGAGATAGCTGGACACAAGTGACACAACAGGGTGATCACTTGATTAGATAATAATGAGGTGTGGCTAATTAACAGATGCCTTTACAGAGTATACAGGGTAGATTCTGCCTGGCAAACCAGGGGTGTTAGTGCTTGGCCTTTAACAACACAAACCGTCTAATAGATTATTAAGCAAAATATCACTGTAGCGCACTTTCCGGATGGCGTGTTCCATAGAATTATTATTTCAAGTGCAAAGTTTTAAGTGGAATAAGGTTTTCTGGACAACGCAAAGATTAGAAAATATAGTATACCAAATTTTGTTAATGTTTCGTGGTCTGCATTTGTTAAAACCGTGCCTAAATGACAGCCATATGTGTGAACTGGCAAAGCAAGTCCGCTTCAGGAGCATAAATGTTTCTCCCTTCCCCATAGTAAAAAATAAAATCTTGCTCAAAGGTAGCATCTCGTAAGCGAAGTATAGCGTGCTCCCTCGCTGCACGTACACAATTCATTTATTGACAGCCAAAATATCAAAACAGATATGATTAGAACCAGCAATACGCTAAACAGTAAGAGTTCCCTGAGAGGATGACAGCCTGCACTTTTTGAGTAAGCTCCCCACAGTGCTTTGTTAGATAACCATGGCTGTAACCACTTTTCAGATGTTTAGAACCCCTGAACGAAGATGTGACGGTGGTGTTCTAGTTAACTGAACCAATGAGGGCAAGAGATTCTCTAATTAAGGACCCATTAGTTTCGACGCTAAGCTAAATGTGTCTATAAAGATATTTTTGGACGTTTTTGTAGAATGATGATCATGTGACCTTGGCCCTTGATCAAAGATGATAACCTTCATCTTCGACCTCAGGATCTTGTAACAAAATGGCTCTTACTTTAGTAGTGGGTAATTAATAAATAACATTTGAAGCAGAAAGTTAATTCAAACTGGAGTTGGGCCATGTTACATTTCGTTTGATCATATGGCCCAATATTTAAGTACCAATATATGCAAGATTGCCTAAAATTTTTATATTTTGTGTGGGTGAAATTCAAAACAAGTTAAGTTAAAAACAAGGTGTGTGTCAACAGTTTTCCCCATTCCCATTATGTTTTAAATTTCTTCCTTTTTTAGAATTTTAGAACAAGAAAATATTCGAAAAAAATCTGACCACAATCCGGTTTGTTCGATATTTACTTAAAAGTAAAGTTTAATCCTTTATATATATATAATTATTTCCGTTATAACACGTGTTTGAGACAAAATCTTGGTGAAGAACCATTTCGCCAGATTACAACTCTAAGCGATAAACTCTATTTATCTCAGCTTTCTCATTCTGTCCCAATAAAATATATGGTTTAACCTTAAATGTCTATTTCGCTTGTATTTCCAATAGACACAATTAAGAAACCCACATATATCTAAGTCTGTGATTGCATAACTGATCGCTTACAACTGTGATATATGTCATTATAACATGGAATATTGATAGAACAATTAATGACTTTTGGTTATAGAAGAAGGATTTTGATCAAAACTTACTATTACATTCCATGAATAATCCAATCTTCTGA
Organism: Sipunculus nudus; assembly: GCA_026874595.1. NCBI lineage: Eukaryota > Metazoa > Annelida > Sipuncula > Golfingiida > Sipunculidae > Sipunculus > Sipunculus nudus. The sequence goes on along the minus strand of CM049322.1, from coordinate 43,975,869 downwards.
ACACATTTTTTTGTTGACTTTTACCCGATTCCACATTTTTGCAGACGACTAGGCGCGCCTCATGGCCATCGCACTCCACCCTATCGAACCAATCAAATACATTTTCTGTTAATAAAGCAAATTGACCTATCCATTGACCATCCATTTTTTCAGTCCGTGCCTGTGAAGAAACATGTGACCTCCAGAATAAAGACTTTCTAGTAAATGTCCGCCCTCAATTCTTACCAGAAGTTGACTTTTCTGGAGGTAAACTTCAGAGGAACTTCAGAGGGTAGTACAAATTTCAAAACCTGTCCTTGAATGGTAGGGGCATTACATTCGTCATCCTGAAGGTAAAGAATCCTTTCACAATCGAACGACTGGAAGTGGAGAATTTAATCACACCCGAACTCCTGGAGATAAATAATCTGGTTACACCCGACCCCCTGGAGGTGAATAATTTTTGCACATTCGACCTCATTGAGGTTAGATTTCTCAGGGGCGCATCCGGGGATGGTGGTGCACTGGGCAGTTCATTACATGTATCAATAAGTTCGGTCGCTACCCGCAGGTTTCGTGCAAAGTACTGACACACATTAGTTAACTGAGTTATGTTATGTTTTGTCTGTTCATGTTCGGGTGCGAGCGTGTGATTATTTACGGTTAAATGGTTATCGTTGGCAAGGCTTATTTTCGAGCCTCGAATTAAATCAGTTTATACTGGTAAATTTGGAATCTTAGTAGGTGCAATAGACAGACAATCAGGAGATCTTTAAAATCAGTGGTCATTCATAAGGGTAAATCCAAGACTTGGCTTGCACATATTTAATGTAAAATCGTTAATAAGACAGTAGGAATTATTCAATTAAATGACTTTTTCCATTATATGTTATTTCTAGAATTTCCCTTCGGTTGCAATTTGTTCTGGATTCAACCTTGTATTTACCAGACTAGTAGTGTTATAAGCTTACACATTTTATGGATTTTATGCATTCCATCCTTCGCACTGAGGCCCAGGTATTTTCAGCACACCCACAGTAATATCAAAGAGAAACTGGCACTTGTGTGAGTTCCTATAACCCCATCCCCTTTGGTCTCGGCCAAATTTTGTTGACTCGATGTATTGATTTGTTGATATATTTGATGAACCTCCCATCTCTCCTAAAGATTTCAGCAACAGATAATATGCCTGCGCTTTCAACTGTTACTAAAATACAAAGATATGACTGATACTACCGAAAGGCTGTTTCTTTGCTTGCCAGAAATTTGAATTTCAGCAGGCATGTTGGGCTTTCCCTATGTTTGTTTGTCTGTCTGTTGCGCTCTACAGATCGTAATCTTGCACCAAGCGCTTTCAAACTTATATTTTTTTTTATGGAAAATCAAAAGTTACAGGAGCCTGTTGATTTTGGTCAATGTAGGTCAAAGGTTAAGGTTATCAAGTAAACTCAAATTTTATTTTTTTATATAACTGTATCAAAATAAGTCCTATCTTCACAAATCCAGGCTCAATTTCTTCCTCTGGATAGTCTCCATAACTTGATTTAGACTGGTCCCAATCTTGCGTCTCTTTAATGGTACGTCTGTCTGTTTGTTAGTAATCCTAAATTTTACCTGTTTGCTGGTTCTGGCATCTAACAATTAGCAGCCTACAGGTATCGGTTGTAAAATTGGACGAACGTTTATGAGAACATATTAATACAGGGTTTTAAATGCAGAAAAAAAGTCAAGAATTTATTTTGATCCCTCCCTTATAGTCCACTGCCTGTAACCCCTTCGTTAGGCGAGATTGTTTATGTCTTAAATCGAATGCATATTTGATTGAACCCTCATAATTCAAGGGACGACCACCGAGATAGATCTCGGAAACAGTCTTGTTCCGACTCTAAATGACCCTCTCGGAGACTAAGTTTATTACAAATAAAACATGATCGATAGGGTGACAGGTTAAACGTATAGCCAATGATAAGTTTGTTCACATATGTATGTTTTTTTTTGTTTCTGTACCTGTATACATCTATTGCTGTATTGTTTTTACTCTTTTTCTTTAATAAACTTGTTAACAAATAAATCATGATTGCTCGAACGGGTGCTTCATGTGGGTTATAGATTTACTGTGTACCATAAAAGTTAAGGTGCCCTAGTTTCATTTGTTTCAAACTTAGACCTGTGCATAAATAAATGAGAAGTTTGGGACTTTAATTGTGTCTCGATTTAACAGGACTGCTCCCCAATGGGGAAAAGCTCGTCTGTTTAATGGCCTACATACAAACGGCTGGCACTCACGATTGTTATTTTCAAGCTCGCTCGTGTATAATTGGATGTATCTTTGTGAATAATTTAATGACATTCTTGAATCTGGAACATGAGCCTGATCACGACAGAATCAAGTCGGTGCTTTATTGGATTATTTCCAAATTATGTTGAGATAAAACACATCCACTGATAAAACACGTACAAATAGGGATGACGCAAACCTTCCAGGCAGAACCAATTACTGAAATGAACTTAGAATCAAATATGGGAAACATTTATTCAGGAAATGTTATATATTCATTTATATAGAAAAACAACTGGAACTACGACGAGCAAACCTTTTATTATTTTTATTGTAACGACAGGTTGTTAACACTGCCTATGTTTGTTAATTTCTCGGAATCGTGGCTGATCAAACGTGACCGACTGAGTCAGGGCACTATGGGCTTGGGCCAGTTAGATTATTCTCGTGCGAAGGAATAGAGTCTACCTGAACTGGCCAAACGGATGGGAATGCCACACCTTAACTCCACTGCCGCATAGCCCTTTAAAATACCATATTTTAAGAATAAAAAATGTTTCTAGGATTAATTTTCATAAACCTATAAAGCTGCGTGGCACACATGCTCTTCTTCTTTTTTTTTTTTTTTTTGTAGGCAATTACTGTTTGACGAAACGGGGCAATTTGAGGCCGGCTTTGTACCAGGTCTGCTATAGCTGTAGTTCATGCATTAGGTTCAGAGGCACCCATCAAAAGGGGAACCATAGGGAGGGAGCAGGGGCACGGGCCCAAGTTTAAGGGTTTCAGACCATCTTTTACAGTCTAGAACCTCTCTTTCCCAGACCGGGGACCTCTAATGATTAGTTGTTAGTCCTCCTTATTTGGACCCTTCTATTCTTACTCATAAACCTATTCTTTGTTAATGTCAGGAAACTGAGATATTAGTTAACATATGTAAGGACATACCATATACTAGTTTTTTTTATCCTCTTTAAACACGAGTTTATAGATAAGGTCGCTATTTTCCTGATTACTTAGTACTCAAGTATAAATATGAAATGAAAACCTAAAGTAATGTTCCATTACTCTAACATATTCTTAAAGTGAGTGCATTCATGGTCACGTTTGCTTCTTTTTAACTTTTCATCTGACAGTTCTTCTTTCACGGCAACTGAAACAAAAATCAATAAACCAGTTGTACCAGACGAATGGGGTTGAGTCCCAAAAATCCTGAGGATAGATCTATCCTATCAGTTTACCTAGACACCGGTATGAAATGTATATTTAATTAACATAGACATTACCCATAATATATGTGTATTCTCACGTCACTAGTTTATTTAGACTGCACAAAACCATTCCGCCCCTCAATACCATTACGACACATGAACAGTCCGCATGTGCTTGTATACAATAACAAGGCTGCCTAATCAAAACTTAGATCTTGTGCATACACGGTACAGTCCAAGGGAAGAAGCATAAAAGATTGAATACCAGTTGGAAGCTTGGAACACCTGGTGGCGTACGCGGTATGTTTGTTTTGCCCCACAGATTGATCCAGACGTTTAATTATTGTACATGTTTTCACAACTAGTTATGATAAATAATACGAAATATTCCCTATAGATCAGATGTTGGCGCAGGGTAGTTTGTAAAGCGGATCAAACCGGAGAAAGCCACTGACCATGCACGGGCAACTGTAACCCACTCTCATAGCCACCGCGGGAATGGAACCCCGGTTTGACAGTCGAAATGGCCTGGCGTTTTACCACAGTTCAGGCAAACGGGTTGGTAAAAAAAATGGCAAATTTTCTTATATCTTATAAGAGGAAGCACCAACGTTATATATGATTAACACACTAGGTATCGAGACTAGACAAGCTCTTCTACTGATGATGTATCATTCACACAGTACAACTGTTGGACATGCTTTACTCTTTGCTTGGATCATTATAATTACGGTATTTTATATAGTGTCAACATATAGATTAATCGAAAGTTTTATTTCTGACAATTTATCCTCCCGGATAACTTCTTCTCGTTTACTTTATGATAGAAAAGTTTGGGCTTGATGACGCAAAGGTATTAAATGATACTAAGAATCACTTTTGGTGAATCACTTTTAAACACTAATGTCTTCACTTCTCCTTTAAAATCACCAACAGTGGCTGAGGGTGTTTTATATATATATATATATATATATATATATATATATATATAGAGAGAGAGAGAGAGAGAGAGAGGCATGGTGTGACAGCAAAATATTCCAAATGTGTTTGAATGATATGGATATACAGTTCATTAAAGTACAGTATGGGACTGTGCCTGGATCAATGTTCGCAAGGAATCCATTAAACAGTCTGTATGTAATTGTCACACCTGATCATTTCTTCTATCTGGGCACTTAAGGCCTTGAATAATCAATTGAATTATATTAGGAAAACAGGAACACCCTATTTACACATACACACACATATATATATATATATTGTGATTATTTGTTTTCCTTCCATTTTAACCTTATTTACCACAGATCGTACTGATCTGTGATCCAAATGAAGACAGTCCTATTTAAACTTACTTCAGTACTATTCCTTTTCATCTGCATAACGGGTATCCCCGCCGTCAGAGTTCCTGATGCCTAACTCGCCATCAAGAATTTCAGGCAGTTGCTTCCATCTTAAGTCCACGGTCATCCTGTAACTTTGTATACAAGCCTCTGTAAGATTACTGTCGTTGTGCTTTTGGACAGTCTCCTATAGTTAATGCTGAACATTTGGCATGGGTCCTTCTGTTTTATATTGAAACAAATACATGGAAAAACCCACTAACCAAGGAAGCGAACAAATATGTATATTGCTCAAGCTTAATTAAAATTACACGACATGTAGAAGTAAGAAATCGTATTAAACTGTTTTTTTTTTTTTTATTTCTTTTTTTTTTTTTTTGCCAATATCTGGTTGACAAAGTAATTAACCGGTCAATTTAGGAACTCAGATAATAAATCTTTGAATACTTAGCGCTATTGTTACGTTCATGAAAGTTTTTGGGGTAAAACCTTATAGTAATTATAATGTTGGTGGAAGGGTTATTGTTATTTTGTCACATCTTTATATTTTAAGGAACAAGTTGCAATTTATATACCGGGGGCATTACTGAGCAACATAATATCTGCAACTTTTCACTCGGACTGCATTCTGAATATCTGAAATGGCTATCGAACCTGAATTCTGAAATCAAATTGCCATATAAAAGGTCCCTTTTGCTGTTAATATGATATAAACATATAAATATCTTACAGTGTCAGTGAGAAATTGTATGTCCATGGATATTATCTGCTCTTGAAATCTTTATAAAAGAGCTATCCATCTGATAAGCAACAAATGTGTCGAGCACACGATAATGGCCCAAAAGCAGGAGCTTAGTAGCCCATACAAATGTATGTTTTTATATACTTTAATTATGGTTGTGCTTGTATTCTGATGTTTTTACGCGCCAAGCAATGGAATGAATATTATCAGGAGAATTTGAAAGGTTGTAGAAATATGGTCACGTGTTATGATGCAGATACTGGCAATCGCCAGAATTCTCCTCCTGACTCGGCCGCCTAAAGGACGTCTCTGCATCAACCATAACTTCATACATGTATTCTTATAGGGTAAGGTGTCATTTACATTGTTATTTTGCTCATTATATAATCTAAGGTTTGTTGGGTTTTTACTCTTACGTAATGGACGAATAACATCCGCTTGTGTCCCATCTGGCACATGTAAACAGTATTATGTAACACTGGTACCCAGAACCTAAAACTTTGACCACAGAAGTAAGTCCAAGGAAAAAAAATATGGACTAAAGACCGTCTTTATATAATATTATTACATTAAGTTTGTGACAGCCTTAGGATTAGATACATGGTACGATCATGGTGAGGACTGAATAACTGTCCTAGAACATATAAGGATTTATTTACATTATAAACGTAATTGGCCATATGTTATCATATTGGTGTTCTGACCAATTAAATGTTTGACCAATAAATGTCAGAAAATAACAAGGGCTGAGCAGTTTTAACTTCAACGAGTCTTTTTTCATTAATTAAATGTTATGCATGACATCATTAATGCTCAGATGACAGCATATTTATTTATGTTTTTGTTGAAAGAACTAATCTGTGATTGGTTGTAAAAATGGGTCCACGTTTTCCAAGACCTCTAGGTTATGCTGATGTTCTATTGTGCCCTACCGCTAGTGGCATGAATTTGATTCTTGAAAATGGGTTCCAAATATGGAGAACAGCACATACAAACAATCTTCAGAAAAGCAATATGATCTTATAATATATAATATATCAATATAGATACCCTGCTGTCAAATCAAGTGATTGGCTCTCTAGATGTGTCTTATATATTTGCTTGTTTTAATAAGTCAGTAAATATAATGTTAGCTAATTTTGGAAAGGTCGCTTCATTGACGAGGTCAGCAACATTTTATTAATACTGTTCTTATTTGGTTGGTATTGTGCTTTGTCAGCTGCGATTAAAATCAAATGCAAATATTCATGTGTCGGGACATAGAGCCATGGAATGTATCTTACATGTTCCACAAAGTGCACACAGCCGTGTGTACAGTGTTCATTGCATGGCGAGATAGGGAAAAATCATTCATGCGTGGAGATCTTTTTCGATGTTCGACCGTGAACACATATTTGGCCATATGTGCAATCTATTTAGATATTATACCTTCCGGGTTTTGAAGTTCATTGGCGTTTCAGCCATTCTGGTCGGTTCAGACTAAAAGATATTGCCCATAGAGTTAATGGCTTTAATATTTGAAGCAATTAGGACCAGTAGATAGTGCAATAGCACAGTTGTGTTGTTGTAAGAATCCTGCTAAAATCAGCAATAACGTTTTCATTGTTGTTTTGGTTTTAAACTGTCATACCGCTGAAGAAGTGAACGATAAGGTATGTTTTTTTTTAATTCAAACAAACTTGCTCATATACATCATATATACTCATATATACGTACACTCCAAAAGATGAATAAGAAATGAGTTAACAAAACAATCAATATTTCAAGATTACTCTGGACAGGCGCTTCATATATATAGGCAATGATGATCGCAAACGTCCGATAATAAACACAAACATTACTGAGATGCTTATTTACACTTCACAGAGAAGTCACTTGTTTACACAGTGCTTGATCACATGACAATCAAACACACGTGACATCGGAAGATTGAGCTGTTCTGCTCAACGATTGCTCTCCTTGTGTACATAGTGCTATTAGTTCGAATAAAGACACACGGAGGTCCGACAACACACAGTCCCTCTTTGAAGTACCGGTTTGCCTCTCGAAATCGCCAGATTACCACTCCGTCGGAAAAATTAAATACTCGCTGTGAAGCCTGTTATAGCCCTGTCTGGGCTTTAGTATTTGCGTTTACTAATAAAATGCTTAATATATAACGTGATTCTATGTACCGATAGACTTAACTCAGTGCAAGCTCTTAACACTAAAGCCCTGTAAAGTGAATCCCTGATATTTGCATATTAAGGCGTCACAAGACTCTTTGAGGACCTGAGATTCCACAGCATTGGCATATCAGGCCATCACGCCTCATGTGAATGACATCGTTGCCATTAGAACGCCAACACCCGTCCCACAGCTCGACCCTCTTGGTAACATTCGCACTGAAATCATGTATTCAGGTGGTTCACACATGGACCTTCGTGTCCTATGATATATCTCTGCTAAAAGAATATTACGGTCCATGGGCAAAATCTAAGTACATATTGTAGACACTATCGCAACAATTTGTAACGACAGTTCGGGTAAAATAACCTCTGTCGAGGTGATAGGAACAGCTGGCAGCATTTGTGTGAACCCGTGTATCAACTGCTAATTTGTCACTCGCGAATCGTGATCCTTTCAGTAAACCGGTACATTTTGGCTCCGCTCGTCGTGTGTGCACCTAACTAGCTCACGCCGATTGGCTGAGCCAGTGCTTGTTAGGCCTACACTATGTTTAAACAGGCCAACTTTGAAGAGCGGTGGTCCGATAAACGTTAACACTGAGGCTGAGGGTTATAGTGTATTAAAGTCTCGCCGAACTCAAGCGACGGCCTAAAAATATTAAGACTGATTAAATGGGAATATTAGTAGCCAACTGGAAGCCCGGAATAGGCCATGTCTAAATGAACCATGTTGGTTTTGAAAAAAAAGATTGGTTTTGAAAAAAAAAGATTCTCGAAAAGACAACCGCTGACGTCACAGGTAAAGACCTTAGTTCAGCGAGGCGGTGTGTGTGATGCTGACCATCCCATAATCACCGGAGTTTACCAGTCGATGAATAGTCGCCCAGAGAGCCGTACTTTAGTTATTTAAATTGCCGCGTGGTGTGAGTACCTGTTCTAAGCTTTGCAACACAGCAAAGTTTGATGACTCTATTAGTGGGAGATATTCTGTTTGAACCATTACATCGACTGGGCCAGTCTAAGCCTGTTATATAGTAATCAACGTGGCAACTGATCAAGCAATTGTCGCAAATTTCAACTTAATGACGTCTTTAGTATGCCCGCTGACAATCCAAAAGATGCTGTCAAAAATCGCAGGGGCATTGCTTACATCAAACTGTATGACTTTTAAATTTTACAAGCCATCCGCATTGACGAACGTTTTTTTTTTTTCTCTTAGGCTTGTCGAGCTGACCATTGGGTTGTAGGAACAAATGCTGATATTTATGTAAACCCTCTGTAAGTCTTTTTGTTTCAATTATATTTTGTTATGCTCACTGAAAAAGGAATGACAGGTGATCTGGCAATTCAATGATACAGGAGTCTTATGTAGTAGCAGTTAATGCTTTTAAGTCACTCATAGCATTATCCATCTGAGGCGAGCGTTGTTATTTTTGTAATCGGACCTGGGCTCAATAATATAGGGAACTTGTTCTGGGGTCACTTTGATGTAGCACGTTTCGTAAACTTCGGGAATCGGTTCTACATTTGTGGGTTTTTTTTTAGACTAAAAGGGAGAAGAGAGGAGATGTAACTCAACGGTTTGGTCGTAGAGTTTCAGTGTTCCGTTGTAGAAATACAAATCAGCTCTCACCTCTGTCAAACGTTCAATCCTACTAATCCATCAATATCGGGTAGATCATACATTAAATATGGGTGTTCCTAAACTAACTCGCTGATGGTCAGTCCAAGCTATGCTGCACCGGAAATATGTAACTTCAGATGATCCAGTTGCTGTGCTCTGTAAGACCAATTATGTTTGACTGCCTGGTATTCGCCGGGAAGTCTCAACTACAAGGTGGTTCCACCTGATACGTACCGAAAATATGGGCAGCTAAAGGGATTAAATAATAAGCTGTAGTCGACGTCTGAATTTTTGGTAGTGTTTTCCGGAGTTTTTCCCCCTTTGGATCCCTGCGTGGTACCTTTTAGACCAAAGCCAGTAAGTAACTGTGGCTCCATTGTATCACTGTATTTTGGTGGTTTTCTCCAGTACTGGTGAATATTGTTGTTGAAATTCCGGCCTCGGGTGTTTTGGAATATCCTCATTGGTTGTTGTCCTGATCTAGAAGCAAATCTTCAATTAACTGCGGTACAGATGATCGAGTTGCTGTGCTCTGTAGCGACATTTCTGTTTGAATGCCTGGTATTCGCCGGGAATTCTAATCTATAAGACGGTTCCACCTGATACGTAGCATGAATCTCAAAGTGGCTGTGTACTATATCTGGGGAATGTTTCCCTTGTATTGTACTAATTACCTGTATTTCAGTAGCCTGGTTAACAACGCCGTGGTTCTATTCAGCAGCCTCCACAGAAAACTTGAACAGGCAACCATCGTTCAAAACCATAATTGTTGCATTTTAATCCACATACTTAAACTTAAATAACCCAGCCTCATTTAGGAAAACGATATTACACCGAGCGGTGGCCTTCGTAATTTTATAAAGTTTGAAACAAATACGTATTAAATTTATCAAAAAGTAATGACCACCCTACCTAATGTAAGCTCAATTCTACCTGCGTGGCACATTTGACCAAAATATATGTAACATACCGGAAGGGTTCCAGGAATGAGTTAAGGCCTTAGTACGGGCGGGGGGCATGAGAGCGTACTAAGATACGTTTATTCAACTAACAACAAAACCCATGGCTACAAGAAGGCCGCCTCTGGAAGAGCAGTGGCCGAAGTAGTCGATGAAGTCGCACGGATGGTGTGACTTACGGCTACAGTTATTTTTTACATGTATCGTTATGTAAAAGTGACAGATACTCTGTCGTTAGTGGATGCCGACGGAGCTAGCTCATCTGTGCGATGACCGCTAAGCCATCACTGACCAATCGCTGACAGTCGCTGACCGGGTGCCCCGGTCCTGTTACGTCATAACTTACCCCGCAAGCCAGCGTCGTCTACAGCGCTGGACCTGCTACATTAAAATACAAACAGAACATACAAGAACATACAAGTTTCATCACTCTTTGTTTCCATATGATTATATTCTGGTTGTCAGTTTTGCTAAACTGTTCCATACAGTCCATTTCTAATATGGACAACAATGTCACCATGTTTGGTAATAATAATGTGCCTATGCTGCAGAGATATAGAAAACGGCATGCATAAGTCTGCAAGGATCTAATTCAAAGATAAGGTGATATTAGCCCCTATCCACTTACGTCTTATGAATATTCCCTCGTTTGGATTATATTTGTACTAAACTGGATAATTTCCATTGTTTATTTTTATTTTATTTGTTTGTTCCATTTTGTAATTTCAAATGAATATACAAGTATATCACCTTATCTGTGCTGTATGAAAAGTAAAAAAAAATTCATATCATCATATCAACTATCATCTCTCATAGATCGCACTTATTTTTTCCAATCACATATACGCCTTTTTTATGGTTTACGGGAATTGAATATACTGCATAGACAAGCTCAACCCTTTTCATCCGCCTTTCGTATTGCACCAAATAAATTCTAGTATGCAGGTTAGAACTCGTAATAAACTTTTTTTTATATGAGTTCGGGTGATGTTTTGCTCGCATGAATACTTCATTATTTTAAATCGAAAGGACTTGCTAATGTAATAAGGACGGGTGTCTATATGGTTATAAACGTATGACAGGCAAACCCTTCCTAAGCGGGTCTAGTAAGTAAGTTGACAGTTTATGGACATTTCTGAATTTTACGAAGATGCCATATTTTCAATTGTGTAACGACACTGCGATCAAAGAGCAATAAATGATTTAGCGAATATTGTGTTATAACGCAGTATAAAATTCCATTATTTCCTGAGTCACTATTGTCTTATAACTTCATTTGAATATATAGATTTAAGCCGTGCATAAAAACATCGCATTTACTTACACATAGTATTAATAATGATAATAATAATAAGTATAATAACAATAATTATTATTATTATTATCATTATTATGATCATTATTTTCATTATTATTATTATTATTATTATTATTATCATTATTTTTTATTATTATTTTTTTATTGTTATTATTATTATTAAATTTAATATGAGGCTGAATGTGCGAGATGGTTTCACATCGGTTTCCATGAGTTTCTGTAATTATGGTAAACAAAAGGGTAACATTCCAATATTTCCTGAGCGATTATGGTATGATAGAGTCATTGGAATATACTGCTTTGAGTAATCAGTAAACATCCTATTTCCTCACTCATTATTATTGTTATCATTGTTATTATTATTTCTATAATTATTATCATTATTAATATTTTGTAATATATATATATATATATATATATATATATTAATATAAATCCTATATTGTTTACTGTAAATATAATAATGTGTTTGCAACATAAGCAAACTTCCAAATAACTTATGGCTTACTTAGCAAATAAAGCGAATTATACGATTTGGCTCTTCAAGAGTTAGTTCAAAACAAAAATACTCATCATAATTCATGATAGAGAGAAAGAGAGAAAGAAAAATACGACCGAGATATATGATCATTCATATTGTTTTAATTACTTGCAATATCCACCTAAATTAAATGGAATAATCTTATTCGATCTCAATGAATTTTTATGTTCATTTTAAGAGGAACTGAAGACTGAAGATTGGTATCCATGTCACGTCTACCCAAAAGAATGTGCACCCCCACAAGATCACGTGTCCGATACATCAAATATAGGCATTGTTTGATAACAGTAGTTCAACTCTTCATCTTATTTTCTATAGTGCTGTATTATTTCCAATTTAGATTTTCCAAGGTAAAGGTGCGAAAGGGAGAACAACAAGAAAACACAAATTATAAACTACATAGCTTTAACGTCAGTGGAAGCTCCCTTTCGACATACAATTACCATTATGATGTGAGGTGTGAAGCCTTTTTCAAGGTGAACAGGTCGAATGGTTTGCAAGCAGGTCAAAGCAGAAGTTTCAACAAGGGAATTAACAATTTTGAGAAGATTTTGTTTAACCTGTCCAGAAGCTGCATTGGCTTCCACACACACTTTACCAAATGGAACTTTACTGTATCAGAGTCAGAGATCAGCTTCCCCATTGCCTTTAGTATACTTGTATATAAAGACATCGAGCAGGTAATACGGTTACTTAGGGTCATCTATCGCCCTCACAACTATTACTGTTTTCATATTGATAGAAAGGCATCAAACATGTTCAAGGAAACCTTGCAGAAAATCTCCAAATGTTATTCACATGTTTTCGTATCATCACAATCTGTTGTCTTACAAAGGAGTGCATTCTCTGTGTTAGAGGCAGAACTACACTGTCTAACGGACCTCTGGAAGTTTAAAAAGTGGAAATATTTCATTAACCTCACTGGACAGGAATTTCCATTGAAAACCAACTGGGAGCTGGTAGAAATACTAAAAGCATACAACGGATCAAATGACATAGATGGCACGATACGCGGGTGAGGGAATCATATATTACGATTATTATTATTGTTTTTATAACTATTTTGAATAACCCGGGAAGATGTGACGAGTAATGTTTATTTGAACCCTGGCTCGATTTTTGAGTTTATTCCGACAATACGGCTGAGATTTATTTCCAAAAATGGGCCAAAATATGATTATTTAAAGTTACATATAAATCGAAACTCCTTGAACCTGATTTTTCGTTATAATCATACGATTGGAAATAATTTAAGATTAATATTATTGACAAAATATATAGGAAAATATCATTTCCTTTAAATTAATATTTAAACCATTATAAGGGGGGCATTTTTATGAGAACGATACACTAATGATTACTCATTATGCATGCATGTTGTATTAGATAGTTATTTTGACTGTTAAGAGATGAGCGGGATACATAATTTTTCTCCTTATATGTTTGATGAAAGCACATAAATGCATACACTTGGTTCACGCTATGCTTAAGTATTCAAATGTGCAAACATTCATTACACAAAGAGAAAATTTCTGTTTCCAGTAGGCTTAAGAAGTTCATAAAATACCGATGGCCTTATGGCCATCGAACATCTCTACCAAAGTCCCCTCCACCAGATGGAATCACAGTCCTTAAAGGCGCAACACATATTGCTGCTAGCAGAGGCTTTGTTGGATACATGTTGTTCAATAAAACAGCCTTAAATTTATTGGAATGGGTTAAGGATGTGGGCGTACCAGACGAACACTACTTTGCAAGTTTAAATCATAATAGACAGCTTGGTGTCCCAGGGGGATATATAGGTGTGTTACCTAAATTACACACTAAATAGACACAAATATGTGTATGGTTATAGGAGTTTAACTTATATATGTGTTTTGAAAAATTACCTCTTTTTATTCTGATACAATAGAGCTTGGAAATTCTTCCTTATGAATAAATAGTATATAACTTGAAGTGTTTTTGCAGTAAGAGTCAGTACTCTTCATTATGCTGCTACATTGAATTTAGTGTGGTGGATCTAAAATTGTGTTGATTGTGAGAACCTGTTAAGCTCTTGCTGAAGCAATAAAATGTAACATTATATAAAATATATACACAAGCGTGTGCACTATTGTCCGATCATATACCAGAAGAACATTTCTTAAACAGAGCTATAAAGCTAAATTACACTGATATTTGGTCGAAAGAAAATTTAATCGATGAGCGACCTGTACATAATACTTATATTGAATGATTTATTCTTTTAGTGAAAAAGTTACAATTTTTACGTTATTGATTATGCATTTATTGAGTTCAATGTTTCATTTTAGGTTTCCCATTTTATTCCATGTATTACATGTATCTATTCCCTTGTTTAAATTTAAAAAATTAGGTAAAGTATGGTGCTTTTTTGTTTGCTCGACATGTACTATTTGCATATGTTACGTTTTAATAGTTGCAAGAACAGGCTGAATGACAATCCATTGTACAAATGTGTCGTATCAATGTTTATTTTAGGTGATCCGGACCAAAAATCGTCGTATACTCGGCTAAAATTATGGAAAACACCATCTTTAAAATGTCATGGGCATTGGATCAGAGGTGTTTGTAACTTCGGATCGGGAGACCTGTACCGGTTTGTAAACTCAAAGGCGCTTTTTCTGAACAAGATAGATTTTCCTCATGATCCGATCGCATTTGAATGTGCTGAGCGGTGGTATGTAAATCGCACACTTCAGGAAACGAACCCTGATTTCGATATAAATTTTTATCGGAACCTAGCGTTTGTCAAAAATCACACTTGATGGTATTAACGATTGTATTAACAACAAGAAATAGGAGATGTTGGCATCACAAGCCTGCATTTAAATTTATGCCATATATATCAGCAGTTTCGATTCATATCCTAATTTAAATATTGTTATCTGGTAAAACCTACATATTAATACCATGGGAAAAATACATAAATGCTCAGCATTTTCTTTATTTAATATTTGTTGTTTATTTTTTCTTAAAGATATTTTTTTTGTGAAAGCATCCATGTCTCTTTTATTATAATTGTAGGGTGTCTCTATCGCATGTTGTTTTTTAATAAATTTCTTCCCTGGATATCCACATGTACATGCATATAAACGACGTTTAGAGAAATTATAAAAAGTATAAAAAAACGGTTTAACGCTTCGTTTTATATTTTTTTTTATTTATGTACTATTTTTTTCCGAATAACAATTACATCAGTTTAAACGTGCATTTTAATGGAGTCACGCCAGCCACCGTGAGCACAGGTAACCATATTCACCAGCCTGCAGACAGTTTCCGACACAGCAGCTTCACAAAGGGATTACCTTAAACCTTTGTGATGAGCTCACCTTCAAAATGCCAATCGTAAAATCAGCTTGTAATCACGCTCTAGGCATGGCTTCTTCTATAATCAAACTATAACGACGGGTTTATCAGAGTTTATCTAAATATTCTGTTTTCATATAATTTTGATATTTTTGGTTATTTTTTTTTTCACGAATGTGAAAGAAAAGACTAAACTCTTTCTCCTCCTGCTGAGAGTAATATACATATATTTCAAATATAATCCTTGTTCTATAATAAAGTAATATGGATTCTGGACTATCAGCCGTAGGAACTAACGTGGGTTTGTAATGTTTTGTTGTCTGCATAAAGAGTAACATTATACCTATGTACTCAAACGAGTTAGTGCAATCAGGACCATAGGCGTTTGTTCATAAATTCTTTAGGTTATATTTTGAGAGATAAATATATTTTATTAGCGTTCTAAGTGTATACGCAAAATATGCATTATTATACAGTTCACTTCTATTAACCTGAACGCCGCCCTTTTACCTACTTTTTTTTAAAGAATTTACGTGATTTCTGGCGAAATTCTATTTTATCAGAGTTCCCAATAGAAATCCTTGTTGAGTGTGTTTCGGCAGGTCTACTCATAATAATAACACATTGATTTTAACAAAACATCAACAATTAAAAATGCTTATCGGATGTTTTCGATTATCATTGTTTTATGATCTCAAGAATATTTTACCTAACAAAGAACACTCTCTGACTATAATCGCATATTCATTTAATGAATACTCATGAAAAGAGCAGCCAATCAAATTACCGGTGGGGTCACACCTTGCGGCAGAGGTGGAAATAAAAAAAGTGGAAAAAGGTAATTTGACGCGAGTTTAGCTGTTATCGTTTAATATGAAGGCAATACATAACAAGTATAATATTCTTATAACGCAACAGTTTTTTTTCAGAACGTTTTGTCATCTATTACTATACTCCAGTGTATATTTAGTTTGTGCAGTTGCGTTGGGACGTTTCAACACACACTGGTATAATCTTTTTGCCACACAATAACACAGAGACCAAGACTATATCCTATAAGTTCCATCGTTCTTTTGTAATATGCACTAAGACGTTGAATGAACGTTGAATTGTTGTACAATAGCACACATATGTTCCTTATAATGGCTGGCATACTATGTCGTCTCGTTGATAACAAATGCCACTTGGAACGTAACACGTTGAGATGGAACAGGGAACACGGAACTCGTTTGGAAACTGGTAGACAAAAGAGAAAGTAAGAAATATCTAAGTGGGAGGAAATACAGATGAAATACAATGTACTAGTGCATACATAAACCATTACATCCTTAAATAAGTGCAAAGATAATCCATTCATCAATAGCTGGTAAAAATAGCTGTATAGAGTCAAATACTGTTGCTTTACTCAGACAGCTAACCAGTACACAGTGAATGTAATGAAACCTGCATATATTAAAATTGTGGTAATATATGCTACAAACCTTTACTGTTGCTTATTACAGTTCATTAATAGGCTATGATAATGACCAAGTGACCTACCTCTGTGTGGGCTCTACTTAAGGGTACACAAGGTTACAAGAAGATATGGTCATACTGCTATGCTGCTTTGGTCTTACAAACAGGAAGTGATCTTACTGTCACATGATTATAGTCTCTGTACACAGTGACCCCTGGTCATTGCCCTGTGTGATGTGAACCATGACATTAGCTCAACAAGGAGCACGCCACACTTGAAACCCAAAGGTCTCTGGTTCAAACCTCAGCAATGACATACAACTTTTTTGTTTCTAATTTTCTTATTGTAAACAATAAATATGTATGTTCTTGTTACAAAGTAATTATGTGCATTTACATATTAAGTTAAATAAAATACCACAAATCTGATAAATACATTGGAACTCATGTACTAACCAAGTCCTGTATTCAATGAAAAGTACATATTATTAATTAATGACATATTTGTTCCAAAATGGCAACTACTTAGAAAATGGCGCTCATATTAGCTATCACAGAGCCAGAAATGTGATTTATGGGCCATAATACCCTATAAACTATGCATTGGTTGACCCTCTACCTCATATATTCAAGTAATTGGGGTATTTTTGCAATTTGTATACGCATGTCGTATCAAGGAAGTATTATGGTATACCACCCGTTCGTCCGTCCTTTTAGACAGAGTGTCCGTCTCTATAATACAGAGACGGAAAGCACTGCATGCATTCTTGTGGTGCCCTGTCTGATATTACTAAATAAACATCATCTAGCTATCATACCCTTAACTACGAATTCTTACTTGTTTTCTTGCTCAAATAAGAAAATGAAACATATAATCCAGGTGCAAAGTTAAGAAGCGATGCTCCCAGGTTTCTAACCAAGCATGACATGTTGCTTTAGGGTCAAGGACACAGGGAGAAACCAGTTTTCAAATTCCTTCCTCTGATTAGCTGTTAGGTTTCAGGCTCATTCATCATGAAAGTCCAACTTAATTCCAAGCATAACATTTACTGCCTGGTCCCTAAAATAGTGCCATCTAGTGAATAAAACAGAAAGTGCAAGCAAAAGCGGGGCTGGTAATCACCTGCAAATTTTCTCGTTTTCACTTTTAAGAAATGGTTCACACACCCAGTAAAGACCCACGTTTGTTTATTTTAAGCTTATTATCTGATTTATCTAAATATCTGTGTCCTCGCTCGCACACCAATATTTTCAATAGAGTGCTCGTAAGCCTCGCTGGGAGGTTTACTAAGTAGGCTAGTTAACTTTAAGTGTCACCGCGATAACTTATCGGGGCTCTGATGTATTTTCACGAAACTAACTTGAACTACTTACAAACATATTATTGTGGTCAACATCAACGCATATTTAATAAGTTCACGGGTCACTTGGCTACTTTGTTGTGTCGTCGAAATAATTTTGATAAAACTGATCAGAAATGTAATTACATTTTTTTTATTTTGTTTCGAGACCATCAAAAGACAGCAGTTATGTCAGTTTCTCAGCTGTGGGTCCAGTCATAGTCCTGAAACCAAACGTATGTATTGATTATGATTGATGTCTTCAGTTCCTGAAGAATGGTGGCGCCCTCTGTTTTTTTTTTTTTTTTTTTTAATTTTGATGCATGTTTTCCATTTTATTTTGATACTTTGTTCTTTCAGATTTGTTCTTTGATACTTTCAGATTTGCATCTTTAGTTTCATCTGAGTCCTAAGGCCTTGTAGGTTTATTAAGGCCCCGCTTGAATAAGCGGATGCCCTATGTCAATCATCCTGTCTGTCCGTCTGTTCGTCTGTTCGTTTTCTGTATGTCCATCAAATTTGTTTCCTGATGATAACTCCAGTTAGGATTGACATATGGAATTAAACTTGACTTCAATATGACGCCCATCTCTAACGCAAGAACACAATAGATTTGGAGGTCATGAGGTTAAAGGTCAAGATCAACTGGTCCACTGATTTAGAAAGACTAGGATGCATGTTAAACCAAACTTTCCATCCGAAACCTTCTGTATTGCGCATATAGCTGACCTGCCAACAGGGGAAGAATCTGATTGATTTTGGGGTTTTGGGGTCACAAGGTGAAAGGTCATGGATACAGTTCTCATCTGTCAACATATTCGTTTCCGTATGATAAGTCCAGTTTGGATTGTTATATTGGTTTCAATCTTGACATATATGACCTCCAATAAAGTAAGAACTGCTTTGATTTTGGGGTCAAAAGCTCAAAGGTCAAGCTCATGGGGCCATCTATCCCCATATTAATTTCTCGATGAAATATGAAGTTTGGGTAGAGGGGTTGGCTTCAAACTGATCAAATGACCCATAATGTCAAAGAGCTCATAAACATACCCTTAAAGACAATTCAGCTGAGGATCGAGACCTAAGGGTTCCTAGTTTCTTGTACATATACGTAGCCAATGATATATTTTGGGGTACCTAGTTACACTTACAACAGTTGAGGTCATTTGGTATTTGTTGTTCACATACATTCAGAATCAGATATATATATATATATATATATATATATATATATATATACATAAAATTATATATCATCATGCAAACTATTAATTAATCCAACTCATCTAACTGGACTTTCACTCATAAGACGTACACTTGGATCACTTGGACCAGGAACGCTATGGATGACTTATGAGGTCTGCAACATGAACATACTCTATACAGTGGCGGATCCAGAACTAATTGCTAGGGGGGGCAACGACTCAGATTCTAGCTTGCATGGTGGACGAGGGCGCATAGCGGCCGAGGGGGGAGGGTGTGGGAGGGGGTGTCCCCCTCACACGGTGAGGAAATTTTTTGAAGATATGTTGATTAAGAAGTCAAATTTGAGCATTTTCGGGCTCTTCTGTTTGTTGTATTGAGGGTGTGGGAGGGGTTATCCCCTCACACAGTGAGGAAATTTTTTGAAGATATGATGTTTAAGAAATCACATTTGAGCATTTTCGGGCACTTAAACCAGACTTTTTTTGTTTCTGATAAATTGGAAACAAAGCAGAAGTTTTAGAATATAGGCCTTAATCACTTCTGTTTGTCCTATTGAGGGTGTGGGAGTGGGTGTCCCCCTCACATGGTGAGGAAATTTTTTGAAGTTATGATGATTAAGAAATCAAATTTGAGCATTTTCGGGTACTTAAACCAGACTTTTTTTCTAATAAATTGGAAACAAAGCAGAAGTTTTAGAATATAGGCCTTAATCACTTCAGTTTGTCTGAAAAGTTCTAAAAGTTTAAAACCATTTGTCACCTTGTTATACCTCGTGACTTCCTAGTATATGAATGGTCCAGACACTGGTGTACTGGACTTTATCTTCCAGCGCTGCCAGTACAAGGACTAGCTTCAAGTGGACACAGTATCAGAGATATAAGACTTTATTCATTGGGCATTTACTCATGTGACAAGTTGTTATTTCTGGTACTGTTTGTTCCGTGTGTGTTTAATGCAGTGCTGATTATCCTGAATTCTTGATGTAATATTTCACTGTCAAGAAGTTTATAAAGGCAAGGTTAAAAAGTACCTTTTTCAAGAAAACCTTGAAACAATTTACAATTTTCATGAGCCTGAAAAAAAATCTAGGGGGGGCGATCGCCCCCTGTGCCCCCCCTTGGATCCGCCACTGCAGTATAGATACACATTAGAGGCCTGCACGGACCGGAATTTAGAGTCCGAACCCGCCCCTCACCGCCCCTCACCTATAAAGAATAAATCGACATTCACCCGCCCAGCACATTTAGCTTTCAGTCGCACCCGCCCCGCAAAACAGCCCTGCTGTTATGTATAACAATATTTTAAGAGATAGTATCATGGGAGAAATGTATTGCGTAAAACAACATTTCGGGCTGCAAGAATCCGCAAAAAAATTTATGCAGCCCGCCCGGCATTTCTCAGTCTTTAAAAAATATTGGGACCGCTCGGCCCACAAAAAAAATTATTTAAAAAAGGGCCGCGGGGCGGGTTGTGGGCCCTCCTGGCGGATTGAGGCCCGCGCAAGGCTCTAATACACATACATAGTTATAAGAACACAGCCTCTGCTGATGCCAGGTGCTCCATGAGTTCAAATATTGTAAACACAGCTCGAGACTTGTCACACATTGCATGTAAACATAGCCCGGGGCTCGCTGCACTTGCAGCCACGCGTGGGATTGAACTAGTTTCGGTCCGTTATGTTCTCACAGCCTGAATTGTACTCTGCCTTGTACCTACTTTAAGGGCATAGCCCTTTTCAGACTATGACGAGCCAATAAATAGGGTGGAGATCTGACAACTATGTTTTCAGTGTAGCCTCCAGCCTCATCGCTATGTCTGACATAGTTAACACTTGGATGGAAATGCCCATTTTTTTCAAGGGAGTTGCATGTCTATGTGGATACGAAATTGATACACAAACACACACACACACACATATATATATATATTGATCACAAAATAACGTTATACTTATTACTCAGACGCAAGATGAATGATAGCATGGCTATAGCGAACGGATGGCGACGTTGTTGAAAATCATGTGACCATCTATGTTCCGTCAGCTAGACGTACATGTCTTTTTTTATTTTATTATTTAGTTTCTTTTATTTTTAATTTGTAGATTCTTATCTTCTTCCCAATTATCAAGTGGATATTTTTTATATGATCATACTTCCTTTTGTTCTCATTATTGCTATTATTATTATTATTATTATTGTTATTATTATTAATTTGACACAAATGCGTATATATATATATATATAAATATATATATATATAATGTATATATAGTTCATTTGCTTTGAGTTTTTGCGACAGTGTTGCTTCGTTGGATATGTCCTCGGGCTGCTCCGATATAACAGGAGCAGATCTCGATTCTATTTCATTTGAGCTATACACTGATATTACTTCCACAGAAATACTGCTATACAAATCGGCTGAGGTAACGTACTGGCCTTTTATTAATTAAAAACACTCACATATGGCACACTCTGTCTCTGGGATATATTGAATTACATTATATCATTTTGTCTGGAAAATATATATGATGCACGATACATATTACAATATATAGACTGACAAATTGCAGAAGAATTAAATATACAATTTAAAAACTAATTTTACATATAATAATGCCAATATAGGGACTTATAGAACCCTTGCCGTTAGCAGCTGCCCCGGGAAAGTGTTCTTTCGTTTTGGGACAAGGCTGCGTCCGTCAACATTGTATAGCACTGTTCATGAAGATGACTACTAGTGGTGTGCCGATTATTTGTTTAAATCGGTAATTGTTTTTTTTTTCAAAATCGATTTAATCGATTGCATTTTCATCGATCGATAAAAAAAGTTATGTATGCACGTGCAATAAATGAAATCCTGTCAAAGATATATGCGAACACAAATTAAACGAACAACATCAAAACGGAACCTATAATCGCAGCCAATTATCATCCGAGATCATGTCGGCCTTAGATGTGGGGGGGGGGTGTTGTTGGTTTTTATTATGTATTCTGATGTACATGTAACACTCTTAACTGGGGCCAATATTTTAGATAGTGGTGTTTTATATACTCTATTCAAAGTAATAGAGATAGTATATAAAATACTCGATTAAATATCGATCATCGGTCGATTTTATTTTTCAATCTTTGATTATGACTTTAAAACCAACTAGTGACTAACACCAGATATAGTTAAGCCGACTAGAGTGGTCCTGACAATGCCTCTTGTAGCATTGCGTACAATATATATATAACCAGACATTAAAAATTATCAAGCGGTCCATACGAATATCGTGGATGTCATAACAGTTACATTCACGAAAAGAGACTGCAAACATATTATTAAAAATTTGATAGAAAGTGTTACACATATGTTTCAAAGTATAAAAAAAACTCCAATACAATAATCATACAATCAATAAAAATAGAACAGGCAAAACTTTTTCCTTAGACAAACCTTTTATTTTCTGTAATGTTTAAATATATTTAATTGTATTTTTCTTTATTACGGCAAAGCATATATTACATTGAAATATATAAATGGAGGATCTACTTATGGAAAGAAACAAAAACAAATATACAGTAAGACGTACTCAGACATGGAAATAGACCAAAGCGACAATTACAGGAAAAATCAATTACACATACAGTAAAAGATCGGAATTACGACCACCAGCGGGACCGAGATAAAGTGGTCGCATTTCCGAGATTTTCTCCCAAGTGAGGTTTAAACATATATTTGTTTCTTTTTTTAAGGAGCTATAAATTTATATTTATAATTACTGTAAATCCGCCTGAATCTCCATGACAAGACAGGAAATTAAACCATATTTTTGTATAAGTTTGTTCATGATTATTGAAAAAAAAGGGAAAACTTACAAAAACAATACAAACATATATACAATGAATGTGTGTACAATATTAATGCGTCATATATCATAATATTCTCAAACCAACAGACTCATTCCTGACAAAGTTTATATAGTGAGAAACTGATTCATACATAGCAACCTATTAGTCTCACAGCAATTTAATACACGATTAAGAGTCTCTGCCTAGCTGTGAAATATGCACATTCTTGTAACCATCACCTGGTAAAATATACATGCTCAGTCAATCAAGGAGCGTTCATCCTGTTTCAACAGTCAATTCACAATTTCAAAACATTTAGCCCTATGCTAAAAGTTTTAAATGAACCAATCCTAAATCTTTATTGACAAGTGAGATCTTAGGAATCTATATAACACTCATATAATTAACGACAGGCCTTTGTAAGGTTATGACACCTTGACGCAAACATTCCTAGATAACAAAACATTTGTTACCTGTTTTTTTAGCACTGTATGATTAACAAGTTTGTATATATTTTAAATAAAAAATCATGGGGTTTAATGATACATTATAATACACATAAGTCTCCGCATTAGCTATATCACACTGTCTGAATCTTTTTTACCTAACCAACATTAATGTTACATTAACGCCCCAATTTCGAGTCACAACGAGACCCTCCGATAACAACAACAAAAAGTGCGACAGACATCTTATCCAATGTTTTGACATGTGTAACCTGTCAAACAGGGCACCTTTATTTTCAGAACGTCATGATTTCAAGCTAAAATACATTGAATGGAAGCGTATAATCTTAAATGATTCAAATTCTGAAACCAACTGTTTAATTTCGTCTAGAGTGGGCCCTTGTAACTGATCTTTTGGTGTAAATTCTATACCGTGCTTATCAAAAGTGGAACTGATCGGTGGAGTCTTTGTTTTAATAATTAACAGTGGGCTCTGCGAATCTTTCACATCTTGCGGTACTTTGGGATGTGTTAGAAACATATGCTCTCGGTAGTGATGTTCCCAGTTTGCATCGAATTTATCGATATTTAACACTTTATCCAAAGTGCACATTTTCTTCGGCGCCCCGGGACAGTGGAACTTCGGTAGGATCAAAATACGTTTTAGATGGGTAGCGATTTTCAATGCCGTATATAAAGCTTTTATTTCCATGTATACGTATTCTGGTCGTCGGTTTTCATAAGTAAGGTACGTGTTTGTGGTGTTTGTGTAATACCCATCTGTGTCTATGATCCAATGCCCGGTTTCTTTAGCTCGTATCCTTTTTATCCTGATGCTGTAACTCCAATTGTTGTGGAATGCCACCACTGAGGTTTTGTTGAAGGCGTAAGGATCTATAATTTTCCAGTGTAACTGGAACCCCGAAATGAACTGCTGGAATGGAAGCAGATGAAATTTGAGGGTACCATTATTGGCCAAATGGTGTAGTATTTTTGTGAATTCAGCTTGATCCCACAGTGTTGCGTCCCTTGCCATTCTGTCATTAAAGGTTTTTAAGAAATTGAGACACTTTTTCGTCGGCCTGAAAAAAACTATTCCGACACAAACTTTCTTTGTATTATCTGGCCTGTCTTGCTCAATCTCAAGATCACAATCCTTGCAGTTGAAATAAGGAAATGGGTTTTGCCTGAAGAATACATCCAGGTCACACAATAACACAGAATACCCCAACTTCATTACCGATTCAACTATGACGAACTTCATAGCTCCTTTCTTTAGAAAGCCAGGACTCTGGAAACCATTCTCTGATTTCGCAATGTGTATCAGTGAGCTTTCCAAATAGCTTGGGTAGCCTTCGGCAGACAGCGTCCTCTGGGTTAGTTCCGAGAGGGCCACCGGAAGTAGATTGCTGACACCATTTGCTTTAAGTGACTCAGCAAAATTGAGAAACATTTCTATGTATGCATCATCAACAATTACTACGGTAACACTGCTGGCGTTTGAAGCGTCGACCTTGGTCGCTATATGGGAGGCTATTTCGACTAAAGTCAGGTTTGTTTTCTTCGACCACTCTGGAAACATGGTTTTGGAATTCACTGACATGTGGATTTGTGAATCGATTGACTTATCAGTCCTTATTCTTCTTAATACAATGGTAGTCATGGTAACAAAGATGAGGCCACAGGCGACGACAAAGTACCAAAAACGTATGGCACGTATTCTTCCTCGAATCCTCATGAATTCTTAAACAAAGAATTTGTGTTAGTGTAAGATCGAAATACAGTTGTCGAATATTTCTACTTACAGTACTAATAATACAAATAAAAGTAATAATTTAAGTGTAAATTGTAGGTTAAGCATTGTTCTGTCGTACAATGCAATACTTTTTTTACTAAGTTAACGTTTTTATTTTGCCATAATCCAAAGAACCTAATTGTTTTGTG
The DNA here is from genome assembly GCA_026874595.1 of Sipunculus nudus. Classification (NCBI taxonomy): domain Eukaryota; kingdom Metazoa; phylum Annelida; class Sipuncula; order Golfingiida; family Sipunculidae; genus Sipunculus; species Sipunculus nudus. The sequence continues at coordinate 43,950,161 of CM049322.1, read as the reverse complement.
CTCGGGGAAAGTTTCGTGGTTCCACTCTTATTATTCCTTGAGATACTGAAGTTTATGTTTTGCACTCTCTGCAAAAATTTCTCTGCAGAAATGGCAGTTACCGTTTGCCTTGGGTTTTTTATAATATTTTAAAGCAGAACTGCCGGTTAATTGTTTAGCTACATAGAACTGTGTACTTTGATAAAGGTCAAAAAGAGAGCAAATTGTTTATTTTCTGTAACGATAAGTTGCTAGAGATTCATTGAACAACAAATGTGAACAAATGGGAGCAACACATGAACAGAAAGTGTTAAATTTATTGAAATATGAGTTTGATGTATGCAATGAGTGGAGGCAATTACTTGGCAATAAGATCCCTGCTTTTTCATACTTATATAATGATGTTATTTTTCGACAATGGCTTCTTCTGAGTATGTCTAAAATTAAAAATTCACTTAAAATATTTCTCAATATGAGCAGTATCTTACTGTACGTTTTAACAGTAAATTTCTGTAACTATGTATTGCGGTATATTACTGTTAATAATAATGCATTGAGGGAATACAGCAATGTATGATGGAAAGTACAGATCTTCTACTGTATCTTTACAGTATTAGTTGTTGTTTGGACTAAGTTTTTACGCAAATTACTGTAATAGTTTTGCCATGCATTTTGGGAGAATGATGCCACAACGTTGTTAATGTTTGAATGAATACCGCATCCAGATTACGAGCCGATAACCTCAGGTATATTCGGTGAGTAAATGTTTCGGGATTATAAACGGGGCTTGTTTATTGACTGGTCCTCACTACTACCTAATAATTAGTCCAACAAAACTATACTCTGTCTGGTCATGCTATAACCCTCATCCTATTAGGAAAAAAATGACAACGACCCCCGTACAATTCACCCCCCCCCCCCGAACAATTAAAACCTCAGACAATTACCCCGAGACAAATTACCCCCGGACAACCATCCCCCGGTCTTTTCCACCTGAGACAGTAATGTCATTATATACATTTCTAAAGTATAAATCATACAAAATTAAGTACCATTATATATATATATATATATATATATATATATATATATATACGTATGATATGAGGTTATGAAAAGTATGATGAGCATCTTTATACATATTTATACATACTGGCAGGGTTGCTTTCAGGGTTTCATTTATTCTGATTTTAACATCGGATAACCAACATAGATCACATACGAACAGGAAACATATCTTAAACAATGATAACAATCCATTACTTTAAATGTCCATGAGACAGCCATGCAGAACGGAATGCCTCCATGCTTTGAGCTCTTGAGTGTTTTGTATTTCACAATTTGGCACTTCATGCACTACCGAAACTGTAAATATATATTTGATGGTACTTGACGTTTTAAAATGGATACTTTAAAATTTATATTTTACACCTTGATGATAAATGTTTGTCTCCGGATGGAGGTTGCGGGGCAGGGGAGTACGGAATGGTATTTGGCATTATTAACCGATTGGTTAATGACCTTGGGATAGTTTTTTTTCTAGAATAATTATCTGCGGGTAATCGTCCGGGCTATTTTTTCCGGGGGGGGGGGGGGGGAGTTGTCAGGGGTAATTATCCAAGGGATAACTGTCCTGATGCTTTCACACACATATATACCTACATATAGACACATTAGTCTGAAATTTTTGCTGCTTCAAATGTGTTCTTAAGAGGTATCAATACAACAAAATGGGTATAGTTTTTTCGTGTTGAATTTAATTAAACTTTACAAATGATAAACGCTCACGTTTAAAGCATACGCTTAAATATTGATATAGCAGTATTCTGACCAGAAAATGTAGATGAGTGCAAACATTTTAGGCACATATGTCAAAACTTAAAACACACGTCTACGACTCGGACATTTTAGTTCTCTAGATTGGTTTTTATTGTGTACACTTTTTGTCCCCGTGACTTTGTATTACTCTCTGGGTGCGTTTATAGAATATTAGGTAAATTATGTATTCACGATCACTCTTTTGAAACAATCAATTAAAATGGGTAGGTTTTGCTTGACATGTTTTGTTAATTTGAACAGTTGCAGTAGCAGAACTCTTTAAGTCTCTAAGCACAGCTGAGGTGCTGTTTCCCATGTTTCCCATGTGGTCATATATCGGAGAATATAGAACTAAATGCAAGAATATATTTGTTTACCATGTCGTCTCTCCCTCGCATTCAAATCCAATAGTAAAACAATAGTAAACAACTACTATTTTAAGAGAGGAGTCTCTTTCTTGACTTAGTCTGACATAACTTAAGAAATTAATAAAAACCAATGACAGCGCGAGGGACCTATTCACCTACCAGGTGTGTCATTTACACATGAAATAGTTTTTTTTTTCTCTTCAATATATTATGATTTCTGCTTAAAGTTTTTTTTTTTTTTTTTTTCTAAACCCGTTTGCTTACCCCTGTGCAAAGCAGAAATAAGGACATGAACTTAACCTCAGGAATTGGAATCAAATAGTCTTGACTCGAATGGCATGGACTCTCTGGTAAATAATCGACTAAATCACTGTTATAAATGGCGATATGTTGAATTATATGATATATAAATGATGTAATAAGATGCAGGGGGGAGAAATGTTAAAGCTGGAGCTCTCATTCCATCATATTTCCCGGAATATATCCCTTTCTTTTGCCTTTCGATACTAAATCTGCAAACGCCACTCCCTTTTATGTGTTTGTTTATTCCTTTGCCCTATACACACATGATTTATAGTGTTGCCTTCTCCTTAAAATAGAATCATATTGCCAATAGTTCTATAGCATGTTGCTTATTTCTGGTACACAAGCAGAAATAAGTTCCCACCGGGCCTGATCACGGGCGCACACATTTACGTTGCGCACACCACCTGCTGCGTTATGCTCAAATATACAAATCAAGCGGTCAGACTAATAACCGAAAGGACCAAAAAGCACCGAAAAGGACCAAAAAGCACCTAAAATGCTACAAAATTCTCACCTATTTCTATTTCTTAATGGTCTTAAGTTAGATATTTTGTCGAATTTGGTACAAATATTTACGTAATTGTCAAAAAACATTTGCCAACAGTCACCACCATTATCAACTGTCACCGGCAAAATCCAGTGCAGGACTGGTATGCACTGATGACACCTGGTGGACATTTTACATTCCAAATTCACCACGAGCCCGATCACAGTTGTCAGTATTTGGGTTATGTTGACAATCTCAGTTTACACAGTTTTTCAAGCTGATTTGTACCACATTCAACCAAACGTTCTATTTAAGGCCACTTAAAAGTATAAGTAAGTGATAATCTTTGTGCTTTTCGGTCCTTTTCGGTGCTTTTTGGTGACTTTCGGTCCTTTTCGGTTATTAGTCTGACCCCAAATCAAGCAATTGCGAGCTTTAAACTGGTGAATTTGAGTCGCTGAACTTGACAACGCAATATGATATTGCCTCCGAGAAGCTTCAGTAACTGGCCCGATTTTTAAGTTTTACTTTTTGAAGTTGCAGAATTTACTTTTTTTAAATTCATATGTATACATCAAATGGAAATGAAATCAACAGTGATTACAAGGAATAAATGTGCCTTCGTCCTCCTTCAGTAAACATACGTTTATATACTGAAGGGAAAAGCATAAGTTTTCACGGTAGATATATATTTTAGAATTACCTAACAATACAAGTAGGAAATATGATCATATAATGTTTAGTAAAGAAAAAATTTGGTGTCAGATGCAATTCTTTTAACATTTAAGCTTTTCACGAAATCTTTGTTTTTGACAATTTTAGTACATATTTAACACCTATGTCCTGGAATAAATAAGCGTCTGAACCTCTTAAACCTATTTAACCAACATGTATTTAGTCAACGTTGATTTGCTGTGATTTCACTTGTGTGATCGTCAATCCAACTAACTTACGCCAACACCGCTCAAGTTGGCCATAGTACTCACGGTTGGGTGTTGTCATTTCTGCTGTGATTGATATTGACATAGTCTTCTAAACACTTAAATAAACCAAAGTGCTTTATGGTTGTGTTCTCACTGTTTTGGCAAGCTAGAAAACTCATATAGTTTTTTTAATAAACCTCTTGTACAGTTAAAATTAAGCAAACGCTTGATATTATGTATATCGCGGCATTGTGATCGGAAAATGTGGATGAATGAAAACATCTGTCAAGAGACTTAAATGCTCGGCCACGACTCCGACTTTACTTTCTCCAGACTGGATTATTTAGTGTGCACTTTTGGTATATACCCTTTTGAAGCAATAAATTAAAATTTGTAGAAAACGCTTTGTTATTTTGAACGTAGAAATTCGTTAAACCTACTCATACAATTACAGAAATCTAGTCACTTGTAAGTCTATATGTAGAGTCGAGGATAAAGAAATAAATGCAAGAACGAATATTTTTTACGGCCTGGCCTATCACCGGCACTCAAGTCTCGCCAGAAGAAGGGGTTAGGCCGTATGTCATATTGTATTTAGTCAGTAAACAGCTACCATGTTTACAGAGAATTCTTTCTCCACCTCGTCTCTACACGACATGTCTCCTGGACACCTTATTGATCTCATTCATTAATCCCAGCCTGCTCGTACCTTACGGTCGGCTGACGCCTTCTAACTCCTGTTGCCTTCAAATCGACTGGTAACATGTTCCCACCGTGCCTTCTCCATAGCTGAGCCAATATCATTGAACAATCTTCCTAAAGGGATCTTCGAAACTGTTCTAATCTCCCTACTTTTAAAACAAAACTTTAAACTTTCGTTTTCAGAGAGAAAAACGTCTACTCACAATTTCTGTTTTTTTTATATTCTTGTTTTAGCTTTTGTAGTATAATTCATATCTTGTGTACTTCTGTGAAGTTATTTTACATATCTTTTTTACCACTTAATATGTTATATTCTGTAATGCGCATTTGAGCAGTATCACGTCGAAAGTGCGCAATATAAATATACATTAATAAAAATAATAACAAAAGAGATGTCATTAACACCAAAGACCGCAAAAGCAAAACTGAATTCAAAGGGAACTCTAATGTGAGAGTTTAAACCTGTCATTCTATCAACCTTGTCAGTGCATCCATCTCTGAGGCATTAACCAAACATCCCATGACCTATACCTAGCGCCATACTTGAAAATGCAGTAATGTAATTGTAATAAATCCAAATATGCATTGGACCATGCATATGCTCTGTTTCGATTGACACAGAGTGTGCCTAGTGTGTTATAATAGCATATCTTCTTCTGTGTACATATGGTCAAACAAAGACTATACTCTTTTGCTAACATTGCTCATTACACGTAATTAATCTGTATTTACATGAATAGATGATCATTGCTCCTGTCTAAATCTTTGACTTCAGACTGGACAGGGTTTATCATGACAAACACATGCAAAAAAAATCAAGGAATAGCATTTTTAGGAATTTATCTTTTCCATTTCCGTAATATTGCAAGGCGCCAAGACTAAATGGTGAGAAGATAGTTTGGGAAAGTAATGAGCAACGGCAGATGCTGCAAATTGTTCACTGCGGGCGTACCCCAGGCTGGGATGGACGGAAGGACGAACTCATATAAGAAAAGATATATAGAGGTGTTCCCTACAGAATACAAATAATTCTTCTTCAGCCTTTCAGTACTAATGTTCAAATGGTACTGTCTTTTACGATTTTTGTCCCTATTTTGTCCCATTTTCTAAAATGTATGGATATCTTATATTTCCGTTTTGCTTATAAATTCTTATTTTTTCTATATATTGCTTATATCTCCTTACAAAGTCTGACATTAAAATACTTGAGTTGTGATTATATTATAATACTACTGTTCTTATACATGGATTTTTTTTCAAAATAATGCATACCATCTTAGCTTTATTTTCCCCTCCGTTGCCCCCTTTTTTTAATTTCAGACGTTATTTCACATAAATGCAAAGATTAACTTTTCATAAACTGTGATCTACTTATTGTTCCAGAGAGGTTGTAATTGTTCCTAGTTATTTGTTGTTGGTTTATTTGAGACACGAGACCAACCTTTCATGATGGTTTATAAATAACTGGTATTTTTATGGTATTCTATGATATTCAAGGACTGAACCAATTTTCTCAAAATACGACATTGGAAGTCCATTCTATGCAATATTTAATCACATAGACTCGGCATTTAATCCAAATTATTCCCTGCGTTTTCAATCTGCTGGCTAAGTATAACATAATCTAATAAATCTGAAGCAGCATAGAAGGATGCAGGTAAACATAGTACATCCTTCCGTCTATTTCTTCTCCGTAAATTGTTCGAAATATTCCTGCCCTATGAAACAATGTTAAATTTGTTTTTGTTTTTTTTTTTTTTGGTACAGGATCTCTCAGTGTTACTGTGCCAATATCAATACAGAGTTTCATACTAATGTTTTCATCACATGCCCGATGACAAGACTTTACATTGTTCCTTATCTTGACATTTATCCATAGTATCCAATATGTATGAACTTGGTTCGGCTTCACTATGTTTACTTGCCCCTATTCATGCCGCTTCAGATTTGATATAATAGAGATGCAAAGAATATAATTGTAAAAATAAAATTATATCGTGCTAATTAAATGTAAAAATGTATTCCTGAAAGGAAATGTTTTATCATCTGCAAACATGTCATTTTAGTTCATATATACCAATATTCACTCTTTTTTTATATTTTTATTTATGCACACTTCATGTGTTTACACCTGAAAATCTAATATGAACAAATATGTGGATATCGAATCCCATTGTTTAGTAATCTTAGACAACAAAATTATTTAATGTTGGAAAAACATTTTTAACAGCACAGCTTTTCATCTTTTTATGCAAATATTTTATCCAGTTACTGGACATTGGGCAAACGACTATTTTTTTTTTTTTTTTTTTTTTCAACACTTTACAGGAAGACATGTTCTAATGAGTCAATTGCTGCTTTAAAGTCAACTAAAAATAGAATTCCTTCTTTTTGTTTTGTATCACAATATTTCAACGTATCTCTAATCAAGCGAATTGAATTTTCAATATAGTGTCCTGGGTCAATGCATTCTTTTCTGGATGGACAAACGTGGAACTAGAATTTTACTAAACACCTTACAGTCTACGTTTATCCAATTATTTAGTGTACTTTCATTTAAAAAATCATGTATCGCTGTTGCTGTGAAATTACCAAAATTTAAGGCCTTATTCTGTGCGTTTTTGAGTCAATTTCAATTCCTTCCAAAGATTTATCATATTCTTCTGAGGTTTCATCTGCAGATTTTGAAATCCTTTCCATATGATAATCATGAATATGAGACATTCTTTTATTATTCGATTGCGAACTATTTCAAACTGCGCTCACCCGTGCTCATACAAATGAACTCTAGATCAAACAATTATATAATCTGTGATAAGTTCATAGCAGTCTTCATGTTTCTGCTTTAAATGTTGCATTTTTCAATAATGCCAATATTTTCACATTCTAAAATATTACTCTCAAGCTGCACCACTTTTCCTCTGCCCAAAATGCTTAATTCTATTAGCTCTGCTTTTTTTCTCTTGAGTAGGCCTATGCAATTGTGAATTTGCTTATATCATAATTGTAATAAGTTATATTCGCGGTTTTAGCATTCATATTTGTATGATAATTTTCGTCTTTTAAATTAGTTATAAATATATAGTCTTCAGCTAAAGAATAATTACATTTCCAGTATGGGGGCCCATTATTTGTTTACCTATAGTTGCCATATATCACACAGATCAAAGTTTTGAATATTTCTAATCACGGAGTCTATTTAAAAAGTTGGCTTTTTTTATGATTTTACGTATTATGTGGTAGCACCACTCTTGCTTAGATTCACTGTGTGGACAATAAACAATAACTAGTAAAAATGGACAATCATGTATAAAAGTATTTAAAATATCTGTACTCTTTTTCAGTGACACGTTTAATGGACCTGAATTGCAATTTTCAACCTCTTGTCGGACCATTTCCTATTGGGAGAAAAGCTACTACAGTGTATTTACCCATCTTGTAAGATTTCTCTCTTCCCATGTGTCAAGGTGATGTACAGCTGCTCTTCTGACTGATAAGCCCAGGGTATCCCCTTTAACTGTCACTTTGAACTTGGACCTTGAAATAATGCTGCATAATATTTTGTGTTCAGCCGGTTCATACTTTACACGTGGTCAGGATCTAGATCTTCGTATATATTTTTCAAGACGTCAGCCACTGTTTTTGTCACTGTTCAATTGCCACTTCCGCTCTTAACAGTGGTCATTATCAATCTCAGGATCCCTCAGGGTTTCAATAAATGCTATGTAGATTATCAATATTTTTTTAATCCTGTCAAGAAGTAACAGCTTTTTTTTCCATATGGCATCAAGGTTTGCCTTGGGGTCGTTTGTCGTTTCCATGTTGCCAGGGGAACGTGGCCGGCGATCGATCAGCTGATTGTCACTTTGACTTGAACTCAGGGTTGTGCTATCGCTGGCATTTCGCAAATAAATGCGAATTTACTGGCCTAAAATTCAAAAGTCTCTCTTTTAAACCGTTGCGAAACGATCTGCAAACATTTCTTTAGCATCGTGTCACTTACATATGTTGACGCTGCCAGCCCTATAGTTTCGGACCAGTCCATTCAGCGCTGCCGGGACATGTGCCCTAGACGCATATTGATTTAGACTCTTCCAATGCAATGATAAAGTGCAAGATATTGGTTCTACTTCCATACAAACCGCATTGTATATATGATTAATATGATTCTTAATGTAATCAAAAATAAAACTTGCGTACATTTCATCAGAGTTTCTACCTTTTAGAGTGCATAACATTGCATAATTTGGGGACTGAATAAAAAAAAAATTCCCCACTGCAGCAGTTGGACACACACCTCCCACAACCCCCCCCCCCCCCCCCCCGGCCATGCGAACACCTATCACTTTTTAGTGTGATAATCCTTTCTCTTCTGGTCTTCAGTATTTGTATTTACTATGCAGGTTAATACATGGAGGTTCAGCTGCTAGTAAGTGTGTAACGGGTTAATTTGTCCCCTCTTCTCTCTCGCTTTTCTGTTTACATTGGTTACGTGAACGGAAGTATGATATATATATATATATATATATATATATATATATATATATATATATATATAATTATATATATATGAGTCGTCTTAGAAGAGTTGTAAAGAGTTTTCTCCTGTCGAATGCACGCGCACTCCTATGTCATGTTATACATGATGCACCATTAGGCATAATATATAATTGATTGCCTAAGAATAGCATGGTGTGGAGTCTGTTATCTCATTCGGAGAATGGCCAGCAGTCATCAAGTCGAATTTATACATATCTTATACAGGTAAACAGATGTCTATTTATACCGTTACGGTTTTGTCACGGAACGAGCACTCGAGCAACATAAGGAATGTGTTTTTTTAGTGCTCGAGTCAAAAAGGTGTACATCTTACCCTAGTGACCTGTTAACTGCTTTTTTCTGCTTCATATGTATGAGTCACCTGTACACTCCATATCCTTTTTTCGCCTGTTTACATGCCGGAGTCACCTACCCCGAACCTCATAGACAGACGATCTTTCAAACACTCGAACTGAGCATGCTCGTATGAAAGAATCTAAAGCCAAAAAAAATAAAAGGTATGGTTCTCAGGCACCGCCCGCATCAATTTTAAACCCCCGAATGCAAAAAAAAAATTTATTTTGATTTTCATTAGATACTTGCAGCTGCTCGGATATTTCATTAAAGAAGATAAAATCATAAAATTTCTTTTGTTATCTAGTGCTTTTACTTGTTTAGCAAAATTAATCTGTCATTATCATGCTTTTCCCTTATCATTTGACATTTTTTCGAAACATACAAAAATGAATTAAAAAAAAAAAAAAAACCGCCCGCCCGCATTGATTTCGGGAAAAAAAGTGCCTGAGAACCATACCTTTTTTTATTTTGGCCTAATGTGTGCTCTTGTGGATATTTATGTGTGTGTGTCTTCGTGTGCTTTTGCCGACTCCTTTAATTTATACAAGTTATAATGCGGAGTATAACACACCCGTGCCTGTGTTTCAATAAAGCTGTATTGCTTGTCACTTTTTTTTTACATTTACTTTTGTAACTACCGAAACTCACGGACTTAGAGATATCAAACAACGTGTTAGTCTACTAAAAGAAGTAAGGTGCTGTTCACAATGTTTTAGTGTGCGTGAAAAGAAATAAATGTCAGGATATTATATTATTAATTTTTTTTTATGACATGGCCTTACCTCGCAATCATTTCCCGTCAAAAGAAGGAGTTAAGCGGCATGTAATCATATATTTACACAGTAAACAGCTGATTTGTTTCCAGAGGAATCTCTTTCTTGACTTAGTCTGGATTTACCAAAGAAATGCATTTAGCCCCAATGACATCGAGGAAAACATGATTGTAGTGGGTCTTTTTATATATAATTTGTGCATGTTATATACACATTGGATATAGTGCTGCTTTCTCCTCAAAGAAATTATATCTGCCAATAGTTCTATAACCTTTTCTTTAACCTTTACACGAGTACACATAAGGTTGCACCGGGCACGATTAGTGGAGCAAAACATTTCCATAGCGCACACGTCACCTGATTCCGAAACGCTTAAACATGTAAGTCAAGCTTTTGTGCATGAACTTTAAACTTTTGAAGTCTCGCATAAGAGCCCTCCGTGGGCCCCAACCTACCCCGCGGGCTGCAGGGCCCGCTATCAGCCCCGCACCGCGGGCCCCCGCGGGCTGTCTATTTCATGATTTTGCCGGGCGGGGCTGGCCAAAAAAATTACCTGCAGTGCATGGCGGGTGCGGGCTGAAGGCTGGGATATGCGGGGCGAGGCGGGGCGTGCTACATGATATTTTAGAGGCGGTTTTTGAGGACCAAAAAAAAAAGTTAAAGAGAGAAAATGATTACATTTACTTAAGTACTGCATGTCTGTTTAATTCCTTCGGTTATTCCATTTTCTGATTTAGTATACAGCACTATTGAAATATAAAATTACTGAGTTTTGAGACAGATTCCTCTTTGCAGGGACCACTGGTTATAATATTGTCCAAATGTACCTGGCAGAAGTGTTGTATATTTAGACAGCTCGGTAGGCATGCGCTTGTGGCCAGTCTCAGATATTACATAAAACGGCTGAGGGTAGAGAACCACAGGTATTACCTGCACATGTGATCTTCTAATAGTCACTGCATAGGTTGCCTCTGGCTCTGTCAACAGCTGGATATAGCATTAATCCATAACTCACAGGGGCTGAGGTGTGCTCATCATTGATGAGCCAAAGAGCACTGGCTAGTTTAGATGAATGCATTGGCAAAGCAGAATGATATAAAGAACATGATGCTCATTTGTGACCATGACAAAGAGTTCTCTCCCTCTGCAGTTCCATAGCTTTCCCCCTTTCAGTTAATTAGCAGATCGTCACTGGACAGGATAAATCTCTTTGGCAAATAAAAGGTGTGAACTGTGGTGAGCAAATACTGTCCTCCAGCTGGTGCAGCTAGTGACCAGTAGTGTAACATAGTGGACTTTATTATTTGTACTATGCCTACATAATAGAAATTGATTGCTTAATGCGTGAGTTTTGTTCTATATTTTTGTATATGGCAACATACGCAAGGAAAATATGTTTAAACTTTAATTATGTAAATTATGATAGCTAAACATCTGAATAGGTTGAATTTATAATAACTTTAAATATTTAAAGGAAACACAAATACAGTATTTGATTAGTGTGTCTAACATTTCCACTTACCGTGCAGTAAATAATTATATTTTGCACAGTGGAAATTCTTAAAAATAAAAAAAAAAAATGCTTATCCTGTGCATGTGACACCCCGTCCTTACTAGCGAAAAAAAATTGAAAAAGTATTACCATCAACAAATATGGTAATATGTTGTCTGCTTACAAAAGAGGGTCATTCATTATAATATATGAAAATAAATCTTAATTTTTTAGTCGGCTTTATTTTTGGTTATCCCTTGTTTATCTGCGGGTTGAATGCGGGCTGAATTTTTTGGTAATACTGAGGGGCGACGCGGATGCGAGCTGAAAGCTAAACTCTCGGGGCGGGTGAGGGTCGATTTATTTTTTTTATAGGTGCGGGGCGGTGCGGGGCAGGTTTTTACAACTGCGGGGCACTGCGGTTTCAGGCTGAAGGTTTGTTTTGCGGGGCGGGTGCGGGCTCTAAATTTCGGCCCGCGCTGGGATCTAATATGTGTGGGTCTTCGTGTGCCTTTGCCGACGCATTGGTTTATACAAGTCATGATGTGGGGTATAACACACCCCTGCCTGTGTTTCAATTAATGTGTAGGTATTGGTTACCGAACTCACGGACTTGGATAAATCTAGCCTCTTGTAAGTCTACTAAAAGAAGGGAGGTGCCGCTCACAATGTTTTAGTGTGCGTATAAAGAAAAAAAAATTAAGAAAATATTATTATTTTTATGATATGGCCTTTCTCTCGCCGTCATGCATGTCCCGTCAAAAGAAGGAGTTGGGCGGCATGTAATCTTATATTTACACAGTAAACAGCTACTTTGTTTACTGAGGAATCTCTTTCTTGACTTAGTGTGGATACCAAAGAAATGCTTTTAACCCATATGACATCGAGGAAAACACGATGCACTTACCACGTATTTACATACCACTTATTTGATATACAGATGGAATATAGTGCTGTTTTATCATTTAAGAAATTATATCTGCCAATATTTCTATAACCATTTTCTTACCCTTTACACAAGTAGACATGAGGTCGCACCGGGCGCGAGTAGTGGAGCAAAACATATCCATAAGGCACACGCCACCTGCTTCAGTAACGCTTAAATATGGAAGTCAAGCTTTTTGCGAGCTTTAACTTTTAAAGTCTATTCTATAATGTTTCTTCTATACTTATTTATGAGTTCTTGATCATGGGAATGATAGGACTTATGGTCACATGGTCTCACTGTGGTAAACAGATCCACGTGGACTGAATTTACTTATATACACAAAAATAAGTATACATGTATGGTACAGGAGAATTAAAAAAAAAAAATTAAGATATACTTATTTGTGTAATATTTTGATGGCCTGTGATTTTGCGAATTGTGTAGAATTTTTTTTATACCGTGATTTTAACTACTTTGTGGAGTTAATGTCTTTTGGATTTAATGTCATATTATAATATATATTACCGGATTATGTGCATTTCTTTTTTTTAATGAATACATTTTTTTTCATAGCCAGTCACTTTTTATTCGATTGCTTACTTGTTATAGCATTTTAGAGTACATCACTGTGAATTGTATGCTTTACAAAATATATTATTATAATAATTATTATTATTATAAGTCCGTAAACCAGGATGATTTCGGATGAACTAAGAGCATGGGATTTTATGCAGTTTATTGCAAATGATTGTGTACATTTAACAGCTCAGCCGATATTCATTTTTGTACGTTTTCCTCTTCGTTGAAAAGTCACCAATTTCAATAAACAAATGTATAGATCGCAGTAGAGCTATTGTTACTTTTTTCTATTTTTCTTTTCAATATCGTATATATAATCTCTTTTAAAAGATCCCTGAGCGCACTATCCTTTGAAGACATGATTTTTTTTTTTTTTTTTATTTTCAATAATGCGATACGTGCATACCAATTCAGTATCAAGAGCAAAATTAACCTAGTGCCTAAGTATATTTTATACATAAACCCGTATGTTATTGAAATTAAGTGGTATTGTTCCCTTGTTATTACAATTCTTATAGGCCCTAATAAACCATGTACATAATTATTGAAATCGTTACCATAACCGTAATCTGTGATAATTTTGATTGATATTTGTGATATAAAATGAAACTATTTCATGTTTTATTTTTTTTTATATTCTGGAATAGAGTTACAATAAACTGTTTCAAAACTTTCAAATATTTAGTCTAGTCTTTTCTCCATATAATGTATTGAGGAAATCTTGTGTGTCCAAGATGTTATGTCTTTTTTTAACACATTAATGCTTTAAACTTCTTTAAATGAGATATCTCAGGCCCACTGATCACATATGATATCATATTATAAATTGGAATGCATTCGGACATCCGATGTCTCAACCCTAAATATTGGCATCCGGCATTCGAGGGGTGCACGACTATATTTACCGTCCGGAACATCCGGGACCGTCTGACACCGTCCGGGCCTCCCTGGGACCAACCTGTACCGTCCAGGGTTCAAAGACACCGTCAGAGACCACATGCAGCTTAAAAAGTAATACTTAATTTTTTAACACGCATTCTGAATTTAATTAAACCGACCGGGATACCGTCTAGGACAACAGAACCAGTCCTGAACAGACCTGACATCAACAGTATTAAACTGAGTGAGGCCCGGAAGGTCCTGGACGTCCCGGACGGTAGGCCTACATGGTCACCGGCATCCGATTTTTAGCCCATATAATTTCACATCCGAACGGCATCCGGGTTTTAGTCCACACATTTTGGCATGTGACATCCGACATCCGGGCTTTAGTCCGTACCCATTTACCGCGGAATGGAGTCCACAGAAGCCGTGCCATAAGTAAAAAATGTGTTCTTACAATGAGATAACAGCATAAACCAGATGAAAAGCAACTCAAAGTAAGGAAAAACAAGTTTTATATGTGCTAAGAACTGTTTGAACAGCAAGAACGGGAGGGGCTATTTAATGCTTCTGTTATGGCACACGGGGTTTGTATTGTATAATATGGGCCGGCCTTATTGACACACGCCGACGGGGTGTGTAAATAAGCGGGTCCGCCTAAACACCCAAAACACCGGTGTTTTGGGTACGTGTGACGAAACACCCTTTTAAATTCAAATTTTAAGCAAAATACTGGCATAGGTTAAAACATTATCATCTGTTGCATATGTCAATGCAGAATTGTGTTACTTCTGTAAAATAGAAGAAAGCCATGTAAAGCTTTGAAAGTTTTGTACAACTTACAAGTGCTCTGCTTGTTCGGTGTAACTATTTACCGTCCGGGACCGTCTGACACCGTCCGGGACTCCCTGAACACCATCCGGGACCAAGCTATACCGCCTGGGACACCAGAACTAGATTAAAATTACTTAAATGCATACAGACACTTATTGATTTTAAGTACACAATTTTATGACCTATGAAATGTCTCCATGGAAACCAGAAATTAGGTCTCTGTTACCCATATCCTTCGAGCTATGGGGCCCCAAAGTACCCCCCAGAATAGTGAAAATTTTCATACAAAAACTTCAATATCTGATCAACTACATCACTGATAGTCATGATTTTTGGCATACATATTGATCATGAGATGTTTCATCAGTTTCTGCAGACTGGTGGCGCCACCTGTATTTTTCATATTTTTACATTTTTTTTCTCTATTTTTGAGACCTTTAAGGATGTATCTGTCAACAGGGTTCAAATTGTAACGATTGGACCTAGAATCTTCATTCTTGACACACAAATTACGATTCTATCTGTTTAAAGAGAGATAAAAGATACTATAATCAGGGTTGGCAAGTTTTAGGCAGGAAGGTTTTAACCATAGGTTTTAACCTGGTTAAAACTGCCCCGCCTAAAACAGGTTTTGGGCAGGTTTTAGACACCAAAAATGCCTAAAACCTATATTTGTTTGAATTTTTGACTTAAAGATCTATAAAACTACCAAACTGGCTGGGGTGATGCAGTCACAAGGCTTTGCTGGTTTTCTGGAAGGTATCAGGTGTTACAAGTAATGCATGATTTCCTGTTGACTGGCATCATGCAGTCTTCAAAGAGCCTGTATAGGTTTCTTGAGCATGAGACCATGTTTGTGTGGTACATGGTTTCATTGGCCAATGTTAAGTTATTATCAGGACCCTTTGGGTTTCCTAATGAGTGCCCTGCTACCTGAAATGATGTAATAGAGCCTCAAGTATACCTCCTGTAACTATGTGTATCGGGGGGGGGGGGGGGGGTAGGCATGCTTGATTAGACCGGTTAAATACTATTTATCAGGGTAATGGGGTGATAAGAAAGACCCAATGGTCATAAGTCCTACTACTGTGTAATAGTAGATGTTCATGTGAACTTTCATACATAACTAGGATGATGAAATCACAGCCCTTGCCCTGAAAATTGGGGTAGGCATGCTTGATTAGACCGGTTAAATACTATTTATCAGGGTAATGGAGTGATAAGAAAGACCCAATGGTCATAAGTCCTACTACTGTGTAATAGTAGATGTTCATGTGAACTTTCATACATAACTAGGATGATGAAATCACAGCCCTTGCCCTGAAAATTGTTCATGAGTCAAACTTTTTACTGAGTGATGCAGTCAGGGCCCCTGACCATGACATGTTGGTTTCTCAGGCCTTTAGAATGAACATGGCCCAAAAGTGATTATGAATATTCTGTGGTTTGCAACATATTCACTGCAATATATTTTAGCATTTTTCAGTTTATACTAATTATAGTGTTTCATGAGGGTTCATTTTCACAATCTAATCATACAGTTAACAGAGCATTTCCATCATTATATAGACAATAAGTATGTGCACAAAATCTAAAAATTTGACAATGGATGACCTAGCTAAGGACATAAACAACTAGTGGAAATCTTGTTCATTATCAGATAATGCAAAAGATATCATATTTTAGTTTATGGCTAGCATAAAAGATCTTTTTATATTTATAAAATCAATCTTTTGCTATTTGCCATTTGAAGCTACACATATTTAAAACATACACAATATGTTAGTGAGACTACAGTATAAAGGACTATACATCAGTGTAAATGGAACAACTTTTTGAATTGGGGAAAACTTCTTTCACATATATCACAAAATTTAATCCATTGTGATCAAAAAGCCAATCAAAGAATCTGGTTATAAGCTTATTGTATTAGCATTCATTTATAAATTGGCAGTAAAGGAGGTAGGAGACCTCAGAATATGATTTTGGGATACAAGCTAAAACTGTCATTTGGAAAACCTGAAGTAGTGTTGTATTCATTTGTTGCTTTTGTTTGTATCATGGTTTATTTGTTTAGTTTGAATAAAGTGTTCCTCACTTTTAATTTGTTGAGCATATTTCTGTAATGCATTTAGCTGTGTAACAATAAAACATAGTTAAACTGCAAGACATAGGTAAGGGTAAGTAAGGTTTTAGGCAGTATAAGGCAGTTTTAGGCAGGTTATAACCTATTTTAGGCAGTTAAAGGCAGGTTTTAGGCTCTGCCCTGCCCAAAACAGGTTTTGGGCAGCCTAAAACCCAACCCTGACTATAATTGCACCGACAACTGTGCAAACAACTTCATACAATATATTCATGATAGAATGAATTTATCTCTCTATCTCTCTCTCTCTCTTTATAAAAATAAGTAACATCATATATATCTATGAGTGTCGCATATTTTTTACCATGAGGATGAGGCCTTTATTGATGTGCGTATTGCTGATAGTATTATGTATTGCAAATATAATTAATGACACGTTATGATTACTACAATATGAAATATAATGAAATATATCTATAAGGGTCGCCTTTGTTAACCATGAGGATTAGGCCTTTATTGATATGCGTATTGTGTACAAATATAATTAATGACACGATATGATTACAACAATATGGATAAGCACACGGCATGTATCAGTGACAGCACCATAGACCACAGCCGTCAAACCGGGAAGATGGTAACGGTTCAACGCATTGCATAACAACTCCTAATCACACAACTTGGCTAATTAATTATGTCACACCGACAGGCGTGCAGGGTTTCGGTGGACTAATTAGTCGCAGGCCGTTAGTGATCAAAGGGTCAGTTTCCCCCCGACTTTCGTCCTCGACTAGGTGAGAATTTTACAGGGCTAGTTCTATTGTCCCAGACGGTATATTTTGCAGGTATAATCACATTCTGAAAACATATGATTACTAACTTATAAATAATATTAACATGATCATTACCATGGCAATATAGGCCTACCAAACAATTTTATTCTTATTAAAAATATAATCATAATATCTTTTGAGTGTTAATATTATAATATGTAGTATACTTAATTTGGCTATTGCTCATGGTTGATCTCAGGCCTGTTTTGGGCTGGTTTTTGTTGTCCCTTACGGTATTCTTGGCGGAAGAAATATATTCAGAATGCACATGATTAATAATTATAATAATAATAATAAATTTATTAATAGATTAATAATATAAATAATATTAAATATAATCATTAACATGGCGTTAAACAGATATATTCATATCAAAATATAATAATCACTAGCTGTGGAATCTAATCAAATGATCTTTGAGTGTTTTGAAATGCAGTATATTTCGTAATTGTGCATTTGTGGGCAACAGCCAGGTCTGTTAATTATGGCTAGTTTTGTTGACCCGGACGGTATATTGGAGGCCCGGTCGGTCCCGGAAGGTCTGTATGCATTTAGGTAATACTTTTGAGCTTATTCTGGTGTGTGGGACGGTGTCTTAGTGACCCGGGCAGTACAGCTATGTCCGGGACGGTATTCAGGGAGTCCCGGACGGTGTCGGACGGTCCCGGACGGTAAATAGTCACACCTCTGCTTGTTTGTGACTTGCGCCACTAGGGGGCAGCGTCATAGCTGGCATAAATGGCTGCTGTGTCCTCCCTTGAACTGACCACGGCATGAAACACTCATTTGTATCTTTATTTAATTAATTTATGACACAATATTGCATAGACATATTCATCAGATGATTATTTATTGATTGTGTTACGTTTTGGGGTCAGGTTTGAACTTAAGTTGGTGTTTCGTGGTATTTCGTCACAGAAACCCAAAACACTGGTGTTTAGGGGGACTGAAATAAGCTAATAAAAGTCCAGGTTATTGACACATAGTTGAACTGCGCATGCGTCAAATCTGTCTCACTCCCGCTAGATGGCATGACGTTCACCGTGTGTCACTAACACATGCACATTTTGTGTCCATAACGGGAGTTGTTACTCTAACAGGTCTTTATTACTGTGTAGGAGAAGTGGTGGCAGTAACTGAGTAAGACTTTTTACCAAGATCTACCCTGGATTCACACCAGGCAATGCTCTGACCCGCGTGGGGCTACAGAGCGCTCAGACTTTTTTTTATGTGCGCTCTACCCTGCTCTTACAATGGACCATAAAATATTGATTTAATATTATGCAAAATATTTATATATATCAGAATATATATATATATATATATATATATATATATATATATATATATATATATGAGAGAGAGAGACAGACAGAAAAAGAGACAGAAAGAGAGAAAGAAAGAGCTATACTATATATATAATATTATATTTATCTGATATTTAAAGGAGAGAGAGAGAGAGAGACAGGGGAAAGGTAACAAAGACCTATACAATGTATAAAATTTATCCGATTTATATAGGAAAGAGAGAAAAAGAGGGAAAGAAAGAGAGAGGGAGAGAGAAAGGAAGAGAAGAACTGTAATCAGAGGGAACGTTAACAAAGACCTATACTATATATAATAATTAATATATAGTGTAATATATATGTAGACATGTTAAGACTAACAGCTTTTATCCCACCAACATATCTTGTCCCTATATTCTAAACATTGTCATTAGTCGGTTTTACTTGACATAAAAATTAAATGGCGTCATGAAACTATATTTTAAACTGATTGGATTAAATTGATAACTGTCTGTTACATCACCCAGGTTACTTCCTTGAATCACCAGCTGTACTGGGTGACCTATGACATCTATGGACCGAGAGACTTACCTTAAAGGTAACCAAATATGTCAATACTGACAATAGTATTATTGTAATGTATTATATCCTACATATATATATATATATATATATATATATATATGTATTTATATATTTTACATATAAATAACTAAAGAATATATATATATATATATATATATATATTTAGAGAAAGAAAGAGACTGTGTGCGTAAGATCACACAAGCCTATACTTATGCATAGTCTATAAAAAAATACAATGTAAATAATTGAAAATCACGTTTTGTGCTGAATGAGGTTAAAAACTACAGTTGCAGAGGCGGATCATGAGGGGGGATTTAGAGGGTCCTGACCTCTCCCCCTTTTGGAACAGAAACATTTTTTAGCGAACCTGTGAGCTAATGAGATGATGTGGTGGCGTCTGGCGTCCATCATCAGTACGTTTACCCATACTGTCTTGTAAATGACAGGCACTAGCATCACAAACTTTCTGCAAAAAATTAGCCATCTGAAAAACTCTATCGGATTTTGCTTATTTTTTGGTTAACTGCATTTTTCTTAGATTTTATAGAGAAAAAGCTAAAAAACCTTTAAAAATATCCTCCAAAACAGGTTTAACAGCATTAAATTACACTTAAAATTAATTTATTTTCATATAAATATATCACTCAGACCATGGACAGTATTAAAGAAACAGAACAAAGGTGATAGCTTTACATTTATTTGGTGTAGCATTAAAAGTTTGCATAGATGTAAAAAAAAAAACAGATCTGCTATTCCTTCAGAAACTTACATACTGTGAACTACAAACTTACTAATGTTCAACCATGTATGAAAGAAAAGTCTGAGCTTTTTTTAAGGAAATATATATAATCAGTTAAATATAAGCTAATACCATAAAGAGTGGTGTTAAAACACTTTTTTTAGGTGGGCCAAAGTTACCCTACAAGGGCCTAAGTAACCCGGTTTTACATAAACTTGCTCGGCTTTGTTGTGGGATACTTGCGCCGAGAAGTGAAACTGACAGATTTCAGACACCAATCAAGGCTGATACCACCAAATAAATACAGGAACCTAAAATTAAATAATGGGGCTGTTCCATAAGTAAAACTGTGATGTCTAAGACGAGAGGAATGCACAATAAATTCCAGTGTTCTGCCTTTTTTATGAACCCTTAACGATTCTATTTGATATAATCATATAAAACACCTTACACAATTATGCAGTTTTCTGTACTGGATAAAACCGTTCAATTGGTTTATTTAATAAATTGTGACAGTCAGATTTTGATAAAAAACTTGGTTCGCTGTTGGAACAAGTGTAAAAATTACTTTATGGTGTTAGCACAACCCATACACTAATGATGTTTATAATGTTGTTCAGTATCTACCTAGATTTACTGTGTTTATATTTTAGGTGACATATACACAAGCCCAAAGGGGACCATATAATTTACTGATGTACCTGTGTCAGTGTGATGAAATTTATATCATGTATGTTACATATCATTATAATTATAAATAAAGTATTAATAAAAACTGCAAAGGAAAGTCAAACAATCAAACATGCTTCAAAATATACAGAATTAATATATATTATATCAAGATGTTCAGATACAGACACAAACATGCATACACATTTGATAATATTATGAAACATATACCATACAATCCCAGTTATTCCAAAACAATCTTCTTCAGTGTCATCCTTCTCGACCTCTGTACAGGGTTTCCTGATCGTGTCCTGCAAGGGGCCCAGGATAAGGTAAATGAGCATTTAGATCAATTTTAGCTCACCTGACTGTAAGTCATCTGAGCTATAGCGATCACTCTTTGTTTGTCATCAGTCCAGCCATCCGGCTGTCTGTCCATTAACAAGGCACAAATTGTTTGAAAACCTGGAATAAGGTCTCTGTTACCCAATTTCTTCAAGCTATGGGGCTCCAAAGTACCCCCCAGAATAATGAAAAATTTGATAAAAAAGCTAAAAAAACTGAACAGTTATTGAATTAATGCATTGATCACCATAATTCTTTGCATGGATATTGATCATTGAGTGTTTCATCAGTTTCTGCAGACTGGTGGGGCCACCAGTATTTTTTCAATTTTTTTATCTCTGTTTTGAGACCTTAAAAGATGCCGTCATCTGTTAAAAGGGCACAAATCTTAATGACTAGACTAAGAATCTTCTGTCTTGAGATGCAGGGAGGCCCATGAAAAGTCTCTTTGGAAACCTGGAATTAGATCTCTGTTATCCAAAACCTGAGAGCTATGGGGCTTACAAGTACCCCCCCCCCCCCCCAAGAATAATAGAAAATTTGATACAAAAGCTCAAGTATTTGGATAACTAATGCATTGATCACCATGATTCTTTGCATGAATATTGATCATGGAGTGTTTCATTAGTGTCTGCAGACTGGTGGCGCCACCTGTATTTTTTCGAATTTTTATTTTTTTTTAATCTATTTTGAGACCTTAAAAGGTGCCATCATCTGTTAACAGGGCACAATTCGTAACGACTAGACCTAGTATCTTCTTTCTTGAGGTGCTGAGAGGCCCATGAAAAGTCTTCTTGGAAACTTGGAATTAGGTCTCTGTTACTCATATTCTCCAAGCTATGGGGCTCCGAAGTACCCCCCAAATACTGAAAAAATTTCATTCAAAAGCTCAAGTATCTTAACAACTGATGCATTGATCACCATGATTATTTGCATGGATATTAATCATGGATGTTTCATCAATTTCTGCAGACTTGTGGCGCCAGCTTTATTTTTTCTATTTTTTTTCTCTATTTTGAGATCTTAAAAAATGCCCTCATCTGTTTACAGGGCACAAAATTGTAAACACTGGACCTGGAATCTTCTCACTTTACATACAGATAGGTCCATGAAAAGTCTCCTTGAAAACCTAGAATTAGGTCTCTGTTACCCATATTCTTCAAGCTATGGGGCTCCGAAGTACCTCCCAGAATAATAAAAAGTTGATACGAAAGCTCAAGTATCTGAACAACTGATGCATTGATCACCATGATTCTTTGCATGGATATTGATCATGGTGTGTTATATCAGTTTTTGCAGTATGGTGGTGTAACCTGTATTTTTTATTTTTTTTTCTCTTTTTTTGAGCCCTTTAAAGAATTTGAATCTGTTAACAGGCACAAATCTCAATGACTGGACTTAGAATCTTCTGTCTCAATATGCAGGGAGGCCCATGAAAAGTCTCCTTGAAAACCTGGAATTAGGTCTCTGTTACCCAAAACCTGTGAGCTATGGGGCTTCCAAGTAACCCCCCCCCCCCAGGAATAATAGAAAATTTGATACAAAAAGCTCAATTATCTGAACAACTAATGCATTGATTCCCATGATTCTTTGCATGGATATTGATCATGGAGTGTTTCATCAGTTTCTGCAGACTGGTGGCACCACCTGTATTTTTTCAATTTTTTTATCTATTTTGAGACCTTAAAAGATGGTGTCACCTGCTAACAGGGCACAAATTGTAATGACTAGACCTAGAATCTTCTTTCTTGACAAGCAGGGAGGCCCATGAAAAGTCTTCTCGGAAACCTGAACTCAGGTCTCTGTCACCCTAATTGTCCAAGCTATGGGGCTCAGAAATACCCCCAGAATACTAAAAGTTTTATACAAAAGCTCTGGTGTCTGAAAATCTAGTGTATTGATCAACATTATTATTTGCATGCATATGCATTATGGAGTGTTTCTTCAGTTTCTGCAGACTGGTTGTACCACCTCGACTTCTTTGAATTTTTACACATGGTTAATTTTATTTTTGAGACCTTAGAGATGTGGTTGTCTGTTAACAGGGAACAAATCATAACTATTTGACCTGGAATCTTCTTTCTTGACATTCTGGGAGGTCCGTAAAAAAATCCATTGAAACCTGAAATTAGGTCTCTGTTACCAATATCCTCTGAGCTATTGGGCTTCCCAGAATAACTAAAATTTTGATTTAAAAGCTCCAGTATCTGAACAACTATTGCATTGATCACCCTGATTCTTTGAATGCATATTCATCATGGAGTGTTTCATCAGTTCTTGCGGATTGGTGGCACCGCCTAAATTTAAAAAAAATGTTAACACATTTTTTCTCTATTTATGAGACATTCAAAGATGTGGTCTTCCCTTAACAGGGCTCAAATTGTATCCATTGGCCCTAGAATCTTCACACTTGACATCCATGGAGATCTGTGAAAAGTCTCCTTGGAAACATGAATTAAGTTCTCTGTTACCCATATTTTCTGAGCTATCGGGCTTATATTCAACCCTCTGAATAATTGAAAATTTGATACCAAAGAAGGGCACAAATAAATACCATGGGGCCCAGAATCTTCTAACTTTACATCCTGAGGGTTCCTCAAAAGTTCTCCCCAGAAACCTGAAATTGGGTCACAGTGACCTGTATTTTCAGAGTTTTGGGGTATGTTTGAGCACCCCAGGAACAATGCAAAATACACACAAATTGGAAGATTCCTCATGAAAGGCTGGTTGGATTGTCATTACGTTTGTTGTGCTTATGGGTCTTGATGAAATTAAGCTAATATGCATGAACAATGGTGCCACCCATCTTAATTTGTTGTCTGTTCAAGGACATATTATCAAATTGTCAGTCGGCTGAGTGTCATGACCCATGGGTCACTTGGTAGAGTGCAGGACTCAAACCCAGGAGATTGTGAGTTTGAATCTCAGCCGAGATGGTGAGATTTTTCAAGGTCGACCCTCAGCCAAGGTGAGCGCTCTGCAGGCTTAATGGGGCCACGGTGCCCATCAGTCGTTTTTAACTCACAAAAGAGTGCGCCTTTCGGGAGTTCCTCAGTGTTATGACCCAGTCATGGGGATGACACACACCCAGGGCCCACAGGAGCCGTATACGGAACCTGGTTGATGCCAGGAAAAATCAGATATAAGGCCGTCACGTAGTCCGAAACCAGAATGGAAATCTGCAGATGTACATATTCTTAATTAAGGAAAGCATTAAAAAATGGAGGCAGTTACCTCCACCAAAAAAATAAAAAAAAAAAAGAAAACGCCACATTTCCCTGGTGGTCTATGATGTTACCTGGCCCTTAGGTCTAGGATAGCAGTGGTCAAAGTGATTGGGTCAATGGTGCGCCAGCTAAATTGTGGACACTTGGCTGACTACTTGTGACTCACAGTAAACGAGACTGCAAAACATGCTACCCGAGACTTCCATATTGAGGTAACCAAGACTTTCAGATGGTGTGTCAATAAGCACTCCGTTGTTTTTATCTCGAGTGTCTGTACTAAAGAGGTTTGATGGGGATAAAGAAAAACTGGGGTTTAAAATTTTTTTTGGGGGGGGGGGGGGGGGCTACCATGTATAAATAAAGGTCTACAAATTATTTTAACAACAGGTTGTCATGAAAAAAAACCAAATGTGAATGGTATGTAAACGCCTTAAGGCTTAACTGTGGCTCTGGATAAAGTTTTGCTTTTTATGGTATATGTGCATTATACAGGGCTGAACTTCAGGGGGCTAAAACAATAAGTAAACCAACATTTGTATGCAGGAGAATGTGGGTTCAGTGCCTCATAGACACTCAACTAGTGAACCCACATTTTTATTTTTACAAAATCCCACATTTCTGCCTGTGAACCCACACTTATTTTGTGCAAAGTTAATCCAACTTATGCAGTTATGGGAATTTTTGTTGATGACGACAAATAGCATTTCCAGAAAATAAGTCAAGGTGTGACTCCAATTTTTGACTGCATATTTCTCACTTATAAAACACTATTATATATTACTTATATAAGTATATATTAGTAGCCTATTAGGTGTAGAACCCACATTTAAATAAAAGGAAATGTGTGTTCACTACATATTATAGCTAATCTAGTATGTTTATGGTTAACCCACATTTGTTGTTTTTGTCAATGACATCGCACACACATATCACTTCAAGAAAAATAAATCATGAAATGACACTTTATTTTTCATATGAAAAGATTTTAATATTTTATTGATAGAAGGGTATCGTAGAAGCCTATTAGGCATTGAAGCCACATTTTTTACAAGCAAAAAATGTGGGTTCAGTTACTGTTTTAGCCCCCTGAAATTCAGTCCCACATAATGCACCTCTGCCTTTTCAATTAAATTACCAATTAAAATAAAGCAACATTGGATTTCCAAAATGACTTTGCGTAAAGGTTCATTTTGTTTTGTGTGGGTCGCTTGACAGTGGCTGGTGCATAAGATAATCCATGTTAAGTACTTGTCGTGGTCACAAGTTGATATTCCTTTCAGTCATTGAAGTTCAACCTAGTGTCCAAGGGAATTAATGATATATCTGCAGACACCTGGGCACAGTAAAACTGAAAGACTCAAAATAAATGTTATTTAATGCACATAATACATACAAATGTTCCATTTTGGTTTTATTGGATATTATGACACATTGGCAGATCCGGAGGGTGGGGGGGGGGGGTGAGGACCTCCCTCTTTTTGAGCCACAACAACCCTTTTTAGAGTTTCGAACCAAATTTTGAACTTTGACCTATCCTCTCAGCTCCAGAGGAGGCTTTTTAGGTTTTTTGTTGGTCTTTCATGATTTTAACCTCCCCTTTCCAAAATCCTGGATTCGCAACTGTGACACATGCTGTGCCTGTACAAGTATATGCTTCTTCCCAATCAATAAAATTCACCTTGGTAACCAGTGTTTGGCACCAGTTTAGCTCGTCTTGATCCTTTAATGAAAGGTTATATATAATATACATACATGTATAAAAATATGGAAACAATTGTTAAAAGAATGATTTATATTTAATAACTGCAAATGAAATAGCATTTTCATTTATTTCAGATCGTTTGTTCTTCATTTGACACTTCTTTGGTCTGAGATTATGATCAACATGGTGACTGCCCCGAGTTGATGTTATTATTGATTTGCTGCATGGCCTTGTGGAGGGAAATTATTGTGAGGAGGGTAATTGTACAAGTAAGTTGAAGTAACTACATACTCACTATTTATTATTAATGTAAAATGTGTGTAAAAGCTATTGCTTCATGCATATATTCTGTGTGTTAGGCTGAAGTCCGTGTTCTGTAGTGGTGTGCGATTTCTATTTTTCTGATTACCTTTTTATTCCCTAGCAATTCAATTATTATGTTTATTACTTTCCAAGACATAGGTTGAGGATATTAATGAGCAGGTGTGGGATTCATTCCATTGAGATAGCATCCAAATGTATACTAGTAGTAGTATATTGAGGGAGGGAGTCTTATCACTCTGCTCAGTATTAACACCAGGAATCTCCCCTCTCTCCCCGGCCCCCCCCCCCCCCCCATAGCAGTCGCCTGTGAGTGTGACATAGCCTTCCCACCAGCCTTTAGAGCTGACCTTGGATCGACCATTAAAAATTCTGCAGGTTCTCTGCTGATACTCAAACACACGCTGGCTGGATGCTCTGCTGAGTCCTGTGCGTTGCCTGGACCGCTACTTTTTAGTACAGCTGACTCTAAGTCCTTTGTCCGTTAAACTGGCATATTTTGAAAACATTGGACCTACGAATCAGAAATTCAGCACACAGTTAGATGTCCCCAAAACCTCCTACCATACCAAAAATTTAGGTCATTAGGACTTCGTTCCTTCGAGATATTAAGGAAAAAGCTGTATATTCCATACAAAAAAAACATTCATACTCTGTATAGACTGCCTAACATCAAAACCACTGATCTGAATTTGATCATAGTAAATATTCATATTCTTCCATACATTTTCTGTGTACATACCAAAATTTAGGTCAGTATTGTATAGTTTGTTGAAGTTATGGGCCCGAACATAATGCACCTTATTCTCATAAATATAAAATCAGTACCTTAAATTTTTCCCAACTTTGGGCATGGCACATTTTTTCCCTGTAAGCACTGTTGATTTAATTTTCATATCATGCATATCTAAGGATTTCAGCTTCTAAATTCTGAAACTTGAAACGAATTGACCAAAAACTGTAGCTTTTATTACATTTTTTATGAGACTATGTCACATCTAGGCTGTACTGAAGCCCCTCTATATGTCCCCATATTGACCTTTCATGCTTGAAGTGAGGCATGTACTGCGGCCATCCAGCTCTTGGGACTGTTCAACCCCCCTCCTCTTGTAATTGTTTTTGCCAAAAACATAACAATAAACAATAATTTAAAAAAAAATTATTGGTTTATAATAAGAACTTTAAGAAAAATAAATGGAAAAGGAATTTTATAGTTAATGAGTTACTGGGACCTTGCAATTACTGATGTTTTATGGATCTTTCATGGATTGCTGAAAATATATTTTTCAAATGACACCATGCAGTCACCATTGGGTATTTTTAAATTTCAGTCATAAAAATGAAAAATAAATAATTGTTGTTTACTATAAGGGATTATGTGAAGCAAGTTAATGATAGACAAGGATGCAGTTGATCATATTAAATTAATATAAATTTCTAGGTCTTTTTCAGGTGTTTAATTTGTTGGTTTATTTTTTATTACAAAATTAAAAAAAATAAAATATGTGAAAACTTAAAAAAAAATACTCAGACAAGTGCTCATTAAAGATGTCAATATATTTGACTAATAACATTAAGACTCATTGCTGTATCAGCTGTGACATGATACTGTGTAAATAATCAAAATTTATATTTCTGATAACTTTATTTCAGTTAATAAAATTAAACATTCTCAACTCCATTTTGCTCCTTGTATAATATATTGGTTTGTTTTGATCCTTGGGTTATTTTTATCACGTGTAATAGTTTCATAGCTGAGATTATTATCTTTTTTCCTGATACATATTGAAAAAAATAAAAACATTCAAATGTGATAAAAAAATCAGATCTTAAAGACAAGTTCTCATAATAATGTCTATAATGTTAATAATTGTCATAAGTGTCTTGACAGTTATGTGAAAGTATTCAAAAGTGAATATAATAGTTTTTTTAGCTCAGCTGACTATAAGTCATCTGAGGTATAGTCATGGTCCATTGTCTGTCATTTGTCCCTTTGTCTGTCTGTCCGTAGATGTGGCACATTTTTAAACCGTAAGACCTAGGAATCCAAAATTCGGCCTAATGTTAGATGTCCGCAAGATCCCCTACCAAGCCGAAATCTGGGTCTTTGCAACTTTGTTCCTTTGAAAAATTAAGGAAAAACCTCAATTTTTTATTAAAAACCTATTTTCACACTTCAGGACTCCCTAATATTAAAACCACTCCTCTGTTTTTTTCCTCATATTTACCATAAATATTCCTCTATATAGTTCCTATGTACATGCCAGAAATAAAGTCTGTTAACTATAATTTCTTTAAGTTATGGGCCCGAACATAATGGACTTTGTAAAAAATCAGGAAAAATATTTAATCACTTAACATGAAAAATTTTGAAACTAGAATATTTTCCCAAGTATATAACTATGTTTAAGGCTTTAAACTCTAATAACGCCCTCCAGGGCTCGAGGTTTGTCACAGTCCTGGAATTTTAGGCGGCCACTAAAGCCCATTTCACATACCCATAATTGGGGCAAGTTTTGGGGGTGAAATATCTATTGTCATCCATCATATTTGTACTTAAATCAAAGAGCAAAACGTCAAGAGTTGTTCTTACATGTGACCAAGATCCAAACTGGCGCGAAGGCCGACTTGTTGGAAAAAATAAAAATGATTGACTTTAACTCACATGTCCTTTTTACGTGGGCCCTGGTAACATATCAGCTGCTAGTGTAAAATCAGACACCTACGCTAAACTCATCAGAAATGGGTAAATCACTAGACGTTGGCAATCAATCCCGGTGACAAAATCAAGTGCAATGTGTGCTGAACTAATTTAAATATTTTCAAATCTATATCAAATCAACCATTTTCAGAAATTCCAGTGTTTCTACATGCCAAACAGTAGAGCACATTCTAAGCTTTCAGACGAGTCAAGGGGTCCATATTCAGAAGTTTGTACAAATATAAGGAAAAAATGGAAACAATGCTGTAAAAACATAAGGAGAAACTGGAATTTCCACTGGAAACAATGCTTACACATGCTCATGAGAGTTCTGAGACCTTAAAAATACACAGAACTTTCCATGAAAAACCAATTACAGGTTGTTATAGCAGTTAAATGAAAGCATATATCCCTCTTTTTATCTGTATTATATATAGATATATAATATATCTAACTGGGAGAAAATTGCAAATTGGATATAAAACATATATTGTTAATATATTAATAAACCATCTGAACTTATTTATCCAGATTATCATTTATGTTAATTAAATTAAATTTTACAAGGTGATTCTTAGTTTGATCCAGTTTATTCCTGTATAATCTGGATTAAACCGGATAAAACTGTCCTGGATTAATAAAGTTTTATCTGGATAAAACCCAACCCTGCATATATTCGTGCCATGTCATATGTTACAGTTCAAGGTCCCATATTAAAACCAAAAAAATATTCATCAGGAACCATTTAAACAAATCTGAACTAGGACCATCCAAGAATCTTTCCTCTGTAATATACAATAATATGGCACTGTAGCTTTGCTA
The DNA here is from genome assembly GCA_026874595.1 of Sipunculus nudus. Lineage (NCBI taxonomy): Eukaryota > Metazoa > Annelida > Sipuncula > Golfingiida > Sipunculidae > Sipunculus > Sipunculus nudus. Next base: position 43,919,881 of record CM049322.1, on the reverse strand, counting down.
CTATAGCATAATAATACCAATCAGAAGAACGTGTAATGATAAAATTAAGGTTTATGCATCTGCATTACAGAACCCCCCCCCCCCCCCCCCCATAGTTTCTCTGCCTTTGGCGTGACCCTAATTCCCTCAACATTAAAACAAAAATTGGCCATAAACCCATAAAAAAAAGAGACAAGAGGCTTGGGAAACTGACAGTTGAAGGCAAAAAAAGCCTTTAAAGGCTGTCCATCACCACTGCCATAGTGCTCGGTTCGACCCTGATTGCTTGGTCTTCTGCCATCACATAATAGGTCCTTGGTTTTATGTGAAGTATGTATGGCTGGGTCCTCTGAAGTTCACCTTTTTTGGATGTATCACTGGACTTATCATTAAGATAAAACAGGTTATCTTTAAAATGATCTGTATCTTCATTTGTGAATTATAAATCTGCTTTTTAGCATTGCTTTCTTAAAAAAAATGATAGGAAATTTATGTAACATGCTTCACTCTATGCAGTCAGTGTACATCTACTTTAAATTTTATAATATTGAATGGAATGAGGCTTCCATTCATGAAATGATATTTTTAAAACTTGAACAATGAATTTCCTTTTCTTGTTAATCAAGCACACATATACAGATATTTGTTAAATCTTCTCCTCCAAAAGTATTTCCCAGGGTGGCATTTCCTGAAAGGAATTATATCCAGAATGGAATTTCTTGGAATTACTGCCCCCCCCCCCCCCCCCTATATCCAGGGCAACCTTGTCAGAATACCTTCATCCTTGTCTTCTTCCAGATCAAGGCTGGCTGTAAGGTCAGCACACTTTCCCACAGCCTTGCATTATCTATTGCACTTCCTTGTCGTGGTAGCCTGAAACTTGGCAGATGACAGCTCTGTTTCCTCACTATGAGGAAAAAGATACTTGTATTCCAGTTCCATCTCAAAGTAAATTATAATTGATAACAGCATGAGAGGCAAAAGCATCACATTGTAGATAACATGTGACTAAAGGGTCTCAAAGCTCAGCTGACATGGTTATTGAACATCTGCAGTACCGTAAGAGTACTAGGATTCATTTCTCCATCAGGCTTGATTTATGGTAGAAGATTGGATGACTGTATGGATATCATGCTGATGTATGGCCCAGCCTGTTGTACAACCAAACCCTATATAGCATGATTGTTCTTTAAGTGCCATATCACCATGGAATATGACATAAACAAATACACCAACTTTTTCTATCCATCACAAATGTTGATTCTTACATTTCTATTATCCTTAAGTATGTATCAAATATAAATGTCTGAATATATTTTCAAAATGGTATATACCCATGTCTGAGGCACTTTCAGATTTGAAGGTAGATTTTATATAAGTGCTAAATACTTAAAAACATCCAGTATTAATAAAATACCAGAAGCTCAAACAGAGGCTATCTGCATAGGCTAGCCTACTTAAAATTAATTGAGTTAGAAATATGACAATATGGTTGTTAAAAAAGGTTTACCTAAGACATCAATATACATGAACAATGAATTGAAAATATATTTTAAATGAAGTATTTACCATTCCAGGGGTATCTCTGAATCGTCGAAATGCATCAATTATCTGTGTAATGGTTGGACTACTGTCCATGGTCTCCTCCTGCCTTCTCCTGGCAGTTTCTGTCATTATGTCTTCCATCTCAGACCTGTTTCTGTCAGTGGGAATAATTTGTGACAGAAGAATCTTCTTAGTCTTATATTCCTTTTTATATTCCTTCATAGTCGTGGTATCAGGTTTACTCAGTCTTGGCACAGCTGAAATGATGTACATTATGTACTTCTGACTGAAACAGCATGTATTAGGCCTAAGCAGTGACTGGCTTGACCTGCCACACCTGAATGTTCTATCAGTTTAAAGTGGTTGTATCAGCATTGCAGTCCTCATTATATGTATTGAACACACCTGACAGCACTACTAATTAAACATATAAAGTCAGAATAAAGCAGTAAATAAATAAATCTTGCTCTTCCGTTTTATTTTCTGTTCTATGTAGGATATTTCCTAATGGTTTCTCTGAACCTATTTGTGATGAAGCAAGTTGTGCTGCCAGGACAGAAATACAGCTCCTTCACAAAGCAAACAAACAACAAATTATGTTGATTTACTTGTACATGATAGTGCACAACACAAAAAAGGTTATATGACCTTCTTTTCAAATAAATTTTAAGTCAGATCAGCATATATCAGTATTTCATTATCATTTTTTCCATTATTGTGATAGCAGCTTAATAAAGTGTGACTTATTCAATTATTTTGCCAATATCTTCACATGACATCTGGTAATCAAGTGCAGGCAAATTGGGGGGGGGGGGGGGTTTGATACTCTCTTACAATTAAAACTGGCTAAAGAAGGGGGGAGGGGCTTCACACTTATGTGTGTGTGTGCCTGTTTTCACTTGACATCAAGTATAAGGGGGGGGGGGGTGAGTACCCTCTGCCATATGTGTCTGATGTTACAGATGTATATTAACAAAATCTCAGTCAAGTTCACGAATGGGTGACCTTGACCAACTTTTCAAGGTCTAGGAGCTTATAATAGAAAAACGTAGGAGGTTATTTCCAAGGAACCACTGGGTGGACTCTAAAACATGGTATGGTTATTTGGACTGATAGTCTGTAACTGCTGCATGAGTTTTGAGGCGCTACCAACAATTTCCAATGTTAAATGATTTTTTGTAAGATTTTTCAACTTTTGCATTGTGAGCAGGATATCTCTAAAAAGAATATCTCAAAAAGGTTTCAAACACAGGATCCTTATTTCTTCAGTACTGATCAACACTCTCTGCCAAGTTCAAAGATTGGTGACCTTGACCTACTTTTCAAGGTCACAGGGCATATCTCTTAGGAACCACTGGGTGGATTGTCATTTGCCTTGATGATATCCAAGTGCTCCATAAGTTTTGGGGTGCCATAGCCTTACAAGGATACCACATACCTAAACAAGAGATATTTATACAGATGTACATCCATGTGATATCGAACAAATATTTCACACTTGTTACTGTAACCACCCATAAACACTTTCTTTGGCTGAGGGCTTTTGTTAGCTTTTGCTCATATTCTTGTTGACAGTTCATTTCTTTCTGTCCTTCCTCTTGGGGTTTTACCAACCTTCAGCTTATTGGTAGGGACCTGAAAGTAGGAACTTGGTCTTGTGCTTTTTTTGCCCTTCAAGGAATACAGTTTTCTTCAGTACAATCATCCTTGCGGTGTTCTTTAGTGGAGCCTTTCATGGAAATGCGTGTCACCCTCCCTTTTAGAACATAGTGAATCTCCCTTATGAACTTTCCCACTGGAAGATACTTCTTTTCTGCAGTGTGTCTTTTTCCACTATTCTAAACCAGTTTCTGATCTCCGTGTTGGGAAGCCATTTTAACCTTGGACATGGGCTTTGGATATTTAACATTACACCTATGAATAGGGGTACCCGATGCATATGAATATGACTGGTGTACTGTGTTCAGGGCTGGGGTGTAGTATTTATTATCCTGACCCTCATTGTCCACATGGACAGTGCAACACTAAAATTTTGTCGAATATGCTTGTGAAAGGTTAATGGTGTTTTTTTATAATGTATCACCTTCAGGTTGCGTGAAGTCGTCAGCATCTTCATCAATGCTTGTTTACTGGGCCTCTTCTTTCCTTATCCTGTTTTCCAAAAATTTGACACTTTCCCTGCAAATAATGAGGAACATGGTTTTAAGTTCTTCCATCATGTAACACTCAACCACGAGAGGTGAGCAGGAAAAAAAGAACCTCTGTATAGTCCTTTCTCACTGATGTCTTTCTTTACATTATGGTAAATCCTGTTTTTATGGCCACATGTCTTTTTATAGCCCACACCCTGAGTTTTTGAGATCCCCTTAAGGAGCTCCCACATAAGTCCATATACTCAAAAAACTCCCATAAAGGCCGCACACTGACTCTGTCCCATGCCTAAGTGTAGTAGTAATCAGCTGCACTTAGCAAATAAATCAAGACATTGTTGCTTCAATGAAGAATGAAAAAGTATTGATTATAGAGCTAAAATATATGTTGTCAGATTATGTATGTTAAATATATTTAACACTCGAGATAGAGACGAAATATCTGTATGTATAAAACCATTTTGACAGCTCATGGACAATCAGGCATTTAACAGTCCAAAGATTGCTGGATTTGTATTGCGGTTAGACAAAACCCTTTCTGTGCATGTACATGTAATTGTCAAAGACCATTGTATGAACACTGAACGGATATTTATATATACATTTATGGAAGCACAAAAAGCTTGAATACTCTCCACTATTAGACAGGGTTACACAGCATTCACTGATTCAGTGGCGGTCAGATTATTAAGACTGCTGAAACTCACAGGTTTTCAACATGCACTGACTTAATCACTGTTCATGATACAAGAATAAAACATTAAATGTAGAATCTTGAAATTTTTATAATTTGCACGTTATATGACTTGTCGTAAAGGTCTTCCTAATTGTAACCAAATAAATTAAATAGTTTCAAAACACCCTTTCTGTAAAAAACATTGACCAGTTTCTTTGGGCATGGTCAACTAAAATTGACATAGGTGCCTATTTTAAAGTCATTTGCGGAAGTTAAGAGTGACACAACACATTTTTCACTACAAAGCTGAAGATTCATTAAAAATTTAAATTTTTCAAGGAAAAAGTGTTTGAAAAATGATTATCTCTATACCATTTTTTCTTTGCTCATGCAATTCCAGTATAAAAGTTTCCTGTTGCCATCAAACATGATTTACTCATCATGTCTTCATGGTTATAATTTTTTTAATGATATACTGTATTATATACTAACTACAGTTATCAGGTTAATGTTGTGCACAAACACGTGCACAGAGGATGCACCATTAATGTAATTCCTGAAGAATCTCCTTGGTCCTGATCCCCACTGCCTGTGTTTTTCTGGTGTTAACAGTCCTTCTCATGCTGTCAAAGATGATGTCCTTATTTGGCCTTGGTTTTGCAACATTCACTATTTAAGGAATGTATATGGTTCGCAACACTGTGCTCATTTTCATTCTCCTCATACTGCAAACTCTGTTTGCAAAAGACAGGTTATGACTAATCAGAAAATTCCAAATTAGAAAATTGTTCTTTTTCCAGAATTATATTTAAAAGACACATCTGTTCATTTACTGCAGATATTCATATTAAAATACAGGGATTCAGAACTAAAGTATTATGAGCTCTCATCATACCTTAATCATGCAAAATGTTTCAAATACATTTTTAGCTCAGCTGACTGAATGTCATCTGAGCTATAGCAATCAGTCTTTTTCTGTCGTCCATCCATCTGTCTGTCTGTTGGTTAACCAGGCACAAATCGTAACTGCTGGACCTGTAATTTTCATACTTGACATCCAGGGAGGTCCATGAAAAATCTCCATGGAAATCTGAAAATAGGTCTCTGCTAACTGTTTTTGATTCAATATATATCCAGTATAATATATTTTTTGGTACACATCGTAATTATGTGCAAAGATCATAAGATGCAAACTGTATGAAAGGGGAACGCTCGGTATATAAAGGGCCCAATGGGAGCTCACCATCAGTGGGATTGGCTTGTTCATGCAGTACAGAGCTCAGGCAGATTTTTACATTTTTTTACAGGTATCAAGATTAAATCTGGCTGTTTTAATCCAGTTTTTGTCTGATTTACACATTAATGTATTGTGAATAACATGGGCTGGTCAAAAACACCTGTTTGTTGTAATATAGGAGTGAACATACAAGTGTCAGAAGTAATATCCAGTTTGAATTTGCCGGTATGAGTCACGTCTCGGTCACATGGGCAAAGAGGGTGGAGCATGTGAATGGTAAACATAAACAGAGCCATATGCTCAGCCTGGTCATGTGATTAAACTCCTGTCAGTGTTGTTCTGTCACTTTGTGTTGATATAATAAGTTCAAAATAAATATCAAATTGACAATTATTAGTTCTACTCCCATTTGTGGCCCATATATGGTCTTTCAGCCGGGTTAGGGTAGCAAGCTCCTACTAGTTTTAACTCACATTGTGGCATGATCTCTCTTTTTGAGAATACTATATGCTCTTTCCTGTCTCTGCAACTGAGAAGGGCAGCTTTTCAAGCCTTGTAAATAGGATTCTTCCACATTCCATATCCATGTAACAAGGCCCAGAATTTTTTAAATCTGTCTTTACGCAGACTTGGATTCCTATTGATATGAGTATCATTGTAGCTATAACATGCATTGTTTTAATAACAAAATCACTGTGTCAAAGTCACAAGAAAGGAGCCACCACGGTAATGTTACTCATTAATACTAACAAGACCTGCAAGTTTGTCTAGCACAACTACCGCTATGTCCAATTCATTACGTACTTGACCTATACCCGGTCATACGATCTCTGACAATAAAACGCCACTTAGTATGGGGAACCCTGAAAATTCACCTAGACAAACCGTCCGTTATCAGGACCAAAGAGAAACAAGGACAAATACCCTTGCCTGTGTCTACAACATGGACTGCTTTTCGACTTAATCAAATGATCAAGAAAACATTCTACCAGGCTAGACTTGTCATAATGCAAAATGGATTTATTTACACTAAAGAGTGTTTCACTTTCACCAGTGATAAATTATCAGAGCAATACTTAAACATAAAACATGAGGATAGCAAACCAAAGCAGCAGATTCAGGCATCTGCTCTGAAGTACAGTGAAAGTACAGAGAATACATTGTACCCAGTAAAGAATATACAGGAAAATATACCAGGAAATATGAACCTGGGTCTCATCAGCTATTAGGAATGATGATATTTGTATATATGTGTATAATTATGTTTTTATTCTGATGTTAGTGATATTGTTATGTATTTAAGAATGCAGATGATAGAATTACGGAACCTATATTTTGGGATCAGACCGTATCAGTGTCATGCAGTATATAAACATAGACATATGATTCATATATGATTCTGTTATAAATTCTATAGATGTTCAGTAGGATGTTATGTTAACAGATCTGACTTTTATGTAACAGATAGATTACACATATGTTACATTGTACTAGAACATATTATTATATCTTGTACCTTATATAAACATACTCCTTGACCGAATGATAAGTTAAAACTTCAGTTATTATCATTTTTTACATGAATAATATCATTGTTATATGTTATAATCTTTAGTGTGTATTCACTTACATATTTAGATTATACAAATATATCCTTACATCCTCAGTACCAATAGTATTCCATATTAGTAGTTATATATATAGAGATATATAAAAAATAAATAAATAAAAAAATAAATAAAATAAAATAATTAAAAAAAATTGAATAAAATAAAATAAACATCAACATACCTAGAGCAATCCTTCTAGACGAGCCAGCGCCTGGAAGTATATAACACATCGTCTGCTCTGACGGTCCAGGCTTTGCCTCCTGTGGAGTTCCTCAACATGATCAGTATTTCCAGCATGTACAGCTACATGCCATGCAGCCTGATTTACCAATGTTCCAAAGAACTGTCCATCTGGACCCGTTGTACAATACCAAAGTCCGAGACGCAGTCGCCACGGTCGTCATGTTGCTACTGCGTTCATACAGGTTACTTATGACCCTGTATCGAATCTTACACTCATCACAAGCGCAGGTCAGAACCCATCTTGGGTAACCCAACCTACGGACCAAAACCAGATTGGTCCACAATTGATATAACAATGCAGGGTATTCATGGCCCAACAAGCGCAGTTGCCCAATGCAAGGGAGAAAATTCTTCTTCCCTGAGCATGACTTCAGATGTGTAATCATATCATTCACTTCTCCTCCTGCCATCTCTACACCTCTCTGGCACAAGACACATAGCCAGTACACATGCCCTTCTTTCAGAAGATGGCCCTGGAAACATGTGCTGAAACCACCACATCCGTCCCCACAGGGCGGTAGGGTGCGCGAAGTTAAAAGCTCAGAGATTGATACAGATAAAGCCATCATGTGAAGTCCGAGACTAAAAAGCCATGTGTACACTTACCTTATATACCCCTCCTGACAACCCATATGTAACCTTTCATTGACTCTCAAGTAAAATTGTACAAAATTCCCATGGTCTAAATGTTTGCATTGGTCACAAGAAATAAACTTTGGTGTCCATCATAAATGCCTGTGTCGGCAAGCCTATGTTGCTGTCCACAGGTTTAACTGGACTCCACTATGGTCTTCACGCAACCCCTAACCTTGTTCACCATACTAGTGCTACAAGTAGTTTCTATTACATCCCCTTCTGACCCCTTCTTTAGTCACCCAGAATACAAGTCATTACATACAATTGATAAGGACACAGCTAGAGTTAACTTATACTCAATCCTTTAACACCTCTAAAGGAATGTGCCTCCAGACCGGAATTCATGTAACACATTCAGATTGCCACCTGTTCAGTATGGTACTGGGACACACACCCACATCCTATTATACATATTCCTTTTTTTTGAGTGAGGACACTCAATTTTGAAACCACAGGGTATTGATATGAGTATAAAATATATGTGTATTATATTATATTTATGATAATAATTTGTGTATATATATATATATTAGAGTATATGATGATCATTATGATTTATATCTTAAGGTGGTGGGAACTATTATTGCTATATTTGAATGTATATTAAGCATTATATAGATTTAATTATCATTAGGAATTGTTACAGAGATCATGTATTAACATGTGAAGATTATCAAGATACTAGTAAAGATTTTACAATCAGTTTATGATGTTATAATAGTTATAATGGATACAGCTATAAGAAGGTGACATACTTTAGTAAAGGATATAACAAAAAATGTTTCAGATGGTATTGATTGTATATTCGTTTAAGCCAGATAGAGAGAAGGCAGAAGTTCATAGACAGACTTGTTGGTACAAGTCACGATTAATAGCACTGACCAAACAGTAATAAACTCATAAAGTCTCGGCGGACACACATACAGTGAAAGGAACAGACAACTCTTGCATACATTATCACAGCACAATTTACATAATCCAGACATACGGTCACAATTAAGTCATAAAAGAACAGTCACCAGATCCAGCCACTACGTCAGCAACAACTCACATACAACAGTCATCAACAATTCAGTTTTTAGCTCAGCTGACTGAAAGTCATCTGAGCTATAGGGATCACCTTTTGTCCGTCGTCCGTCCGGCCGTCCAGCCGTCCGGGCGTCTGTCTGTTAACAGGGCACAAATCGTAACCGCTAGAACTGGAATCTTCTTACTTGACATCCTGGGAGGTCCATGAAAAATCTCCATGGAAACCAGAAATTAGGTCTCTGTTACCCATATCCTTCCAGCTATGGGGCCCCAAACTACCCCCCAGAAAAGTAAAAAATTTCATACAAAAACTGCAATATCTCATTAACTACTTGACTGATGTTCATGATTTTTGGCATACATATTGATCATGAGATGTTCCATCACTTCCTGCAGACTGGTGGCGCCACCTGTATCGTTCGATTTTTTACGAATTTTTTTCTCTATTTTTGAGACCTTTCAAAATGTAAACATCTGTTAACAAGGCACAAATCGTAACGACTGGACTTAGAATCTTCATTCTCGACACACTGAGAGACCTATGAAAAGTCTCCATGGAAACCAAAATTAGGTCTCTGTTACCCATATTCTTCGAGCTATGGAGCCCTAAAGTACCCCCAAGAAAAGTAAAAAATTTCATACAAAAACTTCAATATTTCATTAACTACTTGACTGATGGTCATGATTTGTGGCATAACTATAGATCATGAGATGTGTCATCTGTTCCTGCAGACTAGTGGCGCCACCTGTATCGTTCATTTTTTTACGATTTTTTCCTCTATTTTTGAGACCTTTAAGGATGCTGTCATCTGTTAGCATGGCACAAATAGTAACGACTGGACCTAGAATCTTCATTCTCGACACACTAGAAGACCTATGAAAAGTCTCCATGGAAACCAGAAATTAGGTCTATGTTACCCATATCCTTTGAGCTATGGGGCCCCAAAGTACCCCCCCAGAGTAGTCAAAAATTTCATACAAAAACTTCAATATCTCAATAACTACATCACTGATGGTCATGATTTTTGGCATACATATTGATTATGAGATGTTCCATCAGTTCCTGCAGACTAGTGGCACCACCTATATTGTTTGATTTTTTTACGATTTCTTCCTCTATTTTTGAGACCTTTAGGGATGCTGTCATCTGTTAGCATGGCACAAATTGCAACGACTGGACTTAGAATCTTCATTCTCAAGACACTGAGAGACCTATGAAAAGTCCATGGGAACCAGAAATTAGGTCTCTGTTACCCATATCCTTCGAGCTATGGGGCCCCAAAGTACCCCCCAGAGTAGTCAAAAATTTCATACAAAAACTTCAATATCTCAATAACTACATCACTGATGGTCATGATTTGTGGCATAACTATTGATCAAGAGGTGTTCCATCAGTTCCTGCAGACTGGTGGCACAACCTGTATTTGTTCGGGTTTTTTTTTTACGAATGTTTTATCTATTTTTGAGACCTTTAAAGATATGAACATCTGTTAACAGGGCACAAATCATAAAAACTGGACCTAGAATCTTCATTCTTGACACACAGGGAGACCCATGAAAATTCTAGATGGAAACCTGAAATTAGGTCTCTGTTACCCATATTCTTTAGGCTGTATGGCTCCAAAATACCCCCCAGAATAATGGAAAATTTGATGCAAAAAGTGCAGTATCTCAATAACTACAACACTGATGGTCATGATTTTTGGCATACATATTGATCATGAGCTGTTCCATCAGTTTCTGCAGAGAGGGTGCGCCACTATTTTTTTCAAATTTTTACGAATTTTTTTTCTCTTTTTTCGAGACCTTTGAAGATGTGGTTATCTATCAAGAGGGTACAAATTGCAACAACTGGACCTAGAAACTTCATTCTTGTCATGCAAGGAGGCCCATGAAGAGTGCCTGTGGAAACTTGAAATAGGTCTCTGTTACCCATATCCTTCAAGCTATAGGACTCTGAAGTATCCCTCAGAATAATGGACAATTTGATACAAAAGCTGAAGTATCTGAACAACTAATACGGAGATCGTCATGATTCTTTGCATGGATATTGACCATTAAGTGTTTTTAGCTCAGCTGACTGTAAGTCATCTGAGCTATAGGGATCACCTTTTGTCCGTCGGCCGTCCGGCCGTCCGGGCGCCTGTCTGTTAACAGGGCACAAATCGTAACCGCTAGAACTGGAATCTTCTTACTTGACATCCTGGGAGGTCTATGGAAATTCTCCTTGTAAACCTGAAATTAGGTCACGGTGACCTATATTCTTCGAGCTATGGGGTTCCGAAGTACCCCCCAGAATAATGGAAAATTTGATACAAAAGCTCAAGTATCTGAACAACTAATGCATTAATCATCATGATTTTTTGCATGGATATTGATCATGTAGTGTTTTATCAGTTTCTGCAGACTGGTGGCGCCACCTGTATTTTTTCGAATTTTACTAATATTTTTCTCTATTTTTGAGACCTCTTAAGATGCGGCCATCTGTTAACAGGGCACAAATCGTAACGACTACACCTAGAATTTTCTCTCTTAACATGCAGGGAGGCCCATGAAAAGTCTCTTTGGAAACCTGAAATTAGGTATCTGTTACCCATAACCTTTGAGCTATGGGGCTCCGAAGTACCCCCCAGAATAATGGAAAATTTGATACAAAAGCTCAAGTATCTAAATAACTATTGCAGTGATCACCATGAGTCTTTGCATGGATATTGATCATGGAATGTGTCATCAGTTTCTGCAGTATGGTGGCGCCTCCTGTAATTTTTTTATTTTTCGATTTTTTTTCTCTATTTTTGAGACCTCATAAGATGCGGTCATCTCTTAACATGGCACAAATCGTAACGACTACACCTAGAATTTTCTCTCTTAACATGCAGGGAGGCCCATGAAAAGTCTCTTTGGAAACTTGAAATTAGGTCTCTGTTACCCATAACCTCTGAGCTATGGGGCTCCGAAGTACCCCCCAGAATAATGGAAAATTTGATACAAAAGCTCAAGTATATGAACAATTTTTATATTGATCACCATGATTCTTTGCATGGATATTGATCATGAAATGTCTCATCAGTTTCTGCATTCTGGTGGCGCCATCTGTATTTTTTCAATTTTTAGCTCAGCTGACTGAAAGTCATCTGAGCTATAGGGATCACCTTTTGTCCGTCGTCCGTCTGGCCATCCAGGCGTCTGTCTGTTAACAGGACACAAATCGTAACCGCTAGACCGGGAATCTTCTTACTTGACATCCTGGGAGGTCTTTGGAAATTCTCCTTGTAAACCTGAAATTAGGTCACTGTGACCTTATATTCTTCGAGCTATGGGGTTCTGAAGTACCCCCCAGAATAATGCAAAATTTAATACAAAAGCTCAAGTATCTGAACAACTAATGCATTAATCACCATGATTCTTTACATGGATATTGACACAATGTGGTAATGAACAGTCCAATTGTATATAATGTCCGGCGGGTCACAGTTTATGTGTCAAAGTAATGTTTATAATAATATAGCGTTCGTTCAGATGTTCCGTTGTCCGGAGGGCGCAGCGGGAGAAACTCGACCAGATTACGTCCGTGCAGACACGAGGATACATCCAAAACTGGTGGGCTGGCGGGGTGGGGTCCGGACGCTGGAAACCCCGCATGGCAGTAACTGATAGCTTGCGAGAGGGCTCGCATGACTGGTATTGATATTTCGCGAGAGGACTCGCAAACTGGAGCTATTTTATTGTACCTCTTATTACACTGCCCCCCTCCTGCTGTGATGAGTCCCCTCAGAACACTAATCCTGTTGAATGGTGACCCGGAGTGGAGTGCGAGGCCGGTCTCGCCTTAATGAAATTTCCTGGTGACCGTAGGGATGGTTCCTTGAGGAAGCCTGTCGGGGACCCCGGGTTCCTGGTACTGTAGTAGCGGCGGTAGAGCTCCGTGGTCGTGCAGGGCCTCTGAGAATGAAGGTTCTACCATCCGCCGGGCGGAGGCTGGAAACTGACACGTTAACCCCTGCCGCCGCTAAGAGCCTTAGCACAATACGCCAATGCGAACAGTCTCGCAAGTTGGTTGGCCTGATGGGGTCAAAGGGGCCTTCTGTCTCACACCATTCTGAGCTCGAGTAGTACTCGGACTCAGTAGGGCTGAGCCGTGGTGGCGGACCCAGACTGATGCCTTTCTGACGGATGTAAGCCGGCAACTCTCTCACCCCTCTGCAACCTACCGCTGTTGCAAGCTGACGCAGGAAATTGCGCATACTAGCAATCCAGTCCACCACGGAAACATTTGCTCTTCTGCCCCCGTGGTTGTCTTGGGTGTGCTGGTCGAAGATACTTCGACCGCCAGCTTGGACTGCACATCTCCCGCACGCAGTCGCCGGGTCCACATACCAGGGGAGATGTCTGGCATTAGCATGCCTCCTTAAGTTAGGAACTCGTTCCTGACAAACTGGACACCATTCCGGACGTTCCCCAGGGCAGGCATGGCGGTAGACATCCTGAGTGGTGACTGTTGGGTTCTCGATGGTAAAGGTGAGGTTGTCACGTTCCTTGCCCTGCCACCAAAAGGTTGTAGGTCTGCTTGAGGTCATGATTTCTACAATACACAATAACTGCCTTGTTTATAGAATACCCCTACTGGCTACTATCTACATACATATTTGAGAGTGTCTTTGTCCTGTACATCTGTTAATCATTGTGCTAAGCGGTACTTTTACGGGGTGACCAAAATTCGTATTTATATCAGAACGAGCCTTGACATAGCAGCAGTGAGTGCTTCGTCAACATTTGAGCTCGCTGGGGTCTCCACCTTGTCCTGCGAACCCCCAGACTTGATCTCTGGCTCCTGCTCAACCTTTGAAAGCGCTCTAGCTTGCCCGGCCTGCTGGTCATCTAGTATTCCAAGGGTGTGGCGGAGCCGTATCACCCATTTAGGGATGAAATCTCCCACATAGCGCTTGAGCCTGTCGTGATGGAGTATCATTTTCTTCTTGGCATCTTGTATTTCGTAAAGTACAGGGCCAAGACGCTTTGTCACTATGTAAGGCCCCTTCCAGAGCGACTGCAACTTGGGACTTTTGCCAACCGATTTAGTCGAATCAATGGTAACGACGAGGTCTCCCACGTTATACTGACAGAAGTTCACTCTGAGATCGTAACGCTTCTTTTGAACTTCTTGAGCGGTTTTCAGGTGTTGCCTTGCGAGATCATGCACTCGCCCCAACTCATCTTCCAGGCTCGCCACATAATCTACTGGTTCCAATGGATCTCGGTTGATTTCTGCCATACTCAGGGACAAGTCATGAGGTTGGTAAACTTCCCTGCCCAACATCATTCGATTTGGGGTGAATCCCGTACTTGTGTTCACACTGCTCCGGTAAGCGGCAGCAAGGAGATCCAGATTGGCATCCCAGTCTCTTTGATTTTGATCAACATAAGCCTGTATCATTTGTAACAGGGTTCTATTGAACCTTTCAACTTGTCCGTTTGAGGAAGGACGATAAGGGGTTGTGCGGGTCTTGGCCACTTGGTAAAGTTGACAAAGCTGCTTGAACAATTCACTTTCAAAATTTCTGCCTTGATCAGTGTGAATTTCGAGTGGTGGTCCGAACCTTGCGAGAAAACATCGCAATAACCCTCGGGCCATGTTCTCTGCACCCTGATCCGGCAATGCTTCCAACTCAACCCATTTTGTAAATTGATCTATCATAACTAAGACATATTTGTTTCCCGATGATGATCGTGGGAATGGTCCTAGGAAGTCCATGTGTATGCGATCCATTGGTGATCCAGCATGGTACTTTTGCAAAGCGGCTCGCTTTGCATGACATTCTTTCTTGTTCACAGAGCAAACATGGCATCTTTTCACATACAACTTTACGTAAGAGGTCATACCATACCAGTAGTATCTTTGTTTCACTTTCTGGAGTGTTTTTTCAGTTCCAGGGTGTCCTGCGTTTACAGGATCGTGACATGCTTGAACAAGTTCTTGTCTCATGTTTAACGGCACCATGAGTTTTAGTATGGTCTTGTTATTCACAACATCTGTCCATTGATAGTACAACACGCCATCTTTTCTAGTGATTTGCGGCCAACTTAGCCAGTAACTTCTCGCTGCTGGACTTTCGAGTAGAACTTCTTCTTTGGGCGGTAATTCACCTTTATCTTTTCACATATGCACTAGCGACAGATCTTTGTCAGTGCGCTGCTTTTGTTCGAGCTCAGAGTTGCTATTTTGTAGAGTCCAGTTAGAGCTGATATCTGAGAGGTCTGCTGGCGCCTTGCTTGAACTAGCTCTTGTCAATGCTTTTACCGACAAAGGAGCTACATCATCGACGTCGGTGTCAAATTTCTCCCATTGTCCATGGATCTTTGAACAGTATTTGCAACCACCACATGGGAGGGATGTTAGATCCTTGCCTGCTTGGTAGCAATCACATTCTGGCTCTTTAGCGCCCAGTCCCTAGCCAGCGTGCAAGCTGACCTTGAGGGGCTTTGAAACGAAAAAGCCAGGTAAGGCTATTGTGGTCTGTCCTTACTAGGAATGTTTTACCCAACAGGTAATGTCTGAAATGCTGCACTGCTTTGATAATTGCGAGAAGCTCTCGTCTGGTTGCACAGTAACGTCGATGTGCTGGTTCCAACCTCCAGCTTGCAAAAGCAACTACCTTCTCCTTCCCCTCTTGGATTTGAGAGAGGACAGCACCGATACTTGTATTAGACGAGTCAGTGTCTAGAAGGAACGCTTTGTCTGGATCCGGATAGACCAGTATTGGGGCACCTGCCAGATTTTGCTTCAGATCTTCAAAAGCCTTTTGTTGTTCACCACCCCAGCTGAACCTCATGCCTTTGCCGAGAAGTTCATGCAATGGTCCTGCGATCTCAGCAAATCCTCTGATGAACTTCCGATAGTAGTTACAGACACCAAGAAATGCCTGAAGATCCTTGACTGTTGTAGGGACTGGCCAGTCTTCGACTCTTGTAACTTGTGATGGATTAGTGCGAATGCCTTCGCTACTTATGAGATGTCCCAAGAACGTGACTTCTTCTTGTAAGAGTTGACATTTTCGGGGTTTTAGTTTTAGGTTAAACTCCCTTAATCGTTTGAAAACCATGGCGAGCCTTTCGAGATGTTCCTCGAAGCTACGGCCAAGTATGATAACATCGTCCAGGTACACCAACAAAATGTCCCATTTAAGTCCCTGAAGCACGAGATCCATCGCGCGTTGGAAGGTTCCCGGTGCTGAGCTCAGACCGAATGGCATTCGGACATACTCATATAGGCCCCATTTTGTGATGAATGCGGTCTTCTCTCGGTGTTCCGGTTGAATTTCAATCTGCCAGTAACCGCTTTGTAGGTCGAGACAGGAGAAGAGTGTTGAATCTCTCAGGGTATCTAGGCATTCTTCTATTTTGGGCAATGGGTAGGCATCTTTTACGGTGACCTCATTAAGACGCCGGTAATCTATACACCACCTCACCCCACCGTCTTTCTTTCTCACCAAGCAGACCGGAGAGCTCCAGGGAGAGGTTGATGGTACAACTATTCCTGCATCGAGCATCGACTGCAAGTGTTGTTCTTCCTCCCCTTGAAAACTAATAGGCGTTCTTCTGGGTGGTTGTCGTATCGGCGGTGCATCTCCCGTTGGTACTTGATGTTTTACAGCCGTAAAACACCCGAGATCAAGATCGTTAGAGGCAAACACATCCTGGTACTGTAGTAATAACCCTTCACAGAGGTTATTACTAGCGTTCTTGTAAAGGATTTGTAGATGTGTTGGTAGGTCATTTGAAGTGCCTGTTTCGACCCTTTGTATTACGGGCAGGTCCTCAGTATATGCTGTTCGTCTGTCATTTGAGGTTTTAGGCGTGTGGCACACTCCAGCTTCTACCAGATGTCCAAGGGGGGTTCCCTTTGTCAGTGTAACCTGCTGATCGGAGATGTTGCAAATTCTGACGGGAATATGTGGCGCAGTATTGACTAAGGTACTGGCAATGTAGATTTTATCCCTATTTGTAACAGGTTCCATTACCGCCTCTCGACCTTCTACAATTCGGTTTACTGATCCAGTGACAAGGTATTCCATCCCTGGTTCCAGATGTAGTTTTTCAGTAAGGCACACATTTGCGATATCAAATAACCTTCCCTTTTCGAGTATGACTCGACTGGGTAAAGGTTTCCCCTTGATGAACACACTCCCTCGCGCTTGGATGGTTATATCAGCCTCTTGTAATAGATCAAGTCTTAAGAGGACATCATCGCGAATGGGTGCCACATACACATTCCATTCTATCTTGGTGGTCCCCAACTGAAACGTCATACATATTCCCTTCTTGGCTTTCATGATGTTATCTTTCTCAGCATTTGTCAATAAAACTGTCTCGCCACTACTTTCACGTTTGCCATGCGTGCATAATTTGAAAAACTCTTCGGATACAACAGTCACTTCTGCGCCGGTGTCTACTGTAGCATCAACTTCATTATCATTGATCAGGTAGGGGAGGAGAATGGTTGGTCCATGGCGTTCTGTTCTCCCAATGCTGATCAAGAGGCCCTCTTCATGAATGGATGAGTCATTTCCGGCCAGATCCGTGTGTTCTGATCTGGCCTCTGTTAGTTTTCCGAAGGTGTGTGGCACAGGGGGGTCGGAGTGCGTTGCATGGGACAATCCCTTTGGTAATGTCCTTGTTGACCACAGCGAAAGCACTCCACCTCCCGTAAGTTCTTTGGGCTCGGGGTCCTGGATCGTCTGGCAAAAGGGCTGGGACTTCTCCTAGCGCCATTGTTCCTGGAGTCCTGACGTTTCATATCCCGGCCATGGTTGTGCGACAGCTTTTCCTCTATTTTCGCCCACAGATGTTTCATTTTGTGATCCAGGCTTTCACTCAGGTTCTCGTTTATTTTTTGAAACCCTGCATCCAGCTTCTTCCGGAGACTGTTCTCAGAGGAATCGACCCCTTCCGTTGCCTGGTGTGGGTCTTCTGCCCAGGAGACACGTCGAGTACGACCTCGAACATTATCATGGGCCCTACCTATCGTCGCTTTGTAGTGATGCTGGTAAGCGTCGATGAGGTCGAGTGTTTCCGACAGGGTGGCTGGCCTTTGGTTCATTACATGATATGCCAGCCGGGCATTCTTGTACCCTCGCAGGAAGTAGTCTGCGGCGAGTTGTTCTTGCATCGTGAGGTCCACTCCCTGGTAAGCTATGCTAACCATACGTCGCACCTCTTCTGCGTACTCTGCCGTGCTTTCACTCCCCTGTCGGTATTCGTCCAACTTGTGCCTTGCAGTTGAGGGGGGTTCCCGGCGACCGAACCTTTGAGCCAGGTACTGACGGAGTTGTTCGTACTCCTCTGGAATTCCCCCTGGCAATAGGCTTATGTATCGCAGGGCACTCCCACGTAAACTTTCTTGCAGTCGGTCTGCCTTCTCATATGGACCCCATTCATACCGTCGAGCTGTTCTCTCGAAGGACATGATGAAGGCCTCCCAGTCATCCTTACCATCGAACATTGGTAATTTTGCTCGTGGTGGTTCATTTTTCGGAGTATGTGTCTCGATACCCCTTGTCCTGGTCTCATGATCATGAGCTCTGGCACGTTCTCGAGGCCTAGGGCGTCGAGGGCCAGCCGCTCTTTCTCTTTGCTCAATGACCCGAAGCTGCCGCTCAAGGTCATTGTCAGTTCTGAGGGGTGGTGGCATGTCGTCATCCAGGCCATGGAACCCGTACGGATCTCTCACATTAGTGGTCATCCGACCTCTTGTTGGAGATCTTAGGTCCAGATTTGGCCCAACTTGATCCTCCATGTTAGCCGGAACAGACCTCCGCTGGTCCGTGTCTCGTCCTCCATGGACCCGATCAGGATGTTCCCGATCGGCGCATATTTCAGAAAGGTAAGGTCGGAAAAACGTAGGTTCTTGGGGCGTTTGGAGATCTGGGGCAGCGGCACCTAGTGGCTCTCGTTCATGGTCTTCAGGGCGAGGGCCTTCTGGAGGCGCTTGTGACGATAGTTGGAGGGCATCCAAACGGCTCAACATTGCAGCCTGAGTTTCCTGGAGCAATGCTGTTTGTCGCTCCTGGGCTTGTCGTTGCCCCTCCATGATCTGCCTAAGAGCAAGCAGGACATCAGCCATACCGGTTTCTAGCTCACCGCCTACTGCCTGGTCATGAGCACCACCCTCTGCTGCTGCCTCCTGGTGGGCTGATGAATGATCATCATGGGTATTGTCCTGTTTCCGGTTTTTTCCCCCTGGCATTTTGAGTATTATAACTGACGATCGAAACACTCACTGTTGCTCACTGTTGCTTGCCAAAGTCGCCAATCAAAAATATAAAATTTTACTTGGTTGCTTTACAATAATGATGATGGAATTAATAAAGAGTGTTGATTTATTTATTGACGGAATTTCTTCAAGTTTGATTTTACTTGCGCACTACAATGCTATTACCAAACAAATATACTTGTTACTGGATGATGTGAATGACGCCAAACAGTCAACTGAGTGCACTAAACGATGTATTCAGCAGGGAGTGGACATGAAACAATTCACTCGAGGGAAAGCACAGAATAGCACCTATAAGCAACCGTAAGGATTTTGTAGATGCCAAATTATCAATTTTTCAAGAAATGAAGACGAATAAATAAAAGTGAATAAATCAATAAAATCAATTAATAAAAAAATAATGAACTAATTAAAATTAATCAATCTATTCAGATCAATTCAATTCAATTAATTTATGCAAAATCATTCAATTAAACATTTAAAAATCAAATCATCCAATCTAAACAATCAATCTAAAATCAATAAATCGATTAATTAAAAATTAATCAATCAGATCCAATCAATTGATCAAAAATCAATCGAACAATAACTTATTCACATCAGTCTAATGAACCAATCCAAGATCAATCAATCATTTAATTTAAATTTTAATTAATCCAATTTAATCAATCAACCTAAAATCAATAAATCAATTAATTAAAAATTAATCAATCAGATCCAATTAATTGATCAAAAATCAATCGAACAATAACTTATTCCAAACAATCTAATTAATTAATTCAAGAACAATTAACCAATTAATTAAAGATTAATTAATCCAATTAATTAATGCAATTCATAATCAACAAATTTCAGCCGAATTCAGTTTGATTAATCAATAAAAAATCAATCAAATCAATCAAATGATCAACTGATCAAAGCTAATTTACACAATCAAATTTATTCACTATCGATCAACTTTTTGTCTTCTAAAGAGGAAGGTCCGCACGTCACAGCGAGTCTAACGTTACAATGTTTTCTGTGTGCGGTTTCGCCAGGGGAGGGGGCGGTCGTACCGAGCAATGTCAACACAGTAATCTCGTTAACTCGCACTTTCCAGTGCCGGAAGGCAGATCTCACGCTTTTGTATACAACAGACGCAGTCAAAGTAACCTTTGACACGGCCCGACGTACGAATAGTCACTTGTCACAGAAATGTCGGGGCCATTAAGTACTATAGTACCGTTATCTCGTCTACGCTGAACTTGGCTGTGTATGGCCTTCTCGGTGTGCTGTGTATCGTCGCCGGCCCTTCGCCTGCAGGTCAGACGGCTGTCCAACGTCTCACTGATTGTTTTTGTCAGGACAGAATGTTGATGATAGCGAGTTTGCTTCTCGCGTTAACTTGAAGCTAGCGGAATGTTGATACCCCTGCCGTACACTTCACAAAGCCCGTTATATCCACTGAGTGCTTAGTATTGTTTGTTTTAGGTCCCAGAATTATATCAGATTTAACTTTTTATTATAAATGTACAACGGTGGCGAGATATTGGCCAACACTAATGAAACTTTGTGGCGGATATACCCCCGTTAGGTCGAGTTTTCATGCTGCTGTATCAGTAGCTTTAGTCCGTTCAGCGAATGATTTTTCGCTGCTGGAGCTTTAATCACTTGTTACGCGAACGATTTCGCTTAAGAAGCTATATAAATATGGTGATATAAACTTCTCATGCAAAAGTAGACTTCTACTCACCAGGTCGCTGGCCTACCGTTGATTTCTTTTTATATTTCCTGAGATTATTTGATCACCCCACTCCTGGTACCAGTTGACACAATGTGGTAATGAACAGTCCAATTGTATATAATGTCCGGCGGGTCACAGTTTATGTGTCAAAGTAATGTTTATAATAATATAGCGTTCGTTCAGATGTTCCGTTGTCCGGAGGGCGCAGCGGGAGAAACTCGACCAGATTACGTCCGTGCAGACACGAGGGTACATCCAAAACTGGTGGGCTGGCGGGGTGGGGTCCGGACGCGGGAAACCCCGCATGGCAGTAACTGATAGCTTGCGAGAGGGCTCGCATGACTGGTATTGATATTTCGCGAGAGGACTCGCAAACTGGAGCTATTTTATTGTACCTCTTATTACAATATTGATCATGGAGTGTTTCATCAATTTCTTGAGATTGGTTGCGCCACCAATATTTTTTTTATTTTTTATGATTTTTTTTCTCTACTTTTGTGATCTTTAAACATTTGGTCATCTGTAAACAGGGCACAAATCATAATGAATGGACCTAGAATCTTCTGTCCTCACCTTCAGGGAAGCCCATAAAAGGTCTACATGGAAACCCGAAATAAGGTCCCTGTTACCCATATTCTGTGAGCTATGGGGCTCTGAAGTACCCCCCAGAATAAAGATTTGGTCATATATTAACAGGGCACAAATCATAATGACTGGACCTAGAATCTTCTGTCCTCACCTCCAGGGAAGCCCATAAAAGGTCTACATGGAAACCCGAAATAAGGTCCCTGTTACCCATATCCTTCATGCTCTGGGGCTCCGAAGTACTCCCCAGAATAAAGATTTGGTCATCTGTTAACAGAGAACAAATTATAATGACTTGACCTAGAATCTCCTTTCTTGATATGCTGGGAGGCCCCTGAAAAGTCTCCTTGTGCACCTGAAATTACATCTCTGTTACCCATATCCTTCATCCTATGCGGCTTTGAAATACCCCCCCGAATAAACATTTGGTCATCGGTTAACAGGGCACAAATCATAATAACTGGACCTAGAATTTTATTTTTTGACATGCTGGGAGACCCCTGAAAAGTCATCTTGTAAACCTTGAAAATAGGTGCCTGTTACCCATATCCTTCATGCTACAGAGCTCCATAGTACCCCAATGAATATTGGATGATTTTATACAAAAGGTCAAGTTTGGAAAAAGTATTTCATTCAAATTTGACAATTCAGATGATAAAATTACTTTTGTCAATGTCTTCCTGGTCAGATGAGCGTCATGACCCCTGGGTCACTTGTGTTATATAAGGGAGCATCTAGTACAAATCCCAGATTTGAAAGTAAAATGAACAACAATAAATGGAATATATACAAGTTTATTAGATACAAGTTTGGGCAGAGAGACCCATGTAAGATATATATATATATATAGAGGTAGTCAGTGGTATTGAGGACAGTCAGTGAGTGAGTGAATGAGAAATTGAGTAGGGATGAATCCAGGTTTGGTCATCGGGGCACCCTGCCGGTCGTGAGTTCAGTTCTCGGTGCTGTCGCCTATCTGTAACAACATGAGGTAACTACTGTATCTCAAGCTGTATTATAAAGAGACACTGATACGTCCTGTGTGTATAAGTGACTGTCGTGTAGTGATGTACCTTGTATAACAAAAACTGTATTATATTAGGAGAACAGACTGACTGAAAGCATTAAGAAGTATTAAGAAGACTACTGCTATGTGAAGTGTAATACTGTGTGAAGAAGAATGTCAATTTATTATATATATATATATTGCTGTGATCATCAGAGACAATTATATTGAATCATCACTATGCCAATGAATCGGAATAAAGAGACTTGATTTACAAACTATCTTTTGTTATATCTGGGTCATTCCCCCCCAGCCTTATAACATTATTGTTGTTTCCTGGCAATATATGTTTGTAAAAGAAGCAAACATAATTTAAATAATTAACACCACAGTTAAACTAATATCTTACCAGGCATATTTCCTTTCTCCAAGCAACAATGCATCTTGTTCATATTTAAAAAGTAATAATCTTCCCCATTTTCCATCAGACTTTGCACCTGACATACATATACCTAGCATTAAACCTGAGAGACAACAAACACCATGTTTTTTGGGAATAGTCCAGGCTTAAATGCAATCAAAATAGGGCATCTGCAGTGCACAGGATGCCCCTGCATAGACAATTATTATTTTCACCCAACTGGAGAACAATCATATAGACACACAAAAAATAAAAATAAGGCAGTAGCATATACATACAGAGATACATTTATAAATGCAGTCCATTTAATACTCGGCAAGAACCCAGACTGAAATGGCACCCACCAAAGGTGCCCACTACACTAACATTACCTAACCGTACCTATCAACCTATAGGTTTAAATATTTCCTTTATAGGGAGGGAGAGGAGGGGCAAATGAAGCTATAGCTGTTGTTCAGATCACTGTTACCAGGCAGGCTGCCTGCTGCTGAATGACCTACAAGATAGCTCCAGTGCAGTGTGCTGTACCAGTCATTATAGCTAGGGGTGACATTAGATCCAGGGGTTGATGACATTAACAGAGGGACTGACACCCCATTGACCATATCTTATCACGCCTTAGTTGCCTCTGGTGATTAATTCCCATTTAACAGAGTCATAGCTTCTGCACCTTGACCTGGCTTTTCTTCTGTTTGGTGAACTTCTGCTGCCAAGCCATCCAAATTGCTGCCTTCTGTTATTCTCTCCAATCTCATTGCAAGCAGGCTGGGATACCCTTTCACTGTGTTCCCTTGAAATATATAATATCTGTATTAAATTCAGTTATTTCATTAATCAGGTATACAATAGCATGGAACTGGTGTTTATATATTCAGCTTTGTCTTCCATGTATGAAAAACATGTTTCCTTGAAAATAAATTGTAAATTACCACTGTCACTCATTGGTATCAATACAATGCATACTACATACATAAAATGTCACTGATAGCACTGAATGGCTAAATGCAAATTAATCCAAAAATTCTGTAAAATTGAACTGCTGTTAGAAGTTAAAATTACTGGAGTTTACATAAAAATGTATTCCAGTTCTGCTAATCATTACTTTTTAGCTCAGCTGACTATAAGTCATCTGAGCTATAGTCGTGGTCCATGTCTGTCGTCCCTCTGTCTACCCGTCCGTCCGTAGATGTGGCACATTTTGAAACCGTAAGACCTAGGAATCCAAAATTCAGCATAATGTTAAGATGTTCCCAAGATCTCCTACCATGCCGAAAAATTGGGTCTTTGTGACTTCGTTCCTTTGAGAAATTAAGGAAAAACCTCAGTTTTTTTTAGTAAAACTTATTTTCACACTTCAGGACTACCTAATATCAAAACCACTCATCTGTTTTTCCTCATATTTACCATAAATATTCCTCTATATAGTTCCTATGTACATGCCAGAAATTAAGTCTATTAAGTATAAATTCTTCAAGTTATGGGCCCGAACATAATGGACTTTGTAAAAAATCAGGAAAAATATTTACTCACTTAACATGAACAATCAGGAAAAATATTTACTCACTTAACATGAACAATTTTGAAACTAGAGTCTATTTTTCCAAGTATGTAACTATGTTTAATTAAGATTCAATTGTTTACCCAAAATGAGATCTGAATTTTGTAAATTTTTTAAGTTATTAGCATAAATAAAAATCTGTTCCTTAAATTTTGCCCAACTTTGACCATGGCACTTTTTTTTCTGTAAGTACCATTGATTTAATTTTCACTGAATGTAAACATAAATATTTAATTTGTTTAAATCTGAAATTTGAAAATAAAAGCTTGAAAATTAAGCTAGTTATTGATTTTTTTCTTGAGGCTCTATTGTAGTCATTTCCTTTGGTTACAGATTACAGATGCAGGGTCACTCCAGGTCACTAGAAGTCAGCTGTGCCAGGGTTTCTGATTTGTTACTGTCACTGGGGGAGATCCCTGCTGTGACAGGTGTACAGTTATTCCCATATCACCAGCCCAATTCCCCCCCCCCCCGCAAACCCAACCCACTAAGTGTTATGCAATAATAAACATTTTGGCGGATACTATGTTTTTAACCGGGTTCCGCCGCCGCGTTCGTTTCCGGAGAACTCCTCTGAGATTACTGGGTGGATTTTTCCAAAACTTACACCAATTATCGGGTCATGTGAACTGGTGCCAAACCAATAAGCCTTGACCTCTGACTTTTACTCTCTGCCTAGCATCCGTTTGTGCGTCTGTTTCCACACTTAAACCCACATATCTTGGGAACTGTTTGACCAATCAGGAAAAAAATTTTACACAAATGTAGCCCTTGGATAGCTTTATAACCTACACAAAAAATGGTGGCGGCACCTGCAACCATTTTTGCACAGTGTCTATCTGTTCATCTGCCTTTGGTTAAAATCACTCATATCTCTACAGTGGTTTTACTAATTCACCTGAAATTCAGCATGTGTATACATCCAGGATAGCTTTCTTGATTTTATGACAGGTGGCGCCACCTACGTTCACGTTCACGCTGATGACATCCAAGCTTATATCTCGGGAACCGTTTGACCGATCAGGAAATAAAATTTATACAAATGTAGACCTTTGATAGCTCTGTAACATACACAAAAAAATGGTGGCGCCACCTGTAACAATGTTTGCACAGCGTCTGTCTGTTAGTCTGCCGTGGCCTAAAATTACTCATTTCTCTGTAGTGGTTCGACATAACTGCCTAAAATTTTGCAGGTTTATACATCGTGGACAGCTTTCTTGATTTTATGACAGGTGGCGCCACCTACATTCTAGTTAACGCTGGACACATCCAAGCTCATATCTCAGGAACCATTTGACCGATTGGGCCAAAATTGTGCATGTGTTTAGATCTCACATAGGTCTTTATCATACACAAAACTGAAGGGGTTACCTGCAAAGATTTTTGCACAGTGTTTGTCTGTTTGTCTGCCATGGGCAAAAATCGCTCATATACATGTAGTGGTTTGACTTTTCTGCCTAAAATTTTGCAGGTGTATACAACTTGGACAGATTTCTGGATTTGTGGTAGGTGGCACAACCTACATACACATTTAGGCTGCAGAATGCTAATATGCAACATACCTCACTCTATTTCCCCTTGCCACTCAATCCATGCCTCACTATCCGATTTTGGCAGATACATGTAGTCACTTGTTGGTTACCCGTATTCTAGTTTTAAAAGTTTACACATTTTTCTCTATTTTCGAGATCTATAAATACAGACTAAATCTTGGCCTGTTGGTTAATTTGTTTGATGCTTCAGTTGAATGGGTATATAATACCATTCTGGTGATAAAATTTCCTTTTGCGAATCTCTTCCCAGTCAGCTGAGCGTCATGACCCATGGGTCACTTGTTTAATATTGTGTTTAGTGATACCATGTTTTATAAAATTGACAAGTGTTCAAAGAATGAAATTAACCTCATGGACCAACTTCAGCTGTTGCCTCAGACTCTGATGGCTGTTGGTCAGCTGTCACATCTGAGCTTGGTCCCTCTACTGGTGAAGGTGGTACCAACTGAGAACTTGAAGTTTCAGGCCCATGTTGACTGCTTGATGATGAAGCATTTAAGTCCCTCCCTAGCATGTCCTCAAAAGTTGTCACATTGACATCCTGCATACTGGGCACAGTTTGGTCAACCACTTCGTCGTCCTCTGCTTCAGTATCTATAAAATGTAAAAAAAATTGTAATAAAAAACTGTCAGCACATGAAGATCAGTCAAATAATTTCTAATGTAGTGTTATCCTTCTCCTCCAGGTCATATTTTAATGAGAAAGTAGTTGCATGTAATAATTGTAATACTATAGTAACACCCAGCGCCTGAAGTTCATTAGCTTATATTCATTGTATTTTCCCCAATATCTTATTCCTGTTAATGTACACATTTGTAACGCCGGGTTAATTTGAGGATTCGAAAAAAAATATGAAATGACACATTTTTAGCTCAGCTGACTATAAGTCATCTGAGCTATAGTCGTGGTCCATTGTCCGTCGTCCGTCCGTCTGTCTGTCCGGATGTCCATCCGTAAGACTGGCACGTTTTGACACCATTGGACCTACGAATCTGAAATTCTGCATACAGTTAGATGTCCCCAAAATCTCCTACCATGCCGAAAATTGGGTCAATAGGACTTCGTTCCTTCGAGATATTAAGGAAAAACCTCAATTTTTTTATTAGAAATCTATTTTTACACTTCAGGACTGCCTAATATCAAAACCACTTATCTGGTTTTCAACATATTTACCATAAATATTCCTCTATATAGTTCCTATGTACATGCCAGAAATTAGGTCAGTATTATTTAATTTAAAAAAGTTATGGGCCCAAACGTAATGGACTTTGTAAAAATATCAGGAAGATATTTTGTCACTTAAGATCAAAAAGGGTTAAAGATAGGGACTTTTTTTCAGTAATACAACTTTAATTAGTCAAAATTTAATTGTATACCAAAAATTAGATCAAAATCTGTTAAATTTTTTAAAATATTGGCCTAAATATAAAATTGGTACCTCAAATTTTGCCCAACTTTGGCCATGGCACGTTTTTTTCCTGTAAGTACTGTGGATTTAATTTTCACAGCATGTACACATGAGGATTTAATCTGTTAAAATCTGAAATTTGAAAATAAAAGCTGCAAAATAGGCTAGTTATTGAATTTTTTTGGAGGCTCTTGTTGTATTCCCTTACATTGTCAAGCAGTCCACTTTGATGACTGTAGGTCATTCAGTGCACATCTCTATGCTCCCCAGGCTGTTGGCATAAAATTAGATGTCCCCAAAATCTCCTACCAAACTAAAAATTGGGTCATTAGGACTTCGTCCTTTGAGATATTAAGGAAAAACCTCCGTTTTCCATAAAAAAAGCCATTGTTACACTTAAAGGCTGCCTAATATCAAAACCACTCATCTGTTTTTGATCATATTTAGTATTCACATTCTTTCATACATTTTCTATGATACCAAAAATCAGGTCAGTATTGGGTATTATTTTGAAGTTATGGGCAAAAATATAATGCAATTTTTTTTTAAATCAGGAAATATATTTACTCACCTAACATGAGAATTGCTGAACCTAGAGACTTTTTTTCAGGAATATAACTTTATTTAATCAAGATTCAATTGTTTACCCAAAATTAGATATGAATTTTGCAAATTTTTCAAGTTATTAGCATAAATAAAAAATCAATACCTTAAATTTTGTCTAACTTTGGGTCTTTGCCACAACACCTACAGTTTACCAGCCCATCAGGTGAGGCACCCAGGTGTGGAAATTGATGATGTAAGACAAGACCAGACTGAGTGCATGAAAAGTGTTCATGTATCATACTCTGGTACCTGACATATGCTTTTCTAGCAGTGGCTTCATTGTCAACCCCATACATCATAGCAGGGGTTGCCTTGTTAGGTACCTGACCTAGCACCTCTTTTACCACAGCATCACACGAGGTATCTGCTCCCAATGTGTAAAACTGTGACATTTTACTTGAGGTGAACCTACCCTGCCTGTGAATTTGCCAAAGATGACATTTAAACTGTCCTACAGTTGCTACATCCAGATTGCTTATTGTTTCTTTATCTAAGCAGCTGGACAAAAAGTTAACCAGATCTTCCATTGAGGCATGGCTGCTGCGAGGGGACGATTTTACCATGTCTATCAGAGAAGGTGGGAGGGGTGGTGTAACCTTTACTCTTATACTGGAGAAAAAGGCAGCATTTGGAGATATATGTTCAAGGTCTTTGATAAAGATGTCAAGATCAAAATTAGGGTCAAGGTCCTCTATCACAGGCTGATGACATGTTCTAGACTGTGGCCTGCTGAAGTTGATGTCCTTTAGGCAAGCTGGTTTGACATGAAAATAAAATTGGATATGTAGTAGAATAAAATATATATAAATGTGTGTGTGTGTGTGTTGTATGTAATTTACTTTTGTTTACTTCTAATGCTAGCTAATCGGCTGATTGTCTTTGCATTTTGCAATAATCTTTGACTAACTCAGAATACTCAAAAAAGTGCAAACAAAACACAATTGGTTACATGATTTTGTGTATTTGTAATACTATCTATTATTTATTTAATAATTTGATAGCATGTATATGTTTATATATATATATATATATATATATATATATATATATATATATATATATATATATATATATATATATATATATATATATTTAATTTTTATGGTGGTTGGCTTAAAAAAATATGATTAAAATGTACAAACAAGGTTTACACAAAAGCTAGGTATCTACAACTAGTTTAACTTACTTTTTTTTGACATATCATTCCACCTGCAGGCATCACTGGTGCAGGCAGACTTGGTGATGCCAGTTCTGACTGCTGCTTCAACTTTGAAGGCCAGGACTGCAGTATGGCTGCAAGCTTTTCCATTTCTGTAAAGACCAAGTTTATTAATTTTCAGGATTTGGGTAATAATTGTATATGCAGCAGTGGTAAAATTATTTAAATAAATGTTCATCGTCTGAAATAAGTTGTTCTTTCCTCAGTTGTTTGATTTGTGCATGTGTGTGTGTAATTGTTAAGTCTAGCCCTTACATATGATATTTAATTAGAGGTAACAATGCTTGTATGTGGATCATTAGCCCATGCATATAAAATTTGCCAGATAAAGAATACTTACCCTGCCATACATGTGCAGTAAACCGTCAGCATCGGCCCATCAGCCTTGTGCAGCACAATATAGGCCTTGTACATGGGGAGGGTATAATTCGCTGATCAGCGTGCTGATCAGCGGTCTGCAGTATAAAACGCTGATCAGCGCGCTGATAAGCCACCTTTAAATGACAGCATTGATTTCAGGCAAATTATCTCCCATACAGCAACCTCCGCCTATTATGTGATTAGATATGATACAAAGATACCTTTCCTATCAGTATTACTTATTTACAAACATATGCATTTATTTTTATTGAGTTCATAATTATACATGAAATGCAAGTTACCTAGCTGCCAGTGACTGTTTCGCTGATCAGCGGCGCTGATCAGGAACCTTCCTATTCAAGCATTTATTTTTGACGAATTAGCCCCATATAACAACCTCCGACTATTATATGATTAAATGTGATTTAAAGATACATATTCTTTAAGAGTTTCATATTTACCAACAAACGAAAACAATTTTAATGTGTTACAAGTTTATTATACATGAAACCTTCTTACCACCTACTATTTCACTGATCAGCAAACTGAGCAATCGCTGATCGGCAATAATTTACGTACTTCTTGACTAAGATACCTGTCACGGGTGATTCTCTATAACGGTAATACTGAAGGCTCTCAGTTGTTTTACTTATATCCTGTGAAACCGTATGATTGCCAATACATCACCCAGACCAGGCTACTTCATACAACTTTAAAATACCAGTGCCCCACCGACCACTCGGAGATATTAGCTAACAGTAGGGGGCGCTGCAGTAATTTGTTGTCAGGTGTACACCGGTCAGGTGAGATAAATAGCTGAAATATGCACTAAGTATGAATGTATATAAAATTTGAATTAATCAAATATATAAATGTTCAATGTATATAGCCATAATAAAAGACTGATTATCCTCATATTTTTTAGTAAGAACTGTACGTATAGCCTAATGAATCTTTCACTCTTCATTTCTAATATAATCGCTCCTTATATAAAAACTTTCACAAGTTTCTTTACATCCCTCTTATATTTCCCTTTTTTGCATTTAAAAAGTGGGTCGCCAGAATCTTTTTCAACACCGTTGTATAGATTATATATATATATATATATATATATATATATATATGAAGTAACGTCAAAGAATACCTCCACAAAAAAAATCATTATCGGTATTTTTTTTTTTTTTTCATTTTACAACAGGACATTTCAATCATTGTGTAAAAAAGTCTGCATATCTGTTACTTTAACATTGTTACTTATATATTTCTCAAAAATGATTGGAATAGGAATGCTTTTCATAGTTTTGGAAAACAGCATACACTATCAGCATAAATATAATGATTTCTAGAAAGGTTGAAGGAGTAATTACTTTTAATCACAACACTATAATAAATCATCACCTTTTTTTTAACTTTTTATACGGTAGTGAATGTCGATGAACGGTGTTGAAACAATAAGGAAACAGGATGGATGTAACTTCTAAATTCTACAATGGCATTGTTATTCAGAATTTTATCGTTATTATAGGGATCAATGTGTTAGGTATTATAAAATATTAAACTCTTAAAATGTTATTACAAAAGAAATCTGCATGCTTCAAGTAATAATTTTGCCAATGATTTCATTTATTTTAATTCAACACAGTTCTCCTTCTTCAGCAGAGTTATATGTTGAAATAGGCATCATTTCAAGAAATAAATAAAATGACTTAGAAATATATTAGAAAATGATTTTATCGCCCACATTTTTATTGACCGAGGAAGATTGCTATAAATTTCCCTTCTATTTATTGCATTATACCTTCTGTGGATTGCAGTTTTATTTTGTTTCAGGATATAATCGGAACACATTTAAATTAAAAATACGCAATTTACAAGATTAAAATATATTTTTACAATACAATACATCGTACAAGTGAACCTTCCATTTTTTTCTAAATAAATTATGCGGGACCGCGCAAGTCTGTAACAGTGGTGAAATTTATAATACACTTAGGGCATTAAATTAGCCGAAACTATAATTAAACATGAAAGTACCTGCTCTGCTGAAAGAAATTTTATATACTAGTAGTTTACATTTTTATTGCCATAATAGACTCCAAAAAATAAATATTAAGATGTTACTTTTTAGATACTGTATACCTGCTGAAATGAGAAGTTTTTTGTAGAAAGACCCTTTCATTAAATTGTAAATCCTTTTTCAGTTTCTTTAGGAAAACGACTAAATATGCCTTCTTCTAAAGAATGATATAAGAAATATATAAATGTTCAATGTATATAGCCATAATAAAAGACTGATTATCCTCATATTTTTTAGTAAGAACTGTACGTATAGCCTAATGAATCTTTCACTCTTCATTTCTAATATAATCGCTCCTTATATAAAAACTTTCACAAGTTTCTTTACATCCCTCTTATATTTCCCTTTTTTGCATTTAAAAAGTGGGTCGCCAGAATCTTTTTCAACACCGTTGTATAGATTATATATATATATATATATATATATATATATATATGAAGTAACGTCAAAGAATACCTCCACAAAAAAAATCATTATCGGTATTTATTTTTTTTTTTCATTTTACAACAGGACATTTCCATCATTGTGTAAAAAAGTCTGCATATCTGTTACTTTAACATTGTTACTTATATATTTCTCAAAAATGATTGGAATAGGAATGCTTTTCATAGTTTTGGAAAACAGCATACACTATCAGCATAAATATAATGATTTCTAGAAAGGTTGAAGGAGTAATTACTTTTAATCACAACACTATAATAAATCATCACCTTTTTTTTAACTTTTTATACGGTAGTGAATGTCGATGAACGGTGTTGAAACAATAAGGAAACAGGATGGATGTAACTTCTAAATTCTACAATGGCATTGTTATTCAGAATTTTATCGTTATTATAGGGATCAATGTGTTAGGTATTATAAAATATTAAACTCTTAAAATGTTATTACAAAAGAAATCTGCATGCTTCAAGTAATAATTTTGCCAATGATTTCATTTATTTTAATTCAACACAGTTCTCCTTCTTCAGCAGAGTTATATGTTGAAATAGGCATCATTTCAAGAAATAAATAAAATGACTTAGAAATATATTAGAAAATGATTTTATCGCCCACATTTTTATTGACCGAGGAAGATTGCTATAAATTTCCCTTCTATTTATTGCATTATACCTTCTGTGGATTGCAGTTTTATTTTGTTTCAGGATATAATCGGAACACATTTAAATTAAAAATACGCAATTTACAAGATTAAAATATATTTTTACAATACAATACATCGTACAAGTGAACCTTCCATTTTTTTCTAAATAAATTATGCGGGACCGCGCAAGTCTGTAACAGTGGTGAAATTTATAATACACTTAGGGCATTAAATTAGCCGAAACTATAATTAAACATGAAAGTACCTGCTCTGCTGAAAGAAATTTTATATACTAGTAGTTTACATTTTTATTGCCATAATAGACTCCAAAAAATAAATATTAAGATGTTACTTTTTAGATACTGTATACCTGCTGAAATGAGAAGTTTTTTGTAGAAAGACCCTTTCATTAAATTGTAAATCCTTTTTCAGTTTCTTTAGGAAAACGACTAAATATGCCTTCTTCTAAATAATTAATTATTGCCCTTTCACTTTTGTCTGATCAAAATTCACGTTGTCTTGACAGTTCCTATATAGGCCTACTTTTAAATTAATTTTAAAAAATCAACAATATTAGCGATCGCAAAAAAATTACAGTCCAAATATTTTGCTGTTGGTTCATTTGTGGCATTTTCACTTGAATATATGTGCAAGATATTGTAAATAAATTAAAATTTTAGAATTCATTCAAACTTAGTTTTAATCTCAGCTATTTCTATCACCTGGCCGGTGAAAATCTACCAACAATTTACTGCAGCGCCCCCTACTGTCAGCTAATATCTCCTGTGGGGAACGGATTTTTGTAAATTGTATGTGGTACGATGTTTTGGCAGTCATTTGGTTTTCACAGGAAATAATTAAGTAAACAACTGAGAGGTTTCTATGTTACCATTATAGAGAATCACAGATGACAGGTATCATAGTCATGAAATACGTAAGTCATTGCCGATGAGCACTTTATCAGCGTCAAGCGATTGCGCAGTTTGCTGATCAGCGAAATAGGTGGTAGAAAGGTTTCATGTATATTAAGGAACACATTAAAAGTGTTTTCGTTGTTTTTTTAAATATGAAACATTGATAAAATATATATCTTTAAATCATATTTAATCACACAATAGTCGGAGGTTGTTATATGGGGGCTAATTTGTCTAAAATAAATGCTTGGATTGAAAGGTTCCTGATCAGCGCCGCTGATCAGCAAAATAGTCACTGGCATGTAACTTACGTTTCATGTATAATTATGAACACAATAAAATTATATGCATATGTTTGTAAATACGTAATACTGATAGGAAAGGTGTCGTTTTATCATATCTAATCACAAAATAGGCAGAGGTTGCTGTATGGGAGATAATTTGCCTCAAATTAATGCTTAAATTGAAAGGTGGCTGATCAGCGTTTTATACTGCAGACCGCTGATCAGCGCGCTGATCAGCGAATTATACCCTCCCTTGTACATGGTTGCTCGGTCAGACTGGCATTGGCTGGGAAGCACATCTGCCTTAAGTTAGCAGTAATTGCCATACTCATAATACAGAACCTTCTGTACATGACCAGATAAAAAGTAATTGTGTGAAGGCAGTTCCTTGTAATACTTCATTTGAGCCCTTGAGTAGAGGCCAGCGCTCTCAACAAAGTATTCATATATGTCCGGCCACCCAAGTGCAGGCCAGCATCTGGGATTGTCTGACCACAAAGAACCCTCAATAGCATATGGGTCAGGCAGCACTGTACCATCATGTGTGGTCAATTTACTGGCATACACCTTCTGATCATCTGGTGTTAATTGCTGGGCATACAATATGCATGGTCTTTTGACTACAGCTGAGGTTGATGTTGAGCATTCTGAGGGAAGCGTGGGGGCAGCCATTGTTCTACACAGTGGAGTGACCAGTGCTGGGCAATGTTTTGCCTCCAGCAGATACCCAGTGCATATCAATGAGGTCAGGTCATATTACAGTGAGCACATGGAAATAGGTCTATAGGGGCATCCTCAGGTTATCACTAATAGACCGTACCCCATATGTCAGTGGTCAGTGGCATCCCACAAGACCACTGATTTGGCATCCCCATGGCATCCTTATGCTTTCAATGTATTAATTTTGACAGATGAACCAAAATGGAAACTTGTACCAACTAAAGTCTTCCCAACCTTTCCTTCAACAGATAAAAACCAAGCCTGGTGGTACAGATCATTATCTGTGTTCTTCTCTTTGAGGAGCTTTGTAATAAAGAAGGTTGTCCCAGCCAGCTGTTCAGATTATCAAATCTGTCCTTCAGTTGATTTGACAAAGATGTGTAGCCACTGTCCGGCTTCCCAAAATGTGGCAACGAGTCCATCAATGAATTTGTATAAGTGGCCACAATTTTTTTGGAAAATTGCATCCAGATATGCCTTTCCAGACCTTGGGCTATATTTATGATATCTCTACACAAGATCCAAACCATCTGTAGGAGATCACTTTTTGGTGGCCAGGTATTGTTTTTACACGCAGACCACATTCCTTCAGGGAACTTTTCCTACAGTATTTCAAAGCGCTCTGTTTAGTTTTGAGTTGATTGTCTCTAACTCGAAGTTGATGGTGT
This sequence comes from Sipunculus nudus, assembly GCA_026874595.1. Taxonomy (NCBI): domain Eukaryota; kingdom Metazoa; phylum Annelida; class Sipuncula; order Golfingiida; family Sipunculidae; genus Sipunculus; species Sipunculus nudus. The sequence goes on along the minus strand of CM049322.1, from coordinate 43,884,322 downwards.
TACTTTTAACTAATAATCTAGAGATCTAAAGATCACACAATTTAAGATTACCATCGTAAAATTTAATTCTGCATCCCAGTATTGTATAAATCAGTGTATGGAGTATATGGTTGAATGGAAACGTGACCAGATATAGTCAAATTTAATTATATATTCCAATACTATATAAATCAGTTCTGGCTTTATAAAAATGGGACCACATACCTAAATAGCTTTAAGCATCTGTAATAGTGTGTTTAGGTACCAGGAAACAGCCTGCACCCCATATATACACGTGTGCATTGAGAGGTGCATGATAAATAAGTTTATCAAAATGAGTGTAGTCACAGAGTGTAGTTGAATCATGGTCAGTCCATTGCAGCAGTCCAGTTTCTGTAGGCTCCGTTACTCTTGACTGGGCAATGAAATGTTTTGGAATAAAATAGTCATTATTATCTCTCCAACAACTAGCTGCATGATGTTGAGCATTCATGTACAAGGCTATTATCTGGCCATTTCTGAATTGGATTCCGTTTACAATAAGGTTTTGACAAAAGGTAGCCTCAGAGTTTTTTTTTTTTCTTATTGTGGGATTTTTTTCTATAGCTTGCTGAATATGGTCAATGCACAGTTCAGAATGGAATTTGATGAATGATTTGTATGAGATAGATAGCGGGTCTGAATAATGATCCTGAACTGTACAGTGCCTGTAAGATTTGATGTTCCTCTGCTAAAGACTGTGTTACATTTTGGTAATTTTAAGCAGAATTTTGCTCTCAAAACACAATGACCATAGTCTTATAAGTAGACCACACTGTATGGTCGTTCAGGATAATGGGTAAGGAAGTGGTGTGTTGGTTTCAGGTTATTACTGGGGAGAAGTTTAACTCTGTTCTCAAGATATACATCTTTGATATGAATTGTGACTGATTCCTGTCCATGCATGTTGCAGTTTTATACAAGGATGTATTTTCAGCAACTGGCAAATTATAGGATTGGAGGGTTGTAGGTCTATGGTGTAACTGTCCAATATTTGTCTCAACAACATAGGACTGTGGCTGATCCCTTTATAGTGGTTACTTTAGCGTTTTCCATGTGCTGTAGATTTGTATTCTGACGTGGACATCTTGACCTATTGTAAAGGGTCACAAGGGATTTGCATGATGGCTTTATCCTGCAGTTTTTTAATTTTGAATTTTCACCAACTTCTTTGTTGTCTCTGGATCACTGATTGGCAGACAGCTGATCAAGATGGTTTTAAATTGATGCCCAGAGAGGAGCTCAGCAGGGGAATCTACATTTGATGATAAGGGCACGGCTTCTGTAAGCTAAGAGGTGTTTGTTTCCCAGTGAAATAAATCAACTGCAACTGTATGGCAGGGTCAGGAATCAACATCATGGGAATGCAGCGGTTCTCTGGATTGAGTGCACTGGCGTTTTTGACAAGTGGGGCTTCAAGGAACCATGTTCTCAATGTCCTTGTTTATATTGACCATGAACACTGCAGTTCTAGCCAATATTTGTCTTGTCCATGCCTTGGTGTTCTGCATGGAGTTTTGCAAGGTATTTCTTGGAAATTATGATGTGAGTACCTTTTAGAACTAGCCCATCTTAAAATCTTATTTCGTCACAATAATTCCAAAATGAATGAAGTAAAAGCAGAGCAATCAGTTTGTGATACTCATTAAAAAAAAAAATCTTGATGTTGTGAGTTGTAGAACATTTGAATGAAATAATTTCAAATATAGTTTGTGTACACAGTTTTGCCCAACTTTTCTTCCACCTAATGTTTAATGCTTTTGCAACTTACAGGTCACGCATTAGCATTTCCTCCTCCATCACTTTAGCAATAACCTTGAATTGGTTAATCAAACATTAAAACTTTTCTCTTCAGGTCCTGTTTCATCCTGCATTACATATTGCTACATTGTCATCACTTGGTTTTTGAAGCATGCCTTACCATGGTTCATCACATATAGAAATTTTTAATTTTCTTGGTTTATCACACATTACAGCTCATCTTCACCTTTAAAGAGAGCTGCGGTCTCTGCCACATAGCAAGTGGCTGTCATCATTGAGACCTGGTTCCTCACCAAATGCTCCTCTTCTTCGGGCTTGATTGATCCGGTTTCGTGTGCACCGATGACTGCATCATCAGTATATACACATTAAATTGTAAGCTTAGCACCACAGCCACAGAAGACGTTGGCTGCCACAAGTCACGGACCGCACCTTTCTGGCACCTTTCTCTGAAAATTGTTTTATAAGCTTCCATAATTTAGTTGCATCCCTATTATTTAAAATACCTGCTACAACAATCTTTTCTTTGATATTCTGTTTGTCCTCACACAGTTTTTTAAACTTTTTTCTCTCTTCCTTGGAATGTGACTTTTACTTTGTTCAAGTTGGTCAGTTATGTCTGGATTGTTGCACATGCGGTGCTGTGGGCAATGGATATGGATATTTCTAATTTTCCAGTCACACTGTGAGTTTCTTTTTGTATAACTCAGTTTAATTTTGAGAGGTTTCTGGTATTGGGCCAAGGCTAAAAGAGGAATTGTTCTCAGATTGTATAGGGAAAAAGCTAAAAAAACAATTTAAAATGTTCTTCTCTAAAACCATGCTGCCACATTGTCCATTCATCTGTCCCAATATCCCTCCCTGGCAAAAAGAACATATCTGAAGTATCCTGACTGATACATCCTAGTTTTAAAATGTCCTAGTCCAAATCGTGCAGGTCCCAAAAAGTCCATTTGGCTGGATCGAATCATAATGAATTAGGTAGATATGCCAGACATTAGAGGATCAATATTAAATCTTAAAAATAAACATTCATACTCCCAAACTTTGCACAGGTTCGCATAAGGCCTGTAGGCCTTGTTATGAAAAATCAGCTAAAAAGCATTTTGTATTGGGAAAATTTATTTCAAAGCTTTTTAAAGTAGGGACCATTTCTGTGTTCAGCTGGCAGCACTGGGTAGTGCCTGGATGTCCAGGCCACTGGCCAAGATTGTGCAAGTTCTATAAAAAACTTTTGCACAGTGCCAGGATTGGAAGAGGCCTATGTTCTGGGGTCTGACTACTATAACAGCTTGGTATTTTGTTTTCATGGTAAGTTCATTGTATTATTTTAAACAAGCCAGTGCAAGTCTGTTTATTTCAAAGTTATTTCAAGCAGGTGAAAATTGGTCATATCTCAGGAGGGGATCAAGGTATTGGTCTGAAATTTGGCATGTTCGTCCATGTTTGAATGTTGTCACGTTAATCAGACAGGTAGCACCAAGTACCTTCCATTTTTCTTTGTAGAATAAATAAATGCCCTTTTCTCAGGAGTGATTTGCAGTATTGGCCTGAAATCATGCATATTCATAGATTGTGGACTCTTCCATCTTACACTGAAGACTGGTAGTGCCATCTACAATAATTTTTCTGTTGCCTCCATTCATACATGTTCTTTTGGTGAAAATTGCTCATATCTCAGAAATGGGTCAAGTTATTTGTCAGAAATTTGGCATGTCCATCCATCTAAGAAAGTTTCCTTGAAAAGCAGACAGGTGGCATGACCTACCTTTCAGTTTTCCTAGAATAAATAAATGCCCTTTTCTCAGGAGTGATTTGCAGTATTGGCCTGAAATTGTGCATTTTTATAGCTTGAATTGTACATATACATGTCACACGTACTTGAAATGTAACAGTCCAGCATAGAAGCATTATACCTGGTGGATATCCCGTTGTATAGGTTCGGTTCGCATTAGGCCTGTAGTTGTTTATCTGTGCAAAGTTTTTGTTTTCAACAACACTAATGTTTAACGGCAAAAGCTCGAATAGCTGGTCTACAAGAGTTTCTTTACCGTCAGTGTATGTTGGATCACTCTGGATTAGGTCGCTCTTGATTAGAGATTGATGGAGTGGGAGGTTCATGATGCCACATTCAGTTTCAAGGGAGATGGAGATGGCTTCAGATCTCGTTTTGTGGATACCATTTACAGTACCTGTGTCAACCTCTCAGTGGTCTAATATAACATCAGTGGTATAAGAAAAACAATGACATAATGTGTCTGGAAGCTCAACGGAAGTCGTGTCAAGAATATTTATGAGCTTTTTAAAAATGCTGGTCATGCTATGATTGCATATGTTTACCTTGTACCTGTGAACTCGAAATAAAAATATAATCTTCCCTTAATGGCAGGTATGCAACTTATGAAATGCTTAAAATGAATGTTTGGCTTAAGTGCATGCCAAATTTTCTTATGGATTTAGGAAGGTATTAATAATAATGACAAAAATGTACTAAGCTTACATTATAACAGAAAGCATAGTAGAGTCCCTTTGTACCTGGTCAGGGAGCTTTAAAGTAAATCATGATGCTTTATTTCAAAGAAAGCCAATTAATCAAAGAAAGTCAGTATAGAGAAATTTATAATATGTCATGACCACTTACAAAAATTCAGGAAGGTTGAATTTCAATTGTGGAAGGTTGAATTTCAATTCTGGAAGGTTGCATTCTTGAAGGTTGAGAAAGGAAAAGATAAAAGGTTAATAAAGGAAAAGTTTATGGGTTGATAAAGGAAATGTTAAAACTAATTACTGAATCCACCCTGCCCTTTACAGTCACCTCCTTGCCAGCTTATACATCTTTGATCAGAATTTGGTAGGATGAATTAATCCATCGACAGTCAACAAATGCTCCACAGTTAGGACTATTGTGGTGGTCCTGATCTAATGTAAAACAGAAAAGAAACCTCAAACATGAAATAAGGGTTAAATGGATAAATCGATCAAATATGAAATAAGGGTTAAAATGGGTAAATCGATCAAATATGAAATAAGGGTTAAATGGGTAAATCGATCAAATATGAAATAAGGGTTAAATGGGTAAATCGATCAAATATGAAATAAGGGTTAAATGGGTAAATCGATCAAATATGAAATAAGGGTTAAATGGGTAAATCGATCAAAGATGAAATAAGGGTTAAATGGGTAAATCAATCAAATATGAAATAAGGGTTAAATGGGTAAATCGATCAAATATGAAATAAGGGTTAAATGGCTAAAATGATTTACAACATACAGTTTAAGTCTACATTGGTGTACTATCAATCATGGTTGATTTGGGCCGTGGAGACAAACAGACATTACTTTACTATACTGAATTATAAACTCCATGGAATAAAAACCTGTTGCATAAGATTGTGTTCTTACCTGACAAACCAGTTAATTTTAAAACATCATTCACATCTGTGAGAATGGTTTCATCTTTTAATTCACTTAAATTGTAAAAAAAAAAATATATCTTAGTATGAGTCTGATGGTGATCAATGCATAAGTTTTCAATGCTTGGGCTTTTGTATAAAATTTTTAATATTCTGGTGGGTACTTCTGAGCTCCATAGCTCTAATTCGAATCATGTTGTGAACAAATAAACACACAAACACACAAATGGGGATGAACCCTCTTCCCTAAGGCAATACTGTTAAGGCAGTAGTCATGATTAGCATTCTCAAAGGCAAGTTGTAGACTTATCCTAACAAAGCAATGTCATCTTTGAATGGTTGGTCCTTTATTATAAGATCTGCTCAGCACTGTGAACAGCAGTTACTATGACAAAGTAAAAGGTGAAAATATCTGTATTAAATTTATTGATAACTGAATGCTATTTACACTCTGGTATCTTTAAAATTAACTAGCAATTAACCGTGCTACGCACGAATTGGGGCGAACACGCCGATCCATACAGTGGTATCGCAGATCATCCGGAGATACGGAAAGTCACAAAAATCGCGCTACGCTTTAATTTATAGATCCATTATGTGTATGGTGTTGTGGATAAAAAATCTTTCGGAAGAGCGTTCGGAACATGATTTGGAACAGCGTACAGTCGCACACGGTCGCCCCAGGCCAGTGCCGAACACATGGTTGGGTTCTTTGAAAAATAGTCACCTACACATGTACCATGTGACTTGAGAAACAATATCACATAAACATACAAAAGAAACTGTATATGGAAAAGAACTTAGAAGAAAATGCAAAAATTACAGGTTTATTTGTGAAAATAGTAACAATGAAGGCCATGACTTATACATAATAAGCATACACTGAAACAAAAGAATAAAAAGTCTTAAAAAAACAAATAGTATTGCATAAACATTATTGAAAATGAGATGGCACAGGCATGTATAGAAAAAATAGCAGTACAAATTAAATTAACGTATTAAATTTACATTTTTACAGGAATTTTACATTCTCAACCGCATTAATGAGAAAAAGTGTCAATTTTCAAAACATTTAAGTCAATATTATGTGTTTATACAACTTTGGTGGTGCCACTCCACACGTGTTCACATCACACTACCAGCCACGACGTGAATTAGATTAACCTTTTCTTAACATCTGCTACAAAGTAGGCCTACATATGTTGGTGAATATTTGTCAAGGACCTCAGGCACATGCAAGGCCTTGGACTAAATGCGACCCTGTGCGAATGTATAAACATCATGGATTCCTGCGACCTTGTAGATGTGCACTCAAGCATAACATGTCATGTGAGAGGGGTCGCAGGAAGGAGCCCTCTTCATGCGACCCCAAACAATTCTTTCAAAGATCCAACTTTTGAGAAGGGATGGCCGATGGGGATTATTTCAGGCCGGTGAAAATGTACAAAAACCCCTGATAGCCTAGGGCCCCCGGGGTAAAAACTCTGGTCCACCGCCACACACTCTGTGGCCATTGTGTTACCGGGCCCGAAGACACAAAGAAAAGAGGTGCCTGCGGTGGAGCGAATGTAAAAATTATTGATCATGCACGTAATACGCAGATATTGCAAATAAAAGCGGGTGGAATATCTTCGAATGAACCCGGAGCATATGTATATCGAAAATCACGGCAATCCGTATGGTGGTATCAGAGGAGATACAAAAAATTACAAAAACCGCCTTACGCTATTAATATATAGATTATTTTCATAACATAGGCTTCAGACCTGATGCAAACCTGTGCAATATGATATACATTATAGGTATAATGCTTCCATGCTAGACCATTACTTTCAAATATATATGTGACATGAATATGTACTGCAAGAACTAAACATTTTGAACCTGAGTACATGCATCAATTACACTAACGTCACTGCATGCGGAAATGCTGGCATGAATGTACACATCGCAAGACGATTGTAGGTGTTGCCAACAGTCTTTGGCATGAAACTAATCAAAGATGTATGGACATGCTAAATTTCCGGCAGATTCTTCAAACCGCTTGAGCTCTGTACACTGCTGCATGAAACCAATAAAACAATTATAGGTAGTGCCATGGATCATGTTTACAACAAAACTGTCTGAGATATATGGACATTAATACTTTAAGACTGATATGTCAAGTCACTCCTGAGAATCAAGCACAGGCATACACTGTGCAAAAAATTATTTACAGTACCATGGGTAGGAAACTCAAATAGGAAATATAATGCACGTCTTTTACTGCATTGACATACATTGGTAACTTTTAGAAAAAGCTTGACAAATAAATTTGGCTAAATGAAAACACTGAATGCTCCTACATAGAATTTAACATGAAGAGAACATCTATACTTCTTATTTTTGTCATACACTTAAGATTACAATTAGCACTAGCCAGAGTGGACTGTTTGTTCACCATCTCCAACCCAGTCTCCCCATCCTCTTCTGGCACACTGCTGCACCTCTGGGGGCCACCTTCTGCTACCAAACTCAACGAGCCCATCTGGCACTCTAAAGGGTACATCTGTTCACTAATGCCACTTCTAAGACTTATAGTCCAGTCTAATGCCAAGATAAATTGGTCATAGAACATTTAAACAAGTAAAGTACTTAAAAATATTGGTCTTGATAAAAGGGGAAGAGCTTTTTGACAGCCTTGACACTACCACTGGAAGTCATGCTTTGAATCATCTGTCTCAGATTTGTGTAAGTCTACTGCATTATTACACAAATCTTGCCCATCAATTCCTTGCTGGTGCTTACACCTGCAGGTTCAGCTTGAAATAATGTAAACACTTGCCTAAAAGTTTCCGTCAGTTCAGTGAATCTGTTGTCAGACAATGCCTGTTTCACAACAGTTACTAAACTGGAAACACAAATTTGGTCACCTTAATGGCAGCTGTGCAGGAGTTTGGTCTGTCAGCTTTAGGCAAGAATTTTCTCTTCTGCAGAAATGCTTATGCAGAAATTTTGCTGTATATTTCAATAGTTGTTGCTACAGTTAGTAGTGGTTTGAGATTTTCACATGCAAATCCTAAACCGCGAAGTAATGAATACTCTTTTCAGAATGATAACTTCTTCCAGAGCTCCTATTGTCATATCCTTAATTAGGCATTCCTCACATGAACAAAGCAATGACCCATCATGGTTCTTCTGTGATTATCCGCATAGTTGTCTAGGCTCTGCATGCGAACCTTCTAGGGCTTATTTCTGTGCCGCCTTCAACAGGACCCCTAACTCTTATTCAGCCTTGTGAATGTAACTGACAATTTACATAATGCAGATGTATGGATCTAGGACTGGTTAGTTGTCCATGTTTCCTTTCCAACTCTCTAGAAGTGTTTTGTTATATGGGTTAACCTAACAGTTTGAGGTTTCCTGCTGGACAACGATTTGGCTTCTTTTTGCAAGGCTGACTGGGCTTGTTTATACATATCCTGTGTCACTCTACTTTCATGAAATATTAGATACAAACTTAACACATTGTAAACATAAAATAAGTGAAACAACTTCTTTACCACTTTGCTATCTATGAATGTTACTTACCTCAGTTGTAGTTACAGAAAGGGTTTCGGTGAGACAGGTTTTTCCATAAGTTATAATACTTGAGACATTACATCTGTATACAAATTATCAGAGGTAATGCATTGTTGCTACTTGATGTCTTAAGCCATGCATGGGCCTCTCCTAACTTGGTGAACTGCAGGGTTGCATTGTGAAATAATGTGTTTATATGATTAATCACATATGACACATAGAAAACATTAAATAAGTGAAAAATGTTCATTCCAACTTTGCTAACTATGAATGTTACTTACCTTAATTGTTGTAAACGATAGGGTTTCTGCAATGCAGGTTTATCCATCAGTTATTATGGTCTGCTATAATCATTACCATATGATTTTAGCATTAACAGTTAGTCCTTCCAGTTAATTGACTGGCAAAGGTCATTTACATAAATTTAATGACTTGCATCTCTTTATTTTGTCCCTCCTTGCTTGGAACGGAGGAAATTGATTTGGGTTTGTCCATCTGTCATTCTCTGTCTGTCTGTCCCTCGGTCTGTCCTTCTGTCAAATTTTCATTTCCTTGCAATAACATTCCTAAAAATTATCTGATTTCTCCTAAATTTGGATCAGTGATTGTACTCATGCTTACTAACGTTTGGATTGGTTTTGGAGTGTCCGTCTTACAAGATAATAATACAATATGATATTTTATTGTTAATTTAATGAATCAGCACAACAAATGACACTAATAAGGTGTAGATAGCAGGGGCATAATTTCATTTATTCTGCCATCTGGTGAACATTGGTAAAACTATTTGGACTTAGTTACCACAGACTTTAATATCATCCTAGACTCGAGGAAGGTGGAAGAGGGGGACATAAATTCCTTGAATTTGCTTGTTTAATTGCTGTTGACATTGATTCCAGGTATATATACAAAAATTCTTCATCACACTTTTTCATGAGACATCGCATCTGTATACAAATCGCAGAGCTAGGTTATGCATTGTTGCTGCATGTTGCCTGTAGTAATGGGCCTCTCCTAACTTGGTGGACTGCAGGGTTGCATTATGAAATAATGTGATTGTATGGTTCATCACATACAATAATACTTTATCAGTAGCCTTGAATTGATTTACCAAACATTACAGTTTTTCTCTTCAGGTAGTTTATCGTATATTGTAATTCTTGACATCACTTGGCCAGTTGCCTTGAATTGGTTTATCAAACAATACAGAATTTCCCTTAGATTGTTTGTCACATACTATATCACTTGTCCTGAGTTGACCAGTTGCTGTAAATCGGTTTGTCAAACCTTACAGCTTTTGTCATCAAGTGATTTATCATTCATTGCAATGCTTTCCATCAATCAATAATTGCCTTGATTGATTCGTTGAACCCAGCTTTTGACTTCCCATTCTGCATCACATATTGTGACTCTGTCATCACTTGGTTTATGAAGGATTAAGAATCATGCCTTACCATGGTTCATAAAATATGTAAATTTTGTCATTTTCTTGGTTTATCACACATTACAGCTCATCTTCACACATGAAATCACATTGTGATTTTTCTTTGATTCATCAAACATTACTACTACTAATTTTTCATGTGGTACCCCACTCATAACTGATGTTTTCTTCTTGTGGTCCATTACACAGAATCCTGTCTTCTCCCGGTTTATCACCCAAAAACGGTGCAGACTTTGTATATTTCTTACCACATAAATTCCTGCATTGTGGAGTTAATAAAGAAAAATAACATACGTTCACAAAAATCCACTCCTTCATGTCATATTTAAGACAGGTGCAGGTGTTGGCTATATTATTATATATATATATACATATATATATATATATATACACCATTCAAAATGTCTACTGAACAACGCAAACTCAAATATGTTTATCAAACATTACAACTTTTACATGCAGATGGTTCATGGCATACTATAACACCTTCCATCACTTGTACTAATATTAGACAGATGCTTAGATATATTGTAAGCCAGCCAGTAGTTGGATCCACCTGCTGAAGCCAAAACCAATCCAATGTACTGTTTCTGGGCTTCAGGTTAAATTCTTTCTCACTGCTGTCGAGTATTTAATTTTATAGGTGTGAAACCAAATGCATCTCTATACATGAGACATTGCATCTGATATTATGATTTGGTTCATTATACATTACATCACATTTGATGTTATGATTTGGTGCATTATGCATTACAGCATATAAACATTACAGTATATTTTCACATGTTCATCTCACATTGTAATTTAGTGACCACTTGGTGTTCATTATTTGGTTCATTATGCATACCATCTTGTAATATTTACTTTTCTTCTTGAAACTGTTCATACATTGTTATTTAACCATTTCACAGCTTTGTCTTTACATTGTTCTTAACACATTGTAAACATTAAATAAGTGAAAAACTTTCATTCCAACTTTGCTAACTCTGAATGTTACTTACCTCAATTGTAGTTGCAGAAATGGTTTCTGTTAGACAGGTTTATTATTTAACCATTATAAGTCCATATTATTAGAGCATTAACAGTTAGTCCTTCTAAGTTTTATGACAGGGAAAAGTCATTTACATAAATTTAATGACCCGCATCCCTTTCTTATGTTCCCTCTTCCTCAGAATGGGGGAATTGATTTGGGTATAACTGCCTGTCGACCCTTTGTCTGTCTGTCCCTTTGTCTGTCCATCTGTCACATTTTCATTTCCTTGCGATATCTTTCCTGACTATTATCCAATTTCAATCAGATTTAGGTCAATGATTGCTCTCATGCTAACCATGGTTTGGATTGATTTTGGAGTGTCTTTCTCACAATATAATAATACATTATAATATTTAATTGTTAATATAATGAATCAACACAGTTAGTGTCACTAATCACCAACATGTGTCGCTAGCAGGGCATAAATTCATTGGTGCTGCCATCTGTTGAGTGTGGTTAAAACTATTTGTACTTTAAAATTATGCCAGACTTGTAGGCTTAAGCAGAGGACATAAATTTCTTGATTTTGCTCTATTGCTGTTGACATTGATTCCAGGTAGATATTCACAAATAGTTCACCTCACTTTATACATGAGACATTGCATCTGTATTCAAATTGTCAGAGATATCGTTGCTACATGTTGTCTGTAGCCACGGGCCTCCCCTAACTTGGTGGACTGCAGGGTTGCATTATGAAATAATCTGTTCATATGGTTCATCTCATACACAGTGAGAAATACTTGATCAGTAGCCTTGAATTGATTTACCAAACATTGCAGTTTTTCTCTTCAGGTGGATTATCATATATTGTAATTCTTGACATCACTTGACCAGTTGCCTTGAATTGGTTCAAAAAACATTACAGAATTTGTCTTAGATTGTTCATCACATACTATAAAACTCGTCTACTTGACCAGTTGCCTTGAATTGGTTTATCAAATAATTCAGCATTAGTCTTCACATGGTATATCATATATTGTAACACTTTCCATCACTTTAGCAATTGCCTTGAATTGGTTTATCAAACCTTGTAGCTTTTCTCTTCCAGTGATTTATCATATATTGCAATGCTTTACATCAATCAATTAATTGTCTTGAATCGATTTTTTGAACCCTGCTTTTGTTTTCCCTTCCTTGATCACATACGGTGACTTTGTCATCACTTGGTTTATGAAGCATCAGGAATCATGCCTTACCATGGTTCATAAACTTAAAAAAATACCTAAATTTTGTCATTTTCTTGGTTATTACACATTACAGCTCATCTTCTCACAAGACATCACATTGTAATTTGTCTTTGATTCATCAAACAGTGTGATTTTTAGCAAACCTGTGAGCTTATGCGATGGTGCGGCACCATGTGTCATCATAGCTATCTCAAAAATGGCAGAAGCTAGCATCACCAAATGTTTTGCAAAAAATCAGTCATCTGAAAAACTCTATCAAATCTTCTTCTCCGAAATTGTCCAGCCAAATTGTCCAATATTTCACAGAAATGATCCCTGGAACAATCTTTTCAAGTTTGTTCAAATGGTTCCAGTTGGGAGATTTTTGGCCAACTAACAGGAGGTTAACTTAGTCATCTGTCCAAAAAAGCACACAAAATTAAAATCTCAGAAACGGCTAGAGCTATAATCACCAAATTTTATACCAATGTTTGTCACATATGTCATATCTGAAATTGAGGTATTGGTGGCGCCACCTACATTGATGTGTTTTTTACAAGCGAAAATGTAATTTTAAACTCTTCTAGCTTATACACTGATTTATGATGAAACTGTTAAGCTGATTGGTTTAAACTTTACAAGAATTATTCTATGGTAGGGTTCTGCCAGTTTTATAAGAATAGATTGGGTAAATACAGCTTTAAAAAAGCATTGTAGCCAATTGAAAAAGGCTTTCTGGGTTTGAAAACAGTTTTGACAACATGCTGAGTTTCAGCAGCCAAGTCAAGAGGTCACTCAGTACAAACAGGTGGGGTCCAGACATCACCATGGCAACTGACCTGGCTCTGGCAGGTGTCTAGACAATGTGTCTAGATGCAGAATTCCCAGATTATTGGAACTTTATCTTTCAACTGTTTGAAAAAAACTTGGTTTGCATTTTAAGCGAATCAGGTTTATCATCAGGTCAAATGTGAACTGCTGCGCCCTCATTTTCGGTTGACCTCTGACCTTTCCTTGCTGCCCAGTGTCCATTTGTGGGTCTGTTTTCACACATAAACCCACATATCTTGGGAACCGTTTGACCAATCAGGCTAAAAGTTTTGCACAAATGTAGCCCTTTGATAGCTTTATAACATAAACTAAAAATGGTGGTGCCACCTGCAACCATTTTTGCACAGCGTGCATCTGTTCATCTGCCTTGGGATAAAATCACTCATATCTCAGCAGTGGTTTGACTTATCCATCTGAAATTTTGCAGGTTCATACATCCTGGACAGCTTTCTCAATTTTATGACAGGTGGCGCCACCTGCATTCACGTTTACTCTGCAGACATCCAAGCTATTATCTCAGGAACTGTTTGACCGATTGGGCCATTTTTTTGCATGTGTATAGATCTCACGTAGCTCTTCATCATTGGCAAAACTGGTGGCGCCACCTGCAACCACTTATGCACAGAGTCCATCTGTTCATCTGCCTTGGGATAAAATCACTCATATCTCAGCAGTGGTTTCACTTATCCTCCTGAAATTTTGTAGTTTATACAATTTCCTGGACAATTTTCTTGATTTTATGACAGGTGGCACCACCTACATTCACGTTTACGCTGCAGACATCCATGCTAATATGCAAAACACCTCGGTCTATTCCCCTTGCCACTTTATCCATGCCTCACTTCACCCTTCCTACTCTGATTTCTGCGGATACACATAGTCGCTTTTTGACTACCCATATTCTAGTTTTAAAATGTCCTAGTCTGAAACTTGCAGATCTGAAACGTCCATTTTGCTGAAATCATAATGACTTAGGTAGATATGCAGGACTTAAGAGGATCAATATTAAATTTTAAAAATTAACCTCCATTCATAATCCCAAACTCTGCACAGGTTCGCATTAGGCCTGTAGGCCTTGATTCCTTTTCTTGTTCTTCACATTACTACTAGCAGTTGTTTTCATGTGGTTCATCACTTATTAATGCTGCTCTCTTCTTGTGGTCCATTACACACATTCCTGCCTTCACCTGGTTTATCATACAATATAGATAGGGACTTCATATAGTTCTTACCACATCAAAATCCTCTATTGCAGATTTAACAAAGATAAACAACAAAAGTTCACAAAAGTCCACTCTTTCATATTATATGTAAAACAGGCACAGGTGTTGGATTTATGATTTTATAATATTTTGACATTGAAAGTGCTACTTTGAAATGCCGTGCTCTTGTCTACTATGAATGATTGCTGACTGTCAAGGATAAAACAGAACTGCGGTTGGCTTCTGGTATAGAAGCTTGAACTACTTTTCAGTAAAGCATTTGGTGAATGTCCCCAGGCAAAAATGAGAATATTTTGGAGAGATGCTTAAGAGAGAGATACATATAAGCCAGCCAGTATTTGGTACCACCTGCTGAAGCCCTGAACCAAAGTGGCTTACTTTTCTGTGGCTTATTTGAATCAGACTTTGCTGAGTAAAATTGAATTGGTGCTAAATTAATTGATCAGTTGTTGAGACATGCTTAAAAAGTCTTTAGATGTCAGATAACAAGTATTTGGAATATAGCAAATTTTGAAGTTTCCTGTGGGAAAGCTTTAAATTTCATCTTAATGGCTTGCTGTGTCAAAGGATGATAATCCATGGGTGCTTACACCTGTAAACCAAGGTCTCATTATTGCAAACCAAAGTTAATATAAAATAAACAAGGATCATGGAAAGGCAAACTAAGCCTGGAAAAAACAAAATTTATATTCTGGGAAATCATTGGAAAGAAGAGAATGTTATCCCAAATTTTATTTGAACCTTAGTGGTATACGTTCAGATGCAGTTTGCCTTCAACAAGACAACCCTAGATTTGGATCTTTGCCTATTCTTGCCTCCACATAGGACTGATCATTTCTTTCTAATCTTCTGGATTTCCTGGGTAAATCAACACTTTGTTACAGTCACATCCCATTAGTCATCTCAACTGCACCTGTATTCTTCATTAGATTTTCTCCATCAATACCTATTAATTCAGTCCTTTGCAAGTGACACCCATCTGACACCCTGAATAAGTTGCCTTTATGCAGGTTCCATATGAGTTGAACACCTTTGCCTTGATTTGAATGTGAACACTATCTGAACATAATTGCCTTGACTTATTCATTTAACATATATTTTGATCCGTCTTTATCAGAACTTGGAAAATGATTAGAATATAGTGTCTTTACAATGAACAAATTTGCCTTGATTTGAAGAAGGAACCTTACATACAATAAGTTTCCTTGAATGCAATGTGGAACATCACATGAACACATTTGCCTTGATTTGAACACATATATGATATGAACACAATTGCCTAGATGTGAACATTGGCCATGGCATGACAATATACTGGTCATCTATCTGAACATGGGTTATTACATGAACAAATCTGCCTTTTCTAAAAAAGAAAAAAAAATAAGGTAATAAGATGGAATCCATGGTTAACAATATGTAGGATTTGAACAAGGAGTATAACTCTAAAAATAGGAACAAAAGTTTTCTTTCACCACCACTATATGGAACCTACATTGTTTTAAACCAGAGTATTTTGAACAGTTAAAATCTTTCCTTCCAACTTTGCTTACTATGAACATTGACAGCTATGAATATAACTTACCTCAACTGCGTGATCATGGCTGGTTTTTGACAAATATTTCTATTTACATGGTCCATCACATATTACATATTAGTCATTTTATTACATTGACTTCACATTCATGGTAAGTTACATGTACTACCTGGAATTCCTTCTGAAATATAAATGATATTGCAAACTTTACACGCAGCATTCTGATTTACTGTATGAGACAGTATATGAATATTAAGATACAGGGATTTTAGTTGTAAATGAATATTAAGATACAGGGATTTTAGTTGTATATCAAACATTTGAACCACTTAAGTTATGAAGACTTGATTGAAGAATTCAATAATACAGACTCTCCAACTCAAAAAACCTAACAAATGTTACCTGAAAATTTTGATGAGTCAGGTAGTGTAGAGTGTTTGTTATTGATGAAATTAAATATGTATGATGTGTATAACTGTTATGAAATGAAGTAGCCTTGAACAATGACATAAAGCATTTTATCTCCACTGCTAGCCATTGCTGCTACAACCTGAACAAATGTACAAGTGTTTATCTCAATACCTGATGCAGTTTTGTTCTTTATCATGTGATCCAAATTGTTCTCCAATGCCTTCTTGTTTTCTGCAATAAAATAGTATTCTGTGAGATTTCAATGACGTCAACAACTTCATTACTAAGGTTATGGTTGACGATTGAAATTTGTGGTGATTTATACAAATGAACAACCACTCTGAATAACACAAGAAATAAATATATAACCCTTACTTTATATAATAGTATTAACCTCTTCTAGCTAATACAGAATATTATTTGTGTTTACATGATGGTTACATTGCTGTGAAATAAGGCGTGGAAGAAAACCTCTTACACTACACATTTACCAAATATTAAAAAATCGCCACATTACCTCCTTTGAAGTTTGATCAAATCTAAATTGTTGTGGCTAACAAAAGAAACAATGAAAAATTACCCCTTTCCCAAACCAGACATTTCTTTTAGGTTTTCTGTCAGTCTTCCTGGTCGTGACCCTCCCTTTTCCTAAATCCTGGATTCACCACCGAGTAGGACCAGTAGCAGTACATCCAGTACATCGAAAAGATCTAGGCCACATATTATGGGCTTGGCAATGTCACAGTCTAAAGACCTAATATTTTCACTAAAATCATAATGATGGTATTTAAGTTTCAGCATTATAAAAATAAAAAAAAAATATCCACTCTCACCGTATGTAGGTCCAGTTGGAATCCAGTGAGCTACATATGGTAAAAGTAACAGTTACCTCTGATTCGTACGGTCTTGCACTTGTATGTCTCTCTGCCAAAACGTGCAGTCACAAATTGTCCTTCTTCATACTGATGAAATTCCATCCTTGGCATCACTATGGATGACTGACATATCATCCCAGATGCCCCATCCTCCCAGTCAACAATGCCATACAACCATGACATTGTGTTTTCCATTGACAAAAGTTGTTTAAAGTTCAATGAACAGGCGTTTGAAATATCCTTAAGTGACTCGATAACAACACCATCCACAGTGTGGGTGACAGTGTGAAGACTTAGCTTTAAACGGTTGTTGTCAAATACACTTAACTTATATACTTCTTGTCTTAGTAATTAGACTTTTTCTCTGATTGTATGTTCTTTCCAGTACAAGATGCCTCACAGGTATCTGGAGCAGCATGCAGATTTTCTTAACTGTACATGACCTCGGATGGGTTTGGTCTTGAACACACCTGTGCAATTAGTTCAGGTAATGTCTGAAAGAAGGCTCTGCTCTTTTGTGTAATGGCATCCTGTGTTTCAGCATCTTGTTCCAGTCTCTCAACATACAGATCTGACTTTGTCCACACAATACAGTCAACCTATTCTCCTCTGCTTATCAATAACTCAGTCTGCATTTTGTAATAATATGCTTAATTTGTCTTTAAGGACATATTTACATCCATTGTCTCTAAGCAAGAAATGTTGCTGTCAACATTCTGTAACTTGCCATTGCCGTAAACAATACTTGCCCTTCACTTCCACCAGATCATTTCCACAACAGTCACATGAAATGACAGAGTCAGGTGATGTTTTCATATATGGACCAGTTGTAATCAAGTGAGCTAGATATGGTAAAAGTAACAGTTACATCTGATTCGTATGATCTTGTACTTGAATGTAACTCTACCAAAATGTGCAGTCACAAATTGTCCTTCTTCATACTGATGAAATTCCATCCTTGGCTCTGCTCTTTTGTGTAATGGCATCCTGTGTTTCAGTCTCTCAACATCCAGATCTTACTATGTCCACACAACAAGATTAATCTATTCTCCTCTGCATATCAATAGCTCAGCCTGTACTTTGTAATTATATGCATGATTTGTCTTTAAGGACAAATTTCCATCCATTATCTCTAAGCAAGAAGTGTTGCTGTCAACATTTTGTAACTTGCCATTGCGTAAACAATACTTGCACTTCACTTCCACCAGACCATTTCTACAACAGTCACATGAAATGACAGTCAGGTGATGCCCTCATATAGAGGGTTCCCACATGATGTCACAGGCCAGCTGGTGACTGTCCAGAGCCATGCTGGAGGGCATGCTATCAGTAACTGCTGGTCACCTGGAGGCCTGCCACATGTACTGTCTAGTGTGGTCATTGTGTACAGAGCTGACTGTGTTACACTATTTGTTCAATAATTATACACTATGGTTCTCTTTTGCTGTGTATATGAATGCCACAGTAGTGGGGGCAGGGATAAGAAATCCTTTTACAGATTACCTGCAGTAATTAACCACCAAGGTGAACAAACAAAGGAGCTGACAGCAAGAAGGCATAATGAGTGGCTAGCCAACATCAATAGGGCAGATGTACCAGAGGAAAAACTCAAGAACTTCTGTGTTTGTTCAGATCACTTCTACAAAAGTAAGTTACATTTATTCCCATAAATACAAAATCGCAGTAATCTCTCTCTGGCAAATTCACCTGAGCTTGAACTTGATAATAATATGCATGATTTCCTAGGAGTGACATGTCACCTTTTTCATTTGTACTCATACAAAATGATTTTGATCCTACTAATTCATTTACATCCATATCTTTTAGCACAGAATGGACATTTCATTTCCACATAGCTATCATCACAGCAATCACTAAAATCAAACCCATTTGGAGATGCCCCCAGGTACAACCAGGTAGGATGCAACACTAGCCCTGCATCTGTCACTTTGAAATTTGTATGCTGTTTCCTCATGCTGTTTTTGGTATTCTCGCCGTGCAGTCTTCTCATGTTCAGCCCCATTCAGTAGCAGTTGTAGTGGATTTTGACAAGTGAGGATAGCAGGTAGATGTGATCAAGCTTCTTGAAGGCTGGTCAGGGTCAGAGTGACAGGCAGCTTTAAGTTTTGATGCTGTTATTCTACCAGCACGCAAATTGTACCATAGCTTAGACTGCACTTGAGTCTTGGTTTCCCTTTCTACCAAGGTAGCTTCTTCCCTGCTGATGGTAACCGTTCCGAATGCCCTCTCACAGTTTTCAAGTGTTAGTCCAAAATCTGTTAATGATACACCTGCATCATACAGTTCTGATAAGGGAGCTTGGAAATTCTTGTTCAGGGATTTAGGCACATAGTCATCAGAAAAAGGAGCAATTAATGAGAGTAGTGCTGGCTTTGAGCCACTGGCACTTAATGATTTGTAGAAATCATTCAGCTCCTCTGCTGTCGCTTCATGGTCTGTTGCCTGTGATGAGCATGTTGGTGAACTGAAGGATATGTCCCCTTCACTACAATTGATACTTTTATCCAAATCGCGCTTCTTTTTCTTGGCTGACCGGAAGTCTATTTTACAGACCGACAAATATTCTAATGGTCCCTGAGGTGGCACAACCCAGTAGGCTGGATGTTGGGTGACAGTTTTTTTTTTTTTCATGATGCCTAACTGAAGCTACAACTGCGAACAGAAGGGAAGCAACATGGGTGCATGATTCTCCAAGCCCAGCCATACAGTTACAATGAGCTAAAACTATTTCACCATTCACTTCTGCCACAATCCATGGATGCAGTGGAATTTCTTGGATTCTCTGTGAGTGCAATTAAGACCTACAAAGATATTTACAAAGTAGAAGTGAAAATGAATATTGATGGCATTCATTAG
This sequence comes from Sipunculus nudus, assembly GCA_026874595.1. Lineage (NCBI taxonomy): Eukaryota > Metazoa > Annelida > Sipuncula > Golfingiida > Sipunculidae > Sipunculus > Sipunculus nudus. The sequence goes on along the minus strand of CM049322.1, from coordinate 43,864,175 downwards.
TTTTTACTTTTAATTTAAAGCACACTGGGAGCCTATCTATACTTTAACAGCCATATACAAATTTATGTGGTTTTTTCATAGGTTTAATATTATATAGTAGTCTTATTCAGTATACATTTAATCTTTCATTCATTTTTTAAATAATATAAAGGTGGGATCTGACAATCTTACATTTACAGCTTTTGAATCCAACATATACAGATTGCCTTATCAGATAAACTGTACCCACATCTGGATCATGCAATTACCCAGATAGCACACTATGGTTGGCCCAACGTTGGGCCAACAATGACACTTTGGTTGGGCCAACGTTGGCACCAGCTGTTGGCCCAACGTACTTTTGTCCGTTGGGATAACGTTGGGCCAACGTAGCATACTCTCTGTTGGGATAACGTTGGCATAACGTTGGACCAACGTAGCATACTCTCTGTTGGGATAACGTTGGCATATTGTTGGACCAACGTAGCATACTCTCTGTTGGGATAACATTGGCATAACGTTGGGCCAACATAGCAAACTCTCTGTTGGGCCAACGTAGAACCAACCGTGGCCCAACATTGTTGTGACGTTGGGACAACATTGTACCAACGTACATAATAACGTTGGGCCAACAGCTGGTGCCAACGTTGGCCCAACCAAAGTGTCATTGTTGGCCAAACGATGGGCCAACCATGGTGTGGTGTAATTACAATTTGGTCAACATAAACAAAATGTTGGCCAATATTATGGCACTGCAAGAATAAGCAAAACAAACGTGACAGATTTTCATCATTTTATTGATAAAATGGTTGAAAGATTCAGTCCTCATCAGTATCTGAGCTGGTCTGTGTCTTCGGTTCTGGATCTGATGCCTCCTTCTCTACAATAATAATAATTATTATTATTATTATATATATATATATATATATATATATATATATATATATATATATATATGAATATATATATATATATATATATATATATATATTTTACATTTAAAAGGCAAACTTCAAACCAGTTTGAGTATTTGAATATAAATACACATGCATTCATGTATATATAGCAATATATATCAGTAAAAAAATATTTTAATACTTTTTTAAAATTAATTTTCAGAAAATTAAAAATAACAATGATTTGTTACAACATAGGCATTTAATAATTACCCCTTCAAACAAATATCAGATAAATAAGTCTTAATGCATGATTGAATTGAGAAAAGTATTCTTGATCGTTAAGTTACCTATAAGCAAAAGTTTGAGACACTGCATCGCATAAGAAATAATTACTGATGGAGGTGGACATAAAGGACTGATCCCTCAGTTTAGGTGAACATTGGTTTAAAATATATATTAAACCCTTTTTTTCTCTTTCTAAATCATATACTTAGTTCATACGTTTTCTCTCCTGTCGCCTCTTTCTCCCACCATTCCGGTCGAGGGCATACTTCAGCCAGTTCCTGACCCCTAGCTCTGCCTCGGCCTGCTTTATACTGCTCTTCTTTACGGCATCTGCACAATTATGCAAATATTTTTCATCTACAATTAGTAATTCCATTATTCATATATTCTATTTGATTTTGTATAAGTAATTTCATACAGTCAATATAAATATTCATGAGTCCACAAATTAATTCCCAATAGTTGTCAAATAATGTGAATTGTGGCCATCAATGAAAGATGAAAAAAGACATACTTTAACTACATGATGGGTTATAGATAAAATGTGTTCAGGTATAAAAAGAACAAATTCGTGCCAAACACAAAGTAATAATGCTTCTTGACACTGAAATACTTCAATTTAAAATCTATTTTATACTAGTCTTATTCACAACCATCCAAGTGTAACCAAAGTTTAGAGTGCATTTACATTAATCTACCTGTTATCACTTTGGCTAGTGCCAGTTTGGAGAGTGCTGTCTTGCCTCCTCGGCCTATCCAGTTGAATTGGCAGGCAAGGGCATCTGTGAATATGGCCGCCATTATTCGGCCAATCACATCCCGTGGTGTGAATCCTCCCAATGAAGTCAGATAGGATCCTAGGAAAAGAGGAGACATGTTATTTTAACAAATTCACATATCATAAATGATCCAATATCATCTATTATATTCCACAGATGATCTACATCACACGCATCACCATATTTGCTTACAAAATATAATTTAGAGTTCCCATGGGTCACGGTGCTCATCTAAACTTTCAAGCTGATTTTGAAATTTTGCAATATGTGTTGCAAACCCTGCGTTGATTATAAGTTTGGGTGTAGAAATGTAAATTAGGCCTAGGCATGCGCCCCACTGTTTTATGAGCTTAAATAATACAGTTACAAAATGACCAAAAGGAAAAGGTCACCAGTATATATGCAACTGGCATTTTCTACCACTGTAACATTAGCCATTAATATATGTACAGTTTGTACATCAATGACCGTGTGAAACATTCAGTAACAATGTACATACCACCTTTCAGGTTTCACATTTGGCATGACGTCATTGTCACCTGTGACTTAATGGATCATGCACAAAAGGTGGCCCTTTGGTCATGTGCACAAGCGCAAGGAGCAAAATGTGTAAATGTGCAATAAACCCCATAAAGCACTCATTCCAAGGTTATAAATGCTGGGATTTACACAAAAACTCGATTTCATCAAAACTTTCACAATACCAGTCTATATGATAAATTTCAATAACATCCATTGCACCGTCTCCAGATACTGTCTGGACACAACAGCTCTCTTAGCCTTAGTCTGAGCCTTCTCATAATCCTCTGGAAGTGAAATATACCAGCATATAATATCTTCACTGTAATTTTCCCAGCTTGATATACTAATAACAAACTTACTACTTAAACTCAAAACTACTAAAAAGATATGATGACTAAATGATTTCCCCAAGTCCCCTCCTCGAAAATATACAACACTGGCCTGTGGTTTCTTGGGTCCTGTATCAACCAGACATGATATAGCTACTACTAGGGCGAACCTATCCATTAAAGAGGAAACCATAAAAGAAGTCAGCCTTAAAGCAGCCTTCTCACAGGCCATCACCACGGGTTTGCATATGTAATGAATTTCAAATATTGCTACTTATTGATCAAAATCATCAAAGTTAGAATCATAGAATTTAGTTTTATTCTGGGGACGGTTATGCTAGCCTATCATACAATAAAACAACAAAACATTTGACATAAGATCACATATTTTTAAATCATTAAATGTCAGACATGTCCCATTATTATCACCATCAGTCCATCCACATTATATTATTACTGAAGCCTTTGGCAGACTTGCATGAATTCACATATACACCATGTGAGCCACACCAGTAATTGTTCTGTCATGGCTGCAGCAGTAAGCAGAAGCTTAAAGGGGCCCAATCACCCATAAAGCATGTTGTATAAACACAAAAAATAGATTCCTCTCTTTAAAATAAATCTGTACTTGCCAAAATATTCCCCTGAAAGTGTTTGCCAACTATTGTAAATGAGTGTTAAAAACAATGGCCCGGGCGCAATCGAAGGAGTAAACCCTATAACCATAGGGCATGCATTGCCGGGCATGCCAACATATGTCAGTCAGGAGATGCTCTAACTGACTGGGCTAAAAAATATAATACATGATCCTGCTGGCTGAGTATCGCATTTGGGGCTCACATTCAGACCTCCGATCCAGCAGGCTTATTATAATAAACAGACACATGTGTCAAGCCATAACTAGGCATTAAACAACCGTATGTGAGGTACTGAGAGTGTGCGCCGGGATTGTTTTGGACCAAAACATTTGTATATATCAAAACTGAACTGATAGATCAGTGTGAAAGGGTAGGAATAAACAGCTCCAGGGGCCTGTTGGAATAACATTTTACTGGACTTAAATCCAGGAGCGGGCCTAAATACCATTGTCACAATTGTGACGTCATAATGGTTACCATAGTGACACACAAAGGCTGCTGGGCTTAAGTCAAATACATATGACTTAAGTCATCTTATTGCAACACACATCTGATTATGCCCCTTTAAATCATGGGAATCACCCTCCTATTATAAATCACCATGACTCAATATATGTGAATATCAGGCCTGTTTTTCAAGATATTACAAAAAAGAATGCTATACAGTTATATGCTCAGTGTCACTTTCAAACAAATATGACAGTAAGGCACATGGAACTGACCTGTTAGTTTGAGGACCTCTACTGAATACAAATCCTATTCTGGTTCTGGTGGGGCTCTGCGCTCAATCGCTTTGGTCAGTGCACTGGCCTTGAAAGGTGGCCACTTGCACAGGTGTGCTCCACTCAAACAACTTTTTGGCACAGCCTCCACAGCGTTCTCTTCCATGAAATGCACTACGGCATACATGGCTACTGCTCTGAAATTATGAAGTGTATTTATTTGTAATCAAAAAGAAAAAATCAACATATATACAATCACAGCTCATAAAATTCTCTGCTTTTAAACAAACTGATTTCATGTGAATAATTGCCAAATTATCGCTTTTGACAGGTTTTTAAAGAAACTACAAATGGCTTGGTTCAGAGCACATATTTCTGCTATCCCTTTATTTGTTTGATGCTCCCAATTTATGTTTATTTATGTCTAGTTCTAGTTATGAAACCTGGGGAACCCATAAAATTCACTGTAGCTGAGACGTTATTCCTGGTGCAAGATGAAGGCATTTTACAGCACAATATTTGAATAGCATGTCAAGAACATATTCTTCATAGAGAGAATAAAAATGTTTGATGTTAAAGAAACTACAAATGGTTTTGCTTGGAAGCTAAATCTACAAACAAATAAACAACATACACCAAGTGAATTATTGTAAATATGGAGTCATTCACCATTTATGTAAGGCATGGTCAAGTGCTCTCCATTGCTTCACTGGGCTGAATAACAGCCATGAATTGCGTCTATCCAGACTGACCAGTCCTAAGTGATCAAATACATGCGAGGTCCCAGCGAGGTCACATTATTTGTTCATGAGGGAATCCTTATTCAAATTAAATCATGTGACAAATGTATCCAATAGAGATGAAGTGTTGTAATTTGGCATTGGACTGGAATGCCTAATTTATAAGGCTACTACTTTTGACTTCTGCTCGAGTTACCAAGTCAGGGCCGATCGCATTTAAGGACGTCCATCGATCTAGGTAGGCCTACATCCTTAAAGGGGGGACGTACGGGCCCGTCCTTAAATCAAAGTACCGTACAGAAACTAGAGCCTTTGAATAGTTCAATTGAAACTGAATTATATGTATAAGATGGTACATAATGAAGCTTCAGTGTACTTGCAACAGCAATTTAATGAATGTGATCGATGAGTACTTTAAGTACAATGCTAAAACCACCCCATCACACCTATGTCAGTCTCATATTAACCATTTACTTTACATTTTCTGTATACAAGGATTCAAATATTTAATTCGTCAAATTTTCCTTGTTGCGATCTCCCTGTGGAATTGAGTGGATTGCTATCAAATTGACAATGGAATTTAGATAAACATTCCTCATTCCGTTTAAATTATTTTATATTATTCCGTTAATTATTCAGTCTAACATAAAAGTGATGTTGCCCGTGTGATAATGCGCTCATAATAACTTGATTTTAATGTACTGTACCTCAAAGAACCACTCAAAGATCGTCTCGCGTTGGCCCCATATGGACTTAAGGTGTGTTTCCATGTTTGCGTATATGCGTATAATCATTTTGAAACTAGAGTGTTTCCATGTGTCCGACTCCGTCAGCGTATATGCATGAATATCGTCACTGGAGCGATTTTCATGCATAGGGTCTGCGTGAACTCGGGGATTCGGGGTAAAATGATGTCAGGTCAACATCTTTTTTGTGGAAGGCCTGCTATGTCAACTGTACAAATATATAATTCTGCCAGTTCACGCATATACGCATATACACGCACATGGAAACACATCTATTTTTCACGCATATATACGCACATACGCGCACATGGAAACAGAGCTTTATCAGGTTATAGAGCATGCGTTCTTGTCAACGGGCATCCAATCATATTACCCGACACATTGGCAATAGCTCTGAGCAAACACGGACCAATACAGATTCACTTAATATGAAAGAATATGGATTATAAGTGATCGCAGGCTGGTAAGACGAAGGCTCTCTTTGTTCTTCGGTTAAGGACGGCCGTCCTTCCTGTTATATACGTACATAATTCGAAGGACATCCTTAAAACTGCGGTGAGCCCTGACCTGGTTACTTGCATATGTAGGCCTAATAGCTCACTCAGCTCACTGGTTCACACTTAATTGACTCTTGGGTTATTGATAATTCTGTGCCAAAAAAAACCCAACAAAATCCTGTAGGCTTACTAGTTTGCAAACCTGTAATTAACTAGGCCTATACATTACCACTTGTTTTTAGCCAAGAGAAGACCCGGCTGCCAGTGCACGAGTGGTTCAATTGTCACTGTTCTTGTCGGTACTCTAAACTGGGGCGCGATACAGACTACCAAGAGTCCGCCGCCTGTACCCGTACCCGTTACCGCAGAAAGCTACAGCATCCACACCCACAGAGCCATCAGCAGCATACACTCCTTCTGCCGGTGATCAGCCGCGGAGATCTGGTCATGTCAATCAGGAACCCGAACGTTACTAGACAGTGCTTGGGTTTACGGGTACATGGGACTTATCTGATCGCGATCGCTCCCGCCTGTTTCAGGGCTGTAGGTGGGGGGCGGAGGGGGGTGGTATAGTTAAGTTCGCAGGGTATAGTTAAGTTCGCAGTTCCTTACAATGATCGCGGCAGGTCACCAAGTTGTCATGCGACCTGACGTTGAACTTCAGTCTTGATCGAGATAAGTCGGCAAGAAAAAAAATAATTTGCAGACGAGTAAAAAAAGGGGGGGGGGGGGTCCCAGCAGCAGCCAAACACCTCGACCGGCCGGGTTAGCCCTAACACAGATTTTTAAAAGATTGCCTGAAATGAACAATTCATGGATGTGACTTGTAGTAGCGTTGGAAATGTTAAAAATATGGACTTAACAAACTGGGGGAAACATGTCACAGCGTCCAATAAAATGATGATTATACATATGCAAAATAATTAATTAGGCCTAAGCTCTTCTTGAATATGATCAGGTATTAGGTAAAAAAGGATAACTGTTATAATTTATCTCAAAAAACCTTCAATTAGGATTATCCAAGGTCATTTTTATAAAAAAAAAAAAAAAACTTTAGTCCTTTTATCAGACAGAGAAATAACCCGTCACTTACTCACCACCCCTTCACTCTAAGACCCCCATCCCCAATCGTCTCGATCTGTTCAAAGTCATGCCATATTTATTAATCTATGCCATTTTTAATACAGTGTTTGATGATAAGCCATTTTTAGCTCAGCTGACTATAAGTCATCTGAGCTATAGTCGTGGTCCATTGTCCGTCGTCCGTCCGTCTGTCCGTCCGTCCGTCCGTCCGTCCGTCCGTCCGTAGATGTGGCACGTTTTGAAACCGTAAGACCTAGGAATCCAAAATTCAGCATAATGTTAGATGTCCCCAAGATCTCCTACCAAGCTGAAAACTGGGTCTTTGCGACTTCATTCCTTTGAGAAATTAAGGAAAAACCTCAATTTTTTATTAAAAACCTATTTTCACACTTTAGGACTGCCTAATATCAAAACCACTCATCTGTTTTTCCTCATATTTCCTATAAATAATCCTCTATATAATTCCTATGTACATGCCAGAAATTAGGTCTGTATTATTTAATTTAAAAAAGTTATGGGCCCAAACATAATGCATTCTTTAAATAATCAGGAAAGAAATTTTATCACTTAACACAAAACTTGTTAAAGCTAAGCCCTTTTTTTCCAGTAATATTACTTTTATTAATCAAAATTAAATTGTATACCCAAAATTAGATCAAAATCTTTGAAATTTTTAAAAATATTAGCAAAAATAAAAAATTGGTACCTTAAATTTTGCCCAAATTTGACCATGGCACGTTTTTTTGCTGTAACTGGTGTGGATTTAATTTTCACAGCATGTTTTTGTTAGCATTTCAACTGTTAACACCAAAAATTTGAAACCAGTTGATCAAAAACTGTAGATTTTATTCAAGTTTTCAAGCACCATGTCACATATTGCTAGTGTTATGCAGTTTGCTAGAGCTCAGCTCCAGAGCTTCAGCTCTAGGTTCCTTAAATTTGGCATACAGTTAGATTTCTCCAAAATCCCCTACCATGCCAAGAATTTGGTCACTAGAACTTAATTCCTTCGAGATATAAATGAAAAACTTCATTTTTCCATTAAAAACCAATGTTACACTTTAAGACTGCCTAATATCAAAACCACTGATCTGACTTTGATCATATATAATATACATATTTTTCTATACATTCACTATGCACATGCCAGAAATGATGTCAGTATTGTGTATTTTTTTTAAGTTATGGGCCCAAACATAATGCACTTTGTAAAAAATCAAGAAATATATTTACTCCCTTAACAAGGGCATTGCTGAAGCTAGAGATCTTTTTTGTCAGGGATGTAACATTATTTAATCAAGATTCAATTGAATACCCAAAATTAGTTCTGAATTTTTCAAATTTTATAAGTTATTAGTATAAATATAAAATTAGTACCTTAAATTTTGCCCAACTGTGACCATGGCACGTTTGTTTCCCGTGAGCACTGTTGATATAATTTTCATATCATGCACACATAAGGATTTCAGATTTTTAGTTTAGAAAGCTGAAAGAAATTAGCCAAATATTGTAGCTTTTATTAATGTTTTTTATGAGACCCTGTCAGACTTTGGCTCTCTCCAGCCCCTCTTGAGTCACCTGTATGTTGACCTTGTTGACCTTTCATCAAATTATGCATGCTTGAGGGGAGAATCCAGGCAGCTGATGGCCAGCCACAGTTGATCCAGGTGTTCAACCCAACTCATCTAGTAGTTTTAACCAACAACATAACAATAAACAATAAATTAATAAATTTTTATTGGTTTTTAATAACAAATTAAAGAAAAATAGAAAAGGAATTTGTTAGTTTATAATAACAACAAATTAACTTGCAATTACTGATGATATAAGAATCTTGTATCGATGGGTAGAATGTCACATATTCCAAATAACACCATGCAGTCACTTATGGCATTTTTCAGTTCATTTTTAATGATAAAGAAGTAAATCATATTATTCATTACTAATCATTAAGGATTATATGAAGGAAATTAATGATAGACAAAGATGCAGTTGATAATATTAATCTAGATTCCTACTGTGTCTAGTGTGTACATTGATGTGAAATTAGGCCAAAATGAATTTTTTACAGTTATTTTTTAATATAAATAAAAGCCATAAAACCAGGTACTTATGATCATTATTGAAATGTGTGAATTTTGTATATTCTGGATTCTCAACATCATTGTTTGGTGAAAACTGAATAAATACCAGACATGGTGCGAATACTTTGTAATTGTATTTAAATACGAATATGATTATGTACTCCATTATAAAATTTCTTGCATAAAGAATGGGAATTTAGGTAAAAATGAAAGTATATGAATACTCGTGCAAATACTTTCAAAATGTATTCATGAATGCATTCATGAATATATTCTTTAATATTATTTTAATAATCATATCAATTATATTTCATTTTAAAAAATCATATGATTCTCTTATTTTTTTTAATAAAAATTATATTTGGGACAATATTTGTAATTTTTTTAATAAATAGTTAAACTCTAATATTATATGTTCTGCTTATAAGTTATATGGCCAAGTCAAAATCTGTGTGACAGTAGTACTCCATTTGTTAATAAAATAAATGAAATCAATCCTCTTCCCTGTCTCCAAAGGTACTATCAAAATCATACATAAGCTAAACAACAACAATTCATAATACAGCTTATATTTATTACCACACAAAACCAGCATGTGCCTCATTTCTAAATAATATTTTTTTATCATAAATAACAGCTGAGCGTCGTGACCCATAGGTCCCTTGTTTTATGATTTTCATAATCTTTCATTAACTTTTTTTTCTGATGTGTGATTAAAGTTCATAAAACAAACTCCATCTGGACATATTCAACATTGGCACAGCATTGGTCCGATGTCATACCAACTGATAAACAAATCAGAAAAGGCGGGAATGTCTAGACACAGCTATACATAGCTGTGTCTCTTATGAAAATAACACATTACAACACAAAATATCTGTATTTATAAATGAAATCATTAATATATTTATATACAATAGTAAAAATAAAAAGATAGGAGGATAGTTACACTCTTGACTTGTGTGTAATTGAAAAAGTATACCGCAATGTAGCCTTAAACCAAAATGGCCGTCCAGGCTGGCAACGCTCTGCACCAGGATCTCCCAGCTTCTCATTTTCTTTACAGCACAGTTTAACAGAATACATGTCTATTTCATCTGATAGAAAGGATATCTGATATAAGCAATATCCTTTGATAAACATTTCAATAATAGAAAACTCATTTACCTGATTGTCTGAGGATTTTGGCCACAAAACGATGAAGAACTTGTACCTAACGTTAGTGCTGGTCCGACGAGTCAGCAATAATGGCGACAACAGTGTACGTGGCAGCCTCACCCAACAGGGGTAGGTCATACCCTGATAGTTAATCATCTCTTGTGACACGGCTGACCAGGTCAGTGGCAACAGTGGTCCCAACTGATCAACGACCCAGGAAATGCGGGAATATAAGCCTACCTTTAAAAAGTTTCTTTCCAACAATTATACCATCATTTTATGTTTAGACAAATTCCTTTATGGTCAATGATTTCAATATTCTTCATTAAAATCTAATTTCTGACGCCTAATTCAATGATTCATAAAGCTGATTCTGCCTGGACATGTCCTACGCCGGCACATGGTTGGTCAGACGTTGTACCAACCGATCAACATTAGAAAAGGCGGGAATTTAGGCCTTAACTCAAAAAAGTTTATTTTCACTGATTCCTTACAATATGAAGCACCACTTTATAGATCTATGAAAAAAAATATAGACTGCAATCGGGGGGAGCTATAGTAGCACAAGATCGACGTTTGCCCAACGTTGGCGCGCTATCGGCATGTTACTGCAATCATGCGCAAGTAATTGCCAAAAAAGTATACGTCTGACCAACGTTGGCGCGATGTCGGCTAGGGACTGCAATCGGGGGGAGCAATAGTCCCACAAGATCGATGTTTGCCCAACGTTGGCACGCTATCGGCATGTTACTGCAATCATGCGCAAGTAATTGCCGAAAAAGTATATGTCTGACCAACGTTGGCGCGATGTCGGCTAGGGACTGCAATCGGGGGGAGCAATAGTCCCACAAGGTAGACGTTTGCCCAACGTTGGCACGCTATCGGCATGTTACTGCAATCATGTGCAAGTAATTGCCGAAAAAGTGTATGTCTGACCAACATTGGTGCGATGTCGGCTAGGGACTGCAATTGGGGGGAGCAATAGTTGCACAATATTGACGTTTGCCCAACGTTGGCGCGACATGGGATGGCGACCGCGACCATGACGACCAAGATCGCGGTTGGCCCAACAGAGTTGTGCTAACTGGGTAGTGTCAAGGGCTTATAATGTAGCATGTCTGAACAAGGACTGGTGTAACAAAGAAAATGTGGTACTCACCCTGCCAGATATTCTCTTGGAATTATTTGGTGGTCTGATTACTCCAACTTCTCTCACCCATCCAGAAATAAACTAATTATAAGCTTTAAGACTTTTGAAGGCCTTCCGGTCCTCAGCAGTATATGCACTCATGGTGAATATCAAATAATTTGCTATATCTGGATAAGTAACTTCTGGCCAAATATTCACATCATTAGACCACTGTGCTTTAGGCACTATATAAGGTTCTATGTTGTTTACAGTCTTATTCTTTTCTAAATACCTCTCTTTTGCTTCTTGTTCAAGATTTTGATAATATATGGACAGATTGCAAGGAGCAGAAACAGGGCTATCCTTGTTTGCTACGTACTACAGCCTGTCCTTCAGGTCAACTGGTCAGTGACCAGCCAGGCAGACCTCCAGCCAAGCCAGCCCTCCAGCATGGCTGGGTGTGGCTATTTTCAGGGTGATAAGTGACTTACTGTGACATCAATGGGAACCCTCTATATGTATATTCAGGATCCTATAACAAACCACTTTTTTTCACATTTGAAGTTTTCATGATTTTTAGCTCAGCTGACTGTAAGTAATCTATAGTGACCACCCTTTGTCCGGCTTGTGTCCATGGGCCAGCCATTAATAGTGCACAAATTGTAACCATTACCCCTAGAAACTTCTAACTGTATATCAAGGGAGGTCAAAGCCAAATCTCCTGAGAAACCTGAAATAAGGTCATGGTGACCAATATTTTGTGACGTATGGGCCAAGACATGATTTGGAACACCCAGACAATCAAATTGTATGCATTAGGCCTAGAATCCTCTAAGGTAATATTCAGAGAGGTCCTCGGCAAATGTCCTCAGAAACCTGAAATTATGTAACTGTGACCTTTATTCTTTGACCTATAAAAAAAAGATGTCATATGAGCACCCTGAATGTCAGATGGGCACAAATTTTATCTGATAGGCCTAAAATGTTCTACATCCAGAGGAGGTTCTTGGCTAATCTCCTTGGTGCCATTGTTAGTTAGTAGTTTGCGCTATATGCACTAGCATTCAGGGCCCGTAAGGAATACTGGTTTTCTTTCATTGTGGAAATGACCCACGACACACTAATTACTTTCAAAACAAGTTGACCCTTGAGAGGAATACTGGTTTGATTGTGATTGCTTCCTTGGCTTTAATTAGCCTGCTGGTGACAGCTTCATGGTCAGTTTATCAGTTATGTTATCACAGCAGTTTCCAGCTGTAATTCCCTTAGAAAAGGGATTGTCCAGACCCCCATGGATCTCCCTCTTGATTCGGAGTTGCCTTCTTCTTACATTGATGCACAAAGTAATAATCCAGGCTGACACAATCTTATACCAGCCGACCTACATGCCTGTTAGTAGATTAGTCGTCCATCGGTCCTCATAAGTTCATTAAATCATTTCAATGCAATTAGACTTGCACATGTATGTCACAACAGAATATACACATACATCAAAATTACTGTTAAATACAAAACACATTCTGGCAAGTTTGTTTCTAAGTTACTTTATATTGGTCTTACCATTTATAAACTCAGAGCAATGTGCTGCAGTGGTAAACTGTAAATATGCTCCCAGAAGTTGGTACATGATAATATTCACAATGGTAATTGTGTACCCTTGTGGCATGTCACTGTGCTCATCCATATTTTGTGTGTCTGTCTCCTGGTTGGTCTCAGGTAGGGATGTAAGGTGGTCATGCAGAATCTGCCTGTAGTCCCTGTTGCTGTCCAGGTTGCCCGCAAATGTGTCACTATGAGCAGTACCTGACAGTGTTAGCTCCTTCTTTAACACCACAGACAATTGTGTCCCAAAGCAGGTCTGTTCATTGTATGAGCACATGATGTCCCACTTAGTACCCGAAATGGCATCCAATTCTTCTAGGTTGTTGTCTTTGTACGGGAACATTAGTTCTTCTTCTATTTGCTAGATCAGTCCCAAGCAGCTGACAGTCTAACTCCAACACACTTTGCCCAAGCTGAAATCCTTTCAAAATATGCAGTGTTGAAGGAAGACTTGGCTTCATTTCGAGGCAACAGTCCCATTTGGTTAATGGGATGCAGCTTTCTGAAGTTTGAAGTTTGCTTCCAACTGTGATATTATTATTCTAAAGGATTCACAAGCTGATTCCTGCAGCCATGTTTTGTCTGCTCGGCATAAGCTAACAGCAGAAGCATTGGGATTTGACAGCTTATCAATCGGCACTTTAATCTCAATATCTTTGTAGATCTCATTGCCAAAGAAATTGCCCTCTGCAACCATAGCTGAAGATATCCTGTTGATTAGAGGTTCTAAAAAGATCTCCTTGCAAACCTGAAATTAGGTCAATGCGACCTATATTCTCGAAGTTATGGGGTTTGTTTGCACCCCCCAGAAATAATTCTTTTAGCCAAAATTTTCATCCCAAACCTTACATCTTTCACATACAGCTCACCTACCAACAGGGGAAGAACCATAATTATTTTGAGGTCACAAGGTCAAAGGTCAAGGTCACAAAACCAACTTCTTTGAAAAGCCTGTGGATGCATTTTAAGCCAAACCTTTAATCCGAATTCTTTGATCTTTCACATATAGCTCACCTACTAAGTGGGAGAAGAATCCTACAGATGTTGAGGTCACAAGGTCAAAGGTCAGGGTCACAGGATCCACTTCTTTGAAAAGGTTGTGGACACATTTCAAGCTAGACCTTTCATTCCAAACCTTTCAGCACTGATATCACTTCTCTTCCAACAGGGGAAAAGACCTGTTGATTTTGAGGTCAAAGGTCAAGTTCACAGCACCCTCTTCTTGCGTGGAGTCATTTTCAGGCAAACTTTTCAATCTATACTTTCCATCTGTCATATATGGCTTACCTACCAATAGGGGAAGAAGCCTATTGATGTTGAGTACAAAAGGTCAAAGGTCAAGGTCACAATATTGTTCTGAATGCTTGTGAACATATTTCAAGTGAAACTGTTCAACCCAAACCTTCAGTCTTTCACATATGCCACATCTATGCATCACTCAATGTGATTCAAACTTCATATTTATGGGTCTTTTTGCATGAAGAAATAACTAATTGATTTTGAGGTCAGCTGGTCAGGAGGTTAAAGGTTGCAGGTCTAAGTTATTCACTCATTGGTGGCCAAGTAATTACACCCGGCCAGATGTAATTGATTAGTAGTTACCCATCATTTAGAAAGAATCCAGTTGATATGTGGGAAAAAGGCCAAGGTCATAGGTCAGGTCAACTTATTTTGTATATATATTTATATCTCTATTTTTTCTTGTATATATAAGCTTGCACTCCAGCTGGTACATCTCACCGTGTGGCTGTAATTGTGGTGACACTGGTGACATATGACTCCCTTTTGTATCAGGCTATTAAGTGATAAGGCTTAGTGATAAGTACCTCGTTACACTGTTGTTGGAATACTTCAGCCAGGAATTAACACTATGAGAGTATAGTATTAAGGTTTAGCTACTGATTTATGAGATGATGGGAACATTTTGCTGTTTATTTTATAGAATCATAGCAATAAACTTAGTTTCCTAGATATCTGAATATTTTTTATATAAATCACCACATATAAAAGCAAGTGTTTGTTCTCATAATATGTGGATGTGTACTTGATTTAGGATGGCTTTATTTTATTACAAGACTCTTAGTCATGCTTTCTGCATTTCTTTTCTTTCAGGTTTTGCAGTTTACCAACCCTGCTGACCCCATTGAAAAGCAGAGTGATAATAAAAAAATATTGGACCTACACTTTTACATTTGCATATCTATAAATCTGATATGAGCGCCTGAACATGCCTTTTGAATTGTTTTGGACATTCATTACTGTAACATCATTTGGAGAATTTGTCCAAGTTTGGTCTCTTATTGGAGGATGTGTGATATAAAATGTCAGACTTGTCAGAATTCCATTATGTCTGCCAGTTAGCCACCTTAGAAATCCTTTTCTCAGTGCAGTTTCAGTAATTTTCCTTCAATTTTTGGTCCGATTTAGAGAATGGTGAAGGCAGTCGGATGTATATTAATGTAATCTTGCAAAGGATTGGGTCAAATATTTCTTGATAAATATTATCATCATATATGAAAGTGCAGTACAGTTGGCTTGTATTGAATAACAATTCATACAGAAGCACCTGTTTCTCAATAATTCTTGCATGGATTTCCTTGATTTTTTGCTATATATTTTGATCTTATTTTGCCCTTTGTGGTGTTCCTTTTGAGACTGACAGGTATCAAGTAAGCCATAGGAATAGTTCTGGATACCTTAACAATCATACATTTTCCTCAGACCATCAATTCACTGTGTTTTAACCAGACATAGGTGATATATATTTCTGTTGTCGTAGAAAATTTCAACAAATTGGCAAATTGGTTCTTCAAAATTTGACTGGAAGTTGTGAATCTCAGCCCATGATGTCGCAGGTCATGCTTGGCAGCTGAGCGTCATGACCCATGGGTCACTTGTTATTCATCAGGTTGTACAGAGATACATGCAGACCCAGTGTTGTTTGGCATGCTTGGTGTCATGTTGTCGGCTTCTGAAACCAAAAGAAAACCAAAACCAAATCAGAATTTTCTCTCTATTTTATAAGCATTATCTGCATTTTCACATTATATAAGGGTGTCTGTATGACTAATTTAGGCTATTTTTTGGCAGTTTATTCAATAGAAAAAAAGATTAATCAATCCATTTGAATTAACAATTTGCCTAAGGATTTACAAAATTATGAAGAGGTCACTACAGTGTATTCTAAACATGAGCAGGTGTTTTCTTGCACCTCTTCTGCTTTTCACTTGAAACAGTTTCATTTGACTGCGTTGTGCTTTAACCCCTGCAGGAAATTGATTGCTTCCTCTTTCTTGGGCCCTCTTTACACCGAGCAACTTCCACCCAGCCCTAATACACCTGCCAGGTGATTTATAGTCATCTGAGCTAAAATCAAAACCCTGTTCTTTCTGCCAATGATTTTTCACTTGCTGGAGGGTTGCTCCAGCATTTGACCACTGGATATTCAGTAAGGGCCAAGGTCTTCTTCAGTGCAGCTGGATAGTCCAAGTTAAATACCCGAAAAGCAAACAGGCAAGCCTCTAGTGCTGCTCTGAATCACTTGCATGTGGGACACATGACTTCCTAATCTTCTGTTATTACATTAAACTCTTTCTCAGCCATACCCACAATAACTGGAGCTGTGACTGGATATCCTGAATCAAGTTAAGAAATTGTTTTTAGAGCAATTTCATTCCATGTAAATTAAAATATTTACATAAACATAGGACACAGGCCTAGAATAAAAAGTCTTTAATAGAGGACAAAACAGAGAAATAACAGCACTGCAAAAGTGCAGAATATGTCCGTCATTAGTCTTGTGACCTATGACTTCATTAAATTTGCCCAGAATTTGCAGAGGATCATGCTCTGGTGAGATACTTTATCTGGTTAACATTTTTAGTGCCAAAAAGTGCCTTGCATGTTATAGTGGTGATCTCTGACCTCATTCAATATGCATAGATATTGGTGAGAAAGCGAACTGTGAGCATAATCAAAATCTATCGTGTTCCTGGTATGTTATCATGGCAACAACACAGAAATGCGGACCTCATTAAATATGTACGGATTTTTACAAGAATTGAACTCCGGCAAGATACTTTATAACCAATAACCTTAGTCTGAAGGAAAAGTGTACTGTCAGATGTTCACTGCCCATACCATGATTTGACTCGTCTATAAGAATGGTGTTTGAAAAGCAAGAAATCACCACATATTCCTAGAAAGTAATATTTCCAATGACACTGACCCAACCATTTAAGTAAATTGGAACCTTTTTGTAAAATTTGATTCTGAATTTGACTACTAACAGTAAACTTACAGGCTGTGTATGCGTATTAATCTCGATACAGGTTTTGTCAGCTGACCCAAGCCAATAAAGTAGACAAGGCCTAAAAGTCTACATTGTCTGGAATTTATTTGGTCAAATAAGACCTGTTTAACATTAAAGTTAGATTTCAGAGCCATTCAGCCAGAGTAAACATCAATCACCATTCCATACATGAAATGTACAAAAAAAGGCCCATTATGTACCAACCTTCTCAGAAGCAACAACAATGTACTTCTCTTGCTTTCCAAATACTGAAGGCATGCTCCCAGATAACACATATCTGTTGGCCCAATGTTGGCCCACTAGCTGCACATCTAGTGGGCCAATGTTGGCAGCCACTAGTGGACCACCTTTGGCATGTCCAGCCAACCACTGTTGGGCCACCAGTGGCTGCCAACCAAAGAACCACCGTTTGCCCCTGGCTGGCCCACCGTCATCAAAATGGCCATAGCCTTGCAGCCATCAGTGGGCCACCGGTGCCAGATTTCACATATCTGTTTGCCCAACATTGGCCCTGATGACATTGTTTCCCACACGAATATTTAAAGAACCTGTCATCCAGATTCCTATAATTTTCTTCACGATGCCTAAACAGACTAAGTGCATATAGTCTAAGGGAAATTGAGATACTAAGCCCACATTAAGTTGTAACAATGCAGTTTCCCCACGATGATGTTCCTCACAGGACATCTCATCAAACCTGACATCAGTCTTTTGGTTTGCATCCCGCTCAGGAAAAATCATCCGATGACTGTAATAGACTGGAGGTTGTTCGCAGTATTCACAACCATAATAACCACTGTGCCCTTTAGAAATTTTAACAAATGAGCACGCTGGTGTGTCACACACAAAATTGTCAAAATCGACTTCATATATTTTATCTAGGAATTTAATGCCATTCATTTCAATATCCCTCATTTGACATATGAAATGTTCCATGAATTTATTTGCGTCTTTGGGCTTCAGCTTCCCAAGCCAAAGACCAATGACAAATGGTTCTGGATATTCCTCCTGTCTAATTAACGCCAATATCGGCCAAAAACTGTCATTAGTACTTTTATACAGAGGCATTCCGTCAATATTCACCTGGATTGTGAGGTTTTGCTGTGCAAGAAGAGATATGTCTTTGTTTAGGTGTGCCTTTATGCCTTCTTCAATACCAAAGTGGTGATATTTTCCGCCAACTAACTCATCAATTTTATATGTTTGTTTTGTGGGCAGAGGTGTGCGCCCATCTTTGGGCAAAGAGGGATGATAAGGCTTTAGGAGTGCTAGCAAGATGTTTGTGTGAACATGAGGTGTGCCACTTTCCAAAACCCATTGCCGCAACCCATCTCTAATAGGCGGCAAACCATTCAGTATGGGATTGGAAGGCAGCTCAGCAGTCTGATCACCCTAATTACTGTCATAAATAACTTCCATTAAACTATCATCACTGGCACTGCTGCTCTCATAACAGTAACCTATATCATCATCTGATTCTACATTAATTTTGCTTCGGCCGTATATTCTTCATCAGAAACTGAATAAAAGCCATTGATGGGCAGTGCCGGACCTCGCTCAGATTTGTTTCACGAACTGATCACTCCCAGGCGCGCTCGAATAACAGGTGCAGTTGACCACCAAAAAACAGAGAACCAGTAAACGGCTGGGTATAGAGTTCTGATAACTCAGCCTGAGTGAGGTCTGGCTTGAGATTGCATAAGGATTTTAAACAGTAAGAATGCATAAAAAGAATACAATTTTCAACTAATCGTCAAATAGTTTATTGAAGCTCCCGCACAATCATGGGCGGAGGCTTGAGAGATATCGTTAAGAGTAATAGTAACTGGAAAAACGGCGAGAAGACTGGTAAATTACTGCCTGGTGCTCATTAAGAATCCCTGCAGCCTGACGGCCCAAACCCCTCCAAATCAGCGAGTTGGTGGTCAGCCACATGAGCAGTAGGCAAATATAGGTAAAAGCAGGTCGTTCTATAACCATGGGGAGACCAAAGTGTGCCAGTGGACCAAGGTTTGGTGGAACCAGGAGAAACCGCCGCACCAGTAAACATTGAAATGTTGCTGGTGACAGCCGCATGATGTTCTTTAAAAGCGCCACTGTCTGTTAGGTTAGCTTTATGCAGTTTCTACCTTCAACAAGTCATCCCTAGATTTTGATCTTTGCCTTTTCAGGCCTCCACTGAGCACTGATCATTTGTTTCTAATCTTCTGGATTTCCTGGGCCAATCAACACTTGTTGACATTATCCCCGTCACATTATCCCATTTGACAACTTAACTGCACCTGTATTCTTCATTAGACATCCTCCGTCAATACCTATTAATTCAGTCCTTTCCAAGTGACACCAAGCTGACACAATGAGAGCATCATACATTGTGCAGGTTTCCATATGAGTTGAACACCTTTGTCTTGATTTGAATGTGAACACTACTTGAACAATGGTATTTGCCTTGACTTAACATTGATTTTAACATATACATGTCGATATGAACATATTTGCCTAGATGGGAACATTGACCATAGCATGACAAATTACTGAACATAGGACATAACATGAACAAATCTGCCTTTTCTCAAAATGCACAAAAAATGCAGTAATAAGATGGAATCCGTGGTGAACAACATACAGGATTTGAACATGCAGTATAACTCTTAAAATAGGAACTAAAGTTTTCTTTCACCACCATATGAAATCTATATTGTTTTAAACAGAGTATTTTGAACAGTTAAAATTTTTCCTTCCAACTTTTCATACTATGAATATTGATAGCTATGAATATAACTTACCTCAGCTGTGTGATCATGGCTGTGTTTTGAAAATTTTTCTGTTTACATGGTCCATCACATATTATATATTAGTCATTTTATTACATTGTCTTCACATTCATGGTAAGTTACGTGTACTACCTGGAATTCCTTCGGAAATGTAAATGATATTGCAAAGTTTACATGTGGCATTCTGATTTGCTGTATGAGGCAGTATGAATATTAAGATACAGGGTTTTTAATTGTTTATCAACAATTTCAACCACTTAAAGTTATGAAGACTTAATAGAAGAATTCAATAATACAGACTCCAACTCAAAAAGCCTAACAAATGTTACTTGAAAATTTTAATGAGTCAGGTAATGTAGTTTGTTTGTTGTTGATGTAATTAAATATATATGTATGATGTGTATAATATAACTGTTATGAAATAAAGTAGCCTTGAGTAATGACATGAAGCATATATCTCCACTGCCAGCCATTGCTGCTACAAACTGAACAAATGTACAAATGTTTATCTCAATACCTGATGCAGTTTTGCTCTTTATCATGTGATCCAAGTCGTTCTCCAATGCCTTCTTGTTTTCTGCAATAAATTATATTCTGTGAGATTTCAGTGATGTCAACAACTTCATTACTAATGTTATGGTAGACGATTGAAATTGGTGGTGATTTATACAAATTAACAACCACTCTGAATAACACAAGAATATTAATTTAATATATAACCCTTACTTTTATAATAGTTTCAACCTCTTATAGCTAATACAGAATATTATTTGTGCTTACATGATGGGTACATTGCTGTTAAATAAGGCATGGAAGAAAACCTCCTACACTGCACATTTACCAAATTATAAAAAATCGCCACATCACCTCCTTTGAAGTTTGATAAAATCTTTCGAACCAAATTTTGCGAACCTGATCCCCTCCTTCCTGGTAAAAGTGCAGTACTGGTGACCTACCAAACTGCTGTTAGTATTACTCATATACTTAATTTTCCATAAAATTTAATATGATGTCTTTTTTATGTGAATCTTATATAACTGTGTAAATGAATTTCAGCAATATAAAAAATCCAAAAAAAAATCCACTGTCACTGTATGTAGGTCCAGTTGTAATCAAGCAAGCTACATATGATAAAAGTAACAATTACCTCTAATTTGTTTGATCTTGCACTTGTATGTCTCTCTACCATAACGTGCAGTCACAAATTGCCCTTCTTCATACTGATGAAATTCCATCCTTGGCATCACTATGGATGACAGACATATCACCCGAGATGTCCAATCCTCCCTGTCAACAATGCCATACAACCATGACATTGTGTTTTCCATCGACAAAAGCTGTTCATTGGAACAGGCCTTCAAAATGTCCTTACCGTGACTTGATAACAACACCATCCACAGTGTGGGCGACAATTTGAAGAGACAACAGTTGTTGTCAAATACAAGTAACTTATATACTACTTGTCTTATTAATTAGACTTTTTCTCTGTTTATGAATTCTTTTGAGTACAAGACGCCTCACAGGTATATAGAGCAGGATGCAGATTTTCTGAACTGTTAATGACTTCAGATGGGTTTGCTCTTGAATACAATTGTGAAATTAGTTCAGGTAACAATGTCTGTTGAAAGAAGGCTCTGCTCTTTTGTGTAATGGCATCCTGTGTTTCAGCATCTTGTTCCAGTCTCTCAACATCCAGATCTGACTTTGTCCACACAACTAAGTCAACCTATTCTCCCCTGCATATCAATAACTCAGTCTGCACTTTGTAATAATATGCATGATTTGTCTTTAAGGTCATATTTCCATCCACCATCTCAAAGCAAGAAATGTTGCTGTCAACATTCTGTAACTTGCCATTGCTGTAAACAATATTGGCACTTCACTTCCACCAGACCATTTCCACAACAGTCACATGAAATGACAGAGTCAGGTGATGTCTTCATATATGGATACTGAGGATCCAATACCAGACCACTTTTTTCACATTTGAAGTTTTCATGATTTCTAGCTGACTGTAAGTCATCTTAGCTATTGTGACCACCCTTTGTCCGGCTCATGTCTGGCGACCAGCCGTTTATAGTGCACAAATCATAACCATTATCCCTAGAAACTTCTAACTGTACATCAGGGGAGGTCAAAGGCAAATCTCCTTAGAAACCTGAAATAACGTCATGGGGACCATGCAGTAATTTTTTACCTATAACCAAGACATGATTTGGAGCACCCAGACAAATCAGACAGGGAACAAATTGTATCCATTAGGCCTAGAACCCTTATGTAATGTTCAGGGAGGTCCAAGGCAAATGTCCTTGGAAACCTGAAATTATGTCACTGTGACCTTTATTCTTTGACCTAACAGTAATAATCCAGGCTGACACCATCCTATACCAGTCGGACTACATGCCTGATACTAGATTATTCCTTCATCAGACCTGATTAGTTGATCAAATTATTTTCATTCAGTTAGACTTGCACATGTATGTCACAACAGAATTTACACATACATCAGAATTACTGTTTAATAAAAAAAAAACACAATCTGGCAAGTTCTCAGCTACTTTAATTTTAAATTGGTCTTACCCTTCAACCACTCAAAGTAATGTGTTGCAGTGGTAAACTGCAAATATGGTCCTAAAAGTTGGTACATGAAAATATTCAACATGATTAAGTATCCTTGGGCATGTCATTGCGCTTATTCTAATTTTGTGTGTCTGCCTCCTGGTTGGTCTTAGGTAGGGATGTAAGGTGGTCATGCAGAACCTGCATGTAGTCCCTGTTCTCGAGGTTGCCTGCAAATCTGGCACTATGAGCAGTCCCAGACGGTGTCATCTGCTTTGTTAACACCACAGACACGTGTCACAATGGCTTTCTGTTCATAGGATGGGCACATAATGTCCCACGTAGTGTTCAAAATGGCATCCAATTCTTCTAGGTTGTTGTCTTAGTATGAGAATATTAAGTCTTCTACTATTTGCTAGATCAATCCCAAGCAGCTAACAGTCCATCTCAAACGCACCTTGCCCAAGCTGAAACCATTGAACACATGCAGTGTTGAAAGAAGAACACCAGTCCCATTTGGTTAAAGCAATACAGCTTTCTCAAGCTGAAGTTCACTTCCAACTGGGAAATTGTTATCCTGAAGGATTCACAAGCTGATTCTTGCAGCCATGTTTTGTTTGCTCGGCATAAGCTAACTGCAGAAGCATTGGGATTTGACAGCTTATCCATTGTCACTTTAATCTCAATATTTTTGAAGATCTCAATGCCAACCAAATTGCCCTCTGCTGCCCCAGCTGAAGATATCCTGTTAAAAGCAACATTTGGTGCACTGAATAGTGGGCATTTGATGCTACATACACTTCCACAACTGGTATATTTTCCACTTGTATTCATCAGGTTATACAGACATACAGACCCATTGTTTTTTGGTGAGCTTTAAGTCATGTTGTTGGCTTCTGAAACCACAAGAAAACCCAAACTAAATCAGAACGTTCTCTTTATTTTATAAGCAATGATCTGCATTTTCACATTATATAAGTGTGTCAGTATGGCTAATTTAGGCTATTTTTGGGCAGTGTAGAAAAAAAAGAATGATTACATCCATTTGAATAAACAATTTGCCTAAAAATTTACAGAGGTCACTACAGTGTCTACTAACCAGGAGCTGTGGAACTGGTGTTTTCTTGCACCTCTTCTGGCTTTTCACTTGAAACTGTTACAGTTGACTGTGTGGTGGTTTTACCCCTGGATGAAGTTGAATGCTTCTTCATTCTTGGACCCTCTTTACACCAAGCAACTTCCATCCAGCACTCATACACCTGCCAGGTGACTTACAGTCAGCTGAGCTAAATTCAAAGTCCTATTCTTTCTGCCCATGATTTTACACCTGCTGGAGGGCTGCTTGAGCACTTGACAACTGGATATTCCATAAGGACCCTGATCTTCAGGATATTCTGGAATTGGATATTCTACCAATCCAACTACAATTATTGTAAATGCCCCCTTGAGGAATTCCCTACAATGGATTCTAGCGTTTCTTATGTGATGGTTTATCCCATGCATCCTTGTGTATCTGCTGTTTCTCTGCCTCTTCTATAGCCTACTACATATTTTTTTATGGCGAAATCATATTCTGCCTGATTACCAACATCATCTTCTTCATTATCTACATACTATAACAGAACAAATATATTACATTAATGCAGTATCCTGTATACCAGGGAATACACTTTTTTGTAAGAATCAGAGGATCAGTATGTCTCTTATATTTTGCAGTTTATATCATTGAATCATAGCAATAATCTTAGTTTTCTAGATATCTGAATATTATTATACAAATCATCAGATATACCAGCAAGTGTTTGTTCTGATAATATGTGGGTCTGTACCTGGATTTAGGATGGCTTTATTTGATTACAAGACTCTTAGTGATGCTTTCTGCATTTCTTTTCTTTTAGGTTTTGCAGTTTACCTACCCTGCTGACCCCATTGAACAGCAAGCTGATAATTAAAACAAATTGGACTTGCTACATAACTGTTACATTCTTTGAAGCAATTGCTACAAGTTTAGTGTCTTATTGGAGGATGTGTGATATCGAATGTCAGACTTGTCTGAAAACCATTTTGCCAGGTAGCCATTTTAGAAATCCTTTTGCCAGGGCAGTTTCTGTGATTTTTTTTATGATATTTGGTCCCTTTTAGAGGATGTTAGTTGTTTAATTTCCGACCTGTCAGAAATCCAATATGGCCACCAGGAAGCCATCTTTAAATTCCTTTAGAACATATTATCTCAAGAACTATTAAAGTGAATGCAGTGGGATGTATAATAATGTAATCTTGTATTGGGTCACAGATTTGACCATCATTTATGAAAGCTCAGTACAGTTGGCTTGTATTGAATAAAAATTAATATGGAAGCACCTGTTTCACAATAATTCTTGCATGGATTTCCTTGATCTTTTGCTATATTTTGATCTTATATGTGGCCTGTGTGGTATTCCTTTTGACACTGACAGGTATCGAGCAAGCTATGGGATTAGTTCCTCATAGCTCAACAACCATACATTTTGCCTCAGACCATCATTGTATCCCCAGACAAAGTCGGGATACTATGGTTTCACGACGGTCCTGCTGCCGCCGCAGAAAAACCTTGTGGGTTGGATAACTCAAAGAATATTTCACTGATTTTTTTTCAAACTTTACATTTGTATAGATATAGGTAAGGGGACAAAGCCTATTTAAAATGGGGTCAGGACAAATGCTAGGAGAATGACCTTGACCTTGAACAGGTCCATTATTGCTGAAAATAACACATATTCTTAAATATCACAAGTAAGCTTGCATGGACTGGTCTAAAAATTAAGGTGACCGAAGATCTTGGATAGCCTTGTGATATACCAGAAACTGGTGGCGCCACCTATTATCCTATTCTTGTTTTTACACCTTTTAATACCCCCATAATTGCCACTTGACAGTACTGTAAGCATTATAAGTCAAAAACTAATGGACAGATTTCTTTCATATTATGCACATGTAGAGAGATGGGCTATGGGATGAGGTCTGTTTACATTTGGGTCATGACCTTTACCATGAGAGTGGCCTTGACCTTTTAATGTGTCTATATTTGGTGAAAATCACACACCTCTTATGATATCTCCAGTGTTGATAGCCATATGGATTTCAAACGTGATGCATGGCCCACTACTAAAGTAAGAACCCTATAGGTTCTAGGGTCATGAGGTCTAAGGTCAAGGTCACTTGACATGCACCTCACGAGATACTGTGAATGCATTTTAAGCCAAACTTTCATCCCAGGTCTTCCATCATGAATATATAGCTCACTTGCCAATAGTGGATGATCCATATCAATTTTAGGGTCACAAGAACAAAGGTCAAGGCCACAGGAGCTATATGTCAAAAAATTAGTTCCTGGATGATAATTCCTGCTTTTAGTGATGTATTGATTTCAAACTTGACTTATATATGTCCCATTGAAAAAGCAAGACTCCAATTGATTTTGGGGTCATGAGGTCAAAGGTCAAGGTCACAGGACACATCTTTAAAAAGATTGTGGATGCTTTTTCAGCCAAACATTTCATCTCAGACCTTTCATCTTGCACATATAGTTCATCTGCCAATAGAGGAAGACCCTTATCAATTTTGAGGTCACAAGGTCAAAGGTGAAGGTCACAGGAGCCATCTGTCCAAAAATTAGTTTCTGGATGATAATTCCTGCTTTTATTGATGTATGAATTTCAAACTTGACTTGTATATGACCCATTGGAAAAGCAAGACCCGGATTGATTTCGGGGTCATGAGGTCAAAGGTCAAGGTCACAGGACACATCTTTAAAAAGATTGTGGATGCATTTTCAGCCAAACAATTCATCTCAGATCTTTCATCTTGCATATATAGTTCACCTGCCAAGAGTGGAAGACCCCTATCAATTTTGAGGTCACAAGGTCAAAGGTGAAGGTCACAGGAGCCATCTGTCCAAAAATTAGTTTCTGGATGATAATGCATGCTTTTATTGATGTATGGATTTCAAACTTGACTTGTATATGTCCCATTGGAGAAGCAAGACCCGAATTGATTTTGGGATCATGAGGTCAAAGGTCAAGGTCACAGGACACATCTTCAAAAATATATGGATGCATTAAGCCAAACATTTCATCTCAGGCATTTCATCTTGCACATACAGTTCCCCTGCCAATAGAGGCAGATGCCTGTCAGTTGTGAGGTCACAAGGTCAAAGGTGAAAGTCACAGGAGCCATCTGTCCAAAAATTAGTTCCTGAGATGATAATTCATGCTTGGATTAATATATGGATTTCAAACCTGACTTATATATGGCCCATCAATAAATCTAGACCTCTATTGATTTATATATAAAAATGGATGATCAATATCAATTTTTTGGGTCACAAGGTCAAAGGTCAAGGCCACAGGAGCCATCTGTCAAAAATTTAGTTTCTGGATGATAATTCCTGCTTTTATTGATGTATAGATTTCAAACTTGACTTATATATGTCCCATTGAAAAAGCAAGACACCAATTGATTTTTGGGTCATGAGGTCAAAGGTCAAGGTCACAGGACCAACATTGATAGATGGAAGAAACAATAATTGCTTGCCAAGTGTCAGTATATGCTGCTAAAAATGGGGGCCCATTCTTAAAGGGGGGGCTACTATGTCTGGGGATACTCTGGCACCTGCGGTGCCAAGAAATATCTAGTTCACTATGTTTTAACCAGACATATATGATAAGAATTTATGGCAATGTAGAAAGTTTAAAAAAAATTGGCATATAGGTTCTGCATCAATTTTACTAGTTGTGAATCCCAGCCCATGATGTTGCAGGTCATGCTTGGCAGTTGAGCGTCATGACCCATGGGTCACTTGTTCAGTTCAATTTTAATGATAAAAAATAAATCATATTATTCATTACTAATCATTAGGGATCATATGAAGGAAATTAATGATAGACAAAGATGCAGTTGATAATATTAATCTAGATTCCTACTGTGTCTAGTGTGTAGATTGATGTGAAAGTAGCCTAAAGTGAATATATTACATTTTTTTTTAACATAAATAAAAGCCATAAAACCAGGTACTTATGATCATTATTTAAATTTGTGAATTTTGTATATTTTGGATTCTCATCATCATTGTTTGGCTAAAACTGAATAAATACTAGACATGGTGCGTATGTTTTACAAATTTTTGTTTAATACAAATATGAATATTTACTGCATTAAAAAATTTTATTGCATAAGAATGGGAATTCAGGTAAAAATGAAAGTATTTGAATACCAGTGCAGATACTTTCAAAATGTATTCATGAATGCCTTCATGAATATATTCTGTAATATTATTTCAATAATCATTCCAGTTATATTTTATTTTAAAAAATCATATGATTTCCTTATTTTTTTAAATAAAATTATATTGGCACAATTTTTTTTATTAAATTTTAATAAATAGTTAAACTCTTTTATTATATGTGCTGATTATAAGTTATATGGCCAAGTCAAAATCTGTGTGACAGTAGCGCTCCATTTGTTAATAAAATAAATGAAATCAATCCTCTTCCCTGTCTCCAAAGATACTATCAAAATCATACAAAGGCTAAACACCAACAACTCATAATAAAGCTTATAGTTATTACCACACAAAACAAGCATGTGCCTCTTTCCCAAATCATATTTTTTTATCATATATAACAGCTGAACGCCGTGACCCATGGGTCCCTTGTTTTGTATTGGGGGTCATTGGTCATCTGTACATTAACCCATAATTTCTGAGGAAAATCAGGAGCAACCATCCCCAGATTTTTTGCAATAATCTGTCACATATCAAATGTTGTGAGATTCAGCTTATTTTTTTAATGCCCCCGCCACAAAGTGGCCGGGGCATTTAGTTTTACCCATGTCCGTCATTCCGTCCTTCCGTCATTCCGAAATCAAACAGTTGTACAGACTTTTTTTTGCAAAGCCTGCAGAACTTGGCCAGATTTTTGGTGTGTGGGCAAATATAGACCAGTTACAGATCGAGTTCGCGT
Organism: Sipunculus nudus; assembly: GCA_026874595.1. Taxonomy (NCBI): domain Eukaryota; kingdom Metazoa; phylum Annelida; class Sipuncula; order Golfingiida; family Sipunculidae; genus Sipunculus; species Sipunculus nudus. The sequence goes on along the minus strand of CM049322.1, from coordinate 43,835,339 downwards.
TTCGTCCCGGTTGACCTACTTTTGACCGTTTAACAGCTTCTAAACTTAGAAAATTTCATGAAAAATAGAAATTTCATGACAAATACATATTTGTACGGATTTTTTTTCGCAATGCCTGCAGATATTGGCCTGATTTTTGGTGTGTGGGCAGATAATGACCAGTTACAGATTGAGTTCACATTTTGTCCCAGTTGACCGTCTTTTGACCGTTTTACGGCTCCTAATCTTAGAAAATTTCATGAAAAATAGAAATTTTCATGACAAATACACATGTACGGACTTTTTTTTGCAATGCCTGCAGATATTGGCCTGATTTTTTGTGTGTGGGCAGATAATGACCAGTTACAGATCTAGTTTGCGTTTCGTCCCGGTTGACCTATTTTGAACGTTTTACGCCTCCTTAACTTAGAAAATTTCATGAAAAATAGAAATATTCATGACAGATACACATGTACAGACTTTTTTTCGCAATGCCTGCAGATATTGGCCTGATTTTTGGTGTGTGGGCAGATATAGACCAGTTACAGATCGAGTTTGCGTTTTGTCCCAGTTGACCTACTTTTGACCGTTTTACGGCTCCTGAACATAAAAAATTTCATGAAAAATATGAAATTTCATGACAAATACACATGTACGGACTTTTTTTTGCAATGCCTGCAGATATTGGCCTGATTTTTGGTGTGTGGGCAGATATTGACCAGTTACAGATCGTGTTCGCGTTTCGTCCCACTTTTTACGGCTCCTGAACATAGAAAATTTCATGTAAAATATAAATTTTCATGACAAATACACTTGTACAGACTTTTCTTCGCAATACCTGCAGATATTGGCCTGATTTTCGGTGTGTGGGCAGATAATGGCCAGTTACAGATCGAGTTCACGTTTTGTCCCAGTTGACCTACTTTTGACCATTTGACGGTGCTCTAACATAGAAAATTTCATAAAAAAGTGCACATGTATGGACTTTTTTCGCAGTGCCTGCAGATACGGGCCTGATTTTTGGTGTGTAGGCAGATAATGACCAGTTACAGATCGAGTTCTTGTTTTGTCCCAGTTGACCTACTTTTGACCATTTGACTGCTCCTGAACATAGAAAGTTTCATGAAAAATAGAAATTTTCATAACAAATGCATATGTACTGATTTTTTTCCTCAATGCCTGCAGATACCACCCTGATTTTTTATGTGTGGGCAGATAATGACAGTTACAGATGGAGTTCGCGTTTCATCCCGGTTGACCTACTTTTGATTGTTTTACAGCTCCTAAACATAGAAAATTTGGTGAAAGACAGAAATTTTTATGGAAAATGCACATGTATGGACTTTTTTTCACAATGCCTGCATATACTGGCATGATTTTTGGTGTGTTGCTTGATAATGACCTGTTACAGATCGAGTTTGCATTTTGCCCTTGTTGACCTACTTTTGACCATACGACACCTCCTGAACTTAAAAAAATTTTCAAAATTTTACAAATGTTTCTAATTTGCCCCAGGCGGGGACATTCGTGTCGTTCCGACACATCTAGTTTGCTGTCTGCATATACTTAGATTTTATAGGGAAAAAGCTGAAAAACCTTTTAAAGTCTTCTTCTTGTAAACAGTCCAGCCAAATTGTTCAATATTTTACAGAAATGATCCCAGAGGCAAGCCCTCTCAAATTTGTTCAAATGATTTGCATTTGATGAATTTTAGCGTAGTTACAATAATTTGAACTTAGTCATTTGAAGTTGCAATTTTCCTTGTGCCTGGCATCTTCATTGACCTGTTATTTATGGGCAAAAACCTAATAATTATAGCCTCTTTCAGCTTAAAATGTTAATAATGAAACTGTCAATTTGAATTGTTCAATTTTTTCAAAAGAATTATCCTAGGACATGGTTCTTTCAATCATATCAGAATAGATTGAGTTTGTTGATTTTGGTTGAGTTGTGAAAAGCTTAAGTTGGTCTTATGGCCATTATTATGTCTCTTTCAAACTGAGGACTGCAATAGTGTTCTTCTACAAAATTATTGTTTCAATTATATCACTTGTAACATTGCACAAAATTTATTCTTAGGTGGCCTTTGTTCAAGTTTACTAGAATGATTTTTGGCAGAACTATTGGACCTTTAACAATGAAAGTATTGCATCTTTTATTATTCAAGATATTTTGATAAAAAGTTTATGAATATGTCAGTTTGAAAAAAAGCATTTTAGCAAAAGTCTTTCAGTATTTGTAAACAGATATACCAACAGGCAAAGATTGAATCAGTAACTTTAAATAGGTTGAGAAATTGCCAACTGTTTCAGATTTGGCAACAGATCAAGAGTTTATTCAGTGCAGCCAGATATAGGTCAAGAGTTCAATCAGTGCAGCCAAGCACAAGGCATGTGATCACCTCATGGGTGACATGTGAACACCTCATGGGCACCATGTGATTACCTCATAGGTAGCATGTGATCACCTCATGAGTATCATGTGATCACCTCATGTGTGTCATGCCCCTCAGGGCTGCATGTGGAGCCAGTCTGAGAGCTTATGCAATGGTATGCCAACTGTATCAGATTAGGCAACAGGTCAAGAGTTCACTCAGTGCAGCCAGGTACAGGTAAAAAGTTCACTCAGTTAGCTAGGTGCAGGTCATGAGTTCACTCAGTGCAGTAGCCTAAGCAAGCAATTAGTTACAGTTCACTCAGGGCAACTGCCTTTCTAACCTAAGCCTGGTCAGCCCTATACATCAGACTCAGGTAAGTTTGATGTACTGGCCTAATAGTTTGACCTGTCTATGTGTCTTCGATGGCTTTCTCGCTCACAAAACAGGTGTCGCCACCTACAATGACTTTTCTGTGTCCCTGCGTTTTTCAATGGAGGGGTTTGATAAATCAGTTGAAATTGGGCATATGTATATATCTCTAATAGGTTTGTTGTATACAAGACTGGTGGTGCCAGCTACTATCTTTTTAGTGTTGTGTGCACCCATGCCAGAATTTCAGCAGTGATGTTTGTGTAATTGTTTCTTATTCAAAATGGTTAGTACTTGCATTGTTCATATACATGAAAAGTAATGGTCCAACATTGAAGCATTATACCTGGTGGATTTCCCAATGCACAAGTTCACATTAGGCCTGTAGGCCTTGTTTTATTATTCGTCACAGGCCTATAAAACTTTCACAGATTACAGATTTTCACCAGGGTATAATGATAAATCTGTCAGAGAAAGAAAATGTCTCACAGGATATAAAAGCAAAGGGCTTAGACTTGCTTTGTCTTTCAAAAATCAATTGGGGCGTTCACCATGCTTTCACCCTTAACTGACCAGCAGTGACAGTAAAGCAACTGTGAATGGTTTGGTGTAATTTCAAACTAGTGACTCATGAAATAGTTCCCTGATATACTAGCAGACCAGCTAACATCTAAACTTGGAAATCTTACTCAATTGGAGAGTCTTTACGCTCGCCATTCATATTTATAAGTTGAGTCCAGGGGCCTACTTTCTGGGGTCAACATTATGGCAGCGCCACCTGAAACTCATGCCACTGCATATCAATGCACAAAATCATCCTTGAACTGAATGCTGCTATCTATTCAAAATGGTACATTTTAAAATAAGATTCAAGATCATCTATCATATCAGGTGGTAGTTCAAGTAAGGAATCTACTGATTTGCAGAATGAGTTTTCTGTTCCAAAAATATTCAGAATCTTACAAATAAGATTTTCTGATTGCATAAACCTAAAAAAATCACATTAAATAGGACTAAATCTGTCTAGTTGGTAGGTCTGTTCTAGAATTCACAACAACTGGCAGCTGTACATTTTTAGCATTTTTGTAAGTGCAAGCAAATGCGATTAACATGAGTTTTTTCGCCCAATGTTGGGGGGTCGGGTGGTGGGGGTGGTATCTTACAGGACGACCTTACAAGGTTCTCCAGAAGTCTCTGCTGCTGCGGCTCAAGATGCCAATCCACTGCAAAGGCTCCAGGTTCTGATGCTGCAAGAGCAGCTTCAAGTTGCAGCGCATGAGCACGACATAGCATTACTTGCCTTAATTGATACAGGAAAAGGAGCCGCAACAGAAACTCCGACGCAGGAGATGGTGGGTTCACCAATGGATCAAGAGGAGGAGGCAGATGCAGAGGTGAAGGGAGATGCAGATGCTGGCCTGGTGGGGATCGAGTGTAGTGACTCCTCATCCTTGCTTTGCTCTCCTGTCTCCTCCAGCTGAAAGTGAAAATAAGTTTTACACATTAAATAGTTTCTTTTCGTCAAATTACATGTTCTGAAATTAAAACAAGTGGCTCATGGGCTATGATGCTCAGCTGAACTTGAAAATACAAAGAGTGTTTTTTAAAATGTATTTGAAAAATAATTAGCATCAAATTTATAATTATTGTATCCTGAGACAAAGTCAGGGGATACTACGTTTTCATGACGGTCCCCGTGCCAACGCCACATATAAATCTTGTTGGGGCGATAACTCAAAAAATATTTCGCAGATCTTTACCAAACTTGGTACATGTATAGATATGGGTGAGAAGACGACGCCTATTTAAAATGAGGTCATGACCTTTACTAGGAGAGTGTCCTTGACCTTTAATAAGTCAAATTTTGGGGGAAAATCACACAGATTCTTAAATATCTCAAGAAATCTTGCATGCATTCATCCCAAAATCAAGTTGATCGAAGATCATGGATAAGTGTCAGAAAGTGGTGGCGCCACCTATTGTTCCTTTCTTGTTTTTTGCCTTTTAATATTCCCAAAATTGCCACTTGGCAGTACTGTGAGCATTATAAGTCAAAAACTAATGGAGAGATTTCTTTTATATTATGCATTTACATAGATCTGGGTTATGGGAAGTTTATTGAAATTAGGGTCATGACCTTTCCTGTGAGAGTGGCCTTGACCTTGAATGTTGCCATATATCGTGAAAATCACACAAAATCATTGATATCTCAATAAGGGATGCATGGATTGGTCCAAAAATCAACTTGACCAAAGATCTTGGATAGTATTGTCATTACCAGAAACTGGTGGTGCCACCTGTAATTCTTTCACTTGTTTTCATGCCTTTTAATACCCCTATCATTGCCACTTAACAGTACTGTGAGCATTATAAGTACAAAACTAATGGACAGATTTCTTTCATATTATGCATATACATAGACATGGGTTATGGGATGATGTATATATAAATTGGGGTCATGACCTTTCCTATGAGAGTGGCCTTGACCTTGAATATTGCCATATATGGTGAAAATTACACAAAATCATTCATATCTCAATAAGGGATGCATGGATTGGTCCAAAAATCAACTTGACCAAAGATCTTGGATAGTGTTGTCATGTACCAGCAACTGGTAGCGCCACCTGTTAATCTTTTACTTGGTTTAGTGCCATTTAATACCCCATCATTGCCTTTTTACTGTGAGCATTATAAGTAAAAAATTAATGGACAGATTTCTTTCATATTATGCATATACATAGACATTGGTTAGGGGATGATGTATATTGAAATTGGGGTCATGACCTTGTAGCTGCTTATTTATTCTGGGAGGAAATTCCGCTTGGGCAACTTGCACTCGCACAATTTAAAGAGATAAAATAACACTTTTTTTACTGGAATAAAATTTAGAGCCTTAACCTTCAAATTATCAGGACTGCATATTATTATCTAAACTTATAAATGGAACAGAAAGATACTTACCAGGCTAGATAAAAGGACTGCTCTTTGGTAGTGGGTAACTCTTCAGCCGACACTGTCGTAAAACCAACCCTAAGGTGAAAAAGAAGCCATATACCCTCTGCCTGCCACAGAGGGCAGGCATAGGGGTCCACTGCTCGATGATCCAAGAGAGAGCTGGAATTGCCAGGGCAAGGGGGTTTTATCCCAGAAGGGCAGAGGACGAATTCCTTAGCTGCCTGTGATTGGCTATGGGGCATCTCTATATTGACTGTCAATCAGTGTTGATGCCCCACCCCTTGCCGGGTCAAAGGGCAAGAATGTTACAACCCTTTTCTAAGAGAGTGACCTTCTCTATGACAGTGGTCTGATATTAATTGTTGCTGAAGATGTTAAAGGGGGAGGGGGGGTTTTAATTATCTGGGGATACTATGGCACCTGCGGTGCCAAGAAATATCCAGTTCTGAGGCGTACTTCTGAGCCCCATAGCTTGGAGAATATGGGTAACAGAGACCTAATTTCAGGTTTCCACAGATATATATTCATGAACCTTCTTTGATGTCATGTAAGAAAATTCCAGGTCCAGTGGTTTTGAATTTTGCCCCATTTCATGATCAATAACCATGCAAAGAATCATAGTGATCATTGCAATAGTTGTTCAGATTCTTGAGCTTTTGTATCAAATTTTCCATTATTCTCAGGGGTAATTCACAGCCCCATATCTCAGAGGATATGGGTTACAGAGACCTAATTTCAGGTTTCCAGATAGACTTTTCATGGGCTTTTCTGCATTTTAAGAAAGATTCTAGGTCCAGTCGTTACAATTTGCGCCTTGTTAACAGATGACTGCATCTTTTAAAGTCTCAAAAATAGAGAAAGGAAATCATAAAAAATAGAAAAAATACAGGTGGCGCCACCAGTCTGCAGAAACTGATGAAACACTCCATGATCAATATCCTACGAAAAATCATGGTGATCAATGCGTTAGTTCTTCAGATACTTGAGCTTTTGTATCAAATTTTCCATTATTCTAAGGGGTACTTTGGAGCCCCATAGCTCGAAGAATCTGGGTAGCAGAGACCTAATTCCAGGTTTCCAAGGAGATTTTTTATAGACCTCCCAGGAAGTCAAGTTAGAAGATTTCTAGGTCTAGTGGTTATGATTTGTGCCTGGTTAACGGACAGACAGACGGACGGACTGACACCAGACAAAGGGTGATTGCTAAAGCCCAGATGACTTTCAGTCAGCTGAGCTAAAAATGAAGGATTACATGTTTGTATCATAACATATTACATGTAAAAAGTACAATTAGGTATTGTAATGTTGTCATGTTTAACAACTAGAAACGTCCTTCAATGTCATAACTCTGTATGAAATCTTTACCGGTGTTTTCTCTACAGTATAGGTGCGTAAGACAATGTGGGCCTTCAGGAAGGTGAATTTCTGGAGTTGCCATTTCTTCCTTGCTGTGAGAGGTTGTGTAGCCTGGCCTGACTTGGTCTTATAGAGTTTTCCCACTGAAGTCTGCATGTGTTTGTATCAGCCCTGGATCTGTTTTTCTGTGGGACAGAAAAAGAAAGTACCAAATTAATGACAATACCAATTGCTCTTCCTTTTTCGTGGAGAACGAGCAGATGGCGTTACCATCTGACTCTTCTTCGCTCCTCCTCTCCTCTTCTTCTCTGGCCCTCTTTATCTTACGCGGCCAGTTTTTGTTGGGCTTCCCTGGCTGTATCCGCTGCCTTTTAAGCTGCAGATGCAGCTGACCCTGTATTTTGTGTCTTCTTAGACATCTTAGATAAGAAATTTTGGCACTCAAGTTTGAGGACGAGCTTACTCGGTACGGTTAACATGAGTTTTATGTGCTCATTGGACAGTTGAACATGGGAAGTGCCAAGTAAGCAAGGACCACGCTCTTATCAAGTGCGCAGAACGCATGTGCTAAGTGCGCCTTCTGTAGAGCAAGTGACTGTGAAAAATTTTAAAGACTCGTGGAGTCAGTGTGTTTTGAGCTCGTTGGCTGAAGAGGGCACACGCATCACCCGTACTGGGGGGGGATCAGAATAAAGCGTCCTAATTTGGACGAGACAAGTACCTGCTCAATGATATTGTTTGATAACAGCTCGTCTAGTTTCTGATCTATCTTATCAGGTAAACCATGTTGTCAATAAAACGTGCGTGCGTGCGCAAGTGCGTGCACGCAGAATCCCATGCTTTACACATTTACTAAAACGCATTACCCGGTGCGGTGCCCCGTGAAACAGAAAAGCACGGCACCGAATCATATGTTGTATCATATGAATGTGTGTAGCCAAAGAGTTATAATGATATTTCAGTTTAACATCTGGAACAATATTCCGGCCTGATAGGACAAAATTTAGAAATAAAAAAATACCCTGAAAAAATTAAATAAAAAACTACAAACCAGGGACAGAATTATTTATTAGCGCAGAACTTCTCAAGCAAACAACAAAAATATGAAGATACACAAAATAACAAAAAAAAACAATGACTTCTCAAATAAAAAAACTATAATTTTTAAAATCAAGTAGATCGACACCAGATTTATATTCTACACAGAACCAAATCTTGCCCGAACAAAAATCATTTGCACATGTAAGATGATGCAACCTGTTACAATTGTACATTGTCACAGGGAACCATGTTTTCAATGCAGTCAGGCTGACAACATCTTCAGTTAATATCTATATATATTTTATGAGCAGTTAAGCATGTGGGTCTGGTCCGCTTTAGGAATGGAGCTTTGTATGTCATCCGTCCAGCCGTCCGGCCCTCTAGGCGTCTGGCTGTCCGGCCATCCGTTAGCAGGGCACAAATCTTAACTGCTGGACCTAGAAACTTCTATGTGAATATCCAGGGAGGTCAATATAAAATCTCGCTAGAAACCTGAAATTTGGTCAGTGCGACCTATATCATCCGAGCTATGGGGCCTGAAAGTACCCCCCAGAATAATAAAAAATATAATCCAAAACCTCCAATATCTTGATAATATATGCATGGATTGTCATGAATCTTGCCTTGATTATTAACCATGACTAGTTTTGTCAGTTCCCGAAAAGTGGTGGCGCCACCTTTTTTTTATTTTAACGTATATTTTAAAATTTTTTTACTATAAAATGACAACAATCATGTCAGTTTCTCAGCTGTAATTACATCTTGTGTCCCAAAACCTGGTGTGTTTATTGATCACAAGCGGATCAGTTATCACCCTGTCTGTCTGTCTGTCTGTCTGTCTGTCCATCCGTCCATCCACACAAATTTGTTTCCAGATGATAAGGTTGTATTGACACATGGATTTTAAACTTGACTTACATATGGCCCACCACTAAAGTAAGAACCTATATGATTTTGGGGTCATGAGGTCAAATGTCAAGGTCACAGGACTCACTTTTTTTTTAAAGATTATGGCTGCATTTAAGCCAAGCTTTTTATCGCTTACTTTCCATTTTGCGCATTTAGCTGACTTGCCAGTATGGGGAGAGCATAAATGAATTTTGGGTCACATGGTCAAAGGTCAAGGTCACTTGGGCCATCTTTTCACAAATTAGTTTCCAGATGATAACCCCAGTTTAGTTTGACATATTGGTTTCAAACTTAACATATATATGACTCACCACTAAAGTAAGAACCGTGTGGATTTTGGGGTTGGACAGGTCAAAGGTCATGGTCATAGGACTCATTTCTTTAAAAAAAAATGCATATGCATTTGAAGCTTAAATTCATCCCAAACCTTCCCATCTTCAAGATATTGCTAAGCTGCCAATAGGGGAAGATTCTGTTCAATTTTGGGGTCACAGTACCCACTTATTAAGAAAGGTTGTGGATGCATTTTAAGCCAAACTTTTCATCCAAAACCTTCCATTTTGCACGGATAGCTTAGTTGCCAGTAGGGGAAGAAACTTATTGATTTGGGGGTCACAAGGTCAAAGGTCATAGTCACAGGGGCTTATCTGTACACATATTTGTTTCTGGATGATAACACCAGTTTGGACTGACATATCGGTTTCTATTTTTACTAGTATATGACCCTCCAATAATGTAAGAACCCTTTTGATTTTGGGGTCGTAAGACCAAAAGTCCAAGGACACAGGACCCACTTCTTTAAAAAGATTGTTGATGTATTTTTAGCCAAACTTTCTGTCCGAAACATTCTTCCCAAAGATGTTGCTCGATCACCTGCCGATAGTGGAAGTAACAGATATATTTCGGGGTCACAAGGTCAAGGTCATGGGGGCATCATTCCACATATTAGTTTCCAGATGATAACACATGTGTGGTTTGAAATATTGGTTTCAAACTTGACTTATATATGGCCCACCACTAAAGTAAGAACTGTTAATCCTAGGGTCATGAGATCAAAGGTCAAGGTCACAGGACCCACTACTTTAGAATGATTGTGGATGCATTTTAAGCCAAACTTTTCATCTAAATCCTTCTATCATCAACATTTAGGGCACCTGCCAACAGGGGAAGTTTCCTTTTGATTTTGGGGTCATAAGGTCAAAGGCTAAGGTCACAGGGCCCATCCATTCGCAAGTTAGTTTATGGATGATAACTTAGGTTTGGGTAGACAGGTTGGCTTCAAACTGATCACAGGACCAATAAATTGGAAAACCTCATAAACACATATCCTGATAGACAAAGGCAGCTGAGCATCAAGACCCATGGGTCCCTAGTTTCCTTGGGAATAGAGTCATCTCTCCAGCTTTAGGACATTTTATCAAATGTGGGCGCAACAACCATGATAGAATATACACATAACTTTCCAAAAACCCCACAGTCATCAATATTTCTTTGTTGGTTAATGACCGGTATTATTACCTCAAGGTTTGTTTTATCACAGCTGTACAGCTGTACAGTGATACATTCATAAACATGTCGGTATTTCAACCTTGGAATTTAGACTATCCGTTAAATAAATTGGTCCATTACGTTCCTTTTTAAGGAAGTTACCAATTAATTGTTTCCAGTATAGTGAATTTGGCAGGTAGTGGCTGTTCTGGTTCCATTGAACCGTGGTTTGAATTTTCCACCTAGGGCGTGGGATTATATATTGGAGCTAGCCAACAACGTGCTTTGATAACCATTAACCTGAGCCAAATTGAAGAGGAGCCACATTGACAAGATTCTTTTTGGAACAATTGCACCGCATATGACTTATTTGTCGACCCCGTTACAAGGAAAGTGGCCTATTCATGTACTAATGTAATTTGTGTTTCCTGTATAACGCAGTGAGCCATAGACAGGTGAGATTTTTTTCTCCTTACTTTTCAATTCAAATTCCTCATTTAAATGTGTGGCATTAATGTTTTCTTCATTTTTCATTTCAACGTCATAGGACATATGCTTCTCTAGTTGTGTGTCTCTAACTGTACAGTTTTATTTGGTCTGCAAACAGTCTGAGGCCATTGAACTTCGACCTCCTGTTTCTTCGCATAAGTATCTTCTTCAGGTAAAACATATTTCCCTTTGCCGCAAAAAAACCTGGAGTATTTCCTGGTAATAATAATTTTTCAGGTGATGGGAGGACAAAACTGCGCAATCAATTGCCCTTTTTTAAACAATCAAATTGTTTTAAATTCCAGGGGTTTTGCTAACCCCTGCCTATCCTTTACATTGTCACTAGTTATCATCTCTTTGTAACTTTATTGGGTTTTTGTAATACAGTACTTTTTTGATGAATCGTTGATTACCGATGGGTATGTTCTTTTGTGTTCCATGTTTTTAAGTTTATTATTGCTATATGGGAAACATTAGACTATAGCATGATCGCCGAAATATTAAACCATAACCAAATTTAGATTGTCAATGTACATTTATGTACATTTAGGAAAATCTTTTGACACCTTATTTTGTTCTTACACTTATAAAAGTCTTATAAAATAGGGGGTTATTTTGGGGACACAGGCGTTGACTATTAATAAACGTGACATTTCACATTATTTTTCCTTTGTCAGCCTCTGAAGAGAAAATGTAAATTTCACCCGCCTTTGCCTCCGTTATGATATGCATCGGGTCCGGATTGTCCATGTATGTTTATATATCCTCCAATATAAGGGGTTTGTCTTGATTACCAAGTATCTTTTGATCATTGTCCTTGGTAGGTTCCTATTATTCAAACACAACCTATTCTTTTTGCATATTTTAGATTGCTGTTTTGGAATGTCACTTCTATCACCAAACTGCATTTGCTCGATTTCGGCAGATTCAGGCAGATATTCTGTAATTTTTCCTCTGGCACACGAAATCGGGAACCATAGTCATGCAGACGGGTAGAAAGGCTCCCATTCGAAGAGAACATATTAGTAGATGATTACTCTGAAGGGCTGGTTGCATGTTGAGGACGCGTGTGAGAGGATGTGGACGCGCTGTGGAGACAATTGAACACTTGGGTGTTTGGCATGGACGCTAGGTGGAGACAGTCGAACACATGGGTGCTGGGCGTGGACGCGTGTTGGAGGCGGTCAAACACTTGGGTGCTGTGCGCGGAGTTGTATTAGAAACGATAGTAGAGCTGGGAACTGGGCGTGGAGGCGTATTAGAAACAATAATAGACCTCGGAGCTTGGTGTGGTGGCTAAGTAGAAAGGATTGAAGACTTAGAGCAGGGAGCGGAGGCGTAGTACAAACGAATGAAGACTTCGGAGCTGGGCGCAGAAGCATAGTAGAAACAATTGAAGACCTGGGAGTTTGGGGCAGAGACATGACAGAGACGGCAAGGAATCTTTAAGATGGTCACTGAGGCGTCATGGAGACATAATTTGTATTGGCGATGGACGGCAAAACTGGCCACTCTTCAACGAACAATGACCATTCATTAGTCTCGGTTTGAAACTATAAGCACATTTGAAGCACACTCAGGCAGCACAGAAAAAGCACCTAAGAAGTAAATAATGTAGAACACTTTTAGTACAATTGAGGTGTGTACATCAAATGTGCTGAAATGGTACTGGAATTGGAACCACACATTGAAAATGTTAGCGCAGGACAGAAAGCACTATAAAAGCACTAAAAAACACTCCTTAAGTACTCATAAAGCACAGAAATTATAAGATTCATCTTCATGCAAGATCTCTCTATCTTTTTAATATAAATGGGTGAGTGTTTAACATCGCGAATGATTTGGTCTTTGTCTAATTCAGAATATTCTGATTCATCTTCTGAATTACATTTTCCTTACTGCAAGCTTTGAAAATCGGTATCACTTCATTTATGTCACTCATGTTACATGAATCAGAAATAGCTTCAGAATTTGGCTAAGAGACCATTTTTTTTTATTGATTTTATTCCATTTCTGCCCAATTTATCACGTTCAGAAATTATCTGCCTTTTTGTTTTATAAACCCTTGTGGTCCTGATTCGTGTACGACTTCTGTCTTTAGCATGATATGCGTCATGACTATTTCAACTACTGTCATCACTGCTATCATTTGCTGGACTGTACAAGCTCCCTTCGCTATCTCTAGACTCAGTTTTAACAGACAACCTCACTGACTGATTTGCTGAAAGCTGACTCTCAGTCTGAGGTCTTGTGGGGGGACTCACAGGTATTTGGACGTTAGGTAGAGGACTCGGTGCACGTCTCTCAGGTAGAGGATTCTTGGGAAGACTTGCAGGTAATGGACTCTTAGTTTGAGGATTAGTGCATTGACCCGTATGTGAAAAACTCCCAGGTCAAGGCGTGTGGAAAGTAGACTTTCTGACAGCTGTCTCCCGGAAAATGGCTTCTCATCATGTTGAATCCCTGATGACTGACTCACAAATGGCAGACTTCCGGATAAACTGGAAGTTCCAGTCTCTGATAGCTCACTCTCCACTTGCTGATTCTTGGACTGATGTGTGGATAGCTCATCAGACATATGCATGTAATACTCATCTTGTAAATATGCCTGTGCCCCCCTCTAAAATAGACAACTCATCCCACAACGAACAGACATTTACCCTTAAATTAATACTTATCTTGCAGATATGCCACTCTTTAAGACAAATCACCCTGCTGAACATGGACAATTTATATGCCAATCCACCCCACTTTTATGGACAAATCACCCCACTATTTGTGGACAAATCATCCCCCAACTAAGATATTTTCATTTAATACTTGCCTTGTAGATATGCCAACCCCCCCCAGTCTATAGACAAATCATCCTACACAACATGGACAATTTATATGCCAATGCACTCAACTTTTATGGACCAATCACCTCCAACTAACAGACATTTACATTTAAATTAATATTCATCTTGTAGATATGCCATGCACACCAATTTTATGAACAAAGCACCCCACTATCTATGGACAAATCATCCCCCAACTAAGACATTTTCATTTAATACTCGCCTTGTAGATATGCCAATGCACCCCATGTCTATAGACAAATCATCCTGCACAACATGGACAATTTATATGCCAATGCACCCAAGTTTAATGGACAAATCACCTCCAACTAACAGACATTTACATTTAAATTAATATTCATCTTGTAGATATGCCATGCACACCACTTTTATGAACAAATCACCCCACTATCTATGGCCAAATCATCCCCCAACTAAGACATTTTCATTTAATACTCGCCTTGTAGATATGCCAATGCACCCCATGTCTATAGACAAATCATCCTGCACAACATGGACAATTTATATGCCAATGCACCCAAGTTTAATGGACAAATCACCCCACTATCTATGGACAAATCATTCCACAACTAAGACATTTACATTTAATACTCATCTCGTACATATGCCAATGCATCCCACTCTTTTGGACAAATCACCCTGCACAATAAATGAAAATTTATATGCCAATATACCCAACTTTTATGGACAAATCATCCCCAACTAACAGACATTTACATTTTAAATTAATACTCATCTTGTAGATATGCCAATGTACCCCATTCTTATGGACAAATCACCCCACACAGCATGAATTTATATGCCAATACACCCAACTTTTATGGACAAATCACCCCACTTTCTATGGACAAATCATTCCCCAACTAAGAAATTTACATTTAATACTCATCTTGCAGATATGCCAATGCACCCCACTTTTATGGACATTTCACCCCGCACAACATGGACAATTTTAATGCCATGCACACCACTTTTATGGACAAATCACCCCGCTATCTATGGACAAATCATCCCCAACTAAGACATTTTCATTTAATACTTGCCTTGTAGATATGCCAATGCACCCCATGTCTATAGACAAATCATCCTGCACAACATGGTCAATTTATATGCCAATGCACCCAAGTTTAATGGACAAATCACCCCACTATCTATGGACAAATCATGCCCCAACTAAGACATTTTCATTAAATACTCGCCTTGTAGATATGCCAAAGCACCCCACGTCTATAGACAAATCATCCTGCACAACATGGACAATTAATATGCCATGCACACCACTTTAATGGACAAATCATCCCACTATCTATCGACAAATTATCCCCCAACTAACAGACATTAACATTTAAAATTAATACTCATCGTGTAGATATGCCAAAGCACCCCATGTCTATGGAAAAATCACCCCACTAACTATGGACAAATCATTACCCAACTAAGACATTGACATTTAATGCTCATCTTGTAGATATGCGAATGCACCCCACTTTAATGGACAAATCATACTGCACAACATGGACAATTTATATGCCAATGCACCCCATACAACATGGGCAAATCAGCCCACCATCTATGGACAAATCATCCCCAAACTAACAGACAGTTACATTTAATACTCATCTTGCAGATATGCCAATGCATCCCACTCTTATGGACAAATCACCCAGCACAATATGGAAAATCTACATGCCAATGCAATCCATATTTTATGGACATTTTAGGCCCAGAGAAACTAGCCTAGACCTGTCATAAAACAGGCCATGTGTGAAACTCGAAAGCTGGATGTTCGAAAAGTCACAGTTAAAATTTGGTAATTTAAGTCAATTTTAAAAGCCGGCCACATTTAAAATATTAAAGACTAATTAAAACTAATGTTTTTTTTCTATTTTTTAAATAATTATACAAAGTATGTGTTATAAGAGGATAACAAGTTATTGCAAGGTATAGAATTTTTTTTAAACAAACATGTCTATATATGAACAGAATTTATTTCAGAACAGTGCGGCCAATCAAGAAAGAAAGAGACGACTACCGATACCTAATGCATCTGACAAACTTCATAAATCTTGCAGAATATTGAAAAAATAAAAGTGTATTCTTTTAAAATAAATATCTTTATTCAGAAAAAAACAATTTCATATATAAAATGCATATAATGACTATTTATGTATAATGAATGAAGAAATTCAGCATCCAAAGACAGCGAATATGCTGAGAGTGGAAATGAGGGTTGCTGCCAGGCCACCAGGTGCTGTACAGATTCAAACAGCATGCTGCCATTTTTTTTTGTTTCTGCAAGATAAGCATAAGTATTTATATATAAATTATTTATATTATATTATATTATACACTAAAAGAAATGTGTAAATGCATATTATACTGACTAAAAAAATAATAAAATATATGCATAATATAGTGTAAGCAGCATGTTTGAGCAATCAAATAGTATCTTTACGCAGTTGAAGGGAAGTCAAAAGTTAACATCTTATATTGGTCTGTTTATGGTCATAAATGTGGTATCTGAGTAGGTGCTGACATCTAGCGGCAATTGATGTGACGAAAGTCGAGAATAAAGGCATTCTAGGATACCAATATGAAGTTGCTGGTTTCGTCTTGTCGAGTGCGAGCTGTTTCAGCATCCAAAGACAGCGAATATGCTGAGAGTGGAAATGAGGGTTGCTGCCAGGCCACCAGGTGCAGTACAGATTCAAACAGCAAATTATTTATATTATTTTATATTATACACTAAAAGAAATGTGTAAATGCATATTATACTGACTAAAAAAAATAATAAAATATATACATAATATAGTGTAAGCAGCATGTTTGAGCAATCAAATAGTCTCTTTACGCAGTTGAAGGGAAGTCAAAAGTTAACATCTTATATTGGTCTGTTAATGGTCATAAATGTGGTATCTGAGTAGGTGCTGACATCTAGCGGCAATTGATGTGACGAAAGTTGATGAGAATAAAGGCATTCTAGGATACCAATATGGAGTTGTTGGTTTTGTCTTGTCCAGTGCGAGCCGTTTCGAACCCCCCCCCCCCCCAAAAAAAAAAAGACAGACATGGCGACGAGGTACGGACTTATGTGGTGGCGGTCTCGCCGGACGGACATTTTGAATTTTGTAGCGCTACATGAGCGTGAATTTGTGACCTGAAACACGTTGTTTTGGTGAGTGACAGTCTATTTGATGAGAACGTTAAGTGATTATGCCTACGTGGGGTCGTATTGATGTGTTTCATGAGGGCAAGGACTGGTCAGAATATGTAGAGTGGTTTAATCAGTTTTTCATAGCTAATGATTGCACTGGTGACGACAGCGCCGCCAAGCGGAGGGTGATTTCCTAACTGTGATAGGAAATAAACACTATAGTCTCCTAAAGTCGCTTATAGCCCAAGCCAAACCGGATACCATGTCGTTGGAGGAGCTGGCTCCAGTGGTACAGCACCACTTTGAGCCTTAACCACTGATTATTGTTGAGAGATTTACGTTTCACCAGCGGAGTCAGAAGGACAATGAAGGTGTACAGCAGTTTTTAGCTGAACTCCGTAAATTGGCAGACACTTGTGCTTTTGGGTCGTTTTTAGAAGATGCCATTAAAGATCGGCTCGTATAGGGACTGAGCACTTTTGCCATTCAGCGTTAGCGTCTCACTGAGGAAAACTTGACATTAAAGCGGGCTATAGAGATAGCTACAGCTATGGACAGGGCCGAGTTACAGGCCAAGGCTAGGGTGCAGGACAGGAAACCTGCCACAGTTGCTCATGTTTCTAAACCTAATATCGTGATACCCACAAGAAGAGTATACAAAGAAGTCTGTGTGTTTCCGTTGTGGTGGAGACAAGCATCGTCCTGATGATTGTTGGTTTAAAGAGAAGTAATGTCACGTCTGCATTCAAAAGGGACATGCAGCCCGTCGGTGCAACAAAAAGGGGATCCCCCAGCAAACAGGCAAGCCAAAACAGTCGAAGGCCAAAGAGGGTGGTCGACAGGTCAAGGTCAAGACTCCTCAGTGGCTCCTGCAGATAATGGGGATAGTGACGAGGACTTTTTGGACATGCATTATTTAACTGTGTATTCTTTGGACTCTAAAGGTTATGTTATTGATATGACTGTTAATGGTGGCCAGATTCCTATTGAGCTGAAAACAGGTTCTGCTGTTTCCTGAATTTCAGAGGACGCTCAACATTTTCATGATTGTGTATTAGCACCAGCAGGGGTGGTTTTGCAAACCTACAGTGGTGAAAAGTTGAATGTTCTAGGTAAACTTGATGCAAATATCATGTATAATGATAATATGTACACATTGCCAATGTATGTTTCTGCAGGTGCATCAAGACCTGCATTGCTTGGTAGGAGTTGGTTGCAGAAAATTAAGGTAAACTGGGAAACAGTGTTCAGAACTAATTATGCAGAGAAAGGGGAGAGTAATGTAAAGAGATTACTAGACAAATTCCCAAATGTTGTAAAGCAAGATATGGGCACCATAAGAGGCCAAAAGGCAAGTATTAAGGTGGACAAGAGCCACCCGCCTGTGTTTAATAAAGCTAGGCCAGTGCCCTATGCGTTGAAGAGTCGGGTTTAGAAAGAGCTTGACGTATAAGAGACATTAGGTATAATCACACAGGTCACCACAAGTAAATGGAGCTCTCCTATAGTAGTAGTGTCAAAGACGGATGGTATTAGAATTTGTGGCGATTATAAAGCTACGGTAAATAAATGCTCGCATATGGACCAGTTTCCATTACCATCCGCCAAGGATTTATTTTCCACACCAGCAGGTGGACAGGTCCTCTCAAAGATAGACCTTACAAGTGCTTTTCAACAGTTGGAGCTTGATGACGATCCGCTTGTATATTTGTAAGTAAATACTCACAAGGGGTTGTATTGTTACAATCGCCTTAGTTTCGGGGTAGCAAGTGCACCCGTGATTTTTCAGAAAGTGATGGAACAGATTTTGCAGGGCATTGATCATGTGCTATGTCATCAAGATGACATACTTATTGCCGATAGAAGCCTGGAGGAGCATGATAAACTCCTATAAAATATCTTGGAGAGACTGAACAGGTTTAATGTCAGGATAAAGCTAAAGAAGTGTCAGTTTTATCAAGATAGCATTGTATACCTGGGACATACATTCAGCAAGGAGGGTATTAGCCCCACTGATGATGATGTCAAGGCCATTACACAAGCAGCAAGACCCACTAATGTTTCTGAGCTTAGGTCTTGGCTAGGATTATTGAATTACTATGGCAAATTCTTGCCTAATGTTGCAACAGTGCCTGAGCCACTAAATGAACTGCTGGAAAAGAACCGAAAACGGTTTAGGTCTAATGATTGTTAACATGCTTTTAGAGAATGCAAACATCCGATACTTCATAATCAATTGCTGGTTCACTATGATCAGAGAATCCTATTGTATTGCAATGTGACGCGTCTCCATATGGGTCAGGAATAGTACTTAGCCATGAGCATGAGGATGGCACGGAGCGACATATTGCATTCGCATCTAGAACCCTGTCTAAGGCCGAGAAAAACTATGCTCATTTGGTAAAGGAAGCCCTTAGTGTAATTTCTGGAGTAAAGACATTTCACCAGTTCTTGTATGATATGAAGTTTACTTTGGTGACTGACCATCGTCCCCTTAATACTATATTGGGTCCCCATAATGCGGTGCCAACACTTGCGGCAGCCCGTATGCAGAGATGGGCTCTGGTTTTGTCAGCGTATAAATATGATGTAAAGTTCCCCAGGTCAGTTGAGCATCCAAATGCAGATTCGCTCCCTCGCTTACCTCTAAAACAAGTTGTAGGTTCAGTAGAGACAGAAGCATATAATGTGTCATATGTAAGAGAGTTCCCTGTAACATCTCGGCAGATTAGTGACGCCACCAGGAAAGATGTCGCTAGAGTTTTAGACTTTACTCAGATGGGTTGGCAAAGGCATTTGGATGATGATGATTTGAAACCAAATTTAACAGAAGACAGGAACTATCTGTTAAACAAGGTTGTATACTTTGGGGATTAAGGGTTGTGATACCAGTTGATTTAAGAGATTGTTTGTTGGAAGAGTTACATGAACAGCATCCAGGGACGTGTAGAATGAAGGCTTTAGCAAGGAGTTTTGTATGGTGGCCAAATATTGATAAGAATATAGAGAACAAGGCCAGATGTTGTCAGCAATGTTCTTTAGTCAGGAATGCACCACCTGTGGCGCAATAACTTACATGGCCATGGCCCGGGCGAGTGTGTCAAAGAGTTCACGTAGAGTTTGCTGTAAAGGATGATGTGAATTTCTTAATTCCAATTGGTGTACACTTAAAATGGGTTTAGGTAATATATATGACAAGCACTACAGCTGAGGAAACTATTGAGGCTTTGAGAAATGTTTTTGCCACATTTGAATTTCCTTAGATGATTTTGAGTGACAATGGACCAAAGTTTGTTGCTGAGGATTTTAAGGCTTTTTCAGACTGAATGGTATTGAGCATGTCAGGGTTTACTCTTAAACCAACCAGCCTCAAATGGCTCAGCTGAGCGCACTGTACAGATCCTTAAGAGGGCCCTGTTGAAGCACGTCTTTGATCCAGTTGAAAACTTAAGACTGCTTAGTATCAAAACCACTCAGCTGGTTTGCTTCATATTGTCAATAAATATTCCTCTATATAGTTCCTATGTACATGCAAGAAATTAAGTCTGTATTTAATGAATTAAAAAAGTTATGGGCCCAAACATAATGGACTTTGTAAAAAATCAGGAAAGATCTTTGGTCACTTAAGAGAAAAAGTGTTAAAGCTAGGGACTTTTTTCAGTAATATAACATTAATTAATCAAAATTTAATTGTATACAAAAAAAATTAGATAAAAATCTGTTAATTTTTTTAGTATTGGCAAAAACATAAAATTGGTAACTTAAATTTTGCCCAAGTTTGACCATGGCACGTTTTTTCTTGGGAGAATATTTGATGTACTTTTCACAGTCGGTATATATATATATATATATATATATATATATATATAGATTTAATCTGTTAAATTCTGAAATTTGAAAGTAAAAGCTAAAAAATTATTCCAGTTATTGAAGTTTTTCTGAGGCTCTAATGTATTTACATTTTGAACCTCCAGACCAGACATGTCTGGTCCCTACAGCCTTGTCTGGGTAAACGTATTAGTGATGCAACTCTGCTGTCACAAATGTAAAATCACATGTGGCAACCCTGCCCTCCCATCCCCATGCACCCAACCGGATATGTTGCACTAGTTACATTCTTTAATTACATTGCTGTTTCCGACCCAATGTATACTACTTTTCCAGAATCATATGTTATTTTCAGATATTTATTATTTTGCAAAATTCAAAAATAAATAAAAATAAAATTCAAAATTCAAATATAGCCAATTGTGCTAAATCTGTACATGGCTGTGTCTTTAGTTATAGAAGGAAAAATAAAAGTGTTTATCATGCAGTTAGTACTTAAGAATAACACAGATGATCAGGACAGTAACATCCGTCACTTTTTAGAGTGTAAGAAAGGAGATTTATGTCCACATGCAGCAAATTGTATGGCATTTTGTCCCACCCGTAATGTGTCCACAGTTTAATCCATGAATTTTATGACCATGTAGACCCTAATAATTAGCTGCATATTTACTGCTGTATGAATTTAAAATGTGTAGTAGGGTTGAAAGATTAATTGTGGAATTCATTTGGTTACAGAAATCTGTAAGTTAAATTTTGGTACTCATTATGGTGTCTTTGTCAAAAATAAAATAATGTCTTTTATCCCACCCATAACAGGCTGTGCTGCAATATCATGATTATTAACCTGTGTTAGAATAGAATAGAAGCAAAATTAATTTTCATTCGAGTCTGGGGTACATATAAATTGAATAAATAAGAATAAAGTGTTTCATCTGAAAAGATAGATCTCGGTAATCATAACTGTCCTACCCGTGACAGTGGAATCAATGTGATATTTAATTAAAATATACGTCTTTTCTCAGCAAAGGCCCATGACAACACAATATTCGTACAGTATACGTTTTTAACCAAAATACTTTGTCTCACCATTATTGAATTCTTTCAAATATTACCAAATCGTATAATCCAGGGCTTATCTTAAATTCTTGCCAAGTATTAACTATAAAATATATATTAAACTTCTCGTAACTAAATTATTGGTAAATTAAAACTATCTTGTAAAAACAAGTAAAATCACTAGGTCCGTTCACATATAGGGATTTTATTTGTTCATTGATTTTAGTCACCTTTCCATCTATTATGAGTTTTCCTCCATATAACCTCAACGGCAAGTGGTCTCGATGCGCTTGCGTCATTTGCGGTTTTGCCATTTTCTTTAGGGCCAGGTCGGCCGGTGTTAAGTCCTCCAGCACAATTTTCGAACCTGCGGGTCCTCTGCCTTCAGCTTTCTTTATGGTTTCATTTCTATACTCTTTAATGTAGGATTTTACCAGAATGTGTCTCTGTTTACCCTCTCTTTTCATACCAACTCGGTGTGCCACGTCTATCTGTTTAACAATATCCTGTGGTCTTCCCACTCCGTTTTTTAGCAAGCATGCTCACAGCTTTCTCTTTACAGTTCTCTCTCTCAGTTTCTTGTACACCCACCAACCGCGCATTCTACTCTCTAGTATATCTCTGTGACTTGTTAAGTTTGTTACAGATGTTCCTTTTATTGTGTGCAGCAGTCTTACATTGTCCGTTGCCACGGGAGACGCGCGAGCTGGCCCAGCCCGTGTTTGTGGTCTGTAGTGTAGAAACACAGCGGTCATGCTAATCTGGAAATTTCTGGGGTGGTTGCGCTTTACGAGCACGTGTCTTGTAATGTTCTTTGAGCGTGTGTATTATGTATAGTTGGGTTCTTTTGGATTGTTCGTGAAATGGAAAGTTTTCGGCTTGGGGTGAAAATTTATAAGGGGCTGTGTTTTAGAGCCGAGAGAGGGGAAGGAGAAATATTCCAGCGTACACGGAAGAGTGTGAGCCAGTTTTTGGACCTATCCAATAATTGCAGTAGTGTCAAGGATTCTACGAACTCTATGCAGATTTATTGCGGCCTGTCTCCAGTTTGCTTTGGGATTATTATAAGAGCTTTACTTTGGACTATTTGAACTGTTTACATGGATTATTAGTTTTAAAGGACTTGTTGTCGCTGTGACAGTGGTGGTATCCAGGTACTGTACACTTTTGTTTTATTATACTGTGTAATTATATTGATTTGCTGTTGTACTGTTGTTATACTGTGTAACTGTATTGATTTAGTGCATTGTAATGTTAAGATTGTTTTAAGAATAAATTATAATTATTTGTTAACAAGAAACCACTGACTTCTTTATTCATTCCCCTAGACATTTCACGCTGCCTAGTGTTACAGAATCTAATTTTTTTTATCTCCATGATAAAAATTTATCCTCGTCATGACTACGTGATCTGTTGATATTAGGTTCCGTAACAAGTTCTCTTAACTGCACGTACCTGCTGCATCAGCTGTTCTGTGTATTTTCCATACTTGTTTGCACAGTGTTTAGTTTCGTGTTTATTATTTTTTCTTAGTCTTTCTCGGTTCATCATTCATCTTTCTGCACAAGTTTAACGTGTCCTCACTTGTTTTGACAATGAGCGTGGACAGGCGCTCTCCATATCACGTAGTGCCTTCACGCCCATGTCTCCTTCAACCTCTGCGTCAGATAACGCATTATCCGTATCCATCCTCTGTGTATATTTCTTTATAGAATTATCCTTAGACCTAGGAGGAAGTTTGACTTCTCAGCAGTCTTTTACGGCATTTTGCTTTAATTTGGACCTTGGACAGTAATATATTTTTTTAAATCATTGAGCCCAAACAAAGATCAGTGTCACTCAGTCATATCACCAAACAGAAGTCTCTTTCGGACTTCTTTCATCATTGTTCCATTTTAATATTACAGACGACCACATTGGACCATAGAATAGTCTGCTTCCTATATTCCAACATTTAGCAAAATAAGAATGTAGTAGTTACTATGATAATACAATAACTGACATACTCTACCGTAATAACATTTACACATTAATTAAAACAAGGGACCCATGGGTCACGGCGCTCAGCTGATCATGATTGGGACTATAAATGTTTCTCCACTGTGATACTATATCGAGTCGATAAAGCTTATGAATATCATGTACATGTTAAGCTATTATAAAGGAATGTAATGTAATATGTGAGTAAATGATCAATGAAATTACCTGACTGATGGATTAATAGAGTCAAATATAGTGGTTTATTTTTTTATTTATATAGGAGGGGTTGAAAATTGTGATATATTTGAGCAAATATGAATGCAATGACAGCAGTAATAAGCAGTAGTAGAATGATGATAAGGCTATTTGTTGAAGGATCTAAAGTGAATGGTAGTCTGCAAGCTTTCAATTTGACAGATATGATGTTATGATAAACTATGCTGATGAAGTGATTTATGAATTTGTGACTGTATGACACAATATCTCTTTAATCTTGACAAGGTACATTATTGTGATGCCCACTATGTCTACATATTACACAATATTGACATAATTTCTGGCATGTACATAGGTACCTATGGACGAATAGTTATACAAAATATTAAAGTATGAATATATCTGATTCATCTTGTTCTTGCTTACTGAGGCTGATTTGGGATGGGGTTCGGAGAAGGGAAAAGTGAGGGCAGCACGAAGATGGGTATAGAAATATCCTATTGTAATGTTTTTCATTTATATAAGAATATGAAAAGCTAAGAGGAAAGGGGCCCTCCTACTTGGTTATAGTAAAGTTCTAAATATGTGATTGCAAACTAATACTCTGACAAGACTGTCATGAAGAAAAACAGTAAAAGTTTTGAGATACTGTGATGCATATGAAAATTTACAAATGGACAGGGAAGTTGACAGTATGGACTCATACCTTTATTTCACTTTCAAGGGAATAATGCATTTAAGTTTATATATAATCCTATTTTTTTAAGCATATCCACTTTTTCCATTAAGAAGTTTTTATCTGAATAATTTTTTTATTTACAGGTTTTATAAATTTTTAATAAAAAAAAACCTAAAAATATAAGTTAAAATATTAGAATTGTTGCAAAAGTTGCAATCATTATATATACAGAGTTAAAAACTGAAACTATAAGTTAAAATATTAGAATTGTTGCAAAAGTTGCAATCATCATATATCCAGAGTGTAGCTCATATTGGGTCATATTATGCATACACATATATTTTATTATTTTTAAATCATAAATGTTTAAACTGAATTTAAAGAAAATAATGACACAACATGGCATCTACAAGAATATTCTTTGAATCACTATTAAAAAGTTTTGCACATTGGAGTTTTCAGTACATGCTTAATTTTATTCACCAAAATAAAATAAAAGATTCAGTAAATTTGATAAAATAAAACATCTTTTCAAATTAAGTATACACACTGTTGGTTGAATGAGGGACAAACAATATCAATGTGCTAATTACTATCCCAGTTTTAATTTATCACTGGAATTAATAGTCAATTTCACACCTGGTAAAGTTTTTACTCCTTTGAAGTAAGGAATTACTTATCTCATGAACATCCACACTTTCATAGCAATACACCACTTTGTGGACACAATTAAATGTACACTTTAATCATTGTAACCCTGGTGGTACAATACAAAATCTAAAATGTAACATAGCCTAGAATAAGAATGAATCAAATACAGAAAATAATAACATTCATCTAGTTTACGCACCATCTGGGGGGCGGGGGAGTACAGGGCAGAGGGGAAGCCTGCTGGTAGTGGCCAAGCTGACCCAAGGCAAGTTGCCTGGGGTAGGTTACATAATGCAAGTGAAGGCTGTACTACTTGGTGGGCTAGATGTAAACAACACTTGACATGGTGTATGAAAACATGAATAAAAGCTATACTTTCCAATCAATTTCTTTGAAATTTCAGATTTTAAAAGATTAAATCCTTATGTATATATGCTGTGAAAATTAAATCAACAGTGCCAAAGTTGGACAAAATTTAAGGTATTGATTTTTTATTTATGCTAATAACTTGAAAAATTTGCAAAATTCAGATCTAATTTTGGGTAAACAATTGAATCTTGATTAAATAAAGTTATATTCCTGAAAAAAAAGTCTCTAGGTTCAGCAATTCTCATGTTAGGTGAGTAAATATATTTCCTGATTTTTTAAAAAATTGCATTATGTTTTGGCCCATAACTTCAAAATAATACCCAATACTGACCTTATTTTTGGTATGTTCATAGAAAATGTATAAAAGAATGTGAATACCAAATACAATCAAAAACAGATCAGTGGTTTTGATATTAGGCAGCCTTGAAGTGTAACAATGGCTTTTTTATGGAAAACGGAGGTTTTTTTCCGTAATATCTCGAAGGAACAAAGTCCTAATGACCCAATTCTTGGTATGGTAGGAGATTTTGGGGACATCTAATATTATGCCAACAGCCTGGGGAGCATAGAGATGTGCACTGAATGACCTACAGTCATCAAAGTGGACTGCTTGACAATGAAAGGGAATACAACAGAGCCTCCAAAAAAAATCAATAACTAGCCTAATTTTGCAGCTTTTATTTTCAAATTTCAGATTTTAACAGATTAAATCCTTATGTATACATGCTGTGAAAATTAAATCCACAGTACTTACAGGAAAAAAAACGTGCCGTGACCAAAGTTGGGCAAAATTTAAGGTACCAATTTTATATTTTTGCCAATACTTTAAAAAATTTAACAGATTTTGATCAAATTTTTGGTATACAATTAAATTTTGATTAATTAAAGTTGTATTACTGGAAAAAAAGTCCCTACCTTTATCACTTTTGGTCTTAAGTGACCAAATATCTTCCTGATTTTTTTTACAAAGTCCATTATGTTTGGGCCCATAACTTTTTTAAAATGATATAATACTGACTTAATATCTGGCATGTACATAGAAACTATATAGAGGAATATTTATGGTAAATATGAAGAAAACCAGATGAGTGGTTTTGATATTAGGCAGTCCTGAAGTGTGAAAATAGATTTCTAATAAAAAATTGAGGTTTTTCCTTAATATCTCGAAGGAACGAAGTCCTATTGACCCAATTTTCGGCATGGTAGGAGATTTTAGAGACATCTAACTGTATGCCGAATTTCAGATTCGTAGGTCCAACGGTGTCGAAACGTGCCAGTCTTACGGACGGACGGACAGACAGACGGACGGACGACGGACAATGGACCACGACTATACCTCAGATGACTTATAGTCAGCTGAGCTAAAAACTCATACACTGAAACTTGCTTACCTGGAAATCAAGAAAAAAACATGAACTTTCCAGTTCCAATTATGCCTTCCAAGTGACGTTAATTGGCAAACTTTGCGGCAAAACCAGGTATACTATATACACACAAAAGAACAATATTATTATAAAATATATATAATTAAGTTTATTCAATGTGTCAAAAAATCGTACAAGAATTGGGCACTGCTGACGTTCCGATATTGAATATAACGCTTGCTATTACATCATATATATAATTATACCTTGTTACTGCATACAAACCATAAAGTAGCAAATATTAATTACCAGGCCAAAGGTTATAACCCAAGTGCTTTGCACCGAGAGGGATTACAACGTGGGCGCGATGCTTTCAGGCGAATTTTAACGCAGTGTGCACATTCCTGAAAACGGATCACAACAATTAAATAACAACCGCAGCTAATGGAGGTATACCCGGTCTCACACACACACACATATATGTATAAATAAACAGGCTTTTGTCACACCTCTCGCTGAATATGAGAATATTTTGCACGGAATTTTAAAAATGGAATATGCCTGATATGGACATATAGTTTTATTCAAATCAAGCAACCCGTTTTTTGGTCACGCTGTGATTGTGATCTTACTCCATGGTGCAGCGTCCGCCGTTAACCGCGTCCACCGACCACTATCCGCCGTTCTCCATTTGTTACCAAATATCTCAACAGCCGCTACAGCTGTCATTATTGAGGTTTGCAGACTTATTTAGCATGTGAAGAATTTGCAATAATAAGGTGTTAGTGGCGCCACCGATATTGACCTACTTTCTCCGGACGGAATGTCCTTTCCCGTTTTTACCGATTGATAGTCATAAGTATAGATATAAGTATTAATATCTTGGTTTTCATTTTTCGGACAAGGGAATATAATTAGCATAAATTCGGTCAAATTATATTCAAAACAGCGTCCTTATCGAACCTAAAATTTTGTTAATCGCAACATTCGACAAAGGATATTTTGTGTATTATATATCTCAGATATGCCGTTGCCACCAGCATCAAATTTCACAGATTACTGAAGTATTGTTCGAATAACTGCTATATGTTTGTGTGACTTTTAGCTGTAGGTGGCGCCCCTATGTTGCCCTACTTTCTGCGTGCTAAAATGGTTTTAAAGTTATTTATTATAATATACATCATAAAGTATTGGTTTTCTTGCTTTCATAATATAACCTCATCGTTTTCTAAAAGCAAGGGGAATAAAATGAGTATAAATTCAGGTAAATTATTTTTCAGGGTGGCATCTCTCTGGAACATAAAATCTCAAAATTTGACACCTTGGTTTGTTTGTATTTTGTTTATTATTAGGTATCTCAGGTATGCCCAAAGTCTCTAGCGATAAATTTCACTGAAAAATTAACTATGTGCCTGCTATGTAATTTTTGCGTGCAGGTGGCGCCTCTTCTGTTAATTTTTTTTCTGGGAGCCTAAGCAAAATTTTCTGCTTTTCTATAGAATAATCTCAAGAGAGTAAAACTTTAACTATCAGTTCAAAGTGGACAGTTCCTTGGAGCAAGGGGTGATAAATAGGTATGAATCAAATAGAATTATTCTCAAAATGGCGTCTTCGATGGACTTCTAATTTTGCATGTTTTTTTTTACCAAATGTTCCAGAAACAGCTGCAACCAAAAGTATCATATTTGATAGAAATATTTATAATGTACCTAATATCTAATTATTAGCTATAGGTGGCGAACGGCGTTGTTCAAAATTATCTTTTCCATATTTTCATGGATGAATCAGAAAAAGAATAGCATGTTTCATATTATGAGTATTTCAAGAAATTCTTTAAAGCAAGGGGAAATTAATACAGAGTAAGAATTGAATTTAATATTTTCAAAATTCTGTCTAATGGAAATTTAAATTTTATCATTTCATTTGATTGATAACATTGTGTCTCATAAATGTCTCACAATTGGTATTTAAACAGAAACATATCAGACCAAAAAAGTTGGTTTCTTGCAAAAGGTCAATTTAGAAACCCACATCAACATGTTTTATTTTTTATTATAATTTTACCGAGTTTGAGTTCCTGTCGTTGGGACATTTCTATCAGGAAAATGAAATATTCTAATTGAAGTAAATTGCCTTTTTATATGGTATACGTATACCTTTCCACCAAAAAACAATTTCGTTATTATCATGTTACCCCCTGATTATATCAAACTGCCATGATTTCCGAAAAAAGCCGGAGAAACCTGTCTTTTTTGGCCTAAGACAATTTGCTTAATGTTGACCCAGCATGCAACATCTGTCAGCAAAAATTAGTCCCACTGCATTTTTTTAGGAAATATTTGGGTCCATCTATTATGCATAATGTTTAGAGATTTTCTGTTTCTTTCGGTGTGACTAGTTCGTGCTGTTTCAAAATTTGTTACCTTCCTCTAAAATATAAATGTCACATTTTATATCAGGCCCGCGTGTTACAAGTTATGCTCTCCAGCTGAGCAACCTGACCTATGGGTCCTTTGTTTGATTCATTCTCTTCTGTTATGAATTACGGAGTAAATCAAGTTGATCACAAGACAACAAACAACAGCGGTATCATGGACAGCAGTAAGTACAACCTTGTGGCGAAAACGACAGTGGCTGCCCCTGTATTATCACCGCAACCTGAAACAAAGATAAAAGTGTTAAAAAATGCTAAAAAACAAGCATGTAGAAAATTTAAGTCATATATCATTTTAAAATGTACATTATAATATTCGTAATGCATATAACATTTGTTCGAGAAATGTCGCATCCAATGGCCCTTATCGAACCCTAATGTTTTATCTCCCAGTTTCTCGAAACCATTTACGGGGGCTGCCAGATGTCACAAGTCGCTGTTTCGCTTCCGTTCATGGAGGCTGCCACTAAACATAAACACTGCAACCCAGATGTCACATACAGGTCGCATGTGAAAATTATGGATAAACCACTATAGTAAATTGTACAAGTTGAGTTATTTGTGCAGGGCTGCATACGAATCCTTTTCGAACCATTCGACGGTTTTTCTGTACATATGTACCACAAAGACTCGATTATTAACCTTACGTGGTATATGGCACTAAAACCAAATATCGTATATATTTGTAAGAAATCATTATAATTCAAAATCAGGAATAAGTCGTACAATGTTTGACGATGTAGGTGTAGCACCCACGACACATGATTATATTGATTGGATACAGATGAAAAAAAAGAAATGCTGTGGGTATGAATTGTGAGACCTACCTGTGACCTTGATCTTCATATCTTTGTTAGCGAATTGGTTTACTGGGGCTGTGGCTGTGCAGGTTAACGTTTTGTCGTCATCGTCACAGGAAATGGGAACCTCTGTGGCAGTCACTGTAACACGATGTCTGTCTTCGTACATTTCCAAATCTCGTATTCTAAATTTGACGGTAATATTAATTTGACAGTATGTTGATAATAATTAGAACACACACACATGTACCTGTGTAAAACTTTCTGCATGGGTAACCGAGTTAATACATTTCACTTAATGCAGTCTTCGTTACTCTTTCACTGTATCACATTCATGTATGTCGACACAACACCATTATTACCTATGCCAGAATCATCCACGTGTATTTGCATATTTGCATATTCTTCAGTTCCGTATACCCGTCTGTCTGTCTGTTTGTTTGTATGTCCCATCTCTACAGGTCACAATTTTGAATCAATCGCTTTCGTAGCTTGTAGAAGTCCTGGCCGCCTATTGTTATTGGTCTACATCGGTCGAAAGTCAAGGAAACGTGACTTGGCGATATTTCGCTTACAGATACCCTAGAGGCCTCGACTTCGAAATTGTTTCTCATTTTTAATATGGCCGCTTGGAGGCGCTGCAGTCAATAACCTACGACATATACGTTTCGAGCCATATCTCCAAAATTGTATATGTTACAAACATAAACTATAGCTCATTTTGTTGGACATCTTATGGTCTTTCATATGATATGTAGCTAGCTTCGTTTGCGGTTACCATGGTTACGCATTTTTGGGTAAAAACTTGATAATATTAAAATATTCATGCTACATTTTTTATATCTTTGTTAATTTTTTAGCTACAGAGACCGGGTTTTCGTCATTGGGTAGCTTATGGCTAGCTTGACATGTTAAAACTAGAAGTCCCGCGAAATATTGCACTATATCTTGTCAAACGCAAAAAAAAACGAGACTTCACGGATATGCTTATAACATGGCGACTTTTTAAGCTAGACGGGTCTAGTTTTTGGCATTTCGCAACATTTGGTCAGCTGGACGTGATAAGACTAAAGATTGTTCAAATATCGCACCATATCCCAACAAACGAGAAAAGAACGAGACTTCACGGAAATGCTTATACCTCGGTGACGTTTACAGCTACACAGGTTTTGTTTTCGTCATTTCGTTACATATAGTTTGACAAGATAATATTCCAAGTCTTGCCAAATCTCGCACTAAATCTCGCCAAACGAGAAAAAAAGTGATTTCATACAAATGCTTATAACTCGGCGTAATTTACTGTTACATATGTCTAGTTGTCGGCGTATCATAATATATGACCAACTAGACAAGATAACACTGCAAGTCACGCCAAATCTCACACTATATCTCGTCAAACGAGATAAAAACGAGACTTCACGGAAATGCTTATAACTCGATGACATTTATAGTTACACAGGTTTAGTTGTCGGCTTATTGTAATGTATGACCAGCTTGACAAAATAATACTGCAAGTCAAGCCAAATTTCGCAGTATATCTCATCATACGATAAAAAATGAGATTTCAGATAAATGCTTATCACTCGGCTAATTTTACAGTTACACAGGTGTAGTTGTCGGCATATCGTAACATATGACCAGCTTGACAAGATATCACTGCAAGTCACGCCAAATCTCGCACTTTATCTCTTCAAACGTGAGGAAACAAGATTTCAGGTAAATGCTTATAACTCGGCAAATTTTACAGTTACACTCTGTTTTACAGTCTCTCTGTTTGTCTGTATTATTTCCATTTCCGGCAAGCGCGTGACCCCTGGTAATCTTGTTTGTGTGTTTGTAAACAACTATAACTCGCGTAACCAGACTATTTCGGGAATTGGCCAATGAAGAACCGGTTAGATTTTGATAAACATTGACTGGTTTCAGGAAAGTCATTAAGGAATATTCACAGATGTACAATCACTTATGCGCGAACGAAAGTGGGAATATGGGCAGAATAAGTTAGTGGAAACACGGGTTGGGGAGCATTTCACAATAAGGGCCCTCACATGACGACGAATTGCATTCCTTATGTAAAGGGGTGCATATAAAAGCGAAGCAAACTGTCTCGCTTGTTAAGCTTGCTTTTCTAGCGAAGCGGTTGGAACGCCGGACATGTGCGCGACTGACATCGGTTCGAATCCGCTAACTGCCATATATTTCCCCTTAACAAGTTGTTTACATAGCAAATGGGGGCTCGTCCGGGATGACACCCAAGGGATGGGCCAGGGGAATGATGGTTTCAGTTAATTGGGTAATTGCCGCCACCTAGTTCACAAAAAGTGTGACTCCAAGGATAACTATGCTTGTTCTGACAGCAGCACGCTCTTTAAGAGGGGTCTTGAAACAGGGTGCATATAAAAGCGGACCGAACGGTTTCGCTGATGAAGCTTGCTCCAATAGCAAAGCGGTTGGTACGCCGGATACGTGTGTTACCGACATGGGTGTAAATCTGTGATCGGCCATGTATTTCCCCATATGAAAACGTTTACGAAACACTTAGAAGGCAAAATTCTAGTTAGGTAATTAACAATCTGCAATAGTAGTTTAACATAGCAGATAAGTAATCGATGATATAATCCAGGCTAGTCCATTTAATATACTGAATTGTATAGGCAACTTTTAAGAGAGAGTGCTGTGAATGGTTTATGTACTTTTTGTTCTGTGAAGGTGATGAACAGAATACGCCATTGTGATGTCCTTATGTTTTTTTTTAAACTGTTTAACAGTAAGTGTTCCGAAATTCTTCGTAACCGCTTAAATGTTAAAGTTCTGTCTCAAAGACTGGTTCATCAGAAACAAACTGTTTTGAATAAAAAAAAAGTCCCCTTCATTTTATTAAACAAATTTCTCTAGTTAACAGTCTTAAGAAACAGTGTTTGTACATTGATTTTTTTCTTTTATTATTTCAGTGCATGTTATTTTTGCATGTAATATTAAAATATACGGAAGTCCATCGTTCATGAAAACCAAAAAAGATGCAACGAGCTGAATATATATGTATCTTATATGCAAAAAAAAGTGTTAAAGTGTTACGAAATTATACCATGACAAAAAGGTAAACAGTTCTCTCCATGACAATGATCAAATAGCTATATAACCTTAGTTATAGCTTACCCTTCGCCCTTGTCCGTTTGAACAACAGGATTTGGTTCCATGTACTTCTGAAGGGTCCTGTTACCAAGGAGCACCACTACGGTTGGCTGCACATTGGCAGCGTGAGTAACGCACGTGACTGTGATTTTATCACCGTTGGTAATTTCCACCTGACCGGCCGCCTTCAGAGGGGCGCTGGTTGTCATCGTCACAGACGTATCGCTCAGTTTCCCTATATATTTATATATATATATATATATATAAATATATATATATATATATATAGCTAAATAAACTATATTAACAAATACATTAATATAATGTTATATAATATATAATATATAATACATTTGCGTGTACCTATAAGTATGGGTATAATATTAACATTATATATATACATTTTTACAATATGTATGAATATAAATAAATACATATATATATATATATATATATATATATATATATATATATATATATATATATATATATCCCGTCTTACGTTTTAACAGCTGAGAATACTACCACGTACAGAATAATTGCAGTTATAGAGGGAAATTTTACTATTTTGACAAAAAGTAGATAAATTGTATATCATCATGCTAGAATATTAGTTGAAAATCTCATTCCATTGGAGAAATAAGTCACACATACAAGTGCAAAAGTAAAAATTTACCCTACAAATCCACATGTGTAAATGTTGTAATAATTTTCTTTTCCAGTTACAGGTAAGTTCTTTTTGCCTGAGATGGCCGTCCTTTACCTGCTACGGTGATTTTTCTGGAGCTGAAGGCAGTCCCTTCGTTTGATGTCTGACAAATGTAGGTCCCACTGTCATAAGGCTTGGCATCTGCTCATTAAAAGAAATGGATATGAGGTAAAACCCAATTCAATATAAATATCCATGTTAATTAATGTTTAATTTGCTCGTAAAAAGGGTATTTAGGGGCGAGGGGGTTAGTCATTTGAGCCATTAAAATATTCTGGCCTGTACACACATTGCAGGAAATATTCCGCCGATTGCCAAAGAGTGAATAAGGAATAACGTCTTTCTTGCGCTTAAATGTCTTACCTTGACCTCTGTGGAGTGACTTACATCGGGCAGAGGTTTTCTTATTAAAAACAATTAGACTGTGTCGCAAAGTAAATATCGTAATTTTGCATTAAATCAGGTCCTTAAATTCTACAAAATTTCGTAGAATTTCTGCATATTAATATGAGGCCGAAGTGTATTTTTCAAAATGATCGTAAAACAATTATTGCGAAAAACCACGTGGACACAGGACAGAGCATAGACAACACAAAAGAGGTGCAGACCGAACCGGACCACCCCCTCATAGTCCGGTCCATCACCACAGCGGTCTAATCATTGCCCAGTCCAGCTGTAGGCGGTCCGTTACTGAAGATGGACCAGTCAAAGCGGCCCGCTCCATTTATTTAATTAAAATTAAAAACAGTTTAAATGATATTATACATGCTGTCGCCACAAAAATGATTTATTAATCAGTAAATCATTCTACTGACCCCCAAAAAAAACCCTCTTTATACACCCTGAAATTTTATTTCTAAACTAGCTGGAAAAATTGCTTGAAGCAAAATTTCTGCCAGTGGTTCAGTACATTAATTGGGGATAATGTGTCTTTACTTGTAAGCTACCTACAAACCCAAGCACAATGTTCAAAACAAAGAGTTGCAGGGTGAACTTGAACAAAATTCAGCAATTACACAAACCAATAAATTTCAGAAGGGACGGTCTGGACCGATCCGGTCCAGGGGTAGGCGGTCCGGTATTTTGTAATACCGGCCTGGTTCGGTCAAGCGCAAAACTGTGGACCGGACCGGATTAAGCGGTCCGGTCCGCACCTCTATTCCACAATGTCTTCACTCAAAGAAAAATTACGGAACACTGATTGAGAATGTTGGATTCACCCTTATTCGCAAAGCAAACCCACCTGTGATAGTGAGCGTATTCTCTTGTAAGTCATAATTAGAATTCAGTTGGGAAATGGTGTACCGGTCCTCAAGTAATATCTTCACCCCGGACAGTAGCGAGCCGTCTCTGGCGAGAACATTCTCAACGCCTTCGTCAGAACGTCTCCACATCCACGTGATCCCAGATTCTATCTTTGACAGACATTTGAAGGTCAAGGTCGTCCCCTCTGGGTAGTAGCGTTTTTTGGCGAAGACTTTCCCTTTTTCGCTGGAGTGGATGTCGAACATACGTTTGTACTCGCATCTTACCGCGCCTGTCAAATACAAACATGTTTTTAGCTCTGGATATTATAATTATCTCATCCAAGGAGATTATGTTGTGCCCCGTGTTTAACTTGAGAGGACTAGGTCACCGTATACTTCCCTGAAGTGCTAAACGTGTTTTGATGTTATTGGTTCCCATAAAAATGAAAAGCAATTTCTTATGCCTCGTGACCAAGAATCTGAATAATGAATATATAAGTAAGCATATTCGTATAAAAGATTTTTTTGTATAATTTTATTTGTTTGATATAGAAACGGGGAAAATATTATATTATTAATCATTCTAGATCACCTCTATTATTATATGAATATTCTTTATATTAAGAATGAAAAGACAATCCCCATCAAATATTTCATTCGAACCCATGCATAAAATTTCATTACACTGTCATGCAATATTTATCAATAATGAAAAAAATAGTAATATTACCGTGTTAATAGTTTCTTTAAGTACTTGTTTTAATCTGTATTATGAAAGAGGCCGGCTGCAACTGTTCTCATCCCCCCCCCCCCCCCCCATGTTCCCATGTTATTTCTGCAAAGGTGCCATTTTTATTTAAAAGGACGCAGATCATGCTCACATAATCCACCCCCAACCAAGCAAAATCTCGCCTAAATTGTAAATATCGGGCCTCGTCGTGACACAAGGGGGGGGGGGGGGGGGAGAAATAAAAACTGTGGATAACGGCAGTTTCACTCTTACTGTTTCATTATGAAGGCCATACATAGGTCACAGAAAAGCATATTATTTTCAAAATGTATAACAGCCGTTTTTCCGGAACGTTTGATCATCTCATCTTCATATATACTTGAGTGTTTAATTAGTTTAATTTATTACTCTCGATTTGCAGAATGCTTTGGAACATGGGTACTAACAAAATCATGTGTCCAGTACATTTACATTTATTTCAAATGGGACAACAGCTACTTTAAAAATGGTGGTCATTATGACTAAAACAATACCAAAAAAAGAATTCTCTGGGTCATGATACCCTAGAATTAATGTATTGGATGACCCTCTAAGTCAAATGTAAAGGTAATTATGGCATTTTTTGCTGTTTAGCATTATTTTGGCGGCCATTTTGTTTTATGCTAATTAGTAAAAATTGCAAAAGGCTGATAGAGGGCCAACCAACTTATTTCTTACACATGATACTTAAAAACTTAAGACCATAAAACAAGGTTAGCTGAAAAAATGACTTTTGGCTGCCGGACCATTTCTCTAGGTCTCACTGTCTCACTTTGTTCCTCTGTTTTAGGTCAAAAAAATAAAAGGTATGGTTCTCAGGCACCGCCCGCGTCAATTTTAACCCCCCGCATCAAAAATTTTTATTTTGATTTTTATCTTTCAAGAAGATAAATAATACAATTTATGTAGTGTTTAGAAAAAAAATTGTTGTTTTCATGCTTTTTCCTGATTATATGACATTTTTATCGAAACATCCAAAAAAAGGTCAAAAATAAAATACCGCCCGCCCGCACTGATTTCTGATAAAAAGTGCCTGAGAACCATACCTTATTTTTTTTTTGGCCTTATATCTCTCTTTTTCTCTCTCTCCCCGTCTCTCTGTGCCTGTCCA
Source organism: Sipunculus nudus (assembly GCA_026874595.1). Classification (NCBI taxonomy): domain Eukaryota; kingdom Metazoa; phylum Annelida; class Sipuncula; order Golfingiida; family Sipunculidae; genus Sipunculus; species Sipunculus nudus. Next base: position 43,798,016 of record CM049322.1, on the reverse strand, counting down.
TCTATATCTCTTTCTATCTGTCCCTTCCTCTCTCTTTTTTTCGCTCCCCCTCCCTTCTCTCTCTCTCTCTCTCTCTCTCTCTCTCTCTCTCTCTCTCTCACGTTTCACGGTCTCTTACAACTTAAAGTGCATGCTTGATTTAATGTTCACCATTTGCAATCAAAAATTAAACTCATTCGTTTTATAGCACAGAGAAAAAAATTAGTTTATTGTATTTTACCTGTTAGATTTGTCGGCAGGAAAACCTTTTTAAATTCCAGGAAAAATGTGTCGTCGGTGTATGAGGTTGTACACTCTAGCTCATCTCCGTCATCGTCACATTTTATGTACCATAAGTTCGGATCATTCTCGCCATAATAGTGCACCCTGTACACGCCAACAGCAGCTTCTCTAAAACAAACAAACGGAAGAAAGAACATACATTTAACACATGACAACACCAATACAAACTGCAGGGGCGGATCTAGGATTTTGAAAAATGAGAGGGTGGTCCAACCGAGGAAAACTAAAAGGAAGTCCGGGGAGGTCCACTGGTCCTGGACAGACGAGGAGTTAAATACGTCGGCTTTCTCCCCTGGCGACCCGGGTTCGATTCACAGTGTGGCTTTGAGAGTGGGTTGTGGTGGCCCGTTCAAGGTTGGTTGGTTTTTCCCGGGACCAACGGTTACCGCGACCTCCATACACTACCGAACGCCACCATCCGAGCCATGGAGAGTGCCTTGTATTAGTTATTATAACAAGTTGTACAATCGATTTAAAAAATAATAAAATTGACCTTGTAAGAGAGGCGGGGGGGGGGGGGGGAGGAAGGGACACAGGCTCCGGCAGGGAACTAGATTCCCCCATCAAAATTAAAAGAAATTTTGAGCGATAATAAGGGATATGATATTGACCTTTAGTTTAAAATAAATATCAGATGCGTGCCTCTTAGGCTGTACAAATTAGTCGTTTTGAAAATCCAATGGGCAGAAGAGAAGAAATAAAAATGGTCGCCGGTTGTGCACAATTATATATACATGTACATATATGTCCCTGATAATCGACATGTGAATTATATAAGACCAATTAGCTCATCAAGATCATGTCTAAAAAAATACCTGTCGGTGAGAGATGGATCCGTCACGTTGGGCTCACACGCTTTTTGGAATGTCGGGCTAATCAGTTTCTCTTGGTAGTCTTCAATCTCAGTTGAGGCAGCTTTCACTACAAGTAGATTAAATATTGGGATTTATTTCTAAGAACATAAATGTTTCACACTTTACGTTGACAATCATTGCAGTCCAAAATGTCACGCTATTTACGTCAGCGCTTTAGCTCTATATAGCTCATGTATATTCAATATAAAGCCGTATAACAACCATAACAATAATAAAAAAACTGTCATACGTTAATATTTAAGAGGAAACGGAAATTTTGTATTCAAAAATATTCATGTATTCATATTTTATTACTCCTCATACTGTCGTATTTTGCTTTCCTTTATTATTGCTTCAATGACAAATATTGGCTGGACAAAGTCTTGTTTTAGGAACTTAAATATGTTACATGATATAACTAATATGCCGAAAACTTCAATGTATGTTCGGAGTATATATATATATATATATATATATATATATATATATATATATATATTTGTAAATTTCTCTTCACGTTTGTAAGATTTCTGAGCGCATATACGAGCATGTCCCCAGCGGCGTATCTGTGACTGACATCTGAGTTGTAGGAGGTGCAGGAAAAGACGGCAGACACCATATAGGGGTGATTTAAAGTTTGGTTTGGGTGTTTTTTAGTGTATACATTCTGAGTATTAGCCAAATCATATGATTGCCGACTTTGTATAGAGATGTCGATGGGACTTCTTAGTATTTAAATCCAGTGTAATAGCCAAATCATATGATTAATGACTTTGTATAGAGATGTCTATGTCACGGTGTGGAAGAACATTGTAGTGCAGTTTACAGTTTCACTACTCAAAGTTTAGGCCCTATCGGTCAAATCTGACTTACCTTTTGAAAGTTGTGTTTCCACCGTCTGAGCTCGCCTGCATCCAAAAAGTCCAGTTTCCCAACGAGCAACACCTAGAATGACAGAGTAATTTATGTTGAATAAATAAAATATTATATCTTGGAAATATTTAAAAGACACCATGAATTAAACATAATATAATGTAAAATAACTTTAGCCTGTATTGCATAATAAACATGTAGCTGTAGGTTTTTCTGCATTTATTTAGAGCCAGCTATTGCCTGCTTATTTTATAGAACTGATATCTGGCCACTCGGAGTATGATTTCTTGATAATACCTGGTATGTAAAGTTCTTATAGCGCCTTTGTAAAACATGTATGGACTTGTCTACAAGCTTTCAGTAAACATATCAATTTTTACAAAATAAAAATCTAAGGTGCCTGGCAGCATATTATTATGCGGAAGTAGTAAAGTAACTAGTTGCAAAACATTGTTTCGTCTGCCTTGCCGAAAAAAATGTCCTTGTTGACTGTGTTGTGATTATTTTTCCGGCTACCCACATGTTATAAACACGTGAATATAAACTCAACGAACAGCCTGTGCTTGGTATAGGGTGCTTTTTTCTGTCCATTTTAATAAATAGTTTAAGGGGTTATCATTAGTTAATAGACGTTATATATGGGAATAGACCCTTCGGCCCCTTTTCCATGCGCGCGGAAACGCGCGCCCGCGCGCTCAAAAAATCGCGCAAGTGTAAATCATGTGTCTCTTTTCCATGCACGCGGAAACGCGCGCGGAGTGTGAAATGAACATCGTGCGATGCGCGATTTTTCATGTGTCCCTTTTCCATGCACGCGGAAACGCACGCGGGTGAGCCTGCTTGTGGAGGTCAAGGACGCGAATGCAGTCTGCTTGAGGACGCCCCAGCATAGGCCTCTGTCATGCATGGCGACAAATCATACTTAACTGCTGTTCTGCTTGTCTACTTTAATGCATTATTATTATAATGAAGATGTTTATTATATAAACATATATATGTGCGGCGGGGGTGCTAAATATCTTATTACCGACTGGGGTAGTTAATAATCTTCTCATATATAACCTATATACGATCCCCGCCTTCCTGTCAATAGTACACTACCGTAATAAGAACTATACATTCCTGCAAATATAACGAAATTTTAAATGTATACATGCATAAAGTGAACAGACACATGCTTGACATGATGCCGGGAAGGCTGTGGGACGGGTAATACCTTGTGAAAACAGGTCACGGAAAGGAGGGATTCTGCGAAAACGCGCGCGTTTCCGCGCAAATGGAAAAGCTCTGTTCAGCGCGATTTTTTTTAGAATGGAATAGGGGCCTTCTAGGGAGAAATACCGATAAAATAAAAGTAAATTATACATTCTTAATTTGTACGTACCTGACACCTTCAGCTTAAAGTTGAGATTTCCGTTAATTTTATAAAAAGAGAACTGGTTTTCATTCGGAGATAACAACTCGTCGTTTTTGGCGGCAATGTGGACACGCTCCCCCGTGTACCTGACCCACGTGAAGTTGTAATAGAGGTCTGGGCCATCTGAGATACAGGTAATTGTGACGTTGTTTTCCTCTGTCCGACCGGACGCCGGGTTAATCTGAACGTCCGTGACGGTGGTAGACGTGGACTCATAAGATGAACCACAAATAATAAAACCTGAAAAATACGAATATAATATGAAAATACGAAGAAAATATTGTCTAACGAAAAATAAAGAAACATAGGAAATAATCTTCAATAAATACATAATACATGGAGAATATTTCCCCATTCCTGAACCTGAAAAATATTCCTATATAAATAAACGTGGACTAAAATCGCCAAATACATCAGCCTGGACAAAATTCCCTTGATAAACATACCTGATTTTTTTTATTTAAATTATTTCTCGCTTCTTCGAGCAGCTACAGGTTGCTCTGGCCAAGCCCCAAGCCCTATGCGCTTCTTAAGAGCCAATAGAACTGATGCCACCAAGCCAAGCAGAAAGCCGCGAGAGACCGCCACCTTTTTACCCGTACCGGTAACTTTACAGGAAAGCCACAGCACCGACAGCCACAAAGGCAGAAGCAGCATACATTCCCTTCACCGATCCCAGCAGCGAAGACCCAACCATGCCAATCGAGAGCCAAACTCAGTTTGTGAAACGACAGAGCTTCGAGCCGAGAGCCATTTTATGCTTGCAGTTCCGGCCATTAAGACCGTTTTAGCAAATGGACAATATTCCTTTTATAAACATACTTGGACTATGTGCCTTTAATAAATATACCTTGAAAATATTCCTTTGATAAACATACCTGAACAATATCCCTTTGATAAACATACCTGAACATTATTCCTTTGATAAACATACCTGGACAATATTCCTTTGAAATACATTCCTTGAAAATATTCCTTTGCTAATCATACCAGAACAACACTCTAAGAAAAAAGGGTTCTTGGGGGTTCCATGCAGAACCTGTATGGTTCCAGCTGGAACCATGGTTCAACTTAGAACCGTTTTTGATATCAATGGGTTCCAGATAGCCCACTTAAGGTTCTTCGTGTGTTCTGCCCGAAGTGAGGGTGCCTGATAGAACCCTACAGTACCAATACGTGTGTGGGTCACTGTTCCCAGCTGCACTATGAATCAGTATTCACTGACTTTGTGTGATAAATGATGTCATTATCTTATCTTATCCCATCATTTCTTATATTATCTTATATTAAATCGTATTGTAGTTTCATTTTTTATCTTACCTGATGTTATATTATATTTATAAATAATAAAACTAATAGAAATATAGAAATATATAATATGATATAATATTAAATCATAATTGCATATTATATATTATAAAACATATATATATACATATATACACACCACAAATATAAAAATATATATACATACATATATGTATATGCTTACACACACACACACACACACACACACATATATATATATATATATATATATATATATATATATATATATATATATATAGATATATAGATATATAGATATATAGATATATGCAGTGGCGGATCCCCTTTTGAGCCAAAATAACCTTTTTTCATGGGGGATCAAACCCTGACATTTGCGACATTTTTTTTAGGTTTACATTTAGTCTTTCCAAAATCCATTATCCGCCCCTTTTATATATATGTATATATATATATATATAAATGGCGTTATCGATTTTGTTCATATTGCAAGGCAAGATTAACATTACACTGACAACATAAACTGGACATTTTCTCCCTAAACTCGTCAGAAAAGAGAAGAAGTTATCCCGCCAGAGCCCTCATCACCCAGATGGGTTAGTCCAAGCAGCGGGAGGCGGGCTGCCTGTGACGAGTTGCCTGGTCGGGCGCAAACAGTGGGGGGCGCCTGGCAGCATCTGGTCACTCTTGTGTGCTGCCATTCGCAGGCTACTGTTACGTGGCAGCATCTCAGCGGCCTTTTCGAATGTCTAACAGCTTTGAACGAAGACATCCAAAACGGCCATTTTGAACATGCTTTACCTGTCCCTCTTGAACAGTGAAAATTTGCTGAAAAAAGAAGACTAAGAGTACGGGTAAGTTGCTGTATGGTTGATCCCTTACTAAGGCCCGCTATCAGGAGTACAACTCTGCGTCATTAAATTTACATTAAATTTGTGTGTATATATATATATATATATATATATATATATAGGGGTGCGTGCGTGTGTATATAAGTACACTGACATACAATAAACGCACAATAAACGCACAAATGAGTATACTAATATATGTATGTGGATTTGTTTCGCCTTATTACTATGGGTAGCATTGCATTGATATAGACCATAATTCATATTGGATTATAATATGTGTATAATTCATATTAATTTTCTTTACTTTCTGTGTATTTATAGATTCGAGTATAAATAGTAATTATCTCTTTTACATTAATAGTCTTAGTTTAATTGCCTCTGCATTGATAAATAATCACCATTTTGAAATAATGAACTGATTATGACTTTATCTTTAATATATATATATATATATATATATATATATATATATATATATATATATATTTTATTTATATATATATATATATATATATGTTTATAACATTAACTTATCGTTCTTCCAGAAAACATGATCAAAGAAGCAATATATTTGTCAGCATTTTTTCAGAAAGGCAGAAATGTGTTATGTTGTTGACATAATTTATATGGCATATCAAAATTTGTTCTTTTCAGAACTGACCATCAACGCTGCGGCAGTATAACTAACAAGGCTGCTTAAAGAGAAAGATGAAGAGCTGTTTGTCCTGAATAAGGTAGGTGTGGGCAGGAGCGGTCTGCATTATTGAATGTCTCATTATTCCTTCAAAATTTAAACTTTTTTTTATTAAAATTGAAACTTCAAGCACAGGCATGTTTTACAATGAAAGAGTTTTTTTTCTGGATCATTTATTCATTGTTGCTTGGTTATATATTTTTTTAACAGTGTTACCAGGTAATGCATAGATTGTACATATTATACATTGTATCCCACCTGTGTCGCATATTTTAACAAGATGAGACATTGGTCACAGTGAGTTAGAGGACAATGTCCACAGATTTCCATGTTCAGATTGATTACTTATTGTTTCCTTCTTTCTTTTGCAGGCTGATGCCAAACTGACGCCGTGTGTACTGTTTAAGGATTGTCAGGAAGGGAATCCATTGACTGCCAAGAGGGCATAAATCCTGGTAGATCGCGTCACCGTCGTGGACGAGCAGCCAACTATGGACGCGACAACAGCCTTATGTTGTGTCATTGGGTTGTACTTTGTTTAGTACAGTTTATCCCAAGGGACTGACAAACACGTTGGAATTTCTCCATGCACAGGTCATGAACATGCCAGAGCCACCCAAACACAAAGGCCAACAGTAAGGGTCCGTGGGGCCCTAGGATTGTGATTAAAGATCGAAGGCGACAAAAAAAAAAGATTAAACTGGTGCGGCTGTGTGATATGCTCGGTGTGAAAAAGTTTGAAATCAACCCCTCAAATCGAACGTTTTAGGGATCATTTTTAATGAAATATTGATCATCACACCTCTTGAATATTTCCATAAAATAAACACTGTTAGAAAGATCAGTAATTGGTTATTAGGATACAAGTTTAATTATTGTTGTTACCTAGGCCAGTAAGTGATGAAAGTGATGGGCATAATTATAGGTGTTTAATTGGTGTAATCCGGTCTTGTTGTAAGGAAGTAAATAGGCAATTAAATTACATAAAATGGATCCGTTGCATGTGTCATGGATTATATTACTTCAACTCAATATATTTTACCTTAGGACTGACCGAGTTGCCGAATATGAAGAATGGACATTATCCCGTACTGTTTGAAAGAGTCGTTTGCGATATTAAGATATGCAATATCATCAGTCCATGCCGCATGGTCATGTTTTATATAATTTTTTACAGTTGTTTATGATATGCAAATTAAAATGTTTTAACATGGAGCACTTTTTTTCAGTTAACAATCAAAGCATATTTAAACCACAACAAACACAGCACAAGAACAGCTTTTTACATTTAAGCTATGAAATGAAATTGATCCTAAGACATATATTGCCAAATATTTTGCATGAATTGCCCAACTGTGCATCTCTACAATGCAGTTGCTTTAACACAAATGTCATCATCACATCAAAACTTAAAGCTATACCCTAAATGTATAAGATCCGATTGGTTTAAATGAAGAGAACCCATATCCTAAAGAATATTTCGTAAATTAATATGAATACAAAATGGAGTAATCATCAATAAACCTGTCATACCAGGGCCCTGTAAGAAACCTTATCTGAAGAATCGGTTCCAGAAAGAACCTTTTAGTAGGTTCCAGAAAGAACCTTTTAGTAGGGTTACAAGAAACCCCCATTGTTAGGGTTATACAAAGAACCCTTGGGGTTCTATGAAGAACCATAGGAGAGGGTTCTATGAAGAACCCTGACGAACCTTTCAGTAGGGTTCTAAGAAGCACCCTTTGCTGGGGTTATATATGGAACCTTTGGGTTCCATGAAGAACCCTTAGAGAAGGTTCTATGAAGAACCCTGACAAGAGGGTTCTACCTGGAACCTTTAAGGGTTCCCCACTGGATCCACTCTAAAGAACCCTTAAGGGTTCTACATGTAACCCTTTTTTCTTAGAGTGAATATTCCTTTGATAAACATACCTGGACAACATTCTTCTGATGCATACACATACCAGAACAAATATTCCTCATTTTATTTTACCTGAAAATATTGCTCAGATGATGTCCAATACTTAAAAGAAATTAAGCCCATTAATCAAGCAAAACCGATCGAAAGTCCTTTAATCACAAACCTGGAATATATTTCATTAATCAGCAACCCCGGACTATTGTCCCTTTACTTACAAACCAGGAAAATATTCCATTAATCATCAACATCTGGATATAGTCCGTTAATCGCCAAACCTGGAATATATTTCATTAAACAGCAAACCCTGACTTTAATCCATAAATAATCGATCCCGGACTAAAGTCTATTAATTAGCAAATCAGGAATATATTGCATTAATCATCATAATTTGGAAATAGTACATTATTTAGCAAACATGGGGTATATTTCATTAATCAGCAAACCCGGACTATTGGTCATTAATAAGAAAACCAGGAACATATGCGATTAATCAATAAATCTGAATATAGTGCATTAATTAGCAAACGTAGAACGGTGGAATATATTCCACATAGCAGCAATCCCAGACTTTAGTCTATTAATCAGCAAACCTGGATATAATCCATTAAGTAGCAAACTTGGAATATATTCAATAAATTAGCAAACCCTGAATATATTCCATTAATCAGCAAACCTAAATATAGTCCATTATTTAGAAACCCGGAATATATTCCGTTAATCAGCGATGAAATAATATCCATTAATGAATAAAAGGTGGAAAGAAAAGCGTTATTAAAACGCTTTTTCTATTTAAATATAAATTTCTGATGACTACCTATATAATTTCTATATTTCATGACTGGCTCCATGTGAAGATTTCCATATATTAATGGCCGTCCTTCCTACGACGGGGGGGGGGGGGGGGGTCGAAGGAAGACGCCTCCTATGTGCGACTGGGTTCTGGGATCGTCACTAATTAACACTAATGACTATACATTGGACATATGGGGATTGATTATGAACGAGCAAAGTGACCATATGTGTAACACTTTATAATACTTGGATCGAATGTTGCGCGAACGCAATGAAAGTTTGTGAATATAGTTGTTAACATGTACATATATAAGAAACCTAAGTCGCTCGAAAGAACATTTGCAACTGTTGTCGTGGTGTAGGTCATTAGGGCCCTAAATCATCGCCACTTTGACCCCTTCAATGTTTGTGTTAGCGTTACATCATTCAGGTTAAGAACGTGACCCAGAAGGTCAGACCGCCGTCGTATGAAGGAGATTAAATACGCTTCACCGGACAGACCCCCTTCGCAGGAAGCACTCAGATACATATATTACTAAAGGCAGGCCTTATTTCCACTCCGGGGGAGTGTAAAAAAGGAATGCTTATTTCCACTCCCCCTGGGGGGAGAGGTAATAAGGGATGCTTAATTCCACTCCCCCGTGTGATAAAAGCTGGTACATTCTTGAGTATTTTTGCAGTTTAAGTGGCCAAAACTTGGGTGTTCATTCTTTCCCGTGATAAAGGTAGTTTAACAATTGCTTTTCTTTACAAAATCTTCTCTCAAGTACTTCTATAGACGCAATAGGGACACACAGTTACACATTTCTAGAACTAATTTATTTAAACAATTGAGTTTTTTCAGTTTTTAGATTGAAATGCATTTCATTTAAAAGCATTTAACCTCAAAGTTTAAAACATTACCGATTTGCAGAGTATCCCCTGACAATTATATTACATTTATATTAACCAAAAAATTTCAAAGACATGATAGATTTATATTTTCCTGCAGTGCCAAATAAATATTGTTGGTCTAGTTGTTTAGTCATTTTGAAAATTTATCTTTGGATCCCGAGAACTAACTTAAAGAAGCATATGAAGGATGAGGAGGATTTCAACATAACTTGATTAATAAACTGGCTAAGAGTCCTTATCAGTAGGCTGTTGGCACTTCATTAGTGAGCTCTGGTTTTGTGTCCATAAGCTCACATACCGGGTAAAGCCCAGACAGTTAAATTGGACTGGCACCTGTACCTTTGTAGGTTGTTTCAGTAATTACCATACCACTGATTTCATAAACATTTAGAGTGATGTTACTGTGGATCAAAATAGGCAAACATTGTTAGAACAATGACTATACGAAAAATTAAAACTATAAATGTAACATAGTGTACAAGTTTTAAGACCGTTGTCACTATACCGATTAGATAGATATGCATATCAAAGGTAAGCCCAATAACATTCATTTGTTATTATATATATATATATATATATATATATATATATATATATATATATATATTCATCAATGATATTCTATAGTCAGCTGCTGTAAATGACCATCTATTCTAACAAACACTTATCTGTTCATCTAACATGGGGATTGGTAAATCCAAGGGGAGTGAAAGTAAGCACTTTCATAACTAAATCCCCGAAACACACACACAGCATAACACTCACGCACCATCACACACCATCTCACACATACACATATAACGTAAATTTACCTGTAAGTATGAGTAGTGAGTACCAATGGATCATGTTGGTCGCCTTTCTTGCCAGATGTGAATACGAGGGCAGGGGCTTGATAAATAAAAATGGCGACCGGCGTCTACAGGCTCCTGGTCAGTGGAACATTCAACAACAGCACAAACTATTCTTGTGACCTCGGCCTCGCTTAGTCGCCAGAGAATTCTTCACTCATGTACATTTCGCAAGTCATTAATTATGCGGTCCACTGATGGCCGTGACCACCGTGTGCGGGTGGTTGACCTTTATTGTGAAACGTAGAGCATGACGGCAGCTAGCCACCCGTGTATTTGCATGTATATATAGGCACCGCCCATCAGCTAATTAAAAGGGGATGTCGGTCAGCTACCTGACAGATGTCAGTTATTGATCAGAGACATTGCCTATGTTACCTGGACACCAAGGGTATACGTACGTATTGGTGTAGTGATTTCAGTTTATCCCCGTTTCAAATTACCCCCCCCCCCCCCCGGAACATAAAATCGCATTCATGTGTTCATTGGTAACTTGAAATCTGTTTCAGATTCACGGGAAGTTTGAAATCATATACCCTCTACGAACCTTAAAAATGGTTTCTTAAACTTGATTGACTTAAAATTGTTTTTTCTTTATTCTGTTTTCAATCTGTCTGTTGCTTATGTTTGTAAGCAAGGTGTCATGCGAACGTGTGTGTTAGTCAATATTATTATAATTAACAATACTATAAAATTATTGCGATTTTTTTCATATATGTTAATTATTTATTCAATTGGTATATCACGATTTAAACCATCAGATTTATCACTTACATAACCTTCCAACGGGGGTAATCCATTTCAGCCCTCTGATATTAGAGTCTACACCCAGCGTCAGAGTGCCATTACATGTTGTTTTGAGGACCTATACTGTAACCCTCGAAGAGGATGTAAATATTTTCGTCATTTTTGACAATGCCTCATGACCCACAGTAACGCTACCACTTGACATAAACGAAACCAGTCATTGGCTTTTCTAATACACTTTCTAACCAGACCTACCTTGTGTGAGAAAACTTTTGTTGTATAACTCAGGTTTGTTGAACTTTTGACCGTATGTATTCAAGCATAGTGAGCATTTTTCTCTGGACGATAGCCAACTTATATGCGATCCAGAAAATGACTTGTTACCATAGAGATTGATCTTAACTTTTGTAAAATCACATGAATTTGTCTGTTAATTACGGTTATCACTAATAGCCTAATGGTTTAACTGTCGGCTGTTTATCATAATATCAAATAAACAGGATGGGAGACTATCGCTGATGTCACGACTTAAGTATGCTTCCCAACCCGATATAAATTCCTACTCAGTCATGTATTCACAACTAAGATAATCCGAAATCGGATTATTCAGATTAGTGGCGGATTAAGGCAATTGGAAGCCCCTGGCTATAGAAGGTATGAGGAAGCCTAGTTATAGTCAATCCAGTGGTCATGACTGAGTGATAATAGAGGTGTTTGGGGTGAACAGCGGTAATTAACCTTTCAGTCTGTATGCAGCTTCTCCAAATTTGAATGTGCGTTGAGCCCATGCTTCGACTTCGTCCACTGACGATTCCTTCCTCATTCCATATCTATTGACAGGTAGTTTTCCACTGTCCTAGCTCTTACTTTCATCCGATCCGTTAACTGCACGTTTCCGTCATAAAGTGTCCGTTAATGCACCGAAAAAGCCCACCCGTTCGATTTGATTTGCAGCGAAACGTGGGTCCACATGCTGAAACGTCCAAGAACTAAAAAAAAAATTAAAATAACAGGGCCGTACCACATGTTTAAAACATGTTTCTATCTTAAACACATTATAAAGTGAGACATGTCGCATCTACTTTGAAACGGCAACTAATCACAAATCACTTTTTAATGCTGCCTTGGTTCCCTTTCTGAAATAAAGACCAATATCCTGACTAATATGGTTTTAATGTAAAATATTTTTTCATATTATTTATATTAAGATGTACGTATTAAAAAGAGATTAAGAGTTCAACTTAGACTAGTTAAGTAGATGTTTGGTTTTTTTGCTGTTGCAAAATCATTACCCATAAGCATTTAATATATTGAGGACGTGGCCATGACAATGTGATGTTGCTACTGTTTGTTTAATAAATGTATTGACTGTGAAGAGTCTACAATCTTATCCCAGCTCAACCATGAAAGCACCATCCAGTGGATGTTATCTTGTTTCTTTTAGTTATAAAATGTCATGTCACTGATAAGATCTATATATGTTTGTCCTGTCCGTGAAATCATGTGCCGTATATATGACATAAGTTTATAAATTTTATCACTGTTTAACGAATATGCCAATGCAAAGTGTTAATGTTTTTTGTCAAATGTTGTCTTTTGTGATATCGCAGTAAATTTTTGTACCATGTTCTGTTCCATAAACACGCTCCGAGTCATAGTGTCCCGTCCATGACAAATTTAAATCTATCACTATTAAGTTAACTTTCCAAAATTTGATAACATTGACCTGCAGTTATTTTGTAATTCAATCCTAGGAGGAGATACTAAGAGTTTAAGCCAAGAACAGCCTTTTTGAAATAAAAAACATTGATTTTTTTTTTAATTTAAACGTAACAGATGGGATAAAAACTGTGATGAAGAATACAGCTTGATAAGAGAAAATTATATATAATTAACATGGCATGAATATTTAAGTACCTTAAATCACGTTGTCAGTATGACGCTAACGTAATTAGCAGTTTTCCTTAGATAATGACTTCAATTTGAAATTTGTCCCGTACGTGATGTGTAATATCAATGTTTTATCGTTGGTGTTCTGTGCTGAAATATTAAAGCTTATTGTTCAATTAGATCAAATTTTTTAAAGGATTCTTACAATCTTTTTTTCTTACTTCTATGTCACAGATACTATGAAATGCCCCACATATAAATATATACAGCTATCCATGAGAACCGGCACGTGTGAATGATGTTACACTAATATTTGTATCCTCCAAAGCAGTTTTGTGGATACTATGTTTTCAGTTGCACGCCGTTGCATAGGTTTCCGGGGAACTCCTCCGTAACCACTGGGCATTTTTTTTTTAATTCAGAATTATGATCGAGTCACATGTGAACTGCTGCGCCTTCATTTTTGGTTGACCTCTGACCTGTCCTCTCTACCCAGCGTCCATTTGTGCGTCTGTTTCCCCACATAAACCCACATATCTCGGAAACCGTTTGACCGATAAGGCTAACAATTTTGCACGAATGTAGCCCTTGGATAGCTTTATAACATACACTAAAAATGGTGGCACCACCTGCAGGCATTTTTGCACAGCGACCATCTGTTAATTGGCCTTAAAATCACTCATATTTTTTGCATTGGTTGGACAAATCCACCTGAATTTTTGCATGTGTATACATCCACGAGAGCTTTCCTGATTTTATGACTGGTGGTGCCACCTACAATCACGTTAAGGCTGCAGACATACAAGATTATATCTCAAGACTGGTTTGACATATCCTTTAATATATTTGAATGTGTATATATATATCTCACCTAGCTCTTTATCATACGAAAAATAGGTGGCGCCACCTGCAACCATTTTTACACAGCGTCCCTCTGTTTGTTTGCCGTGGGAAAAAAAATCACTCATATCTCGGCAGTGGTTTGACTTATCTGCCTAAATTTTGCAGGTTTATTCATCTTGGATTGATTTCTGGATTTTGTGGCATGTGGCGCTACCTACATTTATGTTCACGCTGCAGACATCCAGGCTTTTATCTCAGGACTGGTTTGCTGTATCCTCCTGAAATTTTGCATGTGTATAGATCTCGCATAGCTCTTTATTTTACGCAAACTGAAGTGGCGCCACCTGCAACCATTTTTGCACGGTGTCCGTCTGTTTGTCTGCCGTGGGATAAAATCACTCGTATCTCAGTAGTGGTGATACTAGTATCTCAGTAGTGGTTTGACCTATCTGCCTAAAATTTTGCATGTTTATACAATTTGGATAGCTTTCTGGATTTTGTGGTAGGTGGCACCACCTACATAGACATTTCGGCTGCAGACATCCACGCTAATATGCCACACACCTAACTCTATTTCCCCTTGCCACTCAATCCATGCCTCACTTCACCCTTCCCACTCTGATTTCGGCGGATACACGTAGTCGCTTGTCGACTACCCGTTTTGTAGTTTTTCTTTGTTTAGGAAAAAGTTTATCCACGAACATTTTAATCAGAAATGATACAGAAAAAAATAAGCGTATCGTCAACACGTATCGGATATCGCGATTCATATTGTACCCATATACGCTGACCGATACGCAGCCCTTATAAAAATACCCATAATAATAATAGAAATAATAATAATAATAATAATAATAATAATAATAATAAAATTATATTTATGATCATAAAAAATAAGAATGATAATAATAACAAGATCAATAATAAAAATAAAAACAATAACAGGGGCGGATCCAGGATTTAAGAAGGACGGGGGTCCAACTGAGGAGGATGAATGATAAACCCAAAAATAAGTCCCCAGTTCAGGAAGGGGGGGGGGGGGGGGGGGGTGGGGGTGGTTCCAGGCTGCAATGAATGGCGTGAAAGCCTTTAAATGGTGACGGCTTGAAAATTGGGTCCGGACCCCCTGCCCCCCCCCCCCCCCCCCCCCCCCCCCTGGATCAGCTGATGAACAATTACAACAGCAATAATTTTCTAAACCTAAATGATATATGGAGCCTCCGAGTATATGTAGGCCTGGGTTACTCAGAGGATGCATACATCTTTTATGTTTAGAAAAACTACTGATTTATTCTGAATTCACAGGTCAGGTGCCTGTGGTCAATATGAACATTCATTAACTACAACCGTTCTTATCTTATATAAAGTAGCAACTATGAATGTCAAAAAGGGACATTTCCAATAAATCATGGTCACGGGGCACAAATCTACATAACATTCTCCCTGTTTAATATAAACAAGAAAAAAAAGGCCTGACTTTGTGAACAGACAGGAATGTATCATGTGTGAGACAACTGCAATTGTTTAGCATGCTTAGTTTATTGCACAACCCACAGATGTCAGTTAAATCGTTTCATTCTGGGAAATATGGAAACCGGGATTTCCTGCAGTTTTCGGTTAAGTGTTCATTCCTGAGTCACCATTTAGTGGATGTTGCGTTTAATAATAGGCATCCCTCTGCTAGTAGGAATCTTCCTTGAGAGCTTAGTATATCCAGGTAAGTCAGACATGTTTTATGAAGATCAGATGCATGCCACCGGCACTTGACACCTTGTTGGGGGGGGGGGGGGGATCGTAACATATTATAATTAAGGCGTATTTGAGCGGGGGGGGGGGGGGGGGTCCATGCTGCAATGATTGTGAAATTCTTAAAAGGTTACGGCTCGAAAAGGGGTCCGGACCCCTTGCCCTCTCTCCCCTGGATCCGCTCATGAACAATAACAACAATAATTTTCTAAACCTAAATGACATATGGAGCCTCCGAGTATATGTAGGCTTAGGTTACTCAGAGAATGCATATATATTTTATGTTTAGAAATACTACTGATTTATTCTGAATTCACAGGTCAGGTGACTGTGGTCAATACGAACATTTATTAAGTACAACCGTTCTTAACTTATATAAAGTATCAAATATGAATGTCAAAAAAGGACATTTCCAAAATATCATGGTCACTTGGCACAATCTACATAACATTCTCCCTGTAAAATGTAAACAAGGAACAGGCCTAACTTTGTTAAAAAAAAAAAAAAAAAACAGAAATGTATCCCGTGTCAGACAATGCAACAGCTGTACTTGTTTAGCATGCCTAGTTTATTGCACAACTCACAGACGTCAGTTAAATCGTTTTATTCTGGGAAATATGAATAACTGATTATAATTAAGGCGTGTTTGAGCGGATAACGGTATGATTTCAGTATATAGGCACTCACAATCAGGAAAATCAATTTGATTAACGAAAAGATTTGAAAAAGACGAAAAAGGGGTCCTCCAGTGCTTAATTTACATTGCCCCCCCCCCCCCGTTCGTTGCGTCAAGTGCCTGTGGTGTTGCATGTATCTCACAGCATCAAGAGCTAAAAAGCTTAACCGGAACAACTTTTGTACTTACATGTGTGCCTATAATATATTATATTATATATATATATATATATATATATATATATATGTATATATATTTATATATATATATACATACATATCTACATATATTATATCTTACATAAACAATAGTGCAAGAAAGCGAGAGGTATGACAGGGCATATACACGACAACTTGAAATACTCAAAAATTCATTCAAGAAATATTACCAAGAACTCCATTATATATATATATATATATATATATATATATATATATATATATGATAATATTAAGAGCAGAAAAAAAAATATTATTATCTGATCATACTATTCGTGATAAATAAATATTAAAACGGAAGATCAACCATATTTTATTCACAGGAGCAGTATCAAGAATACACAGACAGTTTATCACATAACCGATAGATGTCAGTGTAATCTTGTTCTTTTGCCCAGTTTTTTTTTTTTTTCCAAGTTTCTGTTGGTCGTTAGTTCCGGGTTCAGCATCATAACATATACCACTCTGCTCGAGGAAAATTTCATTTGCTGTATTTTATACCGGTGAGTTAAACTCGGTTTTAATTGATATTTACATTTTAGCAGCAACATCATAACTGCATACAGTTTAGATAGATAAAACGTTATTGCTAAGCAGACCGAATCCTTGTCCGCAACACGTATTTATTGGTAAACTAGATTTATGTATATATTATTCGTATAGATCAGAGCTAGAAAAAGGGTCAGATCATGATAAGAAAAGTCAAACTAATTATAATTTCCGCTGAATGGTACAAAATGGCCGATCAGCAGGACAGATAGTGGTCATTTGTCAAGCTTTGTCAAGCTCCGTGAAATCCCAGTCAGATCGCGTAAATTGGCGAATATATATGTATACTAAATACTGCACTGTAGTCAGGTTCAAGGTGACGCTTTCAAGGTAATGGTTTCAAGGTGACCTCAGTTACATGTCAGGACAGGAACTAGCTCTCCGCGTGTACCTTCATTATTGTTATAACTCTAATAGCTTAGTTGTTATGCCTCATGCATGCCTCTATCACTAAAGTGGTGATTCGGGGTCACTCACTCAGTGTCAACAGAATTGAAAATCTACACGCTGTAATAAGTTTTTTCCCTTATATTGACATAGTTACCCCGTGACACGCAAATAGATATGAAGACTTTACACTGACACAGGAATACACAAACCTCGGTTGACCTAATTGCTTGTGAACGCCAGTGCTCAATGTTAAGGTTGGCTGGGTAGCCCTAGAAACACACAACGTGAATACAAGCTTGTGGATCTCTGCGAAAGAACCTTATCTAAATATCGGGATATGCACTAGATTTAAGTTTATTAGATTACCTGATAATGTAAAGCATGTTATTTTCGCGAAACCTCAAATTTCGCTTATTGATGTAGATCGACATTTCTCGAGCATGAGATATTCTCGAATCGGATTGGATTTCTTTTTTACTAAATGTTTATAGATTATTGCATCAACAAGCACCAACAATGAGAATAGATGAATGGTCAAACTAGTAATGGTTTACAAAAAAGTGGCTGCCCCCGCATACTAAGTATTTAGCGCAAAAGAGGCTCTCGCAAATAATTACTCGGAGTTTGAACCTTATTATCGGCTTACCATAACCGTCACGAGTCAATAGGTTCAATTTGATGTTTAAAGGAAAATGATCTAAATTGACCCTTGGTCCATCTTGTTTTATGTCACGGCTTGTTAATCTTGTATTAAAAAAAAAGGATTTATACACTGCTGCAAAAATTGTGCTCACGCGAAAATTTCCGGTTTTACAGTATATTTGAAAGCAGTAAGATCCGAACAAAATGTAAAGGTCTTCCCTTAATTAAATTAAGCAGATTGTTTCAGGAAATTTTTTTGACCATTTCCCATAATTACAATGTAAATAATTTAACAAAATTTAGAATACTTTGCTTGAGGTAGCAATCAGAACGAATGCTTACATTTCACATTCGGAAAGGTCGAGTCTACACTCGAAAAAGGTCGTGATACACGTTTTGGTTTTCTTTATCATTTAACATTGCATGGAACCAGTGTCTCTCTTTTTTCAAACACAGATTTAAAATCTATTTGACCTCTCCAGTGGGCTTTCATTTCTACAGGCTAGGTTTCAAAGAACTGAGGCATGCTTGGTTAATGTAAATAGTTAATGGTTAAAGTCTACTACCTATGCCATGAACACAATATATTTTGAGCTCAGCTGACTGTAAGTCAACTGAGCTATACTGATCGGTCAGCGTCCGACGTCCGTCAAGCTGTCTGTCTGTTCGTCCGTAAGTTAGACTGGCACATTTTGACACCGAAGAACCTAGAAACGTGCAACTGAATATCCTGGGAGGTAAAATCTCCTTGGAAAACTGAAATAAGGTCACTCTGACCTATATCCTCCCAGCTATTGAGCTTGTGAGTACCCCTCACAATAATTTAAAATTTGATAAAAAACCTCAAGTATCTTGATAATTAATACATGAATCGCCTCTAATCTTGCCTTGAATATTGACCAGTAGGTTGTCAGTTCCCAAAATCTGGTGGCGCCACCTACATTTTTTTTCTAATTTTTACGATTTTTTTTTCTGTTTTTTTAGACCATCAAATGACAGCAATTATGACAGTTTCTCAATTGTTGTTTCATTTAGTGTTCCGAAACCTGGTGCTCCCCCCCTTTTCAACCTAACCAAAACATTCTGGGCAAAAAACTCATGGTACACCAAGTGGACCAACTGTAATAATGTATGTTTTGCTTAAAATTCATTTAAGCGACCCAAGATTGCACGATTACAACCTATATCTTTAAGCAATTTCTACACAAGGGCCATTACCCTCCCCCCTACCCTCCCGCGGCTTCGCGCCTAGGCTCACCCGCTACCCGGCCAATTCCTGTATCCGCCCCTGTTTATGAGTGGTTTCTTCAGTTACTGAAGACTGGTGGCGCACATATATTTTTTTATATTCTTTAATGATTTTTCCCCTACATTTTGATACATCCGAATTATATTGATACTATCAGATGTGGAACTCGGTTTGTCATCTAGTGTCCTGAAACCTTGAGTGTTATTAGGGCCCCGCATGAATTAGCGGATGCTCTATGTTAATCACCCTTTCCGTCCGTCTCTCCATCTGTTTGTCTTTCTGTATGTCCATCAAATTTGTTTCCTGATGATAACTCCAGTTAGGATTGACAAATCAATTTGGAACGATTCAAAACTTGAGTTATATATAGCCCACCTCTAAAGCGAGACTCATTTTTAGCTCAGCTGACTGTAAGTCATCTCAGCTTTAGCAATCACTCTTTGAACCTTAACAGGGCACAAATCATAACTGCTGGACCTGGAATCTTCTAACTTTACATCCAGAGAGGTCCATGAAAAAAATCTCCTTGGAAACCTGGAATTTGGTCTCTGTTACCCATATTCTTCGAGCTGTGGGGCTCCGAAGTACCGCCAAGAATAATGAAAAATTTGATACAAAAGCTAAAGTATCTGAAGAAGTAATGCATTGATCACCATGATTCTTTGCAAGGATATTGACCATGGAGTGTTTCAACAGTTTCTGCAGACTGGTGGCGCCACCTGTATTTTTTTTCATATTTTTACAATTTTTTGCTCTATTTTTGAGACCTTAAAATATGCGGTCATCTGTTAACAGGACACAAATCGTAACGAATAGACCAAGAATATTCCATCTTGACATGCAGGGAGGCCCATGAAAAGTCTCCTTGGAAACCTAAAACTAGTTCTCTGTTACCCATAACCTCAGAGCTATGGGGCTTCGAAGTACCCACCCAGAATAATGGAACCTTTGATACAAAAGCTCAAGCATCTGAACAACTAATGCATTAATCACCATGATTTTTTGCATGGATATTGATCAAGGAGTGTTTCATCAGTTTCTGCAGACTGGTGGCGCCATTGGACCTAGAATGTTTTAATTTTGACATACAGGGAGGTCCATGAAAAACCTTTTTGGAAACCTTAAATTAGGCCTCTGTTACCCAAATCAAGCTATGGGGCTTATAAACAACCCCCAGAATGATTGAAAATTTGATACCAAAGCAGGGCACATATCATTATCATTGGACCTAGAATCTTCTTACTTCACATCCTGAGAGTTCCTTCAAAGTTCTCAGAAACCTGAAATTAGGTCACTGTGACCTATTTTATGTAATGTAAAGGCCACACACAAATTGCTAGAACACTTAGGAACGGCTGGACGGATTGTCATCAAATTTAGTGTGCTTATGGGTCTTGATGAACCTCAACTAATATGCATGATTTATGATGCCACCTACATTATCTTAATTAGTTGCCTGTGCAAGGATATGTTGTCAACATGCCAGTCGGCTGAGCGTCATGAGCCATGGGTCACTTGTTGGGTCATGATATCAAAGGTCAAGATCACACTTATTAACACTTAAGACCCACTTATTAAGAAAGACTGTGGATGCATTTTAAGCCGAACAATTCATATCAAAGCTTCCAAGTAGCACATATAGGTAACCTGCGAATAGGAGGTGAGCCTGGTTAATTTTGGGGTCATAAGGTCAAGGTTATGGTCATAGGGCCCATCCATTCACACATTTGTGAACATATGATAATTCCAGTTTGGGCTGACAGATTTGCTTCAAACTTGATCACAGGACTCACAAAGCTCATATCCTTAAATACAAACTCAACTGATTATAAAAATATTATCATAATCAATTTCAAGCTGAGCGCCGTGACCCACATGTCCCTTGTTTTATTAATATGCCCATATCTGGGGGAAATAGACAAACTTAATTTGTGCCACAGTTCTGTTATAACATAAGGCCACTCAATATTACTTAAAATAGCAGTAGTAAATATATAGATGCGCAGGTTAACTAGAATGCAACTAGAACCCTAAATGAATAAATTCCTACTATTGCACATTAAATTGATATGCATTAGTTATGTAAACCAAATAGTAAACACAGAAAGATTAAGCCATTAAACTTAATAATGCAAATTTCCCGAGTTCTTACTTTAAGTGTTTGTGAATACACATGATACACAGACAATAACATGAAATTGAGCGCATTTATATATATGTGTGTGTGTGTGAGGGTGTGTGTGTTCTTATAATTTATATTTAAATTTTTATTTGCGATCAATCATCCATAAAATCTGCATGGCTCTCTGTGATTTAATAGGTTAATAATGGTAGAAGCCTTTGGGCCACAGGACAATTACCCCCGGACAATAACCCTGATAATTGCCCTCTACCGGCAAGGTTACATATCGGACAGTCACCCCTGGTACAGTTAATATATATCTACTTAGAATATACTGTTTAATGTGTACATTTCACGTGAAATAAAGTTTCATAATATGTATCAAATAAGATGAGTTGAAAGGGTTCAAACTAAGAATGTATTTCACTATGGTCGCCGTATTCGTTTCCGGAGAAATCCTCTGAGACCACTGGACAGATTTATCTGAAACTTACACCAATTATCAGGTCCTATGTGAACTGGTGCCTGACCATTCGGCGTTGTTCTCTGACCTTTCCTTTCTCCAGTGCGTCCATCTGGGCGTTTGTTTTGACACATTAACCAACATATCTTCGGACTCATTTGACCAATAAGAAAAAAATAAATTGCACAAATATAGCCCTTGGATAGCCGCATAACATACACAAAAATGGTGGCGCCACCTGCAAACATTTTTTTTTCACAGCGTCCATCTGTTTGTCTGCCTTGGGTTAAAATTACTCCTATCTCTGCAGTGGTTCGACTGACATGCTTATACATCCTAGATAGCTTTCTTGATTCTATGACAGGTGGCGCCACCTACATTCACGTTCATGCTGCATATATTCATGCTGATATCTCCGGACTGGTTTTACGTATCTGCTTGAGGTTTTGCATGTGTTTGGACCTCACATAGCTCTTTATCATACACACAACTGGTGGCGCCATCTGCAACCCTTTTTGCACAGCGTCCATCCGTTTGTCTGCTGTGGTATAAAATCACTCATATCTAGGCAGTGGTTAGACTTTTCCACCTGAAATTTCGCATGTGTATGCATCTTGGATAGTTTCTCATTCAAATAACTGGTGGCGCCACCTACAATCATTTAACGTGGCAGACATTCATGCTAATATGTAACACATCTAACTCTATTTCCCCTTGCCACTCAATCCATGCCTCACTTCACCAATCCTACTCTGAATTTGGTGGACACACTTAGTCGCTTGTCAAATACCCGTATTCAAGTTTATTGCTAAGAAACTGTTGTCATGTGTTTCACTAACATCATATTAAGATCATTATCCTAGAATTCTACAGGAAATCCCCTACCCAAAAATATCAACATAGAATGCAAATTATTTCATTCTAGAAACCTGATATAAAATAAGTTTTAGAAAGAGACTTGAGGCATATACAGGTTGCACGAATTTTAATGTTAGAACTTCTTTTCTAATAAATAAGATCGGTCTGACAGCATCATTGCTTTCGAAATGTCGTACATGTAACTGTTGTATAATGAAGCAGTCTGCTGTGAAATTATATGCATATAACAGAGTGAAAGTTCATGAAAGATACTTTGTAATAATTGAAGCTCAGACGACATAGTGAAACACGATCTTTATTCAATGTAGTCAGTCGAGGGTAGTCTTAGGCATATTAACAGACACATGCGTTATGAGTAAACACATCCATATGTTGTTGAAATCTCTTGTACGCGAAACGTATAGTTGCCAATGTGAATATACAGGTTCAGAGAAATATATTTCAATAGTATTAATGTTTGGTAATGTTTGGTTTGAGTAATGCTAGTTGTCAAGGAATTAGCAGGTCTGAGCCAAAACTGAGAACTCACCTACATAAAAATAAAGCAGATTAACACATTTCAGTAAAAGTATATATGGCAAAGAAACAGCTTCAGCCTTGGTTCGTTGCATTGTCTTTTAGCAAATTCACGCAAGAACTTATGACCAGATTTTTCTGAAATTTTGTAGAGGCGTAGGATAAACCATATCCATTACAATTTTAGGTTATCAGAATCGCCATAATATATATTTCCCGCAAATGCCATAAATTCTCACAAGAAAAAGGTTGATCTATACAACGGGTCTTGTAAAAAGGTTGATCTTTACAACGGGTCTGGTAAAAAGGTTGATCTATACAACGGGTCTGGTAAGAAGGTTGATCTATACAACGGGTCTGGTAAGAAGGTTGATCTATACAACGGGTCTGGTAAAACGGTTGATCTATACAACGGGTCTGGTAAAACGGTTGATCTATACAACGGGTCTGGTAAAACGGTTGATCTATACAACGGGTCTGGTAAAACGGTTGATCTATACAACGGGTCTGGTAAAACGGTTGATCTATACAACGGGTCTGGTAAAACGGTTGATCTATACAACGGGTCTGGTAAAACGGTTGATCTATACAACGGGTCTGGTAAAACGGTTGATCTATACAACGGGTCTGGTAAAAAGGTTGATCTATACAACGGGTCTGGTAAAAAGGTTGATCTATACAACAGATCTGGTATTTTCCACACCTGTTGTGGAAGTAGCTAGAAAAAAGGCTGTGAATACCTGTATGAAATTTGAGATGGGCAATGCAACCACAATGATTGCCTCTGTGACTTCAAAAATGTATCAAGGTCATCCATGTTTAAATTCTACCTAGCGCTTCATGAAATCAAAATCTTTTCAAGATACTGCGTTAAATCATTTAAATCGTTTTAGTATTATCGCCTCTCTGGCCTTGAAAAATGCATCAAGGTTATCCATCTTCAACTTGACCTAGCACTTCTTGAGGTGTCTCATTGCAGCAAGCTTGGTAACTGTGCCTTGATATTTTTCTCAGGTTATTGCGTTAAGATTATTTTAGCATTATCACTTCTGTGACCTTGAACAATTGCGTCAAGGTCTTCCATTTTCTAACCTGACCTAGTCCTATGTAAGGTATATCAATGCTGCAATTTTGGTGACTGTGTCTCCATTTTCTTTATTAGTTATTGCGTTAAGAGTATTTTACCAATAACGCCTATTGACCTTTAAAATGCGTCAAGGTCATCATCCGTATTCGAACGTGACATAGCATATCATGTGAGTACGGTAACTGCATGTGAATTTGTTTTACGTTATTGCGTTACCATAAATCTTTGACGGACGGACGGAAAACTCACCATTTCTATGTATACCCATCAACGGCGCCTTCATTCCATAGGACTACTCCGCTTTCCCCAATGTCGGAGCCGTCCATTCGTATATCATTGCTCTGCCACTGAACAGGTGAACCCGTGTTTCATTGAGCAGTACATGAATTACATGAAACGTGCACGTATGTTCGAATGACTAATTTGGAGATTCTTGATGGAGGTTCGTAGGCTCCAACCACAGAATCTATTTTGTAATGGAATCCCTATCCATTTACAGATCGATGCACTGGTCACATGTTTCTAAGTCCTTGGAGATTAGAGATCCTAAGAAATGTGTCAATCCCCCACCCCCGAATAGTATTTAGGTTGAAAGGCTTCCTTTTGAAAAATTCTTTTTTTTTCAAACCAACTATAAATCGACCAAACTATTATAACTGTGGTTATAATGGAACGATGCTTCTGAATGTATAGAAATCAACATACCTGTAAACCCATGAAATGGTGGTCGTGTGAAGGATCTCAGCTCCTTGTGTCCACTCAACGGAAAAGAGCTTCATGATGAAAGCAGATTTATGTAGACACGTTTTCCGCTCTTGAATTTAAAATCGTTACTTCTATTTGAAAGACTCAAATTCCTTTACAGGCTTTTGATTGAAAATGGGGATAAATCGGGATTACAGGTTACCCACTTGAGCGCATATTGTCCGGCAGGACATGTCTTTACAGGCCAATGAGCTCGAAATGCAAGAAAATCCCCAAGGCGCCTCCTGAAAAAGCGTGATATGCATGAAGGACCTTAAAACACAAAATAAATAGGGAAGCCTAGTGGGGAAATATTAAAAATGTTAATTATACAGCTTAATTTGAAATAATCCCGCCAAATAAACAAACCTGTCGTAGAAGAGAACACAAACGATACGTGTGCAGAATTTGGAGAGTCAAATCAGAGGGGAAGCAGGTAAACCAACTGCGTATTAATTATATAGATTATGAATGACGATAAAACAAACAGATAAAATTAATTTGGAGACAAATGAATTTTTTTCTTTTTTCTTTTTGTAGGATTTTTTTTCAAGTTCCTTAAGCTGCTTTATCTTTATTTTAATAGGTTTGAGATGGAAGTATCATCGGGTTTAGGAAAACCTGTAGCTGAAAGTCTACTGATTGAAAAGGAGGTGCCAGATTTGTCCAAAAAATGGGATGAAAGTGACGTCACGTTTATGGTGGAGGGAAAACAAATCTACGCAAGTAGGGTTATTCTCAGTATCTGGTCGCCAGTGTTTAAGGCAATGTTCAAGGGTGATTTTAAAGAAGGAGATTCTGGAGATATACCACTACCCGAGAAAAAGTACTCTGACGTGCTGTGTCTGCTTAAAATCTGCCACGTCCCGGGGATTCAAATACCAGGTACAGTGGAGAGAGAGAGAGAGAGAGAGAGAGAGAGAGAGAGAGAGAGAGACCGGAGTGTAGAGAAATATGGATATACAGAAATAGATATACTCTAAGGAAAAAGGGTTCCAACTAGAACCAAGAAGGGTTCTTCAGAGTGGACTGAATGGGGAACAAATTAAGGTTCCAGCTGGAATCTTCAAGCGGGGTTCTTTTTGGAACCTCCGGAAGGTTCTTTTATTTTAACTAAAAGGTTCCATGGAGAACCTCTTCAGAGGCCTAAGAAGAAGCCTATAAGGTTCTTCACGATGGACTGAGTGGGGAAGCTAATAGGTTCTTTGTGGAATCCATATCTAGGGTTCTTAATAGAACCTTCAATGCAGTTTTATTTCAGAAATAGTCTAGGATGTCCTATTAAACGTTTAGGAGAAATTAATTTCGTCATGTCCCTACATATTTGACAGAGTTTTGACATATATGCAAAAAAAATATAAAAGCATTTCTCAAAGAAGGAGGGTAACTGCATGGTTCATAGCTGAAAATCACATTTTTTTATTGAATTGTATTGATCATTCTTGTGAGTCCAGGTCCTCTTTTGCAGTAATTCTGTATTATAAAAAGGACACTCGTCTGCTTTACAAAATAGAATATATGAAGTGGCAGCAATATATAAGCAATACACAACAGGTGATGCAACAAGTGTCTTTTACGATGTTTGTATGGCCCTTACAGCTGATACACCTTGGTGAGCGATTCAAACGTATTCCGGTCCCAAGGCAAATGTATGGTTTCTGTGTAAACAATTCTTCAATCAAAAACGAAAAGTCGAAAATCCCTGTTAGTTTTCAAAACAGCGCTCAGATCTGTACCATTTAATGACTTGACGTAAAATAGTTAGGCTTGTGTTCTTTCGCCTTATGTATAATAAATGATTTGTCGAACAATCTAAAGAAATGACATAGGATAGAGAATTATAAACATTGTATACAGGTTGTTTTGAATGTATTCCATGTATAATCGTCAAGCTTGTTCAGTTTCGGTCACTCAAGCTGATTTACACTTTTGTTTGATGACTTTTCTTTTACAAATGCTGGAAATGTTTGTAATTCTACGTAACTAATGTTACTATAAAGTTTAATTACTTTGCTGGACTTAATTACTTTATCATTGGACTTTGTACACGTTTAGATTAATTGAACGTAAATCTGTTTGCAGACAGAGACTAATTCGCTGGACAGTTAATCTCCAGACATATAACTTCGACGTTCTTCAAGTGAAATTATATATAAACACCAATCTTGCCTGATATACTGTGTTTCCTCCTCTCATATACTGCGGGAACCTTTTCCTGAGAGTTCAGAAAGAACCATGGTTCTATCCAGAACCAGTCGGGTTCTAAAAAATAATCAAAAACCTTTCTTTCTTAGATTGTAATGCAAGTAACAGAAACATACCGAAAGCCATAGAAAGTAAAGAAAAAGAGAGAGAAAGGGAGGGAGCAGAGAAAGAAAGGCGGAGACAGAAAGATACAGGGAGATATAAAGAAAGGATATGAAAAGAGAAATAGGTATAAGAAAAAAAATAAGAGAACGTAAATGAAAAAGCAATAAATAAATAAATAGACAGAAAAAATAGATAGAGAAAAGAGTGAATAACTTACGATATAAACAGAAAAGAAAGAGAAACAGGTAGAAAGAGACGGAGACGAAGCATAAGGAGTAACATGTATTTATATTGCATTATATCAATCTGCCTAAAATCAAATATGTCATGTCAGGCACAGAATCAGATAGTTTCCCAACTCACTTGTGAATAATTCCAAAAGAATTTGCCTACAAAATTGCAAAGATCAATGTTTACGATGGTCGGGGTTTCTCCTGTAACTTACCAGAGTCGCTCGATATGTATAAATATATATACCCTATCAGTCCGAAATAAACGGTTACTAGCTCAGGAGTTCATAAGGACTACTCTAGTGTTGGACCTGCGCTCTCAGGCCAGTTGCTTATCTAGAAACGTGACGTGGTCCGTTATATTGCATGCACATACTCCATTCGTTTACTTGTCTTTATTAAATGTAACTTAATATAGCCATAGTATTATCTTACGAAATTATGGATTGTTCTCACTGAAAATCAGATGAGAAATAATACTGCGGTTTGATGGAAACATAGACAATTTCAAAAGGATCGATAGATCCATACACCTTGCACATCCTTATCCTATGACACTTAATACAAATCCTCTTGATATACATTTTAACCTATCAAGAAGCGAGGGACATTGTTTTTTTTTTCAGTCAGTGCCGTGTTTGGATGTGTGCTGAAAAACAGCATCGTGACTTTGATCAACAATTCATCTATCATTTTGGAGGGCCAAAAAGCAATGTGATCATATGTTTGTGGAAATAACCCTGGCCGAAAAAAGGGTATCTAGCGATTCCCGCTGCCGTTTCCTGGCAGATAGCAGAAAATAATAAACGTACACCATAGGGCGTGTTTTGTGCTCTGACCAAAGTTTGGTTGTACGTTTGGCTACGACAAAACGCGTTTTGGAATTCCGGTTCAGGGCTTTGGTTGAACCAGTGGTCGGACCAAGCTTAACCGAGCACGGTCTTGAGAGTTGTTTTGCACAGATTGAAGATGGTTTATAAGGCCTTTATACAAAATAAAAGTTCCGGGGCCTATACATCATAAGTGTACTTGGGCATTGAGTGTAAACGGGTTCAAACATAGTCGCTTTAAAGAACATAAAACCCCAACAAGCTTACTAGGGATATTCTGATAAACCATTTCAGTGTGGGTTTTAACATCCGTTAACCAGCATGTTTAATTAAAAAAAAAACCCACCCGCATATTTTTATAAACGCGACAAATGTTGACAATGATTTCTTCATTTCAGAGAAGACGTTTTGTTTTTGACAAAGAAGCGTTTAAGTGCAATTAAGCAAACACCTTATGTTCACAACCAACCAAACAGCTCGCCAAAACGCATCCATAGTGTATATGGGCTACACTGTATGGTTGTTCCCCCACAGATAATAGAAAACAACACAGAATTTTAGGTTTAAATTACCAAATTGCCGAAATATGTGTTCTTGATATATATATACTGCTAGTCTTATAGTTAAACGTGATAAACAGGATGCTAGAAGGGTCTCGGCAGGCCACTGAACTTCGCCTTATGTCGATTATGACTAAATGACTAAACCTAGTGCTGACCAGACGTGGGCCAGTGGCTAATTAATCTAAGTTCAATCTTGGCCATGAGCGTGTCACCTGCACAACGTTCCGCTGTCGCCACGGGCCAGTGGTCGTGATACGCCAAAATTAATTACGGGCTATTATCTAAGTCCATGCTGGGCGATGAGTGTGTCATCTGCTGAACGGTCGCGGTTGCCACGGGCCCGTTGTTGTGATATGGGGGCTCTGTTGCAACCACTATTGTAATAACGTTCACTATTGTAATAATTATTACAATAGTGGTTGGTAAGGGGTAGTATTTGCCAACCACTATTGTAATAACGGTCACTATTGTAATAATTATAACAATAGTGGTTGCAAATGCAACCACTATTGTAATAATTTTATATTACAATAGTGGTTGATATTGCAGGCGGAAAATTTTTCTAGATTTGTTGAGATTATTCCAAACAAATGTAATTTCCGAAAAAAAACCCCACACAATTCATACTCTGTCTCCCCAAAAAAGCATCAGTTTGTATTTCATATGTTATTACACTAGTGAACTTTTAATGATTTGTGGCGACATCTTGTGACTCTAGCAGTATTAACATGTAAACCGGTAAATTATTTCGTGTTGTGCTGATGGCGACATCTACCGGCAGGGTAGTGGTAGGACTGTATTCATCGAAACTGGTCGAGCAGGGTTAACAGCGGCTTAAATGTTACATGTTCTTTTGTTTATTGTTATAGCTAGTGCGCATGTGCGTAGTTAATGTCCCAAGTTTTCGTGGACATGTTAGTCAGTTGGTTCTCGAGCCGGGGCGAATAAAACATCAATAAACCGATGCTGGAGTTCATTATCAGTTGGAATAAGAACACCACTACATGAATGGCGCCCAATGTCGCCGGCTGCCGACTCACTTGGAGCTGCCATGTGCTTTTGAGGTAACACCTGTGGATTCCAGTTTTTTCCCGTCATGCTCTGTTTCTCGTTACTTCCTTTTTCTGTTGTTTTTCGTGGTCGCTGCACGCAGCTAAGTGTTTTTCCTCTCTTTTCATGTTTGATTCCTTTTTGGCCTGTCTTCGGGTGTTTTTTGTCGTTCTCTCTGCTTTCTGGTTGTTTTCTTGTCCCTCCATGTCCACCTTTCTGTTCCTCTCTGATTCTGGGGGGAGGGGATTAGCCGACTACTTTCGGGCAAATGCACGGCTCTCGCCTCAGGATTCCGTTGTTGAAGTGTGTCGGGGCGGGGCTACTTTGAATTCTTTGTTTCATGAACTTCGGGGTCGTACACATTCTAATACAAAAACGGAATTTACTATTATTTTTTCTGCTGGTATTTGTGATTTCACCACCAAGAAAACTACTCCCCATGGCATAGAAATTATATACAATTCTGACCCTCATAGACTTACACGTGTACAGAATCTTGTTAGTGATATTAATTCTTATGTCAAACAACATGGCCATTTTATCATTTGGAACACCATTCTTCCTGTCAATATTAAGTCTGCCTGTCAATATAATGTCCAAACTGGAAAGCTTCGTTTACTAAATTCTACTGATGCTCAATTTGATGTCCAGCAAAAAGCTCTAGATTCTGATATACTCACTATCAATCATTTCATTACCTCTCAAGCCCGTCAGTCCGGTTTTATATTTGTCAATTCCATTAAAGACATAACACGCACTTCCATCAAGAAAAGAGGCAAGCCAGGGAAGTCCTATAAGAAGGTAGTCAGAAAGGTTAATTTCTCATTGTTGAGGGATGGGGTACATCCAGGGGAGGTGTTAAAGCGAAAGATCTTTAATAAACTCACCCGTGCTTGCCAATTAAGAGCAATGAATGATTCTAGTTCTGAGGAAGAGCGGGAGTGGGATTTTAAGAGGCAGTAATACTCTTTATTATTTTCTTATTATCAACCAGGGGCTTTGCTCCTTATTATTAGTGGGATGCTGGCGTGGCATTATTTCTAGGGAGACCCATTCGGGGCCTTGGCGGCATCCAGCAGCTATAGCTCATGTGGGTCTGGTAACTGTCATCTGGGCGGCATACCGCAGCTAAGAGATAGTGAGCCATTTATCCTTAGAAATAAAAGAAGGTAATTCCGTACTAATAATAGTTGATTTCTTTTAAATGTCACCATGGCTTCAATAGATGAAAAGAAAGCTATTTTGCGTAGATATACTAAAGATTATATTGTTCAATTGTATGTACATAATCATTTAGAATCGTCTGATTTGAATACTAAGGAAGAGCATATATATGCTTTAGTAGAGATTCCTGACATGAAAGAGGCTGGAGTATCTCTTAAGGGTATGTCAGATATTTCTCTCCAGTCCGTCCTTCGTGAGATGGAAAAGCATAGGAAAGAGGATAATGATAGGTTTATTAATCTTCTTGAGAAGATAATGGTTAAACAATCGGGTAGTCCATCCCATGTTAAGATTAAAGAAATGACTAAACTGACAGATAGAGATTGTATCCACTATTGGATCAAAACTTTTGAGAATTTGGTTGATAGATATCAAATTCCTAAAAGTGAGTGGAGTCATTATTTAGAACCATATCTTACAGGAAATGCTCAACAAGCCTATCATTCACTTTCCCATAAAGAACAAAGGGATTATGATAAGGTGATCCATACTATCTTGCACAGATATCAATTAATTCCTATTATGGTTATTGGTTATGGACCAAATGTTACATTCTGTAGCTGATGACAATTTGAAACTTCAGATGGTGGAAAAGGAAGGGTTAACAGTCAGAGAATTAGCTGGCATTGCAGATGATCATGTTCTGCAGAAAAAGTTGCTGAGAGAGGAAAAGACATTCAAAAGACCTCAACCAGGCTATGCTTACAAGGGACCTGGATTTAAACCTAAACAATCTGATCAGAAAGATTCTGATACCAAAAGTTCAGTTAATTCTGGGGCTATTCCAAAGAATACTTTTCAATATAAATCAGTAGGCAGAGGAAGATTCTCTTCGGCATGTTTTCTCTGTGGTGAATTAGGTCATATTCAAAGAAATTGCCCTAACAAACAAAAGCAAAGAAAGTCGCCTGTAAAAAATGAACATACTGACAAATGACTATGCCATCCTTCAAAACCATTAAATGTTCACGCCAAAGAATTTATTCCAAAATTCAGTGTTCATACTAAAGAATTTATTCCGAAATTGCAGAGTGAGGATTGTTCGGTATTTTCATCTGATAGATTTCCACCCACTACCCAAAATGGACCCTTAGTAACACTTAAAGTAAATGGTCAAGAATGTTATGGTTTGGTTGAGTCTGGATCTTCTGTTTCAATGATCAGAGAAGACTTATGTCATGATTTAGGTCTCACCATTGTTAAGAAGAGGAATCAGGTTTTGAGGTGGTTTGAAGGATCAGAGTTCTCTGCTATTGGATATGTTATAGTTGATCTTGAGTGTGTTGGATATTCTCACCAAATTGAATGTATTGTAACTCCACATCTCCAAACTCCAGTGTTATTAGGGAATGATTATTGTGTAGGTGCTGGTTTGGTTATTGATTTTGCTAATCAAAGTGTATGGTCAGAGAAAGTTCAACCTCTTGTCAAGTGGCCTTTAATTGAAACTCAAAATAAATTGTTTGGAACTCATGGTACTTTTTTTCAAAAACTCCAATTAATTCTAAAAAAGTAGAAATTGATGACAATTTGGAAAATTCAAATAGAGTGGATGGGGATTTAGAATACATGCAATCTATATTTGAAGAAATTTTTGGATGTTATTACAGAAAAACCTGGTTGGACTGATTTAGTTGAACATGAAATTATAGTAAAAGAAGGAACTGAACCAATCAAACAACGTCCATATAGATTATCCCCTGCAAAACAAAAAGCTGCTGATGAGCAAATTCCTCAAATGTTAAAATATGGTATTATTGAAGAATCTAAATCACCCTGGAGAAGTCCTGTTGTAATGGTTCCAAAACCAGGAGGTATTGATTACAGACTTTGTTTTGATTTCCGGAAAGTAAATGCGGTTACTAAAATTGATGCTTACCCTTTGCCTACTATTGATAAAATACTGACTTCTTTACATGGAGCTACCATATTTTCCACTCTTGACATGAAATCTGGATACTGGCAAGTGAAATTGAAACCTGAACATAGAGAAATTACAGCATTCTCTACGGGACAGAATTTATATCAATTAAAAGTACTAGCCTTCGGATTAGTCAATGGACCTGCCATATTTCAGAGATTAGTAGTAAAAGTTCTGAAAGATTGTCTTGGCCGAAATTGTTATGTTTATCTGGATGATATTGTCATTTATTCATCTGATGTAGAAAAACATATCAGTGACTTGAAAGAAGTTCTTGGAAAAAAATCAGACAAGCAGGATTAACAATAAATCCAAAGAAAAGTAAATTTTTCCAAAGAGAATTAATATATTTAGGTCATTGCATATCTGGTAAAGGTATTTCTACAAACCAAGAAAAGGTTAAAGCCATTAAAGAATTCCTTGCTCCTCAAAACAAAAAAAAAAGAACTGGAAAGATTTTTAGGCATGTGTGGTTGGTATTCCAAATACATCCCTAAATATTCTACTTTAGCAGAACCTCTCAATAATCTTCGGAGGAAAGATGTAGATTGGAAATGGACAAAAGAATGTGAACAGGCCTTTAATCAGTTGAAAGATATATTAGGGTCACCCCTCTGTTTATCATTTCCTGATCCAGATGGTGATAAATTTGAAATACACACTGATGCTAGTGGTGTCGGAATTGGATCTTCTCTAAATCAATATCAAAATGGACAATTAAGAACTATTGGCTTTGCTAGTAGAACTTTGACTCCTGTTGAGAGACGGTATAGCACAACTGAAAGAGAAATCTTAGCAGTAGTTTGGAGTATGGAAAAATGGAGACCATTTATTGAAGGTAAATTTACAACAGTGATTTCTGATCATCAGGCACTTTCATGGCTATTCAAGAATCAGAAAGAATTAAATGGTAGACTGTATCGTTGGGTTCTTCGAATTCAAGAATTCAATTTTGAGGTTCGGTATCGACCAGGAAAATTTCATGTTGTTCCTGATACTTTGTCGCGTGATACCAGATTTCATTCTAGTATGCCAGTTGGAATTGTCTTAGATCAAATTCAGAAACACAGTAAATGTGAATCCCCTGATTGTATTAAACCTGCAGGAGATGTAATAGATTGGGTCCAGTGTGATCAATGTGACCGTTGGTATCATGATATATGTGTAAATATTGATCCCACATTAGCTAGTGAATTGGATTTTGTCTGTTCCATATGTAAGAATTCTCAGGCGCCCGATTCTTATCAAGATGCTAGACCCACTATGGAGTTTAGGAATATTCCCAGTTCCTTACCTAATAATCTAGAACTCCTACAAATGCAAAAACAAGATCCTGTGATAGGTTTAGTTATAAGATGTTTACAGGGTGAGAGAGACCTTGATAAGAAAACTGAGAAATTCGCGAGTCAGTGTCAGTTGTCTTGTATTCTTTATCGTCATACCCGTGACGGATATAAGATTGGATTCCATCTGCTGTGAAACTGCGGGTTATCAGTGCATTTCATGATTTGCCCACAGCAGGTCACATGGGTAGTTTTAAGACTTGAAAGAGAATTCAGTCTTATTTTACTTGGGACGGATTGTATAATGATGTGAAAAGGTATGTTGACTCTTGTTCAGTATGTAAGAAGGTTAAACCCTCTTATCGTAAACCTCAGGGTTTTATGCAAAGTACTGAGTCCACTAGGCCGTGGGAATTCGCAGCTGTAGACTTAGTAGGTCCTTTGCCTAGATCTTATGGTGGTCACCAGTATATCTTAGTCTGGCGAGATCATTTTTCTAAGTGGATTGAACTATTTCCCTTGAGAAAAGCTCATACGGGTCTGGTAACTGTCATCTGGGCGGCATACCGCAGCTAAGAGATAGTGAGCCATTTATCCTTAGAAATAAAAGAAGGTAATTCCGTACTAATAATAGTTGATTTCTTTTAAATGTCACCATGGCTTCAATAGATGAAAAGAAAGCTATTT
Organism: Sipunculus nudus; assembly: GCA_026874595.1. Classification (NCBI taxonomy): domain Eukaryota; kingdom Metazoa; phylum Annelida; class Sipuncula; order Golfingiida; family Sipunculidae; genus Sipunculus; species Sipunculus nudus. The sequence continues at coordinate 43,762,444 of CM049322.1, read as the reverse complement.
TGCGTAGATATACTAAAGATTATATTGTTCAATTGTATGAACATAATCATTTAGAATTGTCTGATTTGAATACTAAGGAAGAGCATATAGATGCTTTAGTAGAGATTCCTGACATTAAAGAGGCTGGAGTATCTCTTAAGGGTATGTCATATATTTCTCTCCAGTCCGTCCTTCGTGAGATGGAAAAGCATAGGAAAGAGGATAATGATAGGTTTATTAATCTTCTTGAGAAGATAATGGTTAAACAATCGGGTAGCCCATCCCATGTTAAGATTAAAGAAATGACTAAACTGACAGATAGAGATTGTATCCACTATTGGATCAAAACTTTTGAGAATTTGGTTGATAGATATCAAATTCCTAAAAGTGAGTGGAGTCATTATTTAGAACAATATCTTACAGGAAATGCTCAACAAGCCTATCATTCACTTTCCCATAAAGAACAAAGGGATTATGATAAGGTGATCCATACTATCTTGCACAGATATCAATTAATTCCTATTGCTTATCGCCTTAAATTTAGGAATGAGGCAAAGAAATCTGATGAAACTTTTCTTTCGTATGTTTCAAGGTTGGAAGAATATTTCTTTAGATGGGCACAACCTAGTGATAGATTAATGGAAGATGAGGAAGTCACAGCTATATTTGATAAACTGGTTATGGACCAAATGTTACATTCTGTAGCTGATGACAATTTGAAACTTAAGATGGTGGAAAAGGAAGGGTTAACAGTCAGAGAATTAGCTGGCATTGCAGATGATCATGTTCTGCAGAAAAAGTTGCTGAGAGAGGAAAAGACATTCAAAAGACCTCAACCAGGCTATGCTTACAAGGGACCTGGATTTAAACCTAAACAATCTGATCAGAAAGATTCTGATACCAAAAGTTCAGTTAATTCTGGGGCTATTCCAAAGAATACTTTTCAATATAAATCAGTAGGCAGAGGAAGATTCTCTTCGGCATGTTTTCTCTGTGGTGAATTAGGTCATATTCAAAGAAATTGCCCTAACAAACAAAAGCAAAGAAAGTCGCCTGTAAAAAATGAACATACTGACAAATGACTATGCCATCCTTCAAAACCATTGAATGTTCACGCCAAAAAATTTATTCCAAAATTCAGTGTTCATACTAAAGAATTTATTCCGAAATTGCAGAGTGAGGATTGTTCGGTATTTTCATCTGATAGATTTCCACCCACTACCCAAAATGGACCCTTAGTAACACTTAAAGTAAATGGTCAAGAATGTTATGGTTTGGTTGATTCTGGATCTTCTGTTTCAATGATCAGAGAAGACTTATGTCATGATTTAGGTCTCACCATTGTTAAGAAGAGGAATCAGGTTTTGAGGTGGTTTGAAGGATCAGAGTTCTCTGCTATTGGATATGTTATAGTTGATCTTGAGTGTGTTGGATATTCTCACCAAATTGAATGTATTGTAACTCCACATCTCCAAACTCCAGTGTTATTAGGGAATGATTATTGTGTAGGTGCTGGTTTGGTTATTGATTTTGCTAATCAAAGTGTATGGTCAGAGAAAGTTCAACCTCTTGTCAAGTGGCCTTTAATTGAAACTCAAAATAAATTGTTTGGAACTCATGGTACTTTTTTTCAAAAACTCCAATTAATTCTAAAAAAGTAGAAATTGATGACAATTTGGAAAATTCAAATAGAGTGGATGGGGATTTAGAATACATGCAATCTATATTTGAAGAAATTTTTGGATGTTATTACAGAAAAACCTGGTTGGACTGATTTAGTTGAACATGAAATTATAGTAAAAGAAGGAACTGAACCAATCAAACAACGTCCATATAGATTATCCCCTGCAAAACAAAAAGCTGCTGATGAGCAAATTCCTCAAATGTTAAAAGATGGTATTATTGAAGAATCTAAATCACCCTGGAGAAGTCCTGTTGTAATGGTTCCAAAACCAGGAGGTATTGATTACAGACTTTGTTTTGATTTCCGGAAAGTAAATGCGGTTACTAAAATTGATGCTTACCCTTTGCCTACTATTGATAAAATACTGACTTCTTTACATGGAGCTACCATATTTTCCACTCTTGACATGAAATCTGGATACTGGCAAGTGAAATTGAAACCTGAACATAGAGAAATTACAGCATTCTCTACGGGACAGAATTTATATCAATTAAAAGTACTAGCCTTCGGATTAGTCAATGGACCTGCCATATTTCAGAGATTAGTAGAAAAAGTTCTGAAAGATTGTTTTGGCCGAAATTGTTATGTTTATCTGGATGATATTGTCATTTATTCATCTGATGTAGAAAAACATATCAGTGACTTGAAAGAAGTTCTTGGAAAAAATCAGACAAGCAGGATTAACAATAAATCCAAAGAAAAGTAAATTTTTCCAAAGAGAATTAATATATTTAGGTCATTGCATATCTGGTAAAGGTATTTCTACAAACCAAGAAAAGGTTAAAGCCATTAAAGAATTCCTTGCTCCTCAAAACAAAAAAAAGAACTGGAAAGATTTTTAGGCATGTGTGGTTGGTATTCCAAATACATCCCTAAATATTCTACTTTAGCAGAACCTCTCAATAATCTTCGGAGGAAAGATGTAGATTGGAAATGGACAAAAGAATGTGAACAGGCCTTTAATCAGTTGAAAGATATATTAGGGTCACCCCTCTGTTTATCATTTCCTGATCCAGATGGTGATAAATTTGAAATACACACTGATGCTAGTGGTGTCGGAATTGGATCTTCTCTAAATCAATATCAAAATGGACAATTAAGAACTATTGGCTTTGCTAGTAGAACTTTGACTCCTGTTGAGAGACGGTATAGCACAACTGAAAGAGAAATCTTAGCAGTAGTTTGGAGTATGGAAAAATGGAGACCATTTATTGAAGGTAAATTTACAACAGTGATTTCTGATCATCAGGCACTTTCATGGCTATTCAAGAATCAGAAAGAATTAAATGGTAGACTGTATCGTTGGGTTCTTCGAATTCAAGAATTCAATTTTGAGGTTCGGTATCGACCAGGAAAATTTCATGTTGTTCCTGATACTTTGTCGCGTGATACCAGATTTCATTCTAGTATGCCAGTTGGAATTGTCTTAGATCAAATTCAGAAACACAGTAAATGTGAATCCCCTGATTGTATTAAACCTGCAGGAGATGTAATAGATTGGGTCCAGTGTGATCAATGTGACCGTTGGTATCATGATATATGTGTAAATATTGATCCCACATTAGCTAGTGAATTGGATTTTGTCTGTTCCATATGTAAGAATTCTCAGGCGCCCGATTCTTATCAAGATGCTAGACCCACTATGGAGTTTAGGAATATTCCCAGTTCCTTACCTAATAATCTAGAACTCCTACAAATGCAAAAACAAGATCCTGTGATAGGTTTAGTTATAAGATGTTTACAGGGTGAGAGAGACCTTGATAAGAAAACTGAGAAATTCGCGAGTCAGTGTCAGTTGTCTTGTATTCTTTATCGTCATACCCGTGACGGATATAAGATTTGGATTCCATCTGCTGTGAAACTGCGGGTTATCAGTGCATTTCATGATTTGCCCACAGCAGGTCACATGGGTAGTTTTAAGACTTGAAAGAGAATTCAGTCTTATTTTACTTGGGACGGATTGTATAATGATGTGAAAAGGTATGTTGACTCTTGTTCAGTATGTCAGAAGGTTAAACCCTCTTATCGTAAACCTCAGGGTTTTATGCAAAGTACTGAGTCCACTAGGCCGTGGGAATTCGCAGCTGTAGACTTAGTAGGTCCTTTGCCTAGATCTTATGGTGGTCACCAGTATATCTTAGTCTGGCGAGATCATTTTTCTAAGTGGATCGAACTATTTCCCTTGAGAAGAGCAACAGGCAAAGCTATTGCTATGATTTTGGTCTGAGAGATATTCACTCGATATGGTCCACCACAGAAATTACTTTCTGATCAAGGTAGTCAGTTTACATCTAAGTATTTGAAGGCTGTTTGTCAGAGATGGGGTGTACGTCTTATCCATTCTACTACGTATCATCCTCAGACTAATTGGGTGGTGAGGGCTAACAAAGATCTGAAGTCCATGTTGTCTAGTTATGTTCAGGATGATCAGAGAACTTGGGACGTTCATCTGTCGGAATTCCGTTTTGCTTTGAACTCAGTTTAAAATTGTTCCACTGGGGAATCTCCTGCTTTGGTTCTGTTTGGTCGTCAGTTACAGTATCCTCAGACCGGTGTGTTTTCTTCTGATGTTCATGTGGGGCCCATCATTCCATCCGGTGACACTCATATGGAATGGATACTGAAACTCATCAAGGACCATAAGGAGAGAGACAGTCATGTGTTGGAACGACTGAGAGACAAACGTGCAACCCGGAAATACCATTATGACAAACGTCGAAGGCAAGTTAATATTAAAGTCGGAGATCTCGTGTATGTAAAGACACATCATCAGTCGGATGCTTCGAAGGGATTTACTGCGAAATTGGCATTTCACTGGGACGGACCTTATCCCGTGGTGAAACGTTTTGATGCATTAAATTTCGGCGTCCAAGTTGGACCAGAGATATTAGTGAAGCATGCGGATCAGCTCAAGCCCGAGCATGGATCTTAGATTATTGTGAATCCTTATATATGTACACGTGTATGAACTCTGTGATACCTGATGCCTTATCGACTGATGGACCTTATCAGTCCATGAGGACTGATGTATTATCAGGTGGACTCTGTATTCCTTCTGTGATATATGTCTTATCAGTTTGACTGTTTGTATACTGTGTTTAATATACTGTTTTGCATTGTGTATAATGATTGCACACTGTATTATGATTGCACTGTCTCAATCACGTAGCGAGTATTATTGTGATACCAGACATATACCACGTTGAGGAAGTGATATTATGCTAAGTGTATTATTCTGAATGTCTGGAAAACAGATTAATCATTATGCTAGTGTGATGTTGAGCTATCTACTTGTTTATGATCAGTTATCTTGTTTGAATTAACGAAATATGTTAGTGTCTACTTAAAATGTATTCTTTTAGAGGAACAGCAAGCTGGTACGGTGATCTCACCAGAAATTTCTAAATCAAGTATTGCTCTAGTATTGGCTCTGTAATGTGTAAGTTGTCCCAAAAAGTGCCTGTTTTGTGTGTTCGTGTAAAGTAAATAATTGTATCAGGCAATCAGTGGAGCTTACGTTACTTAGTTACTACTTAGTACCATGTACAAATAGATTTCTGGTTATTCCTATTATAATGTCTGTGTAGTGAATATTCATAGGCTACCTTTAGGGGGGTTTTCTATGAGTGAGCCTTGTTCTTATAGATCTCGTATATTACAGATGTTATTATTAAACTGTGAGGATATTTATGGTATATGCCTCGTATTAAACCCTAACGTTATGTAACATTAGAGAGTGGTTTGTTGGTACACCTGTGTAGTAGGTGGGGTATGTGTATAGTAGGTTCAATTCCTGTTAAATTATGCTAGACACCATAGCTGGTGGGGTATGAGAGTAATTTTCTAATATGTTTTATGTAATGTATTGTAATACGGAACAGATATTGATGTCTCTCTCGACATTTGAGGAAGCAAAGTTAGGCTCATAACCTGTTAAAATGGTTCACCATATGGTTGGTGGGGATTGGGATGTTGTGTATGTCTACCGAGGTTAAAGGGACCACTTGTCCGCTGGAAATTGGTAGACCCATATATGTTGTGATGTTTACTCTTAATAATTAGTGGTTTAGTTGATGTTTATAAATCTTTCATCCTTTTAAGGGGGGGGGGGGGGGGGGAGATTGTAATGATTTGTGGCGACATCTTGTGACTCTAGCAGTATTAACGTGTAAACCGGTAAATTATTTCGTGTTGTGCTGATGGCGACATCTACCGGCAGGGTAGTGGTAGGACTGTATTCATCGAAACTGGTCAAGCAGGGTTTGTCACAGAAGGTCTGTGACAGCCTCATGGCCTGTGGTGGCCTGAAGTATTTGTAGCGGAATTTAGTTTCATTACACGATATCTCTTCCAGGAAGGTCGAGGTGATTTATTATTTTTACAGGGACACCTGATTTTGAGAGCGTAGCCTTAAACCAATCAGAGAGGTTTATGACTGTGAAAGTTAATTTATATTCATGAGTGTCATGAATTAATTAGGTAACCCAGGAAGTAAGGTTTTTTCTGCTGAGTGGGGGCAGAGTCGAGATTGCGGCCGAGGGGAGTCGTTCGAGAAAGGCTCCTTAGGCCATCTCATGTGTCGCAGACCGTCGGATGGTTGAGATGTGTACCCCGTACGACGGTTCGTCTAGGTCCAGCTAAAAGCCAAGTTTGTGGGGAAGCTGGCAACGTATGTCCAAGTTCGGCTGTGAACGAACAGACCGGCGTGAGTATCTTAAGACGTGTCTACTGTGTTCCCATGAAACGTTATGGTCGTCACGCATCGATGATCAAGACTTTGTATGAGCTGTACTCGACAAACTCCTAAAACAGCTCGGTGTTGTGAGCGCTTACAGAAAGTAACCTGTGTGATGTGAACTTGTTTTATTTCTTTACCGGGGACTGCCCACTTGTGGTTGTACGCTATGCGGCGTATGGTGATTTTGTTATGTGACCAAGATGAACATTGGCGGCTTCTTAACGTTGTACCTGCGACGTCGGATCAAGGGATTTCTGGATTCCTGACCCACGGGACTCATTCACCTTCGGACTTTTACCATATTTTTTTACCGTGCTACACTTGTTAATGAATCCCAGTGTACGGGAATGTGTTTGTATTAATTTGTTACTGCAAAAGGGTTAAATGCAGGTTAAAAGATCTTAAGTGTAGGTGAGTCCACACATCTGTTATAACTGTTTATCTGTAAATGTCTCGTAATCAAAGTCTTAAATGTTTCACACTGCGTTTATGGGATTTTTGAGAGGCTGATTTGAGTGAATTTGAGTGAAGCAAGTCGAGAGCACGACCCACTGACGCCCGTACGAGTACAAATTAATCCCTTTAAAAGAACACAGGTCTGTCACTACCCCTTTCGTGTGACATTATTGGTGCCCAGAGCCGGGGATTTGTACTCTGTACTTTCAGATTAAATGCTAGTTTCTTACCTGTGCTCACGTTTCACTTGCTTATCTCAAACACGCTCAGTCGGTTTATCGTTGTAAATGATGGTGGTTATAATGTGTAATTACATTAGTTCTGTATCATTTACGGGTAACTAGTATAACTTGACAGGCTCTAAAATCCTAAGTTATTGGGGACCTACACTTAACAGTTTTGCTTACCTGGATCCTGCAGCACGAGGTGAGTTGCCCCCCCCCCCCCCGTCTTTTGTCTAGAGGTAATACACTGCTGACATATTGCAAGGTATTCTCGTTTCGCTCGCCGTTTTTTCTCGGGTTCCTGTTCAGTAACCGTGTATACTAGCTTGATTCGGTTTATTACTGAGTATTGTCGTGATTGCGTTGTATTTAGGCTTCGTTCACACCCCGCGAGTTGTCTTCGGGATCATAAGTGCGTAGTGCGTAACAGTGTGGTGGTGTTGACGGTTTAGGGACTTTATTTCGGACCAGTCGTCCGTCGGTTTGTCGGTGTTGTGACACGGATGGTTTCGTGTTGAATAAAACCGTTAAGCTTGTGTCGCGGTGACGCTCGGGTATAAATAGGGTGACTTGTGTTGCGGTTTCCGCGTTTGTAACCTATTGATTCGCGTGATGTTGGTAATCACTATGGATCTGTTGAAAGATGCCATAGAATGCGGTAGAGCATTTGGTTATATGGGAGATAAGCTACAGCAGTTTGCTCATGAGCAGGTCGCGTTAGCTAGAGAGCGTGAATCACAGGAACGGGACGCCCGCGCAAAGGAGCGTGAAGAAGCGGCTAAGTCTCGCGAACACGAGTTAGAGCTAGCGAAAGAGAGAGAGCGCGAGCGTGATCATGAGCTGGAGTTAGCGAGGATAGGGAATCGCGGTCGCCAGGATGCGGCAGGCGAAGCTGCTCGTGTCCAGTTTCAAAAGGTGAAGCTGCCTCCTTTTGATGAGTCAGTTGATAGGATCGACGTGTATCTCGATAGATTCGAGAGGCTGGCTACTAGCCAGGAATTTCCACGTGCGAAATGGGCGTTTCAGCTTAGCACCTTGTTGGAGGGTAAAGCCCTTAACATTTTTTCTTTATTGTCGGCGGAGGATGCGTCGTGTTATGATAGTTTAAAAGCAGCCCTTCTAAAAGGATTTCGAATGACAGAGGATGGGTATCGGCATTTATTTCGTTCGAGTTTACCCGGGAAAGGCGAGACGCCTAGTCAGTTTGCCGTCAAACTGAGCGGTTTTCTTGATAACTGGATCAAGTTATCAGGCGTGGAAAAGAGCTTCGATGCTCTGAGAGATTTGATGCTTCGTGAGCAGTTCGTCAACTGCTGCAGCGAAGATTTAGTAGTCTTCCTTAAAGAAAAGAAATGCAAGTCTGTTAATGACGTGGCCGATTTGGCAGAGCGCTATACTGATGCACACGGGATGCATAGGTTTACACAGCGCAGAAATCATGCGAGTAAGACAAACTCAGCCCCGGTTCAGTCAAAACGGGACCAACCGCAGGGGTCACAGATCCGGAAGAACGGAACTCCTACGCGAAATCCGATGAGGTGTTTTAGATGTAATGAAGTTGGTCACCGGATGGCCGAATGTCGGAAGCCTGTTGCGGAACAGTCTCGTAACACGGAACAGTCTCGTAAAACGGTAATGCATGCTATGACGCATGATCTAAATGTCGCTGCGAATAAGGATCAACCGGTAGTTGAGAACGCGGATACAGACACCGGTTGTGCGGAATCCCAGGAGCAGTTCATGGGAGGCGTTACGCGGATCGGCGATGAACATGTGTTGCCGATTTCCCATGGGATCGTCAACGGTTGTCCCAATATTACTGCTCTGCGTGATACCGGGTGTACGTGCGTTGTCGTGCGTAAGGCTTATGTGCCAGATAGTCAGTACACGGGTGGGCAAGTTAGCTGTCGGTTGGTGAACGGTGCACAGGAGACGTACCCAGTAGCCGTTATTAGTGTTGAGTGTCCATTTTTCTCCGGGAGGACCGAAGCCGTGGTGATAGATAATTTGACCTACGATGTAATCATAGGTAACGTGAGCGGTGTCGCGGATAGAGTGGTGGAAGTAAAAGCTTGTCTGAATCCCTCCAACGAGGATGCTGTGCGTTCTCAGATAGAAACACAATCGGCTCCGGAGATAACCGCAGTGGAGACAAGGGCGGCTAAACGTAGGCGTTAACAGAAGCCACGTGAATTAAAGGTCTCTGAAGCAGTGATAGACATTGGTCCGATTGAATTCGCGCAAGCTCAGAGGAGTGATCCGATGTTGTCCACGTATTGGAAGGAAGCCGATGGCACAGGTTCAGGCCATAGCTCTTTCCATATTAGTAACGGATATCTTGTGCGGGACGTGTACAAGAAAGGCGTAGGAAAGGTGGGTACTCAGGTTGTTGTACCAACCGATCTGAGAAAACATGTCTTATCAGTGGGACACGAGTCCCTCATGACTGGTCACCAGGGCATGGATCGCACGTATGATCGGATACGTAGCCAGTTCTGGTGGAAGGGGATGTATAGAGACGTAGCCGAATTTTGCCGAACGTGCGACATATGTCAGCGGACTATCCCCAAAGGCAGAGTCGGAACCGTTCCTCCAGGAAAGATGCCTTTGATCCAGGAACCATTCTACCGTGTCGCCGCTGACCTGATCGGACCTATTCTTCCGGTTTCCGAGTCAAACAATCGGTATATTCTTACGATAATGGACTATGCTACTCGCTGGCCCGAAGCTGTGCCCCTACGGAACATAGATACCGTTACCGTAGCAGAGGCCCTGGTAGATATCTACTCAAGGGTAGGTGTACCGGCTGAAATTCTAACAGACATGGGAAGCCAGTTCACTTCCGAACTTATGCAGGAAGTGGGTAGGCTATTGTCGGTTAAGCAATTGACCACCACCCCTTACCATCCGATGTGTAATGGGATGGTGGAGCGTTTTAATGGAACGCTCAAACTGATGTTAAACCGCCTGTGTAGGGAGCGACCCAGGGACTGGGATCGTTACATTAATGCGGTACTGTTCGCGTACCGAGAGGTTCCTCAAGAGAGTACGGGATTCTCTCCCTTTGAACTACTCTATGGTCGGCCTATCAGGGGTCCTATTAAGATTTTGCGGGAACTGTGGACCAAGGAAGGAACAAACTCGGAAGTTAGGACGACGTATCAGTACGTGCTTGATTTAAAAGAAAGGCTCTCCGATACTTGTGCGATCGCACGTGATGCGTTAGAGAAATCGGCGGGTCGGAATAAACGTCTGTACGACAGAGGCAAACGAGTAAGGACCCTGGAAATCGGTGACCAGGTCCTGGTTCTGTTACCTACAGACCATAATAAGCTAATGGTCCAATGGAGAGGCCCATACCCCGTGGTAGGAAAGGTCGGTGACGTAGACTATAGGGTTAAAGTGCGAGGCAAAACTAAGACGTACCACGTAAATCTCCTTAAACAGTATCACGCGAAGCCGGATACCCAGCACCTGTTAGCCTCTGTGTGCGCCGAACCCCTCATCGAGGAGGGATCCCCAGTGACGGAGTCTGAGAATCCGAAACGCGAATTGGTAGAGGCAGGTGCCACCGAATGCGTCGAAACAATGCCTTGCACCAAACAAACTCAGACGGTAAGTAATGTACACGTCAATGATAGGCTCACTGACAAACAGTCCTCGGAAGTGCGTGAGATCTTAGATCAGTATCACACTGTTTTCACGGACGTGCCGAAATGCACTGACATAGCGCAATGTGAAATTCACCTGACGTCTGAAGCGCCTGTTCGGACGAAACCGTACCCGATTCCGCAAGCCGCACGAGAGACGATGCGCCGCGAAATTAGTGACATGTTGGAACTCGGCATCATTGAAAGGTCGAATTCGAAACATGCAGCTCCATGTATCATGTTAACAAAGCCGGATGGGAAAATCCGGTTTGTCATTGACTTCCGCAAGATAAATAAATGTGTCATATTTGACCCGGAACCCATGCCAAACCCCGAGACGCTATTCTCAGATTTGGCCGGTAGCAAGTATTTCACGAAAATTGACTTGACAAAGGGGTATTGGCAAATCCCGATATCCCCAGGTTCACGCGATAAGACGGCATTCGTAACACCGGACGGTCATTATCAGTTCCGTGTCCTTCCGTTTGGGTTAGTGACAGCTGGGGCCGTATTTACAAGAATGATGCGGAAGGTCTTGGCAGGGGTCCCAAATGTGGTGTCCTACATTGATGACATCTTGGTTCATACCAAAACGTGGGAGGAACACCTACACGCGTTACAGACCGTTTTAGCTCGGTTAATGGAAGCCAAACTCGCGGCGAAACCTAGCAAAACCTTCGTAGGTTATTCGAACCTAGAATTTCTAGGACATCAGGTAGGAGCAGGACGCTTAGCCACCAATCCTGATTTTCTAAAAAAGATCCAGGGAACAGAAAGACCAGGTACTAAGAAGGCATTAAGAGCATTTCTGGGTCTGACGGGCTACTATAGGCGATTTGTCCCATACTATGCGGAAGTAGCCGCACCGCTAACTGACCTAACGCGTAAAGGACAGCCCAACAGACTGGTCTGGGGAGACCCACAGGAAAACGCATATAGGGCGTTAAAACGCAGCCTGGCTAATCCCCCAATATTGATGCTGCCAGATTTTGATAAACCCTTCGTAGTGCGATGCGATGCGTCAGATGTAGGACTAGGCAGCATTTTACTTCAGGAGCATCAGGGACTCTTACATCCGGTCGCATATGCTAACCGGAAGTTGTTGCCCAGAGAACAAAATTATTCGACAATCGAACGAGAATGCTTAGCAATAGTGTACTCAGTTCAAAGTTTGATGTGTACCTAGCGGGCAGAAAATTTACTGTCCAGACCGACCATAAGCCCTTGAGCTGTATTGAAACTTCAAAGTGTCATAACAAAAGAGTTCTTCGATGGACTCTTGTGCTGCAAGAGTACAGGTTTGACATTGAGCCAGTCAAAGGTCAGCTGAACTGTGGTTGCGATTTTTTTAGTAGAGTTTCTGGTAGTTTAACCTAGAATTTAGACCATAGTTCAACTTTGAGTTGCTTATTAGATAAAAACATAATTACTGTGTAATTATGGTATTTATTTAAAGGGGGAAGTATGTCACAGAAGGTCTGTGACAGCCTCATGGCCTGTGGTTGCCTGAAGTATTTGTAGCGGAATTTAGTTTCATTACACGATATCTCTGCCAGAAAGGTCGAGGTGATTTATTTTTTTTACAGGGACACCTGATTTTGAGAGCGTAGCCTTAAACCAATCAGAGAGGGTTATGACTGTGAAAGTTAATTTATATTCATGAGTGTCATGAATTAATTAGGTAGGCCAGGAAGTAAGGTTTTTTCTGCTGAGTGGGGGCAGAGTCGAGATTGCGGCCGAGGGGAGTCGTTCGAGAAAGGCTCCTTAGGCCATCTCATGTGTCGCAGACCGTCGGATGGTTGAGATGTGTACCCCGTACGACGGTTCGTCTAGGTCCAGCTAAAAGCCAAGTTTGTGGGGAAGCTGGCAACGTATGTCCAAGTTCGGCTGTGAACGAACAGACCGGCGTGAGTATCTTAAGACGTGTCTACTGTGTTCCCATGAAACGTTATGGTCGTCACGCATCGATGATCAAGACTTTGTATGAGCTGTACTCGACAAACTCCTAAAACAGCTCGGTGTTGTGAGCGCTTACAGAAAGTAACCTGTGTGATGTGAACTTGTTTTATTTCTTTACCGGGGACTGCCCACTTGTGGTTGTACGCTATGCGGCGTATGGTGATTTTGTTATGTGACCAAGATGAACATTGGCGGCTTCTTAACGTTGTACCTGCGGCGTCGGATCAAGGGATTTCTGGATTCCTGACCCACGGGACTCATTCACCTTCGGACTTTTACCATATTTTTTACCGTGCTACACTTGTTAATGAATCCCAGTGTACGGGAATGTGTTTGTATTAATTTGTTACTGCAAAAGGGTTAAATGCAGGTTAAAAGATCTTAAGTGTAGGTGAGTCCACACATCTGTTATAACTGTTTATCTGTAAATGTCTCGTAATCAAAGTCTTAAATGTTTTACACTGCGTTTATGGGATTTTTGAGAGGCTGATTTGAGTGAATTTGAGTGAAGCAAGTCGAGAGCACGACCCACTGACGCCCGTACGAGTACAAATTAATCCCTTTAAAAGAACACAGGTCTGTCACTACCCCTTTCGTGTGACATTATTGGTGCCCAGAGCCGGGGATTTGTACTCTGTACTTTCAGATTAAATGCTAGTTTCTTACCTGTGCTCACGTTTCACTTGCTTATCTCAAACACGCTCAGTCGGTTTATCGTTGTAAATGATGGTGGTTATAATGTGTAATTACATTAGTTCTGTATCATTTACGGGTAACTAGTATAACTTGACAGGCTCTAAAATCCTAAGTTATTGGGGACCTACACTTAACAGTTTTGCTTACCTGGATCCTGCAGCACGAGGTGAGTTGCCCCCCCCCCCCGTCTTTTGTCTAGAGGTAATACACTGCTGACATATTGCAAGGTATTCTCGTTTCGCTCGCCGTTTTTTCTCGGGTTCCTGTTCAGTAACCGTGTATACTAGCTTGATTCGGTTTATTACTGAGTATTGTCGTGATTGCGTTGTATTTAGGCTTCGTTCACACCCCGCGAGTTGTCTTCGGGATCATAAGTGCGTAGTGCGTAACAGTGTGGTGGTGTTGACGGTTTAGGGACTTTATTTCGGACCAGTCGTCCGTCGGTTTGTCGGTGTTGTGACACGGATGGTTTCGTGTTGAATAAAACTGTTAAGCTTGTGTCGCGGTGACACTCGGGTATAAATAGGGTGACTTGTGTTGCGGTTTCCGCGTTTGTAACCTATTGATTCGCGTGATGTTGGTAATCACTATGGATCTGTTGAAAGATGCCATAGAATGCGGTAGAGCATTTGGTTATATGGGAGATAAGCTACAGCAGTTTGCTCATGAGCAGGTCGCGTTAGCTAGAGAGCGTGAATCACAGGAACGGGACGCCCGCGCAAAGGAGCGTGAAGAAGCGGCTAAGTCTCGCGAACACGAGTTAGAGCTAGCGAAAGAGAGAGAGCGCGAGCGTGATCATGAGCTGGAGTTAGCGAGGATAGGGAATCGCGGTCGCCAGGATGCGGCAGGCGAAGCTGCTCGTGTCCAGTTTCAAAAGGTGAAGCTGCCTCCTTTTGATGAGTCAGTTGATAGGATCGACGTGTATCTCGATAGATTCGAGAGGCTGGCTACTAGCCAGGAATTTCCACGTGCGAAATGGGCGTTTCAGCTTAGCACCTTGTTGGAGGGTAAAGCCCTTAACATTTTTTCTTTATTGTCGGCGGAGGATGCGTCGTGTTATAATAGTTTAAAAGCAGCCCTTCTAAAAGGATTTCGAATGACAGAGGATGGGTATCGGCATTTATTTCGTTCGAGTTTACCCGGGAAAGGCGAGACGCCTAGTCAGTTTGCCGTCAAACTGAGCGGTTTTCTTGATAACTGGATCAAGTTATCAGGCGTGGAAAAGAGCTTCGATGCTCTGAGAGATTTGATGCTTCGTGAGCAGTTCGTCAACTGCTGCAGCGAAGATTTAGTAGTCTTCCTTAAAGAAAAGAAATGCAAGTCTGTTAATGACGTGGCCGATTTGGCAGAGCGCTATACTGATGCACACGGGATGCATAGGTTTACACAGCGCAGAAATCATGCGAGTAAGACAAACTCAGCCCCGGTTCAGTCAAAACGGGACCAACCGCAGGGGTCACAGATCCGGAAGAACGGAACTCCTACGCGAAATCCGATGAGGTGTTTTAGATGTAATGAAGTTGGTCACCGGATGGCCGAATGTCGGAAGCCTGTTGCGGAACAGTCTCGTAACACGGAACAGTCTCGTAAAACGGTAATGCATGCTATGACGCATGATCTAAATGTCGCTGCGAATAAGGATCAACCGGTAGTTGAGAACGCGGATACAGACACCGGTTGTGCGGAATCCCAGGAGCAGTTCATGGGAGGCGTTACGCGGATCGGCGATGAACATGTGTTGCCGATTTCCCATGGGATCGTCAACGGTTGTCCCAATATTACTGCTCTGCGTGATACCGGGTGTACGTGCGTTGTCGTGCGTAAGGCTTATGTGCCAGATAGTCAGTACACGGGTGGGCAAGTTAGCTGTCGGTTGGTGAACGGTGCACAGGAGACGTACCCAGTAGCCGTTATTAGTGTTGAGTGTCCATTTTTCTCCGGGAGGACCGAAGCCGTGGTGATAGATAATTTGACCTACGATGTAATCATAGGTAACGTGAGCGGTGTCGCGGATAGCGTGGTGGAAGTAAAAGCTTGTCTGAATCCCTCCAACGAGGATGCTGTGCGTTCTCAGATAGAAACACAATCGGCTCCGGAGATAACCGCAGTGGAGACAAGGGCGGCTAAACGTAGGCGTTAACAGAAGCCACGTGAATTAAAGGTCTCTGAAGCAGTGATAGACATTGGTCCGATTGAATTCGCGCAAGCTCAGAGGAGTGATCCGATGTTGTCCACGTATTGGAAGGAAGCCGATGGCACAGGTTCAGGCCATAGCTCTTTCCATATTATTAACGGATATCTTGTGCGGGACGTGTACAAGAAAGGCGTAGGAAAGGTGGGTACTCAGGTTGTTGTACCAACCGATCTGAGAAAACATGTCTTATCAGTGGGACACGAGTCCCTCATGACTGGTCACCAGGGCATGGATCGCACGTATGATCGGATACGTAGCCAGTTCTGGTGGAAGGGGATGTATAGAGACGTAGCCGAATTTTGCCGAACGTGCGACATATGTCAGCGGACTATCCCCAAAGGCAGAGTCGGAACCGTTCCTCCAGGAAAGATGCCTTTGATCCAGGAACCATTCTACCGTGTCGCCGCTGACCTGATCGGACCTATTCTTCCGGTTTCCGAGTCAAACAATCGGTATATTCTTACGATAATGGACTATGCTACTCGCTGGCCCGAAGCTGTGCCCCTACGGAACATAGATACCGTTACCGTAGCAGAGGCCCTGGTAGATATCTACTCAAGGGTAGGTGTACCGGCTGAAATTCTAACAGACATGGGAAGCCAGTTCACTTCCGAACTTATGCAGGAAGTGGGTAGGCTATTGTCGGTTAAGCAATTGACCACCACCCCTTACCATCCGATGTGTAATGGGATGGTGGAGCGTTTTAATGGAACGCTCAAACTGATGTTAAACCGCCTGTGTAGGGAGCGACCCAGGGACTGGGATCGTTACATTAATGCGGTACTGTTCGCGTACCGAGAGGTTCCTCAAGAGAGTACGGGATTCTCTCCCTTTGAACTACTCTATGGTCGGCCTATCAGGGGTCCTATTAAGATTTTGCGGGAACTGTGGACCAAGGAAGGAACAAACTCGGAAGTTAGGACGACGTATCAGTACGTGCTTGATTTAAAAGAAAGGCTCTCCGATACTTGTGCGATCGCACGTGATGCGTTAGAGAAATCGGCGGGTCGGAATAAACGTCTGTACGACAGAGGCAAACGAGTAAGGACCCTGGAAATCGGTGACCAGGTCCTGGTTCTGTTACCTACAGACCATAATAAGCTAATGGTCCAATGGAGAGGCCCATACCCCGTGGTAGGAAAGGTCGGTGACGTAGACTATAGGGTTAAAGTGCGAGGCAAAACTAAGACGTACCACGTAAATCTCCTTAAACAGTATCACGCGAAGCCGGATACCCAGCACCTGTTAGCCTCTGTGTGCGCCGAACCCCTCATCGAGGAGGGATCCCCAGTGACGGAGTCTGAGAATCCGAAACGCGAATTGGTAGAGGCAGGTGCCACCGAATGCGTCGAAACAATGCCTTGCACCAAACAAACTCAGACGGTAAGTGATGTACACGTCAATGATAGGCTCACTGACAAACAGTCCTCGGAAGTGCGTGAGATCTTAGATCAGTATCACACTGTTTTCACGGACGTGCCGAAATGCACTGACATAGCGCAATGTGAAATTCACCTGACGTCTGAAGCGCCTGTTCGGACGAAACCGTACCCGATTCCGCAAGCCGCACGAGAGACGATGCGCCGCGAAATTAGTGACATGTTGGAACTCGGCATCATTGAAAGGTCGAATTCGAAACATGCAGCTCCATGTATCATGTTAACAAAGCCGGATGGGAAAATCCGGTTTGTCATTGACTTCCGCAAGATAAATAAATGTGTCATATTTGACCCGGAACCCATGCCAAACCCCGAGACGCTATTCTCAGATTTGGCCGGTAGCAAGTATTTCACGAAAATTGACTTGACAAAGGGGTATTGGCAAATCCCGATATCCCCAGGTTCACGCGATAAGACGGCATTCGTAACACCGGACGGTCATTATCAGTTCCGTGTCCTTCCGTTTGGGTTAGTGACAGCTGGGGCCGTATTTACAAGAATGATGCGGAAGGTCTTGGCAGGGGTCCCAAATGTGGTGTCCTACATTGATGACATCTTGGTTCATACCAAAACGTGGGAGGAACACCTACACGCGTTACAGACCGTTTTAGCTCGGTTAATGGAAGCCAAACTCGCGGCGAAACCTAGCAAAACCTTCGTAGGTTATTCGAACCTAGAATTTCTAGGACATCAGGTAGGAGCAGGACGCTTAGCCACCAATCCTGATTTTCTAAAAAAGATCCAGGGAACAGAAAGACCAGGTACTAAGAAGGCATTAAGAGCATTTCTGGGTCTGACGGGCTACTATAGGCGATTTGTCCCATACTATGCGGAAGTAGCCGCACCGCTAACTGACCTAACGCGTTAAGGACAGCCCAACAGACTGGTCTGGGGAGACCCACAGGAAAACGCATATAGGGCGTTAAAACGCAGCCTGGCTAATCCCCCAATATTGATGCTGCCAGATTTTGATAAACCCTTCGTAGTGCGATGCGATGCGTCAGATGTAGGACTAGGCAGCATTTTACTTCAGGAGCATCAGGGACTCTTACATCCGGTCGCATATGCTAACCGGAAGTTGTTGCCCAGAGAACAAAATTATTCGACAATCGAACGAGAATGCTTAGCAATAGTGTACTCAGTTCAAAGTTTGATGTGTACCTAGCGGGCAGAAAATTTACTGTCCAGACCGACCATAAGCCCTTGAGCTGTATTGAAACTTCAAAGTGTCATAACAAAAGAGTTCTTCGATGGACTCTTGTGCTGCAAGAGTACAGGTTTGACATTGAGCCAGTCAAAGGTCAGCTGAACTGTGGTTGCGATTTTTTTAGTAGAGTTTCTGGTAGTTTAACCTAGAATTTAGACCATAGTTCAACTTTGAGTTGCTTATTAGATAAAAACATAATTACTGTGTAATTATGGTATTTATTTAAAGGGGGAAGTATGTCACAGAAGGTCTGTGACAGCCTCATGGCCTGTGGTTGCCTGAAGTATTTGTAGCGGAATTTAGTTTCATTACACGATATCTCTGCCAGAAAGGTCGAGGTGATTTATTTTTTTTACAGGGACACCTGATTTTGAGAGCGTAGCCTTAAACCAATCAGAGAGGGTTATGACTGTGAAAGTTAATTTATATTCATGAGTGTCATGAATTAATTAGGTAGGCCAGGAAGTAAGGTTTTTTCTGCTGAGTGGGGGCAGAGTCGAGATTGCGGCCGAGGGGAGTCGTTCGAGAAAGGCTCCTTAGGCCATCTCATGTGTCGCAGACCGTCGGATGGTTGAGATGTGTACCCCGTACGACGGTTCGTCTAGGTCCAGCTAAAAGCCAAGTTTGTGGGGAAGCTGGCAACGTATGTCCAAGTTCGGCTGTGAACGAACAGACCGGCGTGAGTATCTTAAGACGTGTCTACTGTGTTCCCATGAAACGTTATGGTCGTCACGCATCGATGATCAAGACTTTGTATGAGCTGTACTCGACAAACTCCTAAAACAGCTCGGTGTTGTGAGCGCTTACAGAAAGTAACCTGTGTGATGTGAACTTGTTTTATTTCTTTACCGGGGACTGCCCACTTGTGGTTGTACGCTATGCGGCGTATGGTGATTTTGTTATGTGACCAAGATGAACATTGGCGGCTTCTTAACGTTGTACCTGCGGCGTCGGATCAAGGGATTTCTGGATTCCTGACCCACGGGACTCATTCACCTTCGGACTTTTACCATATTTTTTTACCGTGCTACACTTGTTAATGAATCCCAGTGTACGGGAATGTGTTTGTATTAATTTGTTACTGCAAAAGGGTTAAATGCAGGTTAAAAGATCTTAAGTGTAGGTGAGTCCACACATCTGTTATAACTGTTTATCTGTAAATGTCTCGTAATCAAAGTCTTAAATGTTTTACACTGCGTTTATGGGATTTTTGAGAGGCTGATTTGAGTGAATTTGAGTGAAGCAAGTCGAGAGCACGACCCACTGACGCCCGTACGAGTACAAATTAATCCCTTTAAAAGAACACAGGTCTGTCACTACCCCTTTCGTGTGACATTATTGGTGCCCAGAGCCGGGGATTTGTACTCTGTACTTTCAGATTAAATGCTAGTTTCTTACCTGTGCTCACGTTTCACTTGCTTATCTCAAACACGCTCAGTCGGTTTATCGTTGTAAATGATGGTGGTTATAATGTGTAATTACATTAGTTCTGTATCATTTACGGGTAACTAGTATAACTTGACAGGCTCTAAAATCCTAAGTTATTGGGGACCTACACTTAACAGTTTTGCTTACCTGGATCCTGCAGCACGAGGTGAGTTGCCCCCCCCCCCCCCCCGTCTTTTGTCTAGAGGTAATACACTGCTGACATATTGCAAGGTATTCTCGTTTCGCTCGCCGTTTTTTCTCGGGTTCCTGTTCAGTAACCGTGTATACTAGCTTGATTCGGTTTATTACTGAGTATTGTCGTGATTGCGTTGTATTTAGGCTTCGTTCACACCCCGCGAGTTGTCTTCGGGATCATAAGTGCGTAGTGCGTAACAGTGTGGTGGTGTTGACGGTTTAGGGACTTTATTTCGGACCAGTCGTCCGTCGGTTTGTCGGTGTTGTGACACGGATGGTTTCGTGTTGAATAAAACTGTTAAGCTTGTGTCGCGGTGACACTCGGGTATAAATAGGGTGACTTGTGTTGCGGTTTCCGCGTTTGTAACCTATTGATTCGCGTGATGTTGGTAATCACTATGGATCTGTTGAAAGATGCCATAGAATGCGGTAGAGCATTTGGTTATATGGGAGATAAGCTACAGCAGTTTGCTCATGAGCAGGTCGCGTTAGCTAGAGAGCGTGAATCACAGGAACGGGACGCCCGCGCAAAGGAGCGTGAAGAAGCGGCTAAGTCTCGCGAACACGAGTTAGAGCTAGCGAAAGAGAGAGAGCGCGAGCGTGATCATGAGCTGGAGTTAGCGAGGATAGGGAATCGCGGTCGCCAGGATGCGGCAGGCGAAGCTGCTCGTGTCCAGTTTCAAAAGGTGAAGCTGCCTCCTTTTGATGAGTCAGTTGATAGGATCGACGTGTATCTCGATAGATTCGAGAGGCTGGCTACTAGCCAGGAATTTCCACGTGCGAAATGGGCGTTTCAGCTTAGCACCTTGTTGGAGGGTAAAGCCCTTAACATTTTTTCTTTATTGTCGGCGGAGGATGCGTCGTGTTATGATAGTTTAAAAGCAGCCCTTCTAAAAGGATTTCGAATGACAGAGGATGGGTATCGGCATTTATTTCGTTCGAGTTTACCCGGGAAAGGCGAGACGCCTAGTCAGTTTGCCGTCAAACTGAGCGGTTTTCTTGATAACTGGATCAAGTTATCAGGCGTGGAAAAGAGCTTCGATGCTCTGAGAGATTTGATGCTTCGTGAGCAGTTCGTCAACTGCTGCAGCGAAGATTTAGTAGTCTTCCTTAAAGAAAAGAAATGCAAGTCTGTTAATGACGTGGCCGATTTGGCAGAGCGCTATACTGATGCACACGGGATGCATAGGTTTACACAGCGCAGAAATCATGCGAGTAAGACAAACTCAGCCCCGGTTCAGTCAAAACGGGACCAACCGCAGGGGTCACAGATCCGGAAGAACGGAACTCCTACGCGAAATCCGATGAGGTGTTTTAGATGTAATGAAGTTGGTCACCGGATGGCCGAATGTCGGAAGCCTGTTGCGGAACAGTCTCGTAACACGGAACAGTCTCGTAAAACGGTAATGCATGCTATGACGCATGATCTAAATGTCGCTGCGAATAAGGATCAACCGGTAGTTGAGAACGCGGATACAGACACCGGTTGTGCGGAATCCCAGGAGCAGTTCATGGGAGGCGTTACGCGGATCGGCGATGAACATGTGTTGCCGATTTCCCATGGGATCGTCAACGGTTGTCCCAATATTACTGCTCTGCGTGATACCGGGTGTACGTGCGTTGTCGTGCGTAAGGCTTATGTGCCAGATAGTCAGTACACGGGTGGGCAAGTTAGCTGTCGGTTGGTGAACGGTGCACAGGAGACGTACCCAGTAGCCGTTATTAGTGTTGAGTGTCCATTTTTCTCCGGGAGGACCGAAGCCGTGGTGATAGATAATTTGACCTACGATGTAATCATAGGTAACGTGAGCGGTGTCGCGGATAGCGTGGTGGAAGTAAAAGCTTGTCTGAATCCCTCCAACGAGGATGCTGTGCGTTCTCAGATAGAAACACAATCGGCTCCGGAGATAACCGCAGTGGAGACAAGGGCGGCTAAACGTAGGCGTTAACAGAAGCCACGTGAATTAAAGGTCTCTGAAGCAGTGAAAGACATTGGTCCGATTGAATTCGCGCAAGCTCAGAGGAGTGATCCGATGTTGTCCACGTATTGGAAGGAAGCCGATGGCACAGGTTCAGGCCATAGCTCTTTCCATATTATTAACGGATATCTTGTGCTGGACGTGTACAAGAAAGGCGTAGGAAAGGTGGGTACTCAGGTTGTTGTACCAACCGATCTGAGAAAACATGTCTTATCAGTGGGACACGAGTCCCTCATGACTGGTCACCAGGGCATGGATCGCACGTATGATCGGATACGTAGCCAGTTCTGGTGGAAGGGGATGTATAGAGACGTAGCCGAATTTTGCCGAACGTGCGACATATGTCAGCGGACTATCCCCAAAGGCAGAGTCGGAACCGTTCCTCCAGGAAAGATGCCTTTGATCCAGGAACCATTCTACCGTGTCGCCGCTGACCTGATCGGACCTATTCTTCCGGTTTCCGAGTCAAACAATCGGTATATTCTTACGATAATGGACTATGCTACTCGCTGGCCCGAAGCTGTGCCCCCTACGGAACATAGATACCGTTACCGTAGCAGAGGCCCTGGTAGATATCTACTCAAGGGTAGGTGTACCGGCTGAAATTCTAATAGACATGGGAAGCCAGTTCACTTCCGAACTTATGCAGGAAGTGGGTAGGCTATTGTCGGTTAAGCAATTGACCACCACCCCTTACCATCCGATGTGTAATGGGATGGTGGAGCGTTTTAATGGAACGCTCAAACTGATGTTAAACCGCCTGTGTAGGGAGCGACCCAGGGACTGGGATCGTTACATTAATGCGGTACTGTTCGCGTACCGAGAGGTTCCTCAAGAGAGTACGGGATTCTCTCCCTTTGAACTACTCTATGGTCGGCCTATCAGGGGTCCTATTAAGATTTTGCGGGAACTGTGGACCAAGGAAGGAACAAACTCGGAAGTTAGGACGACGTATCAGTACGTGTTTGATTTAAAAGACAGGCTCTCCGATACTTGTGCGATCGCACGTGATGCGTTAGAGAAATCGGCGGGTCGGAATAAACGTCTGTACGACAGAGGCAAACGAGTAAGGACCCTGGAAATCGGTGACCAGGTCCTGGTTCTGTTACCTACAGACCATAATAAGCTAATGGTCCAATGGAGAGGCCCATACCCCGTGGTAGGAAAGGTCGGTGACGTAGACTATAGGGTTAAAGTGCGAGGCAAAACTAAGACGTACCACGTAAATCTCCTTAAACAGTATCACGCGAAGCCGGATACCCAGCACCTGTTAGCCTCTGTGTGCGCCGAACCCCTCATCGAGGAGGGATCCCCAGTGACGGAGTCTGAGAATCCGAAACGCGAATTGGTAGAGGCAGGTGCCACCGAATGCGTCGAAACAATGCCTTGCACCAAACAAACTCAGACGGTAAGTGATGTACACGTCAGTGATAGGCTCACTGACAAACAGTCCTCGGAAGTGCGTGAGATCTTAGATCAGTATCACACTGTTTTCACGGACGTGCCGAAATGCACTGACATAGCGCAATGTGAAATTCACCTGACGTCTGAAGCGCCTGTTCGGACGAAACCGTACCCGATTCCGCAAGCCGCACGAGAGACGATGCGCCGCGAAATTAGTGACATGTTGGAACTCGGCATCATTGAAAGGTCGAATTCGAAACATGCAGCTCCATGTATCATGTTAACAAAGCCGGATGGGAAAATCCGGTTTGTCATTGACTTCCGCAAGATAAATAAATGTGTCATATTTGACCCGGAACCCATGCCAAACCCCGAGACGCTATTCTCAGATTTGGCCGGTAGCAAGTATTTCACGAAAATTGACTTGACAAAGGGGTATTGGCAAATCCCGATATCCCCAGGTTCACGCGATAAGACGGCATTCGTAACACCGGACGGTCATTATCAGTTCCGTGTCCTTCCGTTTGGGTTAGTGACAGCTGGGGCCGTATTTACAAGAATGATGCGGAAGGTCTTGGCAGGGGTCCCAAATGTGGTGTCCTACATTGATGACATCTTGGTTCATACCAAAACGTGGGAGGAACACCTACACGCGTTACAGACCGTTTTAGCTCGGTTAATGGAAGCCAAACTCGCGGCGAAACCTAGCAAAACCTTCGTAGGTTATTCGAACCTAGAATTTCTAGGACATCAGGTAGGAGCAGGACGCTTAGCCACCAATCCTGATTTTCTAAAAAAGATCCAGGGAACAGAAAGACCAGGTACTAAGAAGGCATTAAGAGCATTTCTGGGTCTGACGGGCTACTATAGGCGATTTGTCCCATACTATGCGGAAGTAGCCGCACCGCTAACTGACCTAACGCGTAAAGGACAGCCCAACAGACTGGTCTGGGGAGACCCACAGGAAAACGCATATAGGGCGTTAAAACGCAGCCTGGCTAATCCCCCAATATTGATGCTGCCAGATTTTGATAAACCCTTCGTAGTGCGATGCGATGCGTCAGATGTAGGACTAGGCAGCATTTTACTTCAGGAGCATCAGGGACTCTTACATCCGGTCGCATATGCTAACCGGAAGTTGTTGCCCAGAGAACAAAATTATTCGACAATCGAACGAGAATGCTTAGCAATAGTGTACTCAGTTCAAAAGTTTGATGTGTACCTAGCGGGCAGAAAATTTACTGTCCAGACCGACCATAAGCCCTTGAGCTGTATTGAAACTTCAAAGTGTCATAACAAAAGAGTTCTTCGATGGACTCTTGTGCTGCAAGAGTACAGGTTTGACATTGAGCCAGTCAAAGGTCAGCTGAACTGTGGTTGCGATTTTTTTAGTAGAGTTTCTGGTAGTTTAACCTAGAATTTAGACCATAGTTCAACTTTGAGTTGCTTATTAGATAAAAACATAATTACTGTGTAATTATGGTATTTATTTAAAGGGGGAAGTATGTCACAGAAGGTCTGTGACAGCCTCATGGCCTGTGGTTGCCTGAAGTATTTGTAGCGGAATTTAGTTTCATTACACGATATCTCTGCCAGAAAGGTCGAGGTGATTTATTTTTTTTTACAGGGACACCTGATTTTGAGAGCGTAGCCTTAAACCAATCAGAGAGGGTTATGACTGTGAAAGTTAATTTATATTCATGAGTGTCATGAATTAATTAGGTAACCCAGGAAGTAAGGTTTTTTCTGCTGAGTGGGGGCAGAGTCGAGATTGCGGCCGAGGGGAGTCGTTCGAGAAAGGCTCCTTAGGCCATCTCATGTGTCGCAGACCGTCGGATGGTTGAGATGTGTACCCCGTACGACGGTTCCTCTAGGTCCAGCTAAAAGCCAAGTTTGTGGGGAAGCTGGCAACGTATGTCCAAGTTCGGCTGTGAACGAACAGACCGGCGTGAGTATCTTAAGACGTGTCTACTGTGTTCCCATGAAACGTTATGGTCGTCACGCATCGATGATCAAGACTTTGTATGAGCTGTACTCGACAAACTCCTAAAACAGCTCGGTGTTGTGAGCGCTTACAGAAAGTAACCTGTGTGATGTGAACTTGTTTTATTTCTTTACCGGGGACTGCCCACTTGTGGTTGTACGCTATGCGGCGTATGGTGATTTTGTTATGTGACCAAGATGAACATTGGCGGCTTCTTAACGTTGTACCTGCGGCGTCGGATCAAGGGATTTCTGGATTCCTGACCCACGGGACTCATTCACCTTCGGACTTTTACCATATTTTTTTATCGTGCTACACTTGTTAATGAATCCCAGTGTACGGGAATGTGTTTGTATTAATTTGTTACTGCAAAAGGGTTAAATGCAGGTTAAAAGATCTTAAGTGTAGGTGAGTCCACACATCTGTTATAACTGTTTATCTGTAAATGTCTCGTAATCAAAGTCTTAAATGTTTTACACTGCGTTTATGGGATTTTTGAGAGGCTGATTTGAGTGAATTTGAGTGAAGCAAGTCGAGAGCACGACCCACTGACGCCCGTACGAGTACAAATTAATCCCTTTAAAAGAACACAGGTCTGTCACTACCCCTTTCGTGTGACATTATTGGTGCCCAGAGCCGGGGATTTGTACTCTGTACTTTCAGATTAAATGCTAGTTTCTTACCTGTGCTCACGTTTCACTTGCTTATCTCAAACACGCTCAGTCGGTTTATCGTTGTAAATGATGGTGGTTATAATGTGTAATTACATTAGTTCTGTATCATTTACGGGTAACTAGTATAACTTGACAGGCTCTAAAATCCTAAGTTATTGGGGACCTACACTTAACAGTTTTGCTTACCTGGATCCTGCAGCACGAGGTGAGTTGCCCCCCCCCCCCCCGTCTTTTGTCTAGAGGTAATACACTGCTGACATATTGCAAGGTATTCTCGTTTCGCTCGCCGTTTTTTCTCGGGTTCCTGTTCAGTAACCGTGTATACTAGCTTGATTCGGTTTATTACTGAGTATTGTCGTGATTGCGTTGTATTTAGGCTTCGTTCACACCCCGCGAGTTGTCTTCGGGATCATAAGTGCGTAGTGCGTAACAGTGTGGTGGTGTTGACGGTTTAGGGACTTTATTTCGGACCAGTCGTCCGTCGGTTTGTCGGTGTTGTGACACGGATGGTTTCGTGTTGAATAAAACTGTTAAGCTTGTGTCGCGGTGACACTCGGGTATAAATAGGGTGACTTGTGTTGCGGTTTCCGCGTTTGTAACCTATTGATTCGCGTGATGTTGGTAATCACTATGGATCTGTTGAAAGATGCCATAGAATGCGGTAGAGCATTTGGTTATATGGGAGATAAGCTACAGCAGTTTGCTCATGAGCAGGTCGCGTTAGCTAGAGAGCGTGAATCACAGGAACGGGACGCCCGCGCAAAGGAGCGTGAAGAAGCGGCTAAGTCTCGCGAACACGAGTTAGAGCTAGCGAAAGAGAGAGAGCGCGAGCGTGATCATGAGCTGGAGTTAGCGAGGATAGGGAATCGCGGTCGCCAGGATGCGGCAGGCGAAGCTGCTCGTGTCCAGTTTCAAAAGGTGAAGCTGCCTCCTTTTGATGAGTCAGTTGA
This sequence comes from Sipunculus nudus, assembly GCA_026874595.1. NCBI lineage: Eukaryota > Metazoa > Annelida > Sipuncula > Golfingiida > Sipunculidae > Sipunculus > Sipunculus nudus. The sequence goes on along the minus strand of CM049322.1, from coordinate 43,735,604 downwards.
TAGGATCGACGTGTATCTCGATAGATTCGAGAGGCTGGCTACTAGCCAGGAATTTCCACGTGCGAAATGGGCGTTTCAGCTTAGCACCTTGTTGGAGGGTAAAGCCCTTAACATTTTTTCTTTATTGTCGGCGGAGGATGCGTCGTGTTATGATAGTTTAAAAGCAGCCCTTCTAAAAGGATTTCGAATGACAGAGGATGGGTATCGGCATTTATTTCGTTCGAGTTTACCCGGGAAAGGCGAGACGCCTAGTCAGTTTGCCGTCAAACTGAGCGGTTTTCTTGATAACTGGATCAAGTTATCAGGCGTGGAAAAGAGCTTCGATGCTCTGAGAGATTTGATGCTTCGTGAGCAGTTCGTCAACTGCTGCAGCGAAGATTTAGTAGTCTTCCTTAAAGAAAAGAAATGCAAGTCTGTTAATGACGTGGCCGATTTGGCAGAGCGCTATACTGATGCACACGGGATGCATAGGTTTACACAGCGCAGAAATCATGCGAGTAAGACAAACTCAGCCCCGGTTCAGTCAAAACGGGACCAACCGCAGGGGTCACAGATCCGGAAGAACGGAACTCCTACGCGAAATCCGATGAGGTGTTTTAGATGTAATGAAGTTGGTCACCGGATGGCCGAATGTCGGAAGCCTGTTGCGGAACAGTCTCGTAACACGGAACAGTCTCGTAAAACGGTAATGCATGCTATGACGCATGATCTAAATGTCGCTGCGAATAAGGATCAACCGGTAGTTGAGAACGCGGATACAGACACCGGTTGTGCGGAATCCCAGGAGCAGTTCATGGGAGGCGTTACGCGGATCGGCGATGAACATGTGTTGCCGATTTCCCATGGGATCGTCAACGGTTGTCCCAATATTACTGCTCTGCGTGATACCGGGTGTACGTGCGTTGTCGTGCGTAAGGCTTATGTGCCAGATAGTCAGTACACGGGTGGGCAAGTTAGCTGTCGGTTGGTGAACGGTGCACAGGAGACGTACCCAGTAGCCGTTATTAGTGTTGAGTGTCCATTTTTCTCCGGGAGGACCGAAGCCGTGGTGATAGATAATTTGACCTACGATGTAATCATAGGTAACGTGAGCGGTGTCGCGGATAGCGTGGTGGAAGTAAAAGCTTGTCTGAATCCCCCCAACGAGGATGCTGTGCGTTCTCAGATAGAAACACAATCGGCTCCGGAGATAACCGCAGTGGAGACAAGGGCGGCTAAACGTAGGCGTTAACAGAAGCCACGTGAATTAAAGGTCTCTGAAGCAGTGATAGACATTGGTCCGATTGAATTCGCGCAAGCTCAGAGGAGTGATCCGATGTTGTCCACGTATTGGAAGGAAGCCGATGGCACAGGTTCAGGCCATAGCTCTTTCCATATTAGTAACGGATATCTTGTGCTGGACGTGTACAAGAAAGGCGTAGGAAAGGTGGGTACTCAGGTTGTTGTACCAACCGATCTGAGAAAACATGTCTTATCAGTGGGACACGAGTCCCTCATGACTGGTCACCAGGGCATGGATCGCACGTATGATCGGATACGTAGCCAGTTCTGGTGGAAGGGGATGTATAGAGACGTAGCCGAATTTTGCCGAACGTGCGACATATGTCAGCGGACTATCCCCAAAGGCAGAGTCGGAACCGTTCCTCCAGGAAAGATGCCTTTGATCCAGGAACCATTCTACCGTATCGCCGCTGACCTGATCGGACCTATTCTTCCGGTTTCCGAGTCAAACAATCGGTATATTCTTACGATAATGGACTATGCTACTCGCTGGCCCGAAGCTGTGCCCCTACGGAACATAGATACCGTTACCGTAGCAGAGGCCCTGGTAGATATCTACTCAAGGGTAGGTGTACCGGCTGAAATTCTAACAGACATGGGAAGCCAGTTCACTTCCGAACTTATGCAGGAAGTGGGTAGGCTATTGTCGGTTAAGCAATTGACCACCACCCCTTACCATCCGATGTGTAATGGGATGGTGGAGCGTTTTAATGGAACGCTCAAACTGATGTTAAACCGCCTGTGTAGGGAGCGACCCAGGGACTGGGATCGTTACATTAATGCGGTACTGTTCGCGTACCGAGAGGTTCCTCAAGAGAGTACGGGATTCTCTCCCTTTGAACTACTCTATGGTCGGCCTATCAGGGGTCCTATTAAGATTTTGCGGGAACTGTGGACCAAGGAAGGAACAAACTCGGAAGTTAGGACGACGTATCAGTACGTGCTTGATTTAAAAGACAGGCTCTCCGATACTTGTGCGATCGCACGTGATGCGTTAGAGAAATCGGCGGGTCGGAATAAACGTCTGTACGACAGAGGCAAACGAGTAAGGACCCTGGAAATCGGTGACCAGGTCCTGGTTCTGTTACCTACAGACCATAATAAGCTAATGGTCCAATGGAGAGGCCCATACCCCGTGGTAGGAAAGGTCGGTGACGTAGACTATAGGGTTAAAGTGCGAGGCAAAACTAAGACGTACCACGTAAATCTCCTTAAACAGTATCACGCGAAGCCGGATACCCAGCACCTGTTAGCCTCTGTGTGCGCCGAACCCCTCATCGAGGAGGGATCCCCAGTGACGGAGTCTGAGAATCCGAAACGCGAATTGGTAGAGGCAGGTGCCACCGAATGCGTCGAAACAATGCCTTGCACCAAACAAACTCAGACGGTAAGTGATGTACACGTCAGTGATAGGCTCACTGACAAACAGTCCTCGGAAGTGCGTGAGATCTTAGATCAGTATCACACTGTTTTCACGGACGTGCCGAAATGCACTGACATAGCGCAATGTGAAATTCACCTGACGTCTGAAGCGCCTGTTCGGACGAAACCGTACCCGATTCCGCAAGCCGCACGAGAGACGATGCGCCGCGAAATTAGTGACATGTTGGAACTCGGCATCATTGAAAGGTCGAATTCGAAACATGCAGCTCCATGTATCATGTTAACAAAGCCGGATGGGAAAATCCGGTTTGTCATTGACTTCCGCAAGATAAATAAATGTGTCATATTTGACCCGGAACCCATGCCAAACCCCGAGACGCTATTCTCAGATTTGGCCGGTAGCAAGTATTTCACGAAAATTGACTTGACAAAGGGGTATTGGCAAATCCCGATATCCCCAGGTTCACGCGATAAGACGGCATTCGTAACACCGGACGGTCATTATCAGTTCCGTGTCCTTCCGTTTGGGTTAGTGACAGCTGGGGCCGTATTTACAAGAATGATGCGGAAGGTCTTGGCAGGGGTCCCAAATGTGGTGTCCTACATTGATGACATCTTGGTTCATACCAAAACGTGGGAGGAACACCTACACGCGTTACAGACCGTTTTAGCTCGGTTAATGGAAGCCAAACTCGCGGCGAAACCTAGCAAAACCTTCGTAGGTTATTCGAACCTAGAATTTCTAGGACATCAGGTAGGAGCAGGACGCTTAGCCACCAATCCTGATTTTCTAAAAAAGATCCAGGGAACAGAAAGACCAGGTACTAAGAAGGCATTAAGAGCATTTCTGGGTCTGACGGGCTACTATAGGCGATTTGTCCCATACTATGCGGAAGTAGCCGCACCGCTAACTGACCTAACGCGTAAAGGACAGCCCAACAGACTGGTTTGGGGAGACCCACAGGAAAACGCATATAGGGCGTTAAAACGCAGCCTGGCTAATCCCCCAATATTGATGCTGCCAGATTTTGATAAACCCTTCGTAGTGCGATGCGATGCGTCAGATGTAGGACTAGGCAGCATTTTACTTCAGGAGCATCAGGGACTCTTACATCCGGTCGCATATGCTAACCGGAAGTTGTTGCCCAGAGAACAAAATTATTCGACAATCGAACGAGAATGCTTAGCAATAGTGTACTCAGTTCAAAAGTTTGATGTGTACCTAGCGGGCAGAAAATTTACTGTCCAGACCGACCATAAGCCCTTGAGCTGTATTGAAACTTCAAAGTGTCATAACAAAAGAGTTCTTCGATGGACTCTTGTGCTGCAAGAGTACAGGTTTGACATTGAGCCAGTCAAAGGTCAGCTGAACTGTGGTTGCGATTTTTTTAGTAGAGTTTCTGGTAGTTTAACCTAGAATTTAGACCATAGTTCAACTTTGAGTTGCTTATTAGATAAAAACATAATTACTGTGTAATTATGGTATTTATTTAAAGGGGGAAGTATGTCACAGAAGGTCTGTGACAGCCTCATGGCCTGTGGTTGCCTGAAGTATTTGTAGCGGAATTTAGTTTCATTACACGATATCTCTGCCAGAAAGGTCGAGGTGATTTATTTTTTTTACAGGGACACCTGATTTTGAGAGCGTAGCCTTAAACCAATCAGAGAGGGTAATGACTGTGAAAGTTAATTTATATTCATGAGTGTCATGAATTAATTAGGTAACCCAGGAAGTAAGGTTTTTTCTGCTGAGTGGGGGCAGAGTCGAGATTGCGGCCGAGGGGAGTCGTTCGAGAAAGGCTCCTTAGGCCATCTCATGTGTCGCAGACCGTCGGATGGTTGAGATGTGTACCCCGTACGACGGTTCCTCTAGGTCCAGCTAAAAGCCAAGTTTGTGGGGAAGCTGGCAACGTATGTCCAAGTTCGGCTGTGAACGAACAGACCGGCGTGAGTATCTTAAGACGTGTCTACTGTGTTCCCATGAAACGTTATGGTCGTCACGCATCGATGATCAAGACTTTGTATGAGCTGTACTCGACAAACTCCTAAAACAGCTCGGTGTTGTGAGCGCTTACAGAAAGTAACCTGTGTGATGTGAACTTGTTTTATTTCTTTACCGGGGACTGCCCACTTGTGGTTGTACGCTATGCGGCGTATGGTGATTTTGTTATGTGACCAAGATGAACATTGGCGGCTTCTAAACGTTGTACCTGCGGCGTCGGATCAAGGGATTTCTGGATTCCTGACCCACGGGACTCATTCACCTTCGGACTTTTACCATATTTTTTTACCGTGCTACACTTGTTAATGAATCCCAGTGTACGGGAATGTGTTTGCATTAATTTGTTACTGCAAAAGGGTTAAATGCAGGTTAAAAGATCTTAAGTGTAGGTGAATCCACACATCTGTTATAACTGTTTATCTGTAAATGTCTCGTAATCAAAGTCTTAAATGTTTCACACTGCGTTTATGGGATTTTTGAGAGGCTGATTTGAGTGAATTTGAGTGAAGCAAGTCGAGAGCACGACCCACTGACGCCCGTACGAGTACAAATTAATCCCTTTAAAAGAACACAGGTCTGTCACTACCCCTTTCGTGTGACAGGGTTAACAGCGGCTTAAATGTTACATGTTCTTTTGTTTATTGTTATAGCTAGTGCGCGTAGTTAATGTCCCAAGTTTTCGTGGACATGTTAGTCAGTTGGTTCTCGAGCCGGGGCGAATAAAACCTCAATAAACCGATGCTGGAGTTCATTATCAGTTGGAATAAGAACACCACTACAAACTTTATTACATTAGTGACCGTGTCGAGAAACCACTATTGTAATAACGGTCACTATTGTAATAAAAACTAGCGGCCATCTTTATTTCACCATTAAAGAAATAATTCTATCGTCGTTCATCTTGAAATGCCACCATTTTGTTTTAAATTTGAGTTCAATTCTAAAATGCTGCAGAATTGTAGTATTCCAAACTTTATAATCACTCTTACATTATGAATTATAGCAATCGGCTATTTTTTATTACAATACTGAACGTTATTACAATAATGACCGTGTCGAGCAACCACTATTGTAATTACGGTCACTATTGTAATAAAAAATAGCCGATACTTTCATCTCACCACTGAAGAAATAATTTCCCTTATATTTCATCTTGAAATGCCTCCATCTTTTTATATTTGTGTTCAAGTGTAAAATGCTGGAGAATTATAGTATTCTAAACGTTGTAATCCATCCGTACTTAATTAATTATACTATAACGAAATTTATTACAATAGTGTACGTTATTACAATAGTGACCGTGTCGAGCAACCACTATTGTAATAACTGTCACTAATGTAATAAAAAATAGCCGCCACTTTTACCTCACCACTGAAGAATTAATTTCCCTCACCGTTTATCTTCAAATGCCACCATCGTTTTATATGTCTGTTGAAGTGTAAAAAGCTGGGAAATTAGGCCAAAATAAAAAAAGTATGGTTCTCAGGTCATCAATATTCGAACTCGAATTAGCCCTTGATGAGGAAAATCAATGCTGCAAGTTTGGTGGCTGTAACTGAAACTCTTTTTGAGTTTTTGCGTTAAAATCATTTCAGCATTATCACCGCTGTGAGCTTGAAAAATGGGCCAAGATCATCTATGTTCGAAATTGACTTAGCCATTGATTAGGTGCATCAAAGCTGCATATTTGGTGACTGTACCTGAAGATCTTTTCCAGTTATTGTGTTAACATCTTTAGCATTTTCGACACTATGATCTTACAAATGTGTCAAGGTCATCCATGGCTTAGTCCTTGATAAGATGCATCAATGCTGCATGTTTGGTGGCTGTACTTCATATTCTTTTTGAGATTTTTCCGTTAACATCTTATCTGTGACGGACGGACGGCACGACGAACGGATGCTGACCATTTCTATGGAGGTGGCAGGGGATAATAATAACCCAATCATAGGGGGCGTAGCCAAGTAGGCCCACAGGGCAACGCCCCAACCCACGATCCTCCCTTATGGTACTACCAGTTATCCCGGGATTTCACTTTGTCTAATCATAAAATTCCTGTGCTTGCATGGCACTGATGTCAGTTCACATGCAGATACACTGAGCTACATATTTAGGATGAAATATCGGAGTTTGCCAGGATACATCCAAGGAAACTTTAACCCCATAACTTATAAGACGGCTGAGGTGTCTGTGAAACATGTACGCATTGCAAATGCTGTAATAGTATCCGCCAAAACAGAGTTTTCGGATACTATGTTTTCAGCCGGATCCCGCCGCCGCCGCCGCCGCGTAGGTGTCCGGAATTTTACGAAACCCGGGATTATGTTCGGGTCATATGTGAACTGCTGCGCCCCGATTTTGTTTTGACCTCTGGCCTTTCCTTTGCGCTCTGCGTCCATCCGTGCGTCTGTTATGACACATTAACCCACATATCTCGGGAACCGTTTGACCGATCCGGAAAACATTTTTGCACAAATGTAGCCCTTGGAAAGCTTTATAACATACATAAAAATGGTGGCGCAACCTGCATCCATTTTTGCACGGTGTCCATCTGTTCATCTGCCTTAGGATAAAATCACTCATATCTCTACATGGTTGGACTTATCCAACTAAAATTTTGCATGTGTATACATCCTGGACAGCTTTCTTGATTTTATGACAGGTGGCGCCACCTACATTCACGTTTACGCTGCAGACATCCAAGCTCATATCTCGGGAACCATTTGACCGATTAGGCCAAAACTTTGCATGTGTATAGATCTCACATAGCTCTTTAACATATGCAAAACTGGTGGCGCCACCTGCAACCATTTTTGCACAGCTTCCGTCTGTTTGTCTGCTGTGGGATAAAATCAATCATATCTCTGCACTGATTTGACTTATCTGCCTAAAATTTTGCAGGATTATACATCTTGGATAGCTTTCTGGATTTTGTGGCGGGGGGCGCCACCTACATTTATGTTAACGCTGCAGACATCCAGGCTTATATCTCGGGAACCGTTTGACCGATTTGGCCAAAATTTTGCATGTATATAGACCTCACATAGCTCTTTATCAAAACTGGTGGCGCCACTGGCAACAATTTTTGCACAGGGTCCCTCTGTTTGTGTGCCGTGGGATAAAATTATCTTATCTCGGCAGTGGTTTGACTTTTTGCATTTGTATACAACTTTGATAGCTTTCTGGATTTTGTGGTAGGTGGCACAACCTACATACACATTTCAGCTGCAGACATCCATGCTAATATGCAACACACCTCACTCTATTTCCCCTTGTAATCAATCCATGCCTCACTTCACCCGTCCCATTCTGATTTCGGCGGATACACGTAGTTGCTTGTCGACTACCCGTATTCTAGTTAATATATTATCGATAACGTTACACAGCATATATATTAAAATATATTTTTTTATTTATTTATCTTGCACGATAGTTCTAATTGTATATATATATATAATATATATATATATATAATATATATATATATATATATATATATTATATCTATATATGTTATGGTACAAATGGCAATCTGGTTGATAGTAAAGATTGCGATTGGGATTTGTACCAGTAAAAGTTCCTAACTGCTATCTGTACTGGTACAATTGGCAAGAGTACCAGATACCTCAAACGCAGTTAAACAAAACAAGGTTGAAACCAACCTGGCGGCAATTTTCACATTTACATTTTTACAATGTCTGTCATACGGGAGTGAGAAAGTAACAAATAAAAGTAATTTCTTGTAATATAAATATAATATAAATAAAATCATTTAATAATTGTTAGGATAAATAAAGACGTATCTGTGTTCACATGGTGACATTTTAAATGACATTAGATAAAACTCGAGTGCACTGGATGTTTGGATGTCTATATACATACTAGTTTGAAGCAGCACATGTTGGTCATTTAAAATCATTCGCGCATTTATCAGCAGCTTGCTTCACAGTATCACGTGATCTCATCAAGCACTGGACCCTTGTCAACCATGAAAACACTTTGGTTTCCAGGTGTTTTTATCGAGCCGCTTATAAACACCGGGTGTTTTTACTTCTCATGTTATTGGGGCTGATGAATTTATGAATAAACGGAAGGGCATTATAAGACCTATTAGACCTCGAATCCCCGATGAATTATTTAACAGCAAATACATATGGTCAAAATCAGTACTGACCCCTGTTAATAATGCTTGAAATACGTGTATGTATATTAAATATTTTTTTTAAGTTCATTTACACAAATTTGAAACTATTACAATGTATTGATATTAATTTTGAAAGAATTATACTAATTTTTTACGGTATTCGCTATGACCATTATTGTGTTATATGTTTAATTACGTTTTTGTTTAATTAATTTATACCTTTAAAAGGGCACGGTAGGTGGCGTCACCTGTCTTGTTGACGAGAAAACTCTCCAAAATAGATGTACATGCCAAATTGCATACGAACACATTGAACCACTCCTGAGATATGAGCAATTTTCACCTAAAGCATATGTATGGATTGACGCCACACGAAAACAATTGCAGATGGCGCCACCATTCTTGTATATAAGATGGAGGAATCCCAGGTCAATGAACATGAACAATTTCATTCCAATCTGGCCATAATTTGTTTTACTTTTAATGCTTACAGTACAGTAAAGTGGCATTGATGGGATATTATACGGCACGAAAACAAGAAAAGGACAGAAGATGGCGCCAATAATCTTCCGCAGAAAGACAAAACTATTCAAAATCTTCGGTCAACTTGATTTTTGGACCATTCCATTCATCACGTATCGAGATATTTATGATTTTACATGATTGTCGCCTTATATGGCAATACTCAAGGTCAAAGCCACTCTCATAGGAAATGTCATGACCCCATTTTAAATTGGCTCCGTCTTTTCAGCATCATCCCATAACCCATATCTATGTATATATATATATATATATATATATATATATATATATATATATATATATATATAACATAATAGAAATCTTTCCATTTGTTTTTTACACATAATCCTAACAGCACGAAAACAAGAAAAGGATAATAGGTGGCGCCACAAGTTTCCGGTATATGACCACCATCCAAGATCTTCGGTCAACTTGATTTTTGAGCAATCCATGCAAGATGTTTAGAGATATTTAAGAATGAGTTTAATTTTCCCCGAAAAATGGACCTGTTCAAGGTCAAGGTCACTCTCCTAGTAAATGTCATGACCCCATTTTAAATAGGCTCCGTCTTTTCAGCAATATCTATGCACATGTCAAGTTTGATAAAGATCCGGGAAATATTTTTATCTTGCTTGAAATAAATCTCTGCGGCGGCGGCGAAGGCCGAGGCGGCGCGACCGTGCCTAAGCCAAAGTATCCCCACTTTTACGCTCTTTACACAGCGCTTTACCTATAGGGCCACTACCCATAACGTAAGGCGCTGTTTGTTATGACCTCGTATCCTGAATTGCTACACCAGAGGGGAGCACTGTATTTTTGTCCCATCAGATGAGACCTTGTGCTGGAAGACAAAGCCAAGCGAGGAATAAACGGAGCCAATCATGTTTATTTCGTTTTGAGTGACAGCTCATCGCCCCGCGTAACCGTCTGAACAGGCCACAGGCTCATAGGGAATTGCCCCTGACGTGGTTTGCTAAGGGCCTTGGGCACATAGGATGCTCGGCCGGTGAGATGTAATTCAAACGAAACGTAACAACAAAGGCTTGGACTTCCGGTCTATGGCTCGGGTCAGGTAGACGTGTTTTTTTTTAAGCTCCAGGAGTGCTGCAGAGAATATTGGAAATTACGTACTGCTTGCGGACTAAAAACTCTGGAATATCAAAGAAATAATGCCACCAAAGAATCCCAAGCAGGGAAAGAATACAATAGAGGCCTACACAGTAAGAAAACACAGCCAAGCTTCGACGGAACAAAGCGAAATGAGTGCCACGGAGAGGCATGGCGAGGAAGCCTCGCATGACGGACTGGAACACAAACAATATGAAGACATAATGGGTGCTATAAAGGGACTTCAAACACAGATAAGTGAAACTCGTACCACTATTATTGAGGAAATTTCTAACAAGTTTGATAACAAAATAAAAGAAATAGAGACTAGCTTGAATAATGCACATGAAGAAATGGAGGACTTGAAAACAGAAAACAAAAGATTACACGAGTTGATACTGAATGAAAGACAAGCACGAGAAAAGTTAGAGAGCAAACTAGATGAAATAAAACTGGAGATGTTGCAGATTCAGCGGTATAACAGAGAGTTTAACATCAGAGTCAGTGGTATCAGAGAAGACAGAAATGAAAATGTTCGAGAGAAACTGGTAACGTTTATACAGGAAAACAACTTGATGCCGGGGTAAAACAGACCTGAGATTGACCAAACCATTGAATACACACACAGAACGGGAATGAAACGGGCGGACAAACCCAGACAAATAATAGCTCGGCTTTTCAGCAGGGAGGTTAGGAACCAGCTGGTTGTTAATGCCGGGGTTAAACAGACCTGAGATTGACCAAACCATTGAATACACACACAGAACGGGAATGAAACGGGCGGACAAACCCAGACAAATAATAGCTCTGCTTTTCAGCAGGGAGGTTAGGAACCAGCTGGTTGTTAAGGGAAAGCGTAGAGGAGAAAATGGGAGGAATGTGATCAAAGAGGATTTTACCAAAGAAGATTTTGAAAGAAGAAAGCTAGCTTTGCCACGAATGCGAGAGGAACACTCGGCGGGGCGTAAAGTCAGGTTCTTCCGAGGCCAGCTAATTGTCGAGGGACAGGTTGTTTAAATTTAGCTGACTGTTATTGTACTGCATACATCAAAAGACTGATGAATGTGAAAAGTGACTTTGTGAATATGATTTGATATGCTAATTTCAGGCATTGGAATACTAAAGGCTTGTTCAGGGTGAGTAGTCAAGTGTTGAAACCTGTGGTTTTCAGTCTGACACGTGGTGTCAAGATTAACCGATCTCTAAAGTAGGTCAACGTTTTTATTTAAGTGAGGTCTCAGGTGATGTTATTTTTTGTTTTGTTCTTTTTAATTTCTTGTATAGAAGGAATCAAAATAAAGAATTTTAATAGGCCTATTTAAAAAAAAAGCATATACCTTCAGATATATATATATATATATATATATATATATATATATATATATATATATATATATATATATAGTATAAGGCCATAAGGCCTAAAAAAAGGGAATTAAAGATTATACAGTGGCGACACCAAACTAGTTATAAATGAACCAGGAGAAATTGGGACTTTGAAGATTTGTTCGCTCTTGCGAGACTACTAGTCCCATGATGAGTAAGTCCCAAAAAAGCAGAGACTAAAGTGGGGATGAGAGACCTAATTTTATATTAACTGATTATCGCCTGAGGGAAACTTGGCACGTCAAGCATCACGGATGTCAGCAACTACGTACTACCCTAGTGCAGCAGGTAATGAAGCTGTACAAGAAGCTAGGGCTAAAACTACAAGTATTACCATAACATGTGCAGGTTAAAAAAAAAACTTTGGCTGAAACCTTACTTTTTACCACTTTAATATTAGTTTCATTCAATATTTAGTAATCCGTCGTCTTGCTAAGACCCTTGTGCTTGATCTGTTGCACGGACGGCGATGGTTCCAAAGATGGACTAAGAGGACGGAATCCCAGACTTTTAAATTGGAAATCTTTTATCTGTTCTATTTTATGATGATGGAAACTATGGACACTTTTCTGAACGGCAAAATGCTTAGCTTTTCAAGCATAGATGCAGGTTGAAATGTATTTTACAATTGATTGCTACAGCTAAAACTCTTAGATATATGCAAATGTATGAATATATAAGTTTACAACTAAGTAAATCATTATGGAGAGTACATATAGGTATATGTTGATACTGTTTTGTATTTCTCATAAAGACACTGTAGCTCTCTGCATATTTCCTCAAACTGCATTGTTATACTAGCTTTTAAAAGGTTGCTGAAGAATTTTAATTTTGGTATATTTTCTTGGTTAATATTTAATAAGGATTGTGAGGTATTTGAGGATAGCATAGCTTCTTTAAATTGGGAGTGCCTTTTTTGTAGGTACATGAGTAAATTAAAACATAATATGAATTTTAATTGATTTTATTTTCTATCTCTTTAATCCTAGCCACAAACAGTGATAGGGCTTTGGAAACAGGCAAATAAGAATCATATACAGAAACAGTAAATCTACAATAGATATTGGAAAGGTTGTGTGTCATATGGGGTATTATAGGGAGGTTTGTTGTTGAACCAAAAAAAAAAAACCCAACCTAAACAATCTACAAAAACCAACTTTTTTTAAAATTAATTTATTTATTTATTTTTTTATTTATTTATTTTTTTTTGGTTATCTTTTTTTTTTAATGGAAAAAAATATGTTTTACCAGTTGTGATTACAATTTTTACTGCAGTATGGATTATATAATATTTTATTCAATCACCAACTGCAGCTATTCTGGGACAAAGGTTTAAAAAAATCTGGAATTGTTTGTTTTAAGTCTTGCATTACCACAGTCAAGGAAATATATTTTACAGATAACATCCTTTCAATTTAATCTTGTAGCCAGTTCCCTAGAAAGGTGAATACAAAACTTCCAGAGCTGTATTATTAAGGAGATATACTGATCTGGTACACTATTCATTTGAATGCTGCATTGATGACAAGCATTTCCTGTAAAATGCATATGCACTGCAGTTAATACAAGGGTGTAATTTATTGAAGATATGCTGAATTATTTTATCAGTCCTAATTGATAGTATAATGGCTGAGTAGTTGTGCATAAATAAGTAATGTTGTATGCGGCAAACATTCCGCCTATAAACCTTAAATAAATAAAGAAGTCTGACAGTTTAATCTAATGTATGTTTTATAGGATTTTATGATTTCCATTCAGTGTTGTTTGATGATGGGACATCAAATGTAAGTATGCAAGCATATATGAGGGTATAGTACATGATCAGCCTGCACTGGCTAGTTGGAAATCTTGTTTGTTTTTGGTCATATCTTAATAACAATTAGTTCATTATATACTTTTATTACCTTCTGAAAAATACTTTTAAATATGTAATCTGTATTACAACATGTGCATAAGTATTACCAAATCTTTAGATATATTTGCATTAGTGTAAATATGCACAAGCATACTGTACTCACATGTAAGGCATTTTATGTTATTAAGGGGTACAGATGAAGGTATGTAGGTAAGCATATCCATTTTGGCACAACCAGAGGTATTTTGTTTGAAGGGGTAGATAGTATAAAGCACATTATCGTGAACCCTAGATCGGGTGTACATGCTTCATTATATATATGTTTTGACATGAGAATATTGATTCTTAAAGAAATGCATCTATATATAATAGATGCACTGATAGCATGGACACAGGTATCCAAGGTGAGATGCTACATCTTGGATATAGATAGGATCTTCATGATCCAAGTAATCTTCCTGTTGTTTATTTCTTTGACAGAACTGGAAAACAGGGAGAAAACATTTTTTTTTTCTTAGTTTTTATGTTGACAGGGGTATATTCACAATTTATTATGTTTGTTTCAAAGTTCCACATCATAAGTAGAAGTAAAGTTACTACTATTTCATGTTTAAGATATTGTGACTCTCAGATAAGATTAATAGCAAGTACAGAGACTGACTTTCAGAGTAATTAGCTTGAATGTTAGAGGACTTGGTAACCAACAGAAAAGAAGATCAGTATTTAGGTGGGCTAAAGTGAATAACTCTGATGTACTTTTTTTTACAAGAAACGCATAGCACCAAACAAACAGAGAGCCTGTGACAAAATGAATGGAATGGCAAAGCATATTTTATTCATGAGAATTCATCCAGTAAAGGATGTGCAATACTTTTTAAAAGAAATTTAGAAATGGAAGATATAGATGTACTCCGTACATCAATAGATGGAAGAATATTAATATTAAAAGCTAAAATTAAACAAGTTGAGTATAAATTAATAAATATATATGCGCCAAACAGATTCACAGAACAAAAAATATTTTATGAAAGACTATTTAATTTGGTTAAAAAATTTACTGATATCAGCGAAGAGATTCTGTTAGAAATTTTGAAAGAGATTAAACTGAATACACCAACCATACAAGAATTAGAAATACTTGATGAAATAATAAAAGTTGATGAATGTTATAATACTCTTAAAACCTTTGCTATGAATAAAAGTCCAGGTAATGATGGAATAACTTCTGAATTTTATAAAAAAATGTTGGCCACAATTTGGTGCATTAATGGTAGCTTCATTAAACAAGTCTTTTAGAGAAGGGGAATTAACTAGTTCACAAAAAACAGCCTATCATAACTTTAATTGATAAAAAGAAAGATAGAACACTATTAAAAATTTGGAGACCACTGTCATTGCTTAATGTAGATGATAAAATATTATCAAAAACCCTCTCACTTAGATTGAAGAAAGTTATGCCAAATATTATAAAAGGTAACCAGACTGGTTTCATCCAGGGAAGATATATAGGAGAAAACATTAGAACTCTCTTTGATATATTAACATATACCAAACAAAACAAAGTTCCAGGTATAATATTAGGAATTGATTTTGAGAAAGCTTTTGATTCATTAGAATGGAATTTTATGTTTTCTGTCCTTGACAAATTTAATCTTCCTTCTTCTTTTATTAAATGGGTAAAAATCTTATATAGAAATATTGAAAGTTGCACAATAAACAATGGCAACACTTCAGGTTATTTTAAAGTACTTAGAGGAGTGCGACAGGGAGATCCACTTTCACCATATTTATTTATATTAGCTGTGGAAATAATGGCGGAAAAAGTTAGACTTAAAGAAAAGATAGAAGGAATTAAAATTTCTAAGGAAAATATAAAACTTCTACAATATGCAGATGACACAGTTGGGATAACTAAGGATGTGAATTCGGCAAAACAATTTTTGAAGATGGTGCAAGAATTTGGAACTTATAGTGGGCTACAAATGAATAAAGATAAGTGTGAAGTGAAGTGGATAGGAAGTAACAGAGAGAACAAAAGAAAACCCTTGTGAATTCTGCCTAATAACCATGTTAAATTTTTAGGAATCTATATTTCATATAATAAAAAGGCAGCAGATGAAATAAACTGTTACACTAAATTAAAGGAGGCACAGCATACACTCAATACTAAGAAAGGAAGAAATCTGACTTTGAAAGGAAAAATTCAGATTGTTAAAACTTTTATTTTTTCAAAGTTCCAGTATTTAATTTCAAACGAGACTGCTCCACCTTACTTTTGTAAAAAAAATTAATAAGTTAATATTTTCTTTCATTTGGAGTGGAGGAAAAGAGAGAATTAAAAGATCAAGATTAATGCAGGATTTAGAGAAATGAGGGCTAAATGCCCCACATATTGAATCAATTATATTAACTTCAAGAATATCATGGATTAAAAGATACATTAAATCAGACAATCAAAACTGGAAAGCATTTTTTAATTATTATCTTAAACAGTATGTCCAAATATAGAAATTTTATTGAATAGTAATATGGATCCAAATGAAATAAATTAAAAATTCCTAGTTTTTATAAAGAAATACTGAGAAGTTCGTAATCCTGCGCACAAATTACTTTGAAGTGGTCCCTGTAAGACAACAAATAATATGGAATAATAAAATGTTAACATAATCTGCAGAACCTGTCTATTAGGAACGTTTTATAGATGCAGGCATCATTACAGGATCAGATTTATTTCTAAATAATTCTATTGTTCCTTTCAAGGAGGTATACCAGGAATAGATTTCTTGAAGTGGTATGCCCTTGTTTCCATGATAAGAAAAGAAAGTGTATGCAGGCAGGTTAACTCAGGAAATCCTCTGGACTTTTATGTTTACATAGATAAACTTGTACAGGTAATAGAGATCTCCAATAAGATAATATATTCTACTTTTAAAAACATGTTGTTAGAAAAAGGGCCCTATGTTCCAAAATTGCGTATATATTGTCCAGACTGTGATATTAATTTAGAAAGAATATATTCACTTCCTGTAAAAATTTTTATGGATGTCAGATCACAAGGATTTCAATATAAATTTCTGAACAATTGTTGGTTATGGAAATGGAAAATTAAAGATTCCAACCTATGTACTTTTTGTGATAGGGAACCGGAGACTTTATTACACTTATTTTGGGAATGTGATAAAGTAGCTGATCTCTGGTCAGGGTTAGAAGTATGGTGTCGGAAACAGAAGATAATATTTGACAAATGTTTATCAGTAATATTGTTTGGCGATTTTAATGCTTCAGTGAGTAGTATTTTAATAATTTTGCTGGCTAAACAATTCATAAACAACTGCAGAAATAACAAAGAATATCCAACTTTACAGAAGTTAAATTTTTTTATTTGGAGATATGTAAAAGTTGAATATTTTATTGCACAAAAAAAATAATAAAGTAGATAATTTTAGAAATAAATGGCATCCATACATTCAAGACAGAAATTTATTAGAATATATACTATAGTAGGACGTGCATTCATATACGAACATTTATATGTAGTATGTTTGTATGCAGATGTATGTATGTATATATATATATAGAGTGATATATCTATATATATGTATATTGTATATATATGTATATGCGAGTAGAGTTATACATTCATGAACACTTTGAGGATGTTGGTTAAAGCAATTTATTCTGCAAGTTGGAATAATATGTATTTTAGGGCAGGTCATGTTTAGGAGTCACACAGGAGCAATCCATTATTTGTATTTATTTAGTGGAATTGGTTTTTATATTACGGGGGTGGGATGGGGGTTAAAATGACTAATTTGAAGGTCAAAAGAATTTTGGTAATGGAGTTGTATTGCATAAGGTACTTTGTTTTCCAATGAGCGTTTGTATATTTTTTGTAATGTAACATTGCGGTATGAACATATATTATTGATTAATAATAATAATAAAAAAAAAAAAACAAAGGCTGCGTGCGCACCTCGCTTGCTTGTTTCAGTTCTGCAGAAAACAGATACATGGCTACGCTAACACAGTCATAATGTCATAATCCAATCGGTCGATGATGCGAGAATGCCGAGGGAGCAATTTAAATTCGACCGGAAACTCATCAAGCGGCGCTTGAAGCGCAGCAATGGGCGGAGCCAGGATGCCTGTCGAGTGTTTGTTTATTGGCATCTGATTGGCTTCTTGTCACATCATACGCACGTTTATTTCATCTGGTGTCTAAATATATCATAAACGGTCAGCTGGCAGCGTGAAAATCAGTTGCTTCTTTAGAATCGCAAGATTTCCGCTGCCTCGGGAGCGTACCCCACTTTGTCTGGGGATACAATAATATGAAACACGTTCCTTGTTTTACTCTTCTTTATGAGGCCTACAAAAATGTAAATATGTGTTTGAATGGTCTAGTTTTCTTGACGAGGTATACAACGTCATGAACCATATATATAGCGGAAGACATATATTTCTAGTTAATTGGTTCAGTTTAACAGCGTTGCTTTTCCCAAAATGTATTAATTTACATTAAATAACCCTTATATTAGCTTCATTATACATCTGTTAATTATAATTATGGTATAATTTCTAATTCAAGCTTCTAAATTCAAGCGTTTATTCAACCCTTGAAAAATACCCCATAAAAACATCGTTACCAGTCTTATGACATATACAATCAGCTCTGTACATATGTAAATTATAATGATGACCCGACATTTTTCAATCCCAGTCCCGATCCATGTCAAAGGCTGTCCCACGGAGGGGCCGCATTTTGTACCGAGCGACCCGTGACATGACGTCACAGTATGAGTGACCAAGGTATTCATGCAGTTGCGGCAAATTTTATGAGTGGAGCAATGAGTCTCTCTCTCTCTCTCTCTCTCTCTCTCTCTCTCTCTCTCTCTCTATATATATATATATATATATATATATATACTTTCTATAGACTAATTAATTTTTTAATCCGAGCTTTCAAGGCGCATATGATTCTTCATCACGTGGTGAGAGGAAACGGGTAGAGAGGTGTTTTTACATATCAGAGTAATAATGTATGGAGTCCATGGTGCAAGAAATATTTTGCACAAATATGAAATATAAGTGGAATTTCAGGATATAAGATAAGTAAAGAATTTTTTCTTCAGTTATGAGATAACAGAGGCGGCTATTTTTTATTACAATAGTGACCGTTATTACAATAGTGGTTGCTCGACACGGTCACTATTGTAATAACGTTTACTATTGTAATAAATTTCGTATTAGGTATAATTAATTAAGTAAGAATGGATTACAACGTTTAGAATACTATAATTCCCCAGCATATCACTCTAACACAAATATAAAAAGATGGTGGCATTTCAAGATATCCTATGAAGGATATTATTTCTTCAGTTGTGAAATAACAGTGGCGGCTATTTTTTATAACAATAGTGACCGATATTACAATAGTGGTTGCTCGACACGGTCACTATTGTAATAACGTTTACTATTGTAATAAATTTTGTTAAAGGTATTTTTAAATTAGTAAGGCTGGATTACAACGTTTGGAATACTATAATTCCCCAGCGTATCACACTTGAATACAAATATAAAAAGATGGTGGCATTTCAAGACATAATATGAAGAAAATTATTTCTTCAGTGATGAAATAACAGTGGCGGCTATTTTCTTTTATAACAATAGTGACCGTTATTACAATAGTGGTTGCTCGACACGGTCACTATTGTAATAACATTCACTATTGTAATAAATTTCGTTATAGGTATAATTAATTAAGTAAGGATGGATTACAACGTTTAGAATACTATAATTCCTCAGCATATCACACTTGAACACAAATAAAAAAAGATGGTGGCATTTCAAGACATACTATGAAGGAAATTATTTATTCAGTGATGAGATAACAGTGGCGGCTATATTTTTATTACAATAGTGACTGTTATTACAATAGTGGTTGCTCGACACGGTCCCTATTGTAATAACGTTCACTATTGTAATAAATTTCGTATTAGGTATAATTAATTAAGTAAGGATGGATTACAACGTTTGGATTACTATAATTCCCCCGTATTTCATACTTGAACACAAATATGAAAAGATGGTGGCATTTCAAGATAAAATACGAGGGAAATTATTTCTTAAGTTGTGAGATAAAAGTGGCGGCTATTTTTTATAACAATAGTGACCGATATTACAATAGTGGTTGCTCGACACGGTCACTATTGTAATAACGTTTACTATTGTAATAAATTTTGTTAAAGGTAAATTTAATTAAGTAAGGCTGGATTACAACGTTTGGAATACTATAATTCCCCAGCGTATCACACTTGAATACAAATATAAAAAGATGGTGGCATTTCAAGACATAATATGAAGGAAATTATTTCTTCAGTGATGAAATAATAGTGGCGGCTATTTTTTTTTATTACAATAGTGACCGTTATTACAATAGTGGTTGCTCGACACGGTCACTATTGTAATAACGTTCACTATTGTAATAAATTTCGTATTAGGTATAATTAATTAAGTAAGGATGGATTACAACGTTTGGAATACTATTATTCCCCAGCATTTTACACTTGAACAGAAATATGAAAAGATGGTGGCAGTTCAAGATAAAATACGAGGGAAATAATTTCTTCAGTTGTGAGATAAAAGTGGCGGCTGTTTTTTATTGCAATAGTTACCGTTATTACAAAAGTGGTTGCTCGACACGGTCACTTTTGTAATAACATTCACTATTGTAATAAATTTCGTTATAGGTATAATTATTTAAGTAAGGATGGATTACAACGTTTAGAATACTATAATTCCTCAGCATATCACACTTGAACACAAATAAAAAAAGATGGTGGCATTTCAAGACATACTATGAAGGAAATTATTTCTTCAGTGATGAGATAACAGTGGCGGCTATATTTTTATTACAATAGTGACCGTTATTACAATAGTGGTTGCTCGACACGGTCCCTATTGTAATAACGTTCACTATTGTAATAAATTTCGTATTAGGTATAATTAATTAAGTAAGGATGGATTACAACGTTTGGATTACTATAATTCCCCAGCATTTCACACTTGAACACAAATATGAAAAGATGGTGGCATTTCAAGATAAAATACGAGGAAAATTATTTCTTAAGTTGTGAGATAAAAGTGGCGGCTATTTTTTATAACAATAGTGACCGATATTACAATAGTGGTTGCTGGACACGGTCACTATTGTAATAACGTTTACTATTGTAATAAATTTTGTTAAAGGTAAATTTAAATAAGTAAGGCCGGATTACAACGTTTGGAATACTATGATTCCCCAGCGTATCACACTTGAATACAAATATAAAAAGATGGTGGCATTTCAAGACATAATATGAAGGAAATTATTTCTTCAGTGATGAAATAAAAGTGGCGGCTATTTTTTTATTACAATAGTGACCGTGATTACAATAGTGGTTGCTCGACACGGTCACTATTGTAGTAACGTTCACTATTGTAATAAATTTCGTATTAGGTATAATTAATTAAGGATGGATTACAACGTTTGGAATACTATTATTCCCCAGCATTTTACACTTGAACAGAAATATGAAAAGATGGTGGCATTTCAAGATAAAATACGAGGGAAATTATTTCTTCAGTTGTGAGATAAAAGTGGCGGGTGTTTTTTATTACAATAGTTACCGTTATTACAATAGTGGTTGCTCGACACGGTCACTATTGTAATAACGTTCACTATTGTAATAAATTTCACTATAGATATAATTAATTTAGTAAGGATGGATTACAACGTTTAGAATACTATAATTCCTCAGCGTATCACACTTGAACACAAATAAAAAGAGATGGTGGCATTTCAAGACATACTATGAAGAAAATTATTTCTTCAATGATGAGATAACAGTGGCGGCTATTTTTTATTACAATAGTGACCGTTATTACAATAGTGGTTGCTCGACACGGTCCCTATTGTAATAACGTTCACTTTTGTAATAAATTTCGTATTAGGTATAATTAATTAAGTAAGGATGGATTACAACGTTTGGATTACTATAATTCCCCAGCATTTTACACTTGAACAAAAATATGAAAAGATGGTGGCATTTCAAGATAAAATACGAGGGAAATAATTTCTTAAGTTGTGAGATAAAAGTGGCGGCTATTTTTTATAACAATAGTGACCGTTATTTCAAAAGTGGTTGCTTGACACGGTCACTATTTTAATAACGTTCACTATTGTAATAAATTTCGTTATAGGTATAATTAATTAAGTAAGAATGGATTACAACGTTTAGAATACTATTATTCCCCTGCATATCAGACTTGAACACAAATATAAAAGATTGTGGCATTTCAAGACATACTATGAAGAAATTATTTCTTCAGTGATGAGATAAAAGTGGCGGCTATATTTTTATTACAATAGTGACCGTTATTACAATAGTGGTTGCTCGACACGGTCACTATTGTAATAACGTTCACTATTGTTATAAATTTCGTTATAGGTATAATTAATTAAGTAAGGATGGATTACAACGTTTAGAATACTTTAATTCCCCAGCATATCACACTTGAACACAAATATGAAAAGATGGTGGCATTTCAAGATGGACTATGAGGGAAATATTTTTCAATTTTGAGATAAAAGTAGCGGCTATTTTTTATTACAATAGTGACCGTTATTACAAAGGTGGTTGCTCGACACGGTCACTATTGTTATAACGTTCACTATTGTAATAATTTTCGTAATTGCTATTATTAATGATGTAAGAGTGGATTATAAAGTTTGGAATACTACAATTCTGCAGCATTTAAGAATTGAACTCAAATTTAAAACAATGGTGGCATTTCAAGATGAACGACGATACAATTATTTCTTCAGTGGTGAAATAAAGGTGGCCGCTAGTCTTTATTACAATATTGACCGTTATTACAATAGTGGTTTCCCGACACGGACACTAATGTAATAAAATTCACTAGTGTATTAACATGTGAAATACAAACTGATGCGCTTTTGGGGAGACAGAGTATGAAATGTGTGTTTTTTTTTTCGGAAATGTCATTTGTTTGGAAGAATCTCGACAAATCTAGGAAAATTTTCCGCCTGCAACATCAACCACTATTGTAATAAAACATTATTACAATAGTGACCGTTTTTACAATAGTGGTTGCAACAGGGCTCATCTGTAAGTCGGGACCAAAAAAAGGTGGTCTTGGTCGTGGTAGCGGGGTGGTCGTGTTACTGAAGTTTTTTATATGACAAATCATATTAGAAATTTCTGGAACCAAGAAATGTGGTCGTGTTAGCGGGATGGTCGTCTTAACGGGGTGGTCGTCATGCGGGAGTTCATTGTATATAGTTATTCAGATGCGCGTGCACACACTCCAAGTGGTTTCCTTAGGTATGTGTATTTTTTAAAGATAAATCTGCATTTACTTATTTTAATGACTGTTATATGGATTAATAATGGGACAATATTTTGCCCAGTTTGTCGTGTTTTTCTGTCAACTTTTAACTAAAGGGTCTGCATTTTATCACTTTATCTATACATATTTATGTAGCACTTAATCAGAATAATTAATAAATGAATGATTGCCAGTCCCCTTTTTAACATAACAATTTTAAAGTTCTGCATTGCGAAAAAATAGGATTCATAGAGCCTTACAATATATATATATATATATATATATATATAAATATATATATATATATATACACATATCAACGCTTACTTGACATAACAACCATTAAACCTCATTTTTTACATAAACTGACTACGCACACTGCTCTTAGCTCTATACCATGAGTTCATGCTGCTTTACCTGGCCCTTAACAATTAACAGAAACTCTCAAAAGTAACATTTTCTACAGTTTCTACATTCATGTACATCCAAAAAATAGAGGCACCTACCTGTGTCAATAAGTTCAATACTTAAGTACAATTTCTCACAATATTGGCCTACCTTCAGGCCGATCATTTGACACCACACTTGTGTCATTCTTTACACACTGGTTGCCCCATGGCACAGTTTTTCGTATTTTTTTGTGTATACAGTCAGTCCTCGTTTAAGCGCTATTGAAAATTTTTCCAACTATCGCAGCGGCTACTAATATACAGGTTCGCCTTAAGACAACACATGTTTGAACCTTCGAGCGCTGAGGTCATTTTTCATGCCATTGATCTACACCGGTTCCCTATTTCCAGTCACTCAGGGCCATTTCCAACGCCATTTACAGCAATTCTATATTTCAAGCCGCTAAGGGCCATTTTTCATACCATCTAGGGCAAATTCACTTTAATATTTCTCAATTTATCTTGATATCTGCATCAAATATATACAACCAGCCGCTGAGTGCCCTTTCTGATACGCACTATAGTATACTGTACTCTATGACACTTAGCAAAATTCACATACCGTAGTATTTCCAGGAATCTGGAACTTCTGGACTGGGTGGTCTTCTTAATCTTCACTCTTCTAAATTTATGTACATAACTACTTTATGTTTGGCAGTTCATTTTTGAAAATTTGAAGAACAAAGATTGCCAAAAATGCAGGTTCGAATCACTGTTCGATCATATTTTAGATTTACAAGCTGGCAAACCCTCGCCAATGTAGGGTTTTTTCCCACAGATAATAGAAAATAACACAGAATTTTTGGTTTTCAATTACCAAATTGCCAAAATATGTGCCCTTGGTATATATACTGCCAGTCTTATAGTTAAACGTGATAAACAGGATGCTACAAGGGTCTCGGCAGGCCACTGAACTTGGCCTTATGTCGATTATCCTTTAGGCCCTTAACATGTCTAAATGACTAACCCTAGTGCTGACCAGACGTGGGCAAGTGGCCCACGTCTGCATCATTCAAGTGCACGCAGAAGAGTGAGGAAGTCTTACATTCCCGGCTATAGGCCAGCCTTCTTTACAATAGGGGTGGCCTATTAATGGATCAGCCCAATTGCTGATAGCTGACGGATAGTAGGCCTGATGTCTTACAACACCGCCATATTATTTCCAAGGAAACCGTGTGGACCCTATTGATAGGACCAGGCTAAAGAGCAGGACAGGGATCACTGGATGCATCTCGAGTGAAATATAAATGACAAATAGGTGGGTTGTAGTTAAGGGATGAGCATAAATAATGACCTATATTATGGAAAGGGTACGGTTGTTTTAGAACAACTAAAGAGAGAGCCAGAGGTCGGCCGACAGAGGGACCGATTTTCCTGGCTTTGGCAGTGGCCGGTGGCGGCACCTTGTTTCGTCGACGTGAACCGCATAATGACTTGAAATCAAGGTACAAATTGTTGCATTTTCTGGCTAATAATAGATAAAGCGAGAGAAAAGCGACCGGGAACTCAAAGAGAAATGACAAAAATCTCTGGTTGTATAGAACTATATATGGACATATTAAACATAAAAGAGAGCTAAAATGTATGTGTCGGTGTAACCTATAGATCAGGGCAGCATTATCCTAATGCCCAAAGGATGTTTTCCAACATATCCATTAGAGAAACAATCCTGTCCAGGAACATGCAAAATTCCAGAGAAGCATCTTTGAACACCAGTTTTCTTTGCCGGTTTCTGGCCCCCCATTCCGGACGATCTTTCCATTAAAAAATTCATAAAGAAGCTTTTATTTGCCGATGGGAGCCTTAATAATCCGATGGGTTACATTACTTTACTAGAACAGGTAAAGGCAAAGGGAGCATAAACAGACACATATAATACATTTGTATGCTCATTTGTAGAGCATTCCGTCAAACTCACACTCCATTTTAAAAATCCTGGATCTAAAACAAGAAGTGTCATTTAAACAGTAAAGTGCAGGGAGAATCATCGAAGACATTTCTATTTTTTATTTAAGCTTTAAAGAATTTTTGTAATCTATTAATGAGGAAAATAACGATTCTATTTTATTTATTTCTAATTAAGTTTTTTTTCTATTTCCACAGGAGAAAAAATTACAGACCTACTTTCCCTCGCAAGGGAATATCAGATGAAGACAGTTCTTGATATGTGTGAAAAACATCTGCTCACCAAACCGGCCTCAATAAAAAATCTATTGCTGGCAGAAGAATATAGTTTGCAAACTCTTAGGGCTTCATGTGTGAGGTTCGCTAAACAAACCCCAGTCACAAATTTGAAGCAGCAGCATGGTTTTGCACAATTCTTCACCGGTGCCCCAGCCGAAATTCTTCTTGATAAGCTTGAGCGGTATGAACCTATCATAGAAGCTGTGAAAAAGATAAAAGAAGAGACTATGCTGACAAGAAAATGTAACACTTGCGAGAAAGAAGAATGCGTACAATGTGGTGTTAAGAAAGATCCATGTGCCTGCGTCTACAGAGAAGAATCTGTCTATAATTCGTTTTATAAAAAACGTGTCCAAAAAAACGTAATCGACATGTACATGTGCCAAAGCTGCACATGTAGCCGTTTTCAATGTATTCATGACAAATTAAAGGCTTTAATCATAACTTAAATGGGAGAGATGGATATAGTTGGGGGAAAAACAAATTGAACATCCGGTGGAAGCCTGTGCGATGAATACCACACATGCATTTTGCAACTACATATTTTCAAGCTATCGAATTTGTACCGTCATGCCCTCCACATACACAATTCCTTGATGTTTTAGAGAATCATGAATGTTTAATCTTTTTTGACAATATATATGCTTGTTCGTTTAACTCGACGTTGGGATATATTTCATAAAAAGAGAATTGTGAGATATTAAAGCCAGCTATTCGCATACGTTTTCAATATAATTTGATCAATTTCTGGCCAACTCTGTGTACATATTAATAAACTCTAGGTAAGTCCTGTAAAGAAATTTCATATAACGTCCTGTTGTTCGTCTGACTTTCCACTATATGTCCTTAATGAATGTCTTTTTGAATTATTGTAGCGCCCCCACGCCCCAACAAACACGCTATAAACACGGGAATATTGACAAATCGAACAGCCTCTGTGCAGTGTTGCAGTGTTTTAACCTTAATGGGAACATGTGGGGTATAAATGACCCAAGCCATGTATTTATGTGTGTCGTTGTGGTAGTTTAAATAAAAATGTATCCTACAATAAATTGTTCAATTTGGTCCTTTATTTATTATGTACAGAGATTTCTTTACAGAGACTGAGCTATTGGTGTGGAAAAGGGTATGACAATTGACCTTTGTCTGACTTTAAAATAATTTTTTATTTATTTTTTTTTTCATTTATTTAACTTTTTTCATCGTTGACAATTGTCTTTGAAAAAATGTATTCCCCCGATAAATGTTTTTGTCTTGTTCCATTTACCTGTATATAACCGCAACAGATTTAAAGCTAATTACGAGGAAATTAGAACCAGTTTCATGTGAACTGATTAACTTGCCAATAGGGGCTATTGAAACTGTTGGCATATGAGTGACATATGATAAATATATAAATTATATGTATAGAAAATTAATTTTAATAATGTATCATAAAAAGCTGGAGAAAGAACCTTACCATATGGTAAAGGAGGCATGATAACACAAAGAAACAAAAATGATGTTCATTAAATGAAAAGTAATCTGTGTGGTAATACTAACGTTTGGAATGCAGCATCCACACTCAATCGATGGACTGATAATTAAGTTTCCTGGAAGAACTAGCAACAAATCCCTGGATTAAGCTCTCTAGCAGCATTGTATCCAAAACCGTTGATGAAGCTTCCTAGCAGCATTGTACCCAATCTAAAAATTAAGCTTCCTTGGAGCATTGTTCCCAATCTGAGGATTATGCATTCTGGCAGCATTAAAACCAAATCTGTTAGTAGTGCTATATATATTAAGTACCAAAAAGTCATTGATAAGTACCAAAACCATTAATAAGTCCCATTTTTGGTCATTAATAAGTACCAAAAAGTCATTGATAAGTACCAAAACCATTAATAAGTCCCATTTTTGGTCATTAATAAGTACCAAAAAGTCATTGATAAGTACCAAAACCATTAATAAGTACCATCCTTAGTACAGTCATTAATAAGTACCAAAAAGTCATTGATAAGTACCAAAACCATTAATAAGTACCATCCTTAGTACCGTCATTAATAAGTACCAAAAAGTCATCGATAAGTACCAAAACCATTAATAAGTGCCATCCTGAGTAGAGTCATTAATAAGTGCCAAAAAGTGATTAATTAATTGGGAGGAATGCGGACTGGGTGGGAGGGGTGGGAGGGGGCCCCCCTGGCGGTTGACCGGGTGGTGTTTAACGGCGGGCGAAAAAACTATAGCACCCTGGAGGGGAAGCACCCCCTCCCCCCACTAGGACTTTTCGGGAATTAAAGCACCCCCCTCTTCCTGGGACTTCTCTAAAATCTATAGCACCCTGGAGGGGAAGCACCCCCTCCCCCCACTGGGACTTTTCGGGAATTAAAGCACCCCCCTCTTCCTGGGACTTCTCTAAAATCTATAGCACCCTGGAGGGGAAGCACCCCCTCCCCCCACTGGGACTTTTCGGGAATTAAAGCACCCCCCTCTTCCTGGGACTTCTCTAAAATCTATAGCACCCTGGAGGGGAAGCACCCCCTCCCCCCACTGGGACTTTTCGGGAATTAAAGCACCCCCCTCTTCCTGGGACTTCTCTAAAATCTATAGCACCCTGGAGGGGAAGCACCCCCTCCCCCCACTGGGACTTTTCGGGAATTAAAGCACCCCCCTCTTCCTGGGACTTCTCTAAAATCTATAGCACCCTGGAGGGGAAGCACCCCCTCCCCCCACTGGGACTTTTCGGGAATTAAAGCACCCCCCTCTTCCTGGGACTTCTCTAAAATCTATAGCACCCTGGAGGGGAAGCACCCCCTCCCCCACTGGGACTTCTCGGGAATTAAAGCCCCCCCCCCTCTTCCTGGGACTTCTCTAAAATCTATAGCACCCTGGAGGGGAAGCACCCCCTCCCCCCACTGGGACTTTTCGGGAATTAAAGCACCCCCCTCTTCCTGGGACTTTTCTAAAATCTATAGCACCCTGGAGGGGAAGCACCCCCTCCCCCCACTGGGACTTTTCGGGAATTAAAGCACCCCCCTCTTCCTGGGACTTCTCTAAAATCTATAGCACCCTGGAGGGGAAATTTTTCGGGAATTAAAGTATCCACTGGGACTTTTCGGGAGTTAAAGTATCTACTAGGAGGACTGGGTGAAAGTTAGGGTAACCTGGAGGGGAGACCTGGACAAAAGCTAAAGCACCCCCTGGTGGAGTTTGCGGGAACTAAAGTGGGTTGGGGCTCTTTCAAACACTTAAGCACTCACACATTCTTCCAAGTATTGAAACATTCATTTTTACACAGTTTAAACATACTAACAACACAATGATGTAAATGGAATAAAAAAAATTTATTCCATAAAACCTAAAAACTAAAAGATATATTATTTATGTCTGTATGCCACCTGTGTTCTTCGCTGTTTGTGTGTGTAATCATATGGAGTGTATGTCTGATGCTATGTTCTTCCCTGTACCTAACTAAAATCGCGTGAATAAAAAAATTAAAATCAGTCTTTTAACGTCCATGGAAATTAAAATCCAGCACCACGCGTTTAC
Source organism: Sipunculus nudus (assembly GCA_026874595.1). Lineage (NCBI taxonomy): Eukaryota > Metazoa > Annelida > Sipuncula > Golfingiida > Sipunculidae > Sipunculus > Sipunculus nudus. The sequence continues at coordinate 43,706,370 of CM049322.1, read as the reverse complement.
GATCGTGCAGCTGGTATAATCCAACTTCAATTGTATGAGCTTCCTGGATTAGGTCCAGCACCATCATTACTGCTTTTAATGGTGTCGACTCTAAAACATCACAGTCTAGGAGCGACACAGGTCCTTGCACAGTGCACTGCATGCTTTGATTAACAGTTGTTTGTCCTCTGGTGACGTCATCACCTCGAGGTAATGGTATAGAAACTGGCGTATTCTCATCAGCTTTTTGTGTTTCGTCGGGAGCGAGTCGAACGGTGTTCTCAGACTCCGACCGTAACTGATCAGGTTGTTCAGCTCCTCCCTCGCTGTCGCTGGAATATAGCTTTGCGGCCAACTCGTTGTATTTTTTCTCGACAATATCAAGGAACTGGTCCCGGGGCATTGAGACCTCTGAAGTGGCTGGTGCAACGGGGCTTGGGTGTGGATAGGGTAAGGTGGTGCTGTTGGTACTGGACGGTGGGGGGTGGTCGGGGGAGCGACAACCGCCCCAAATGGGCGTGGGTGATGGTGTTTGACTGAGCCAGGCATTGAAACTAGGGAGGGGAATGGTGGGGGCGGTGGGGGGTGAAGAAGGTGGCTCGTCAAACCGGATAACGTCGTATAGGCCGGAGGGGGATCGTTGCACCCGCCTACCTTCAAGGGTCCTGTTACCTCCATGGACGCTGGCGGTGCTGACGGTACTTGTGTGATCGAGGTCCCTGGCTGCGGGTAGACTATGGCCGTGATCTTGTGTTCGTTGTCTTTTGGGCGACACTTCGGGGCTTGACAGTGACCAGTAGTGACCAGGCTCTGGGGTTGACGATCGGCGTCGGCTGACAGTACAGGAGGAACAGCGGCGCTTGATGTGACTGCGTTTGCTACCGCTAGATCCGCTGTTTTTTCTGACAACATCTCGTTGATCACGGTGAGGATTTCTGGCTCTGATGTGTCTTCCACATCGTCCTTGGTTTCGTGATCTGCACGTGGAGGGCGGCGAAGCTTCATCCGTCTCAACAAGTTGACAATTTTCTTTTTGATGCCCATCGTTCATTGTTGAGAAAGCAGTGGAGAATGGGGAAATCAGGCGGGAATAAACTTTTATACCTAAACATGGACTGGGCGTGGGGGATGGGTAGGTAGGGAAACTATAGCGATCAACCAATCAGCGCACGTTTCATACATCCTATCACCCCCGGAAGTAAAGTAAAATAATTCACAGTCAAAGCTTCTAGAACATTCCACCGGAAATGCCATACAAAGAACAAGTATACACCGTACCGGAAGTATTACACAACACAGTCAATATAACATATATACAGTTTTATTTGGATCAAAACAATTGTTTTTTTGTATATAATATTTGTTTTTTTTATGTTTTCGGTTTTTATCCGTTAATCTGTGCTTAACATGTGCAAAAGTATGATATTTAAGCAACCGGAAGTAAATGGTGCAAAAAAAAAACCTTACCGGATGTCATAAAGGAAACTTGTTTTAAACATTTTTAAACGTTTTTAGTAAGAATTAAATAAAAGTAAAACATTTTTACAAAACTTTTCTCGTCTAAATAATATAAATTGTAGTATTTTCTATTTATCTGAGCCTACAAAGTGAAAAAGTATGAGTACCGGAAATCATTTCTGCAAATTAAATAACGTTTGTATTAAACATTTTAAACAAAATGAAACGTTTTTTGTTTGAATTAATGAAATTAAAATGATTTTTCAAAACTTTTCTGGTCAAAATCATGTAAATTATAGAATTTTCTTATCATTTGTGCCTAAAATAGTGGAAAAAAATGATTTTTCAGCTTACCGGAAGTAAGTGGGACAAATAAATTATTTCCGGAAGTCATTTATAAAGACTGAATAAACATTTTATTTAATGTGTTAAATAAAATTAAACGTTTTTTATACGAATTAATTAATTTAAAAACATAATAAGACAACTTTTCTCGTCTAAATAATGTAAATTATAATATTTTCTTAACCTTTGTGCTTAAAATAATTTAAAAAGTATGATATTCCAGTTTACCGGAAGTTAATGATGACAAATAAACTCTTTCCCGAAGTCATTTACAAAGATTTAAATAAAATAGAGACTTTTTTAAATATAAAAACGTGTTTTTTTTGTCTTAACAATGCAAAAAAAAAAACTTACTACAGTAAAATGCAACAAAGTCCATCATCATCTTGTTTGTTCAGTCATTTAAGAATAGTTTGGAATTCACTGTCATCCCTTTTTTCTTCTGCGAACTTTGATTGTTCGATGCTCATTCGCGAACTGCAGGAACACAGGATCATGTGACGGTTTTTGTTGTCGAGATGAGGGCTTCCATTTTTAACGCGTGAAGGCATCAGCACGTGTAAGATCTTAGCGGGCACAGCATCGTCATCCACGATATTAACCAGCATGGCTAAGAACCTGGGCGCGGAGAAGGCTACTTCTTGTACTTGAACGGGCGCGCAGTGTCGGCCGGAGAACACATCATGATTGAAAAGGACTACACCGTGTGTAGTATTCAGATTCCAGGTGAAACATTCCACATTGGGCTGTAAGATCTGGAAGATGGGAGTCACATCAGCGGTGATACAGTCATTGCCGAACAGATACCGCATGGCCGCACTTTGATTGTAAATACCATTCCAGGAATCAGGCAGGGTCTTTGATTCCAGGAAATTGAATTTGATAGCATAGGTGATCAATTCGATGGCGCGGTTACTCAGTAGAAATCGGAAAATGCATGACGGGACTGTGAATGCGCTCCACCCGTTTTTCAGTTGACCCGGGGCGTGTTGTTTTGACCAATTTTCAGCCAGGAAGTATCGCGCTTTGGTTTGATGCGAGGTTGTTTTCTCACCCGTTTTCAAATCAACCAGCGCTTCACGTTGCATGATGAGGATAAAATTTTTACCTTCATCCAGGAATGCGGCAATTTCTAGACGTGCTCTCCAGAACATATCTTTTGGTTGGGTGCATTCTTTGTGTACGGAAGTTTCATCACAGCGGTTCAAATGGCGCAAGATCTTGGAGGCCCCACTCATTTCTTCCAGAGTCCATTTTTCTTTGTGACAGAATTCTAAGAAATCAGTAGCCTCTTTTTCCAGGGGATTGGTTTTCACCAGGTAGACCGTACTAAGAATACGCGATTTCGGTACACCGCATTTCAGCATGGCATTGACAGCACGAATTTGTTCTTTTTTCAGCGCGTCGACCACGGTTGTCATTGTATCAGTGTGTTTCTCGTAATCAGCATACCCTTGCCACAATTCGAAATCGGGTAGAGATTTCTTGGGTTGTGGTGGTGTTTCAGTTTCCTTGGCGGGGGGTGGTGGTCCTTCAACGACCATCGGCTCCGGTTCTTTTACCGGTTCTTGCACGTTACCAGTCTCTGGTCCGGGGGTGGCACTTGGAACATCGTTAGCAGACGGATGGGTTTCACAGCAAGGCGGGTTGTCCAAGGCTGGTTTCTTGTTTTCAAATATATGATCAAGAGGGCTCGGTTTCATTTGCCCTTCTTCCATCCACCTGGCGGCATCTTCTTGATCTTGTAATTTTTGCCATTCTTCACGTGTGAGTTTTTCTTTCTCCATACTGTCAACAAGCACTTGGGGTATTTCGTCTTCAAACCAAGCGGGTGATGACCATGTGATTACTCGTGGTGGGTCGGAGTAATCGTAGGAGTCAAGTTTTGAACGATACTTGTACAATTTGCCTAATCTCTGGAACCTCAGCGAGTCGGCAGATTCAAGTTTGTAGTTGTGCTTGTTCTCTCGTACAAAATCGAGCAGCTGGAATTTTTCTGCGTTCTCCCTAGGCATGGGAGGCGTATGCCAGACTTAAAAAGCCCCCCGACTTTTATAGTTTCGAAACCGGAAGTATCAAATAAATTATAGATGTCTACCGGAAATGCTTTGAAAAAATTAATACCCACCGGAAATGCTTTCAACAAAATAACTTCTATTTATAGGAGGTCACGTGGGGTCTTTGCCAGTCATTCAGCGTCAGCCATGGCAACGTCACGACCTTACACGTTAATGGAAAAAACCCAGGCCTACTTCAAAAGATTCAAGAAAAAAGGAGTGGTGGTTCAGGTACAGCCTGACTTGGAAAAGCTGAAAAAGAAGAAAACTTATGAAGCGTTGTACAGTATATTTGAACCGCTGTTGGACGAATGGAAAAAAACTTTAACCGAAGAATGTTTCGCTCAAGTTAACATGATTTCACCAGGTCTACAAAACAAAGCATTCAATACAAAATGGTTGCGCAAAGAAGATTTAACATTAGAATACATCATGACGCAAGTAGAGAAAACTTTAAACAGCAATGAACATTTTCGCCTTACCCCAGACTTTGAAATGGAATTGAAGACGGTAGAAATACCTGAATCAGTCGGAGGGCCCTGCAAACAAGTCTGGCAAAAGAACCCACGTACTTATTTGGATCCTGGGAAAATATCTCGTGCATACCAACGGGAAGATTGTTTTATTGCCGCTTTTATATTAATGGATTGGAACAATCAAAACAGATTTCCACGCCAGTGGCGCACGCGATCTTTATCGAAAGCCCTGTTGAAAGAATTGGACACAGAAGTTAAAAGAAATAAGAAAGACGCAAAAATCACCCGTTCTTGAGTGAGCATCAGTGAAATGAAACGGATCAGTGAATTGTTTCCTGACAAGAACATCTTGGTTTTTCATGATGAAGGGGATCAAGTTTTGTTTCGATCAGCAAACTGGTCGTCAGAGAAACCTACAGTTTTGATTTTGGCTAATGATGGGCATGCATGGGGAATTTTAAAAATCAAAAATCATTTATCCAAAACAAGTGATTTTTGTATAGTGTGTTTTAAATACATGGGGAAAAAAATGCACCAGTGTGTAGGCGTGTGTAAAATGTGCGGTTTAGCACCTAAGTGTAAATTCAATGAAGACAAAGACAAATTAATGAAGTGCAGCGATTGCGGGTTTTATGGGTTTTACGGGGAAAACTGTTTTAACAAACATAAGAAATCCATCTCAGGGAAATCGAGCACGTGTAAAAAAAGAAAAATCTGTGAAAACTGTGGGCAGATTTTATATGATGCCAAACATCAATGTGGTTTTTACAAATGCAATATTTGTCACATGGATGTCGCTGTGGGTACGGCCCATTCGTGTTACATGAAACCTTTGAAATCAAATTACGTGGATTCAAAACTCCCCCGCCCGTACCTATTTTGGGATACGGAAGCCATGCAATCCCCGCCGAATGAAAAAGGCATATCGGTGCACACGGTCAATGCCATCGTAGCCCATTACGTGTGCGAATTTTTTTTACAAAAAATTCATATGGAAGACGTTCTCCGCGCGGACTCACAAAATTGTAAATGCGGGCGATTTCAGTTTAAAGATGTAAATTCGTTTTTTGATTGGATGTTCCACGATATGCGTTATTGGTCAGAGAGAACCACTATATGTTTTGCTCATAACTTCGGTGGGTACGACGGCGGTTTCCTGCAACAGTATCTGATTTCAAAAGGATGGGCGGCCGATTACATCATTGCCCGCGGGTTACGGGTCATCACTATGAGAGCGAAATGGGTAGACTTTAAAGATTCGTTGAATTTGATCCCCATCGCATTAGCGAAATTCCCTAAAGCGTTCGGTTTAACTGAATTGAAGAAAGGGTATTTTCCGTACATGTTCAACACCATGGAAAATGATGATTATGAAGGCCCGATGCCTGAGAAAAGATTTTTCAAACAAAACGGGAACGCGGAATTCGATCAGTGGTATGAAGACAAAGTCAAATCAGGTTATATTTGGAACCATCAGCAAGAATTGTTTGAGTATTGTAACAGCGATGTAGAATTATTAAAACAAGGGTGTTTGAAATTTCGGGAAACGTACCATTTGAAAACGGGGTTTGATATATTCTTGCACTCTTCCACTCTTCCTGCGGCTTGCATGTATGATTCCCGGTTAAATTATTTAAAGCCCAATCAAATCGCCATGATCCCGCCTTTGATTTCACGCACTCATGTATCCGAGAAAGCGAACCAATGGTTGGATGAATTACAAGTGAACACGCCGTACAAAATTCACCGCGGTGAAGACAATTGGAACGCGAAAGAATGTCAGATTCAATTATGTGACGGGAAATACGTAACCGTGGATGGGTACTGCCCTGAAACCTTCACCGTGTATGAATTTAACGGGTGTATTTGGTACGGATGCCCTGTATGCACGGATCCTGAAGGTACGGTGCCGAATTCCAACTTGGTCAATTACCAAGCGCACGCTCACCAAATGAAAAAAGAATCGAAATTGCGTATGACCGGTTATTCAGTGGTATCCATTTGGGAACACACGTAGGTCCCCCGGAAATCTATCGAGGTAAAAAAACATTTACAACCGCGAGACGCATTTTTCGGAGGGAGGACCAATGCAACGTGTTTGTACAAGAAAATCACTAACGCGGATGAAAGGATCGATTATTATGACGTGACATCCTTGTACCCGTATGTACAAAAAAACAACAAGTACCCTGTGGGTGATGAAACCTACATTAGAAAGATTGAACCAATCCCCGGGTGGAATTTTTTGTGGTAAATTTCTACCTCCCAAGAATTTGTTCAATCCGGTATTGCCGTACCGTGCGTGCAATAAATTGATGTTTCCCCTATGCGCGAAATGTGCGGAAACGTGTAACCAAAGGGAAAAATGCCAGCATAAAGAAAGCGAGCGTGTTTTGGTAGGGTCTTGGTGCATTCCCGAAGTCAAAACAGCTTTGGAGAAAGGATATGAATTAATAGAGGGGTATGAAATGTGGGAATGGGAAAATTGGGAATTCATTTTCGGCCCATACATCGAGAAATGGTATGTGGAGAAAACCCATGCTTCAGGTTGGCCTACAGACGACCCGATGGAACGTACAGAGTATGTGAAATTGTTGAAAGAGAAACAAGGCATTACCATTGATCCTGATAAAGTCGCCCATAACCCAGCATTACGGTTTGTTGCCAAACAAGCCTTGAACACCTTGTGGGGAAAGTTTGGTCAAAAAGACGGGCAAGTTAAAAAAGTACAAGTGACCGATTACGATGAATTGATCAACATATTAGATGATCCGACAGCAGATGTATTGGACATTGTGAATCTGGGCGAACACGTTGTGCAAGTAGAATGGAAGAAAACCGAAGACGACTACGATTTGGGCCGTACCAACAATGTGGTGATAGCTGCTTTTACGACCTGTTATGGTCGAATGGAACTGTACAAAATTTTAGATTTTTTGCAGGAAAGGGTATTGTATTTCGACACTGATTCCGTGATATTTTATTCAGGGCCCAACGACCTACCGTTACCGACGGGGCCGTTGATGGGGGATTTAACAGATGAGTTGGATGGTGGGAAGATTGTAGAATTTGTGAGTGGGGGACCCAAGAATTATGGGTATTTTGGGGTAGACAGAAACGGGAAGAAAATGGCGTGTCAGAAAGCCCGAGGGTTTCAAATTGAAGGGAAGGTGGATTTTTATGATTTAAAGAATATGGTTGATGCTTAATTGAAGGGTGAGGTACAGACCCCAATGAATGTCCCTATTGAATTCCATGTGTTACGGGATAAGCAAGGCAATGTGAAATCCATGCAATTGGATAAAATGTATACAGCTGTATATGACAAACGCCGGTTTTGGCGTGAAGGCGATGGTCTTGATATGTACACTACATTTCCTTATGGTTTTTCAAAATAAAGTTTGTGTGTATAAATATCTGTGTGGTCATTGTTTTTTTTTCAAAAGATGTGGTACAAATTCCATCATCCGTTTACCATGTTGATCGCCGGACCAACCTCGTCCGGGAAAACAGTGTGGGTGTGCAAGTTGATCAAACATATGACTGAAATGATTGATCCGGTACCTGAACGAGTGCTGTGGTGTTATGCCGAACCTCAAGCCATTTATACCGAGTTAAAACAAATGTTAAAAGATAAAATATTTTTTCAAGAAGGGTTACCTCCGAGAAATATAAAAGCCGGAACGTTATTAGTCATCGACGATTTGATGCGAGAAAGCGGTGTAGAAACAGCAAAAATATTTGAAAAAGGAAGCCATCACAGAAACATATCTATTATCTTTATCGCTCAAAATTTATTTCATCAGAAAAAAAGAACAACGGGACATTTCGTTAAATTCGCATTACATGGTGTTAATGAAAAATCCACGGGACCGTTTACAATTTGAATCGTTAGCCCGTCAAGTTTACCCCACCAAAGCAAAAGAATTACGTCACATTTATGAAGATGCAACAAAAGAACCGCACGGGTATTTGTTGTTAGATTTTACGCAGAGGTGCCCGGATGAATACCGGTTAAGAACAAAAATGTTCCCTGACGAAGAACATATTTATTATCAACCAGAATGATTCCGTTTGCGGTACATATTGCCGGGGTGACGGTGGTAGCGGTGATAGAACTTTTAATTGAGTTGGCCGTGCAAGCCATCGAATGGGGTGTGGAAGAATTATTCAGATACATCCAATGGAAAAGGGCTGGTATGCCATCATCAGATGCCAGTCAGAAAAAAGGATGGTTACAAATCGAAGGCAACTACCGTGTGTTTTGGCCCCCTCCGGATTCTTACGTTTTCAGTTTACACGACATTTATGTGAAACAGAAAACAAATAAAAAAGGATATTTAAAAACGAGGTTAGCTTTTGTCAAACAAAAAGATAAAACATTTAAAATCCGTTTAGTGAAAGTGCGAAAATCACAATTGGAAGGCCGTATGCAGACCAGCAATGATGCGGGGAGACCGATTATTTTAGATGCGGATACATCTCAGAAAGTGATTGATTGGTTTAATGAGTCTAAAATTGTTGACCGATGGATTGTCGTCAATACTTTAATGTTGGTCTACCTTCAATTTCCTTGGCATTTATGGTATTCAGCATTAATCAATCAACCTTTAGAAGCAAGGTACGTCCCATCATTAACCGAAAAATGGGGAAATAAAGATCCACGGTACCAAACATATTATGACCGTTACAATTCAAACGGGAAACATTACTGGGCCTACCATAAACGTATCAACGGGAAAACTTATATGCGCGTGGATATCCCGTTACCCATTGAAGAATTAAATGTTAAAGGGTATATCACCGAAGGCAAACGTGTCCCGTGTTTAACAAGAGACCCGACCTTTAGAAAATATCTAGATATAGGGAAATCGGAATGGTACCATCAATTTTTTATTGACATGGAAAAAGGTAAAAAATATCGGGAAGAATTTATGAATGAATTAACAGAAAAAGAAATGTTAGGAAAATCTCCGTTCAGTGGAAATAAAAATTTAGAAGATTTTGGAATCCGACCTGTGCCGGGCTTGAGTTCACCGACTAACCGTACTAAAATAACAAAATATGGTTGGGCTCATAAAGACGATGGGATTTGGATAGAAGAACCGTTTATCAATATATATTTACCTCAATATTATAATATTCACACCAGATATTATAAGAAAAAAACGGTGATGATGAAAGTGATTAATAAAGTGCGATTAGCCATACAAAATGAAATGTTTCAATTGTGGCGTCCGGTATGGTGGAAAATCAACGGTCCTGACGCCCCTGGGTTTGAAAACGAAATGGAAGGAGACCCGTTTTGGGGTGTATCGTTTGATCAGTACGGGACCTTATTTGAATTACCCATACCCCATTTTTACCATCCTCCTCATTTACGTCAAGAATTATTAGAAATCCGTGAAAGTTTTCATATGGACGCAAAACTGTTATCCATGCCAGCTTTTCATAAAACCCGCCCAGAATCGCGGACGTATAAAGCGTATAAACAACTACAACCGTATCAAAATTGGACTTGGTACTTATTACATGCGGAGTATGGTATTTCTGAACAAATTAAACGAAACACACAATTAGATTATCACGGGTTAAAAATGTATTATAACATTTTAAGAGAACGCGGGCAGGAAGTAGAAAATTTACCGGATATGCCGGGAAAAATACCTATGAAGATTCATTGGCTATTATAATACATTTTAACGGACGAAACCGTGGATTTGGATACGTCGTATTCCCCGTGGTACAAATTATTCAACGAAGATCAAGTCCTAAAATATCGCAGTAAATATTTAAAAGTAAGAAAATATGATTTAGTTTTAAAATTATTTTATGAACGGGATAAAATCGGAGTGGCTGATAAAGCCGTGTTGGGAGAAATTATGGGATTAGCCCGACCGTTTATCGGTGCACCCACGTGGGATCCGATGAATCCGTTACCAGAAATTCCTGAATTATACCCTTCTTGGAAAAAAATGGAAACGATGAAACGACAATTATGGTTAAACGAAACAGAACTGGATTTAGCAAAAGAATGTTTAATTCAAGTGACTCATTTTTTTTCGTACATATTCTTATTTCGATACTCGCGAAGACGACCATAATCCCGCGCGCCGACCTTGGGCGAAACTGTATAAGAGGGTAAACCGTTGGTTGAAAGAATTATGGCAGTTTGAAACAGAAGTGTATTTCGTGCATGGCTTTCCACAACCAGGGTTTTGGCGTCATCCAGCTCCCGAAAAAGATTACGGGAAAGGACAAGATGTAGGATATTGGAAAAAAGAACAAGAAAAAATAAAGAAAGAAATTAGGAAAAAAGAGATTCTAATAACACACGAACAGAAAAAGAGAATCCCGTCCACTTGGGATTGGACAACATTAAAGAAAAATTTTTCGGCGTATCACGAGAATAAAGAACGTGTGCGCGCGTTAGATTTAATAAGAAAAAAACAACAAGTTAACAGTAAAGTGGAAGACAGTCCTGAAAAGAAACGGGCTCGAATAGAATACCGTGAAAAAATGAGAGCTTGGTATTCGGTAGGAAAATCAGAACCAAATAAACCGGTTGACACGGGGAAAGGAAGGACGGTAGGAGTATAAAAGAAAGTTATTTAACCGGGATCATACAGAAAAATGGCACGTTTTAGCGTGTTAAAACCACGAGGTATTTCATCGGTAGGAAGATCTGCTTCAGGATTTTCAAAAGTTGGAATAAGTGGAGCAGCGGGGAAACGTGTATTTCAAAGAGCGGGTCCGAGCAGCGGTTTAACGCAAGCCGCCAAATTAAGAAGACCTAATTTTAAACCGAATCGTATTCATCCCGCCCGCCCGCCACCCCGTGCCACCGTTGGACAACCACCCGCCCGGGGCGGTGGACCAGCGCCCGCCCGTCCACCGGGACCTGTACGTCCACCAGCCCAGCCGCGCCCGCCAGGTGTTCCGCCCCGAGCGGGTCCGCCATCCCGGGCGCCGCCTGTCCGGGGCAGACCGCTGCCTGTCCGGGGACCACCGCCGCCCCATCGTCCGCCTGGTAGCGGTCCCCCGAGGAGAAGACTTCTAGTTGGTCCTCACGCACGGCCGGCGCCCAGTAGGATTGTTCCTAGAAAACCTCCGATACAACGGGGTCCTCCATTTGCCCAAATGAGACGTCCTCCATTAAAAAGAAAAGCCCCAATAATATCACAACATCCTAAACCGAAACGGCAAAAAACTATGGCTTCTGTTAAAAGTAAAAGAGGAGTCAGATCAACCCCCGCCCGTCCTCAACCTCCTAAAGGAAAACGGCCGAGAACACAACAAAAACAACCTAAAAAGACTAAAAAAACATCAAAAAAGGAAGACATCCGGAAAAAACAACAACAAATGGAAGAACTTAAGAACAAACGAGAAGAAGCAAAGAAAAAACAACAAATAAGAGAAGAAAAGAAGAAAAAAGAAGCGAAAAAAGACGAACAAAAGAAAAAAGAAGAGAAGACAGACGAAAAAAAGAGAAAAGACAATGAAGAAAACAAGAAAAATGACCAAAAAAAAGAAAAAAATGAAGAAAAAAAAGAAAAAAGACGAAGAAGAAAAAAAGAAAAAAGAAGAAGAAGAAAAAAAGAAAAAAGAAGACGATGAGAAAATGAAAAAAGAAGAAGAAAAGAAAAAAAAAGAAGAAAAAATATAAAAAATGGGTACAAAGATTAGCAGGAGCTGCTGTATTTGCTGGATCAACATATTTGATGACACAAGGAAAAATGAATTTGAATGATCATCAAAATAAACAAGGTGCTAATGAGCAAATGAATTCTGCAGCAAATGGAACTGGTGCTATGTTATCCCAAGGAGTGGTTCCTATTGGTGGAAACCAATACACTGTCCCTGCAGAATCCCGTGAAAATTTTTCACAAATGGCAGAAGGATACAATAAAATGGCAGAAACATTAGAAAAATCAGATGCCGCAGGTAAATTTCCAGCGCAGGAAAAAAAGATTGAAAAATTACAAGAAAAAGTAAATGATTATTTAGAAAATAAAAATATAAAAGAAGGAAAAGAAGAATTACAAAAATTAAAAAATGCTTTGGATAAAGTGCAAGACAGTATTATCAGTAAAGCTAAAAAAGTTCAAAGCGGAATAAAAAAAGTTAAAAAATTAGGATATAAAGCAGCAGCGAAAAAGACTTTGAAAAAAGTGGTACAAAGTAAAGAAGGACAAGTCATATTAAAGGGTGTCCAAAACGAAGCTTTAAAAAGTATGGGAATTGAAGGAATTGAACAAATGGCACCGGATATTTTAGGAAATGCCGCTACAAGTTTCGGTGTGGATAAAGAAGTTGGGGAAATGGCAGGTAATATGTTAAATAATATTATTTCTCAACAATTGCAAAGGCAAACGAAATTTTATAAAAAAACAGAACAACCACGGGTAAAAGATGTGGCGAGTGGTTTAGGGATGAATGAAAACACCACACGATCTATAGCTAAAGCGTACGGGCAAGGAGTAGAGCAAGCGATAGCTATGGCTCCTAAAACCACTTATACATTAGGAAAAGTCGCTAAACGGATTGGTTCAAAAGCGGCCCGAAAACGTCCTATAGGAACAGGAACGACATCCGACATGTTGAAGATATATAATGAAGGGCAATCGACTTTAAGTCGTATTTCAAAAGCGAAATGAATCAGGACCACGTTTACGCGTATTCTCAATTCAATCCAGACGAGCAAGTTTTTGTAGCCCATTTAACCCGTCCTTTGTACAATCCGACACAGTCATGGGAAGTCGCTTGCGATATGATCACCTACCCCCGACAGAAAGGTGTATGTTTTCCCAAACAAGCTACAATGAAACTAGCATTATACAAAACCGATGCGGAAAGTTCACATGATATTGATAACATGAAACTGTTTCCAAATTTAAAACGAAATTTAAATTTTGAAAACCCTTCAATGGATTTAGTTACATTTATAACGTGCAATGAAGATGTGGAATACGAACCAACAGTAACATTTGATTTAGGTTGTGATGTCAATTTTACACCGGAAGAATATACCAATTATTTAAACGGGGCATTAAAAGTATTATTTGAAAATACACCTTGCAAAGGAAAAAAGTCCATGCGTGGCGACCAAATTGATGTAAATAATGATAATTCCCCGAAATACGCCGGTGATTTTATGTTTGAATTTAAATACGATAAGAATACTGAAAAATTAACTTTAACGATGGAATTTATTAAAAATAAAGGGGAAGTGAATAAAACAGATATTTTTACAGATTATATTTATGGGATTTATTGTTCGTCAGGTATTTTAAGTTATTTTGGTGTCACGCAAGACGTGACATTATTTTTTCCATTAAATCATTTTAGAAAAAATCATGTTTTATTTAAATACAATACGGAAAGGGTCATATGCAATTTTATTGAACCGGAAAAAGTATTGGAAGTTACAACAGTGCCAAAAAAATTATTAGGAAAGGTCATTTTAAATCGAAATAAATCGTGGGCAGATAACGGAACATCAAAAAGTACATGGCCCAACTGGGAACGTTTAACGATGAGTTACGAATTTGAAAAAGTAAATTACATGTCAGAATCCCGTACGTTTATGCTTTCGTGCAATTTAATTACACCGAGCTATATTTGGGGACGCGAAGATCAAGAAAGCCGTGCGGATATGTACCCGTTGTAAGTCTGGCCGTCTGGGGCACGTGGACATTACGAACCGAAAAGTTTAAAATTTTTCCCGGTGCAACCGACTCAAGAAACCAATGTTGTTATTTTTAAATTGCAAGATATGGATTCCCATCACACGTTAATGTTAGAAAAAGGGAACGTGGTAGTCGGATTACTTTTCCGGTATAACCCAACACCCAAGCACAGTATATTTTATCAACCAATCACGTATCCCCGTCGTTGGGACGAGTCTTCTGATTGGTCCGATATGATCCAGTCGTATGACATGAGCTACCCGTCTTTCTATTGAGCAGGAGGCTATATAAACCCGGTCCGAATTTTATAAAGGCATGGTGAAAAGATGGATTTCACATCACAAGCCGACAAATATGCGCCTTCGTACGCATCGAATTCCGGTTTAAACAAACCTGCTGTGAATTTTGCTTGTAATTTATTGTACAATTGGGTAAAAGGAAACGTCCCTTTACCGAAATCGCAAGTGGATTTACTATATAAGTACGACATCGATACATTAGTCACTCCTGAATCTTCTTACCAGGAACGTAAAAAGTTTTTAACTAAAACAGAACAAGGACGTAAAATCCGGGATTTTTTATCAAAAGAATTATGCAAAAATTGGTGTACAAAGAAACCGGAGAAGGACCCCCCACCCAATTCGAAACCCCGTTCACAGAAAAACAATCATCCGGAAGACGGGTTTTACGAGACACTGCCCGAAGACAGGTACGATCCCCTCCCCGCCGAAGAACAATATCACGAAGAGAACGGCGAGTACCCGTACCCCGAACCTATTCCTACCGTGATCCGTCCCCGCCGTCCCCAAGGGGTACGGAGGAGGAGGAGGAGGTACGCCCCGTATACCATCCCACGCCGTCCCGTATATTACGAAGAGGACGAGGAATATTCAGAAACGTCCGAACCACAAGAGGAGGAGGAGGAGGAGGAAGTTCCGTGGAAGAGATTTGGGAAGAAATGGACGAACCCCCGAGACAAAGGAGAAGAAAGACATAAAAACCCGTAACGTCAAACGTGAAGTGGATTTTTATTTTCCTTTTTAGACAATGGAGAAGGCTTTTGAAAAAGGTCCGTACGCTTTTACGGGCGATGCTAAAAAACTAGCTCAAAGAGCTGGCGTTTCTCGGGAAAAAGCAGCAGAATTTTTTACAGGCGAAGTAAAACGTTGGTAGGAGGTCTCGACGCCCAGTGGCAGGGGGATTTAGCTGATATGCAAAAATTAGCGCATTACAATAAAAATTACCGGTACATTTTAACGGTCGTGGATATTTTATCGAGGTTTGCTTGGGCGGTGACATTAAAAGATAAATCGGGCATTCATGTGAAAAATGGGTTGGAATCTATTTTCAAATCCAGTAAAAGGATCCCTCAATAATTACAAACGGATGAAGGGTTAGAATTTCGGAATAAACAAGTTCAAGAATTAATGCACGATAATGATATCACATGGTTTGCAACAAGAAACCGGGACGTGAAAGCAAGTTTAGTGGAACGGTTTAACCGTACGTTAAAACGACGTTTGTTTGCAGCCATGACTCATCATAATACCCGGCAATGGTTGAACGATTTACCTCAAGCTATTGACGAATACAATTCCCGCCCGCACACATCCCATGGCATGGCCCCGAAAGACGTGACATCGAAAAATCAAAGCAAAGTATGGCGGATTTTATACGGGCATCCAAAAGATTTACACCGGGAAACATCCAATAAGAATATATTTAAACCGGGGACCAAAGTGGTATTAAGCAGTGTGAAGAAAAATACATTTGCTGAACAGGGGTACATTCCCCGTTGGACGGAAGAAACGTTTACGGTAAAACGGATGTATCCAGAAGTCGGGGGTGTGGACGTGTACGAAATTGAAGACGAAGAAGGAGAACCTATAAAAGGTCGATTTTACCGGGAAGAATTACAAAAAGTAAGTACACCCCGTCCGGCTAAAGTAGAAGAAAAAGTATTGGAACGCAAAAAAGGATGGAAATTGGTGAAATGGAGAGGGTATCCGGAAAAATACAGCACATGGGTAAAAATAAAAAAACGGCGTGGTGCTCGAAAAGTTTAGCGTTGTTTATTACCCAATTATCGATCATATCTATTTTAATCATTACGGCATTAACTATTTTAGCGGGGAATTTTTGCAATCCGGAAGACAGGACATACTGGGCAGGAGTGTTATCAACTTCGGCGGGGTTTATTATGCCGACCCCGAAACTGAAACGTATAAAAAGAGGTATGGAAAATGAATCGGGTATTCCGTTTGAATAATGCGGGCCAGCTTTACCACAGCGACAGGGTTTGGGACCCGTGGAGTACGAACACGGGCCGGTTTATTGGGCGGGGGGCAATATAAATTGAATACCAATTTGATGCAAGCTGTAAATATTAAACCCAATACAGCGTTCATTCGACCGCAACCTCTACCGATGCAAGGGAAAAAAGGTAGTGTGCCTTTAGTTCCGGAAGACATGTTATTTTCTCAGGGCTACCATGTCGAAAAACCCAGGATCGATTTTGAACGAATGGGTGTAGGTCCTCCGACTGATGCCCAGCAACGGGATGCCACCATGTACAACCAGTTTAAGAAAAATTATTTAGCTCCACATGCGACTTATTTGCCTTATGAAGAACGCTTCCAGTTACCGTTCCGTCAGATGCAAGAACAAGACCAATCGCCTTACGGGACTTTAGCTTACCCGGCCGAGATGTTTGGTGCTGTGGAAGAAGAACCGTTAGTGTACCAGGAAGATTATGAGGAAGAACCCCCATTAAAACGGGAACGGCGAGAAGTCAGAAGAAAGCGGGTCAAATTGTACTATTGAGCAAAAAGTATAAAAGGCCAGCACAGAAACGGTTAAGCAATCGTTTCATCATGAAACGTGCAAAGAAACAGAAGCTTTCGTCAGGCAAAGCCGTAAAACGAAATTTGACGAGCATCAATACCCTCAAGGACAAAGGGTATATATATTTAGCAGGACGTAATTATCCTAAGTGGTACGGAGGACGAACATGGTACACTCAAAATTAAAATGTAAACGCAAATTAAAACATAAAGTGAAAAAAACGAAAAAAACAATATGAAAAGGCCAAAAAACAAATTCGTAAAGATGCTAAAGAATGTTTTGACAAGAATGAACCTCGTCCTCAGTGGTATCAGAAATTAATGAACCCTTTAACGGGCGGAACTCCTGGGCAAAAAGGCGAGTACCGTCCGGTAAGAACTGGTGTGCAAGAAAAATGGTTACGTAGAATCCCTGGACGGTTTACTCAACCTGGCGAGACTCGACGTGAACCTTATACTGCGGGTACGGTTTATGACAGTTATGTCCCCACTGCTACAGAAGAACGTGAACCGTCCTTGATTATGACCCCGAGACCCCGTCCCTCACCAGTGATCACTCGGGAAGTCGGTGAAGACGGGTACTATAACATTCAACCTATATAAAGCAAAAACTTTTAGGGAAACCAAACAATTATGGCGCGTGGACGGAAACGAAAAGACGATAGTGAGCTGAAACGGCCACGGGGACGGCCGTTGAAAAAAGAAAAAACACCCCCGAAATCACCAAAAAGGAAAGAACGGGAAAAAAAAGATTTTAGTCTTTGAAACGAAAAAAGGACCGAAAATGGAAAGTATATTAAAGAAATTAGCCCCACCGAAGAAACCACCCGGCCGGCCGGATTTCCGTGTTTTAAATCAGACCCAACCAATGACTTACCGGTTAAAAAGTCCAACCCGCTACCCAACACCTACAGCTACCGTCAGCAAACGTCCACCCAGCCCGGTACCGGTACCTAGCCCCGAATTTAAAAAATTAATTGAAACGGCGACGACCGATTTCAGTGAAATTGAGCTTTACTTGCACGGGAGTACTGTTCAAGAAACCGAAAATTTATACCGGACTCAAGAACGTCAACCCGGTAAACCTTTACCACCATCTCAAAACCCCCCACCCAAACCTGTCCCTGCGGTCGCACAGAAACCTGTTCCGGTCACATTTGCCCGGTTTTCTCCTTTAAGCAGAGCAAAACCTTCTCCTAAACCACAACCTAAAACTAACCGACCCCGTTTAGTTCCTAAAATCCCCGGAGGAGACAATGTTGTGCGAGGAAAAAGCGGGGTCCGAATGAAATTAGCATTAAAAAAACCTAAACCGAGTGATGCGGTAAAACGGCTCCTCTTTACAGATAAACCCCCTCAACCACCACCTAAACCACCGACTCCACCACCCCCGTTACGGCTACCGACTCCTCCGAAACCGTTAATCCGCCCTATTCCTCCACCGGTCAATACGTTAGTGAGTACGACCATGTTACCAATAATGAGCGTGAAAGCACAACCATTGGTCCCTCCAAAAACAAGATCCAGTGAAACCGATACCCGTGAAATCGAAATGCAAACAGATATGCCCGTGAGAGCGACAGTCGGGACCCAATCGTTAGTGCCTACCAACGAAATGGCCATTCAAACCCGTCCGACAGTGGGTGAAGGTATAGCCACGCAAACTGAAGATCCCGGGGATAAAATCGACAGCGGGACCCAAGCGGGACCGGGCTTAGGTATCCCACCCCCGAATGCGCACGTGTTAAAAAGCGATGCTAAAGAATCGTTCCGTCGGAATGCTAGTATTTTAAAACATTTAGCTGCACAACCGAAAAGCATTTTAATGGATCAAACTTTACGTAAAGAAACGTTCAGCACTTCCCCCGATGAATTTATTCGAATGATCGCTTTAGCGTTAGCTATAATCTCAGAAACGTTATTATGTATCCGGGAAGAATTGAAAAACGATAATATGGCCTTTTGGCAATTTGTAGCTTCTCGAGGCGATATTCCTCCGTATTACCGGGTGGATCGTAATTTAGCTCAAACCGTTTCTAAACACACGGGATTACCGGCGAACACGGTACGTAATTTATCCAACAGTATCGGGAAATGGGAATCGGTGAATGCTAGAACCATCGATGTGGCTCGAGAATCGTTAGAAAACCCATCGGGTCGGACATGGTATTTAAGGTTGATTTTATAAAATACCCATGATCAAGAATTTACGGATTTGATCATTTTAGCTTTAAAATATTTCGCTGGGATAATGGATGAAATAGTATAAATAGCATAAGGTATCAGTTTTATCATTGTCAATCAAGATGGTAGACGCCGCCACAGACATCGTCCAGCAAACCGCCTTGTTTGCTGGTGGAACGAAACAAGATTCTATTTCACAAGGGCGATGGGTCAAAGTCGATCCTTTAACACCTTCGTACAAAACCGGAGGCCCCATCACTTTTTTTATCAGCGGGAATTCGTCCGAGTATATCGATTTGACAAATACCATGCTGGTGGTGAAAATGGGTATTTTCAACCAAGCCGGCAACCCGTGTCAAAAAGTCACTGAGGATTTCGTATCACCGGTCAATAATATTATTCATACTATTTGGCGGCAAGTCAATATTAAATTGAATGGGACTGAATTGAATACACAAGATAACATGTACATGTACCGGGCGTATTTGGATAATTTATTAGGGTACAATAAAGGATACAAAGACACCTGTTTATCCGGCATGACAGGTTGGTTTAAAGATACACCTGGTAAATTCGATGAATTGCCACGGACGATGGATAGTAGCAAAGATTACAGCAAGTCCACCGCCGGCACCGGCGGATTACACGACTGGAGCACGGACGACGGCGGGGGGAAAACCTCATACGAAAAGTACTCGTTCGATAAAGCCACGTCAGGTTCGACGAGCGCAACAAAGGAAATCTACCAGACGGTGATCATTCCGTCCGCCAACGGGGAAATTGGTTTAACTAAAAATACTGCCATTAAAGAATCAATTTTAACGGCGGCTTTAGGAAAAAATTATGGCATTTTAAATCGGTTTTTACAATTTTTTCCTAAAAACAATGAATTGTGCACGAACAGTGAACGGTCTAAACAAATAACTTTTAAAGCCCCAATCCATAGCGATATTACCAACCAGAAAAAACTGTTACCCAATGGTGTTGATTTGACACTTGAATTTGATTTTACCGGATCCACCGAATTTCCTATCATGCAAATAGGAGGAAAAAATAATCAATTGAAAATTATGAATATGTACCTGGATGTCCGAAAAGTACAACCGTCTCACCGTTTTCAACAAGCAGTTGAAGCGAATTTAGCCAGAAATATGCCTATTCGCTATCCTTTGAAACATACATTTATGAGAAGCCATAATTTACCCGTAAGTGGTACTCAGGCGACATTGACCAATATGTTACAAGGGCAAATGCCACGTCGAATGGTATTTGCTTTTGTCGAAAGTAAAGCTTTAGCTGGAGATGAAACGAAAAACCCCTATAAATTAAAAGATTTAGGTGTCAATAAAGTTCAAGTGTATATGAACGGCCATCCCGTTCCGTCACAGCCGTACGAACCAGATTGGGATAAAGATTGGAAACGGGAATATATTGATTTTTTAAATAATATCGGAGTGGTCCGTGGCGGGCTTGGTGTAGATATTTCTTATCAAGAGTTCAGGCAAGGGTATACGGTGTTTGCCATGGATTTTTCACCGACTTTGGCATCGGATGAAAAATACATTCAAGACCCGACTGTAGGGGTATTAAGAATGGATTTAGGGTTCAAAGACCAAACAGCGTTGGCTGAACAACATATGGTCATCGTTTACTACGAAATGGATGGGGAAGTGACTATTGGGCAATCACGAGAAGTATTGAAATCGTATACCTAAAAAGTATAAAAGGCATTTTTCATTTCACAAATGAATTAGTTCCATCATGGACGGGGGTGGCGATCTCGTTCAAAACACGGCATTATTTACTGGAGGCACGAAACAAGATTCTATCTCACAAGGACGAACGGTTAAAATCGATTCTTTAACCCCTTCGTACAAAACTGGAGGTCCCGTTGAATTTGTTATCAATGGGGATAGTAATGAATATATCGATTGGGCCAATTCTTTTATGATCGTAAAATTAAAAATAACCACGCAGGCGGGTCACCCATGTCAAAAATGGCTGGCCGATTTTGTTTCTCCCGTGAACAATATTGTTCACAGTTTATGGAAACAAGTCAGAATGGAAATGGAAGGAACGGAATTGAATACGTTGGATAACATGTATGCCTATCGAGCCTATTTAGAAAATTTACTTTCATTTAATCAAGAATTTAAAGAAACTGGTTTATCGGCCATGACAGGGTGGTTTAAAGATACACCGGGAAAATTCAATGCGTTTCCAGATACTACTAACTTTAAGACTAAAAACACGCATTGGGAAGAAACGATAAAGGGGGAGAAAAATAATGATAACAGTGCAAACAAAGATTTGTATGCATGGTCACGTGATGCAGCTAACAAAAACACCGAGTGTAGTGAAAAAAATAACAAAAATAAAATTGTGTGTAGTGATTGGCGTCCATACGTAAAAGTATTCTTTAGTAAAGATTCCAATTTAATTAAAGTTCGGTTTATTCCTACAGCGTGGGGACCTGTGGGTTTAGAAATAAAAGATGATAAAGCTAAATATTCTATTTTAACCGCTTCGATGGATAAAAATTACGGGATGTTAAACCGGTTTTTACAATTTTTCCCTAATAATGATCCTTTTTGTGAAAATACTGAAATTTCACAAGAAATTACTTTTAAAGCTCCTATTCATGCAGATTTAACCACTCAAAGTAAATTTATTATTAATGGTGTTAATATTAAAGTGACTTTTGATTTTCAATCTAATCCACAATTTTATATTATGCGGGATTCTACAAACACTGATGTCGCACAAAAAGGAGAATTAAAAATAACTAACATGTATTTGGATATACGTAAAGTTAAACCTTCTTTCCGGTTTCAACAAGCTGTGGAAGCTAATTTAAGTAAGGGGTTACCGATTCGGTACCCATTAAAACATTCCTTTATGCGTACTTATGATTTACCGACAAATGGCACCGAAGCGAATCTTGTAAATATGTTACAAGGTCAAATGCCCCGACGAATGATTTTTGGGTTTGTTAAAAGTTCTGCGGTTCGCGGGAATGAAAAAGAAAACCCTTATTTCTTCGATAATTTTAAAGCCAATAAAATACAAGTGTACATGAATAATTTTTCTGTACCTATTTTCCCATATGAACCTAAATGGAGTAGGGATTGGAAACGGGAATATATTGATACATTAAATACGGTCGGAGTAGTGAGAGGGGCTTTGGGTGTGGATATTTCGTACCAAGATTACATGAAAAGGGTACACCTTTTTGCAGTGGATTTTTCACCGACATTAGCATCGGATGAAAAATATATTCAGGATCCGATTGTAGGGGTATTGAGAATGGAACTGGCATTTGAAACCACACTCACAAACCAACACACACTCATTGCATACTATGAAATGGATGGTGAAATCACAATAGACAAATCACGTCAAGTTTTAAAATCCTTTATTTAAAAAACGTCACATATTACTAAATGCAATTATATTTTTATTATTTTTTTAACTACACTCAGTGATTTTATCTTTGAATGTATTTTTATCATTATTTAACTTTACTTCATTTCTTCTTAATGCGTGTTTACATTTTACAGTTCAGTAGTCTTTGTTACTCATTGAAATCGCCCACTTGATAAACGTTCAATTGTCCTTGAATAACATTTTCATTGAGTTCATCATCGAACACACCTTCATCTTCAGACGACGAGGAAACAAAATGATCTTCATCCACTAAATTGCTGCCGAAGCCCATGGACCGCGTCACACTTATATCATCTGAATCTGTTTTCTGAATTTTTATCAACATTCGACTTCCACTGTCGGGTGCACATTCTGTTTTCATCTCACAAGCAAACACTAAACAACACGATACGGTATTTAATTTCCCGTGCTTATTTTCCATGGACTGGGAATTTTCAATCATCATCCCATCGCTGTTCCTGATCTTGGCAAAGAAATTGATTTGGTCCAGTTCCGTTTCAATGATCCCTGGAGGTTTCGGATAAACGCACGAAATCGGAAGCGCCGAATCGTACGCAAAGATTTTGCGCCCATCCCCTAGTTGACACCAGACCATCGATGCTTCTCTTTCCAGCTGTGCTTGTAACAAAATCACGTCGCCGTATTCTCCCATGTATTCTTCAAACGCTTGTTTTAAATTTTCAAATCCTTGAGGGAGTTTTTTCAAACACCAACTTTGTAAAGACACTCGATCCGATTCTACAAGGCCCAACGGTGTCAGTTCAATTCTTGTTCGTACCCCGCCCGTAAAATCAATTGGTTCATGGCCACACTGTGGATTTTACGCGACTCTGAAAAATAGTCATGGATCAATTGCCAACATTCCGAAGACAATAAATCTAACGGGCGTATCATTCCTTCCCGCCCCGTGATTTTGAATTTGTCAAACACGTACTTGGTACACACGCCTGAATAAAAACAAGGTACATGCTCGTTTTCTTTCAAGTTCTTTAACACGAAATACAGTTGGTGTCCCAGATAGCACATTTGTCCGTTCCAGTCGACCAGCGGGTATGTGGGGGCCGGTAAAGTCTTGGGAGGGGCAGGGATCGTTTGCGTTAACATCACCCCGTTGTAACAGATGTACAAAAAACAATCAACAAATTCCGGAAACTGCGCATCAAATACTCCTGAATTATGTTGCCATGATGTGAATACAAAAGGAAAAGGGAGATAGTTTGTCAAATACCTTAACCCATACCCCATAAAAAACTGCGAGACTTCGGATGGGAGGTCGTCCAAAGATAAAAAGTCGACATTGTTGTCATCGGGGATCCGTTCCCTTCTGTCTGAAAAATTCAATTTCACACACACGGTGCTGTCACATAACGCGAACGAAGATGACCGCATCATCGTTTGAAATTGCCGGGGGGTCACGTGTCTCGAATGCGCTAACAATAGGCTTACTACCAATGACATGTCATTGTAACACGATGGGCACATTTTCCATATCCCACGGTTAGGATATATAACTTTGTAACTGTCACTAGTATCATGAAGAAAAACCCGGCACATGATGTCGGCAGGGTTCGAACATGATTGCTCTTCATCGAAAAAATATTTCATCCATTCCAAAACCGGTGGAGTATCTCTCTCTATCCCTCGTGCACACACTACACTGTTAAAAGGCTCGTCACTGCCTAAACTTGCGTAAAACCCATCAACAATTTCTTGCCGTTTTTGTAATGTCTCTTCCGTTAAATCTTCCGGGTGTAAATATGGCCGGAACTCTTCACGGAGTGGTGGAACATTGCAACAGCGGGTCGTACAAAATTCTCTCACAATAACTCCTAAGACTGCAGTATATTTTCCACAGGCCGGGCAAAATGTCAAATACATTCTATCTTCGGATTCCAAAGTAATCAGTCTGTACTTGATACAAAAATTGCATACACAAGTGTGGCATCCCGTTAAGACATTGGCTGCTCGTTTTTTACAAATCAAACAGGCACAGCTGTGTTTGTCGGTTGCCAAAACCGTAGCGGGTTGGATTTTTTGCCGGTTGAAGTAGATGCTGGACAAGACTTGGAAAGGTTCTTCTATAGGCCCGTACCGGTGCCCGATAAACGGGGAATCCGTCCAGACAGATTTTAAACACCCGTTCCATACTTCTGATTTGTGTGTGTTACGCCACATGATTGATTATTGATGAGTAAAACCAGAAAAATTTATACCCTTTATTTCTTATCAAGTATTTCCGGTTTCTTTTTTTTTTGTGTAAAGTATTTCCGGTGTCTTGGAATTTTTATCAGTCACTTCCGGTCCTCGCCAGTATTAATACAGGGGTATCATGTGACAAGACTCAGTCTACTACGGTTACCGTCATGAACAACCCACGACCTGCTAAGAAGTTAAAGCTGACACCGCCCGCACCAGCAACAGAAAGTATGGTGGTTCACGATGAATGCCGAGCTTCCCGAAAAGTCTTCCTGGGCGGTAGTGAAAACATCTGGTGGTTTGCGACACCTCAAGGGTACAATGTGAAAATCGGGTGCTGGAGTAAAGGCATGCCTGTGGCTAAAAAGGGCGTGACTTTAACACCTGAAGAACTCCGTAAATTGGCTACCAATATTGATAAAGTCAATAACACTGTCATTGAAGTTCTCCACGATAGCCATAAAGATTACCGCTTCACCTTATCACCGGGCAACCCTAATTTTCCCGATACACGGATCGTCGCTGTCAGCTGCGGAAGTGCCTGGCCGAACATCGTCAACATCCGAGAATGGTACTACAACTTCAAAGAAGGCAAACGGTTCCCCAGTAAAACTGGAGCAGCATTGTTTATCGACGTATGGGCTGAAGTTGTGAAACATATTGATGATATTGTGAATCTGATTGCCTGTCAAGAAGACCATGGCAATATTGAAGCCGCTGTGGCTTGCGGGAACCATCCTGAGTTTATGTTTTCAGAGACTTTATCTGATGACGAATATTGACTTTGTGCTTGATCATCATTTGCATGTGTGTTTATGAAAAGAAAAAATAAAAAAAATGTTTGCTTTGATATCCTGTCTTGTTTCCTATATAAACGAACGGTGTGTGAGATGTGAATGGAAAATTGCGTCCGACCCGTCTTTAATCCAAACCCAACCTTTTTACCTGAACTTAAAAGCCCAAGGTCCTGTGTATGATTCCATTACTAAAGGCAATGTAATTAAATTTAAAATCGAACCGGAATTGATGTTGCATCCCCGGGCGGGTGATTGGGAAGTGGCTCTTACCCGGTTAAGTCATCCGAGTGCCTGGTACAATATCCATGAAAATGAATGTTGGGTAAAACTGACTCATAAAACCAAAACGGATGAATACTCTATTAAAGAATATGTCCCCGCAGGCTATTATCCCCGCTTATTCATGTACGGAAAAGAAACCGATAAAGATAATGAATTCAGTACAGCTAGAGGGGTCGGATTATGGCAAGCTTTAGAAGATTGTTTTACGAAATTAAATGCCCAAAAAGATCAATTAAATTTAACCGGATCTGAACAAGAAAAAAGTGTAGCGGGACCAAATATATTAATCCTCAACTGGTTCGGTTATTTGATTCCGTATTTCCAGGAGGTGGGTCAAGGTCTTCCAAAGATAAAAAACAAAATATGCGAATGGGAATTGCATTTTCCATAGATGAAACATCTGGCGATCATACGTATCCATTAGAAATGGATGTAAAATTAGCACATATGATGGGGTTCAGAGATACCGTTTTAAAGAAACGGGCGGCTAAAAAATGTGATGAAGTTTTATTTGTTATGTCTAAAACAGAGGATATTAATGATTGGATAATAAAAAAGGGAGGTGAATTAGAAACTTATAAAGAAAATAAAAATAGTGACGTTTATGTAACAGATAATAAAACTGTGAAATATAATTATCAAACCCATTACCCTTGTGTAAACCAACTGGATATACGCCCCAATGAAATGGAATGTATTATTGAAATCCACACCGATTTTACTGAACCCGATACGTTTCATAATGCCCACCATCATGAAGGTGCAACCCGTGTTTTAGCCACATTTCACGCTAGAGCTGAAGCCAATGCTAACCGCCCTGAAGACCAATGTTTTATTGAAAGTACTTTTAAATCAGCGGCTATCGGGTTCAATGTACCTTACAGCACTATTCGCCAATATCTATCATCCACCACTAATTACCATGCCACCTTTCATCAGTATCATAAATGCCGAGTCGGGTGGTATTCTGAACTGAAATTTCAATTCAAACATCCAAACGGTTATCCTGTCAATTTTATCCCGGGTGGGGATTTATTCATGCAATTGTATTTTAAACCTCGACGTAAACGTAGGAGGGGTATATAAAACCCCTCGTCCGTTCTGTTTGAAAGGGAGTTGAACATGGATCCCCCGACCTCGTACCGTACCAGTGATTTTTTTTATTTCCATTGAGAAAATCATTGAAAATGAATCTGCATTAAACGGTCAAGTTAAAGTGAATTTATCCCCCCAACTTTTCTTGCATCCTCATTATGGCCCGTGGGAAGTGAGTTTAACCCAATTAACATTCCCATCCGCTCGGTATACCGTTCATGAAAAGGAATGTTTTTTACGTCTGGTTCATACTAAAATTCATAAAACCACTAAAGAAACCACTACCTATTCCGCACAAACCTATTTAGAACCAGGATATTATCCCCGTCATTTTATTTTTCGAAAATGGCAAAATAGGGTCGGTGGAAGAAAACAATTAGATCGTATGGTCTATGTAGGATCTTTAAAAGCTCTGAAAAATATAATAGAGGAATTAAATCAATTAAAAACAGAATTACATTTAGAAGGATCCCAACATGAAAATAATGAAGTATGAATTGTACGTTTAGTCCAACGTGTTTTGGCTGGAACTACAGACAAAAACGATAAGAGTGGTGAAAATGTTAGTTATGGACTGGCTTTCCCAGGAATCCACGATACATCCTGTAAGTCAGTTGTCTCTGGTACGGATAATAATACTTATGACCATCATTTCAAATTAGAAATGCATCCCAAGCTCCGACACATGTTTGGATTTAATCGGGATTTATATGAATATGAAATTGAAGAACCCATTATAGGTTCCACATATGTCGTAAATAAAAACAAATGGAATGTCATGGATTTAAATTGGGAACGGGTTTTACATTCGCATTTGAGAATAAAAAATGACAAGAAAAATACAGACAAAGCCTGTTTTCAGGTACATTACCCTCGGGTCGCTCAAAATCAAATCCGTATCAATGAAATTGAATCCATCCTGGAAGTGCATACGGATTTTACACGCCCTGATACGTTCCGAGAAATTAAAGATTTTAATCCTATAAAAGATGAAGGGCCTGAACGGGTCTTGGCCACAATACACGCCCGTCCCGAAGCCAATGCGAACCGCCCTGAAGACGCCTGTTTAATTGAAAGTACGTATAAAAACCCAGTGCTCTCATTTCGAAAACCTTACAGCCTCATCCGTGAATTATTTTCTTCCACCTACCATCACCCCTTAACCACTACTAATTATCATGAATGTCTAAGCGGGTGGTACTCTGATATGACCTTTCAATTCAAACATCCGTCAGGCCATAACGCTATTTTTATCCCCGGAGGTAAAATATTTATGCAATTGCACTTTAAACCATGTAATTGATGATTTTTTTTCAAACAGTTCCGGTTCCCCTCCCCGTACTTCCGTTGCCTATGATCCTTGCATAACACTGCCGGAACCCCATGAAATTTTTTTAAACCCTTCCGGTCTACTTTGTACCGGTCCCTCACGGCAGTCGGGTATATAAACCGGGTCCCGCATCCTCACAGAAACCATGGCATATAGTCGTCACCAGCTTGGTCTGCCTGGGCACTGGGGATCTCGTCAACGTCCTTGCAAGCATTGTAAAACACATTTAGCCAAGTATCCTGAAAACGATTACAGTTTTTCTGCTTGGTACGGACACTCGTTCAACTGTCCACGAGGTGGGTGTAATTCCAAGCTGTTCTCTCTACTGTGTGACGTGTCAGAATTTCATGATGATCATTTCCGCTGCCGCAGAGATGAGTCTTTAGAAGATTTAATCTGGGCCTACCGCACTTCCGTGCTAGAGTTCAGTGACTGTGACGTGTTTTACGAAAGGAATTTTCATTACGTTCCCAAAGTGCCTGCAGATAAAAAGAAACGGATCTTTGAAACCCGTAGTACTCCCATCCATGTGACACCGGCTGATACATTGAATTATCCCAGTATATACCAACATAAAATCTGGGAAGATAAATTCCAAGTGACAAATATCCACGCCCGAAATCGTGAAGTCGGCTTCAGTAAAACACCGGAAAGTTGTCACGTGAAACCCATGACATTTACTTTAGTGATGCAATGAAAAAATACGAAAGCCGGTACCGCCTCCTGGATAAACATTGCTGTGCTAAAAAATGCCGGGTCTACATGATGCACGCCTACATGGGCCAAGTGAAAGACGCCGCTAACGAACAAGATAAACAACAAGGAAAACACATTCACCGCCATATCTTTCATTTTCCAAGTTGGACTGTAAAAAAATTCTGCCCTACGGAATATCACTTGTGTTCTCGGAAAAGTGAAGATAATTTTTGCGGGGTGGTCACAGACTATATTACGCTCGAGAAAACACCGTTCAAGAAATATCTGATCGGGCACGTGATTCGCAATCATTTACGTCTGGCTAACGTTTACACTTACCAAGGTCACATCAACGAAAATAAAACTGTGGAGATAATTAAACACCTGGCAGCACGTACATTGGGCCCTGATCTTACTGTTACCAAGGGAACTATCACTTCCGGTAAAAAAGTGGTATAAAAGCAGAATGCGAACTGTGTATTTTTCACTTCTTCCCCGACCGGAGAATTGGATGTCCACAAATTTGATGGAAATAATGCTGCCGCCCGGAACTGTGCCTGCCACCATCCCGTTTCCACAAACCCAATTGGAAGAAGGGGAGTTACCCCGTCCCGATCACGGAATGGGGGCCGCAGAACAAGAACCCGCACCAGATGTGGTAGAAATGGCAAACAACATCAACGAATTCCTCGCTAGCCTGGGGCCGCCACCCACCACAGAGCAAACGGGGTCCACCCCACCAACACCCCCAGAAAAAAAGAAAAAACGTAAACGTCCTGTTCCCGAGAAGAAACAACCATCAAAACGGATCAAACGCCAGCAAGTTGTTCCTGATGATGATGAAGATGCCAGAAAGAAAGAAGAAAAGAAAATCATCAGCAAACTTGAACTTTATTTCAATAAGATTGAAACAAACATCAGTCTTATCAAGGAACTTTTAGTTAAGCTGCAAACCTATAAACATTAAGCGTTTCATATGTTTGTATTGAATTAAAGTTTTGTATTTGGATTATACCATGCCTTTTTTTTTCTTTCTTTTATGACGTGTGGGATATGTATAGGTGCGTGTATGTTTGAAAGGAACCCAACCCTCCCGCCAACTCCACTTAAGTTAAACACCACCCGGTCAACCGCCAGGGGGGGCCCCCTCCCACCCCTCCCACCCAGTCCGCATTCCTCCCAATTAATTAATCACTTTTTGGCACTTATTAATGACTCTACTCAGGATGGCACTTATTAATGGTTTTGGTACTTATCGATGACTTTTTGGTACTTATTAATGACTGTACTAAGGATGGTACTTATTAATGGTTTTGGTACTTATCAATGACTTTTTGGTACTTATTAATGACTGTACTAAGGATGGTACTTATTAATGGTTTTGGTACTTATCAATGACTTTTTGGTACTTATTAATGACCAAAAATGGGACTTATTAATGGTTTTGGTACTTATCAATGACTTTTTGGTACTTATTAATGACCAAAAATGGGACTTATTAATGGTTTTGGTACTTATCAATGACTTTTTGGTACTTAATATATATAGCACTACTTCTGTTGGTTAAACGATCTAGCAGCTTTGGTAACCAATCCATTCATTAAGCTTCCTAGCAGCATCAACAACAAATCTGTCGACTAACTTGCCTAGCTGAATTGTGCCCGATCCGTAGATTAACCTTCCCAGCATCATTGTAACCCATCTATGGATTAAGCTCCCTAGCAGCTTAACACTCGATTTGTCGATTATCCTTCCAAGCAGCATTGTGCCTGTACCATGGATTAACCTTACTAGAAGCATTGTACCCAATCCGTTGATTAACCTTCCTAGCAGCATTGTACCCACTATATGGATTAAGCTCCTTAGCAGCATTAACCCCCAGTCTGTCGAGTAAGCTTCCTATCAGCACTGTACTCAATCTGTGCATTGAGCTTGTTAGCAGCATTGTACCAAATGCGTGAATTAAGCTTCCTACCAGCATTGTACCTGATCCGTGAATTAAGCTCCCTGGCAAAATTTTACCCAATCTGTGGATTCAGCATCCTAGCAGCTTTAACACCCAATCCTTGGATTAAGCGATCTAGCAGCATCAGTAAACAACCCGCGAATTAAGTTACCTAGCAGTAATAACAACAAATCCGTCGATTTACCTTGCTAGCAGCATTGTACCCAGTCCATGGATTAACCTTCCTAGCAACATTGTATCCAATCTGTTGATCGGCTTCTGTGGCTACAGCACTGTCAATTAGTCCCAAACCAAAATGTAAACTCTGCAGATGTACATATTTATGGTAAGAATTAGATAAGTTAGCATAAAAAATGGAGGTTGTAACCTCTACTAAAAATCTTGACCTTCCAGGCAGCATTGTCCCCAATCGATTGATTCAGCTCCCCTGTAGCCTTAACTCCCAATCTGTCAACCTTCCTAGTTGATTAACTCCAAATCTGTCAATGTAGCCTTCTTGCAGCATTGTCCCTTATCTATTGATTAAGGTTACCTGCAGCATTAAGACCCAATCTGAGGATAAAGCTTCCTATCATTATTGCGCTTAGTCTATTGATTACGCTTGCTAGCAGCATCGTACCTACTCAGTGGAATACGCTTCCTAGCAGTATTAATACCCAGTCCGTGGATTAAGCTTCCTAGCAGCATTTTACCCAACATGTCGATAAAGCTTTCTTAAAGCACTGGCAACTAAGCCTAGCAGCATTAACAACCAATATGTCGATTAAGCTTCCTAGAGGCACTGACACCCAAAATTTTAATTAAGTGACCTAGCGCTACAAATCTATGGATTAAGCTCTCTTGTTGCATTTACGCAACTTGAGGATTGTGTCTCATAACATCAATAATTATGGAGCCTAGACACTTTATAAGTTTTTAGAGAGTACTCAAATTAAAATTGCCCTCAGGTATCCAACTTTAACTTTTCGTCACAAGTGTAACCATGCAGGAGAATCTTATTATTCTCTTGCGTGATACCCTAAAATCGTCTGTCTTTGTCATATGTATAATCAATTTAGATATGAATCGTAAGTTGTAGTCAAAGGGTGTTGTATAATTAAATGCGTCCATTTTAACACATTATAAACATATATTCACATGGATTATGCCATTCTCCACACAAAAGATCTATCTATGAATATCAAGGATAGATCTCTTGCCGACACCCACGCACATAGCTTTTACCCAGACCAAGTATATCCTCTTGGAATTGAAATTTGCAGTAATTAAGTAAATTCAGCAAATACAGAGCATGGATCGACAACCTTCATTCCAAATGTTACCACGTCAAGTATTTGCTAGTAAAACTTATTCTATATTCTGTGAAACCTGTGGATTAATTGTGTGACGTAACAGCCGTAATGCGGCATTAAATATAAACAGACACTTATGCGCATGCTTGCTTGGTGATATAATACGTGATCCATCTGTTTCTAGCGTTAATTAATACGCAATGCAATCATCCAGTGAGACGTGCTATAGCAAGTTCAATATTATGCATCAAAATCACTTCACTGAAATGATGGGACGGGTGATTAATCGTCCAAAGTTGGTTGTTTTCTCAGAGTTCTCCGGATTCTTCAATAAAATAAATGTAAAATATTATAAAATGTTTATAACCAATACCGTATGCCGTCATAACAAGTGAAGGCCAAGTACATAACAAATAAATGTTCCATCCAGAGATGAAGGCGTTCGGTAGTCTGCGGAGCAGGAGGAAACTGGAGTACTCTGAGAAAAACACGGACTTTGGACGGGCAACTATAACCCACTCTCATAGCAACGCAAGGGATTCACGTGTGTGTGTGTGGGGGGGGGGGGCAATTTTTTGTTTAACCTTTTTTGTATGTTTCGCTAAAAAAAAGTCATATGATCAGTGAAAGCATGATAATAACATATTTTTTGCTAAACAGGTAAAAGCACTACATAACAAAGGAAGTAAAAATTGTATTATATACTCTTCTTGAAAGATGAAAATCAAGATTAAAACCTATGATGCGGGGGGGGGGGGGGTAAATTGACGCGGGCGGTGCCTGAGAACCATGCCTTTTTATTGCTATCATCAATTTTCTTAGTTAATAATGAAAATAATTTCATCTTTTATTTTTAATTTACAGTGTAAGTTCTTGATGAGTAAGTAGCGGCTCCTTTACAGGGAGTTTGTTTTTGTATGTTTTCACGAGCTCGTCAACCAAAAAAAGTTATCGAAACTATGCCAGCGTTTTGACAGTCATGCACAATGTGTCTCTCATGCATACATGTTATTGAACACTTATTATCTGAACAACATGGTGCTTATTTTTTATTCGTATACTTAAAACGAGAACTATTATGAGAGAGGAGCAAGCGACCAACACGCTATTAGAAGCTTCTCTCAAATTTCTGTTTCACAGGTGAGTCACAAATATGTTTGAAAATAAACGCCTGCATTGAATGGGCTTGTAATGAGGCTTGGTCCCAGAAAACGTGTAATGTCCACAACCAGATTATAAATAATAATAATAACAATATCAAAAATTACTTTAAATGTCGTCAGTACAAACATACAGTAACTATACGACAATTCTTCAACAAATGTTATATAAATTATCAAATATAACATATGTACCATTTTTTTGGAGGCCTGACTAATCAACCTGTGCTCAAACGAAATTGAACAGTATATTGAACATTAAGGCACACGTGCATCTACCGTGCAATATGACATCCCCTTATGTTTCCTGTCTTTATTACGGCTGGATTTATGTCAATAATATATGCATTTCATAGGAGTTAACTACAGTCGATACTATCTTACTAGTTTAAGTACCCAATTAAATGCCGACCGTCCTTTTATGTGAGGCAGAATATTTGCAGTGTAATAATTAATATTAATTATGAGAATGATAACAGGAAGCAATTAAAATAGTTACAGGACAGATCTTGCGGTAAAACGTCCATTTTGACAGGGTCCATCATTATTCCTACACGTGGCATGTGACTGCTCAAGAGGATATGCCGCGTACATGGCATGAATATATAAATCAGCTAAAAATGCTGAGAAATACCAATAATTCTCATGCATGTATACATTCGTAAAGGAATCGCATCAGATGCAGATTATGCCAGTGGCAGTGTGAGCATATTTATAATTTTCATTTTTTTTCTTCCTTTGCCTGTTCTTTTTCTTCTACATTTTAACAAGAACAATAGCATATTGCACAAAAGGCCTCCTTATTGGGCCTTCTCCTTTTGCACTTAACTTTTGCACTTTACTGTTCATATACTTTTCAATATATACACAGGAGTGGAAATAACGCTTGCCCGCTTGTCCGTGCACAGAAAGGCATTTTCAATGTTGTACTCATCCGTTTAAAAGGTGAACACCCAGATGTTTTCACATTAGAAGGTGTAATAGTAAAACACATGACACAAAATGAAATACTGTACTATATATTCTATATTTCCTATAAAAATAATTATAATGTTTTATACTTTGTGCATTTGTACGCTCTCATCTCCTTTATTTTTCCTGTTTTCTTTCCACTGCATAAAAGTATATCTGATAGAACAGTTTAACTATTAAAAAAGTGGTCCTTTTTGCATGCAACGAGTAAGCATGTAGGATGGCACGTCAGATGGCATTATCGGGCTTACAATGAGCGAAGTGTGACTATAAGTTTACTATGATGGCAGGATGCACCTATAGTGGAAAAAATGCAATTCCGCTTAAGGTGGCAGGACTGGTCCCCCACCTGACCTGACTTTGTTTCAGGTTTTCCTTTGCATTGAACAATCTAATGCTTTAATACCCCCTAAAATATACATTTTCTAAAAGGTAAGAAAATTCTCTATTGTTTGGTGATAATAAACTTTGTTTCTGAGGAACAGGTTTGTGTTTGTAAGAATTTTAATTTAATTTTAATATTGAACAAAAAAATCGTTTATTCCAACACAACTATAGCAGATACAGAAAATCTTCTTAAATAAATCGAGAATTTAAATAATAATCCTCAGGCGTTTTTTGTTTGTTTAGTGAGTTAAGTTTAAAAACTACGAATTTACAGAATGTTTAATTTTGAAATCTACACAAATAATTTAATTTTTTACTTTTACTTAATATAATTTCAAATTCAGGATAGGCGTAAAATAAAAAAAAAAACGCTGTTTAGAAGACATATAAACAAATACATATATCAAAGACGGTACGTTTCGGACAAGTACTTATTGAGAAATAACGCTCTAAAGATAAGGTGTTCAGGTGAAATGATGTTTCGAGATAATGGCCAAAAACTATATTCGTAGAGATCATTCGTCCTACACACGTAACTAACCACAACTACATGTTGACAGTCACATGAATTTGGTCAAGACGGTGGTTCTTATCAAACCATGCTATAATAACATGGATTAATTGACTATTTTGCTTTAAAAACGTATTAAAACGATAAAAGTTTGACCTGTCACATCAGCGACTTGTCAAACACCACGTGTATGGACTTCAGTAGGCGGAGCTAACAGTTTTGGCCGAGTGCCAAGGTGCGCTGAGCACCCGACAACCGGGACCCGCGGCTGAACAGGTGCATAGCCGGGCCTAATAGGTAACCGCGTGTTTACACAGGAACAAGGGGAGCCGGATCTATGTCCATTCAAGGAGAACCAGGAATGATTTACTTGTCACGTTTTACATACATTATAGGTATTTTGGAGTTGACAATAGAGACGAGTTTATAACGATCATACAAATCTCGTATACACATACAAGTCATATGTGAAATCTGGACTTATTGTTTATTGGAATGTTGAATAGGAAGACGATGGTTTGTAACATTCATACATCATGCACACACATTCAAGTCACAGAAGGACCCGATTATCTTATAAGAAGGTTTATTTACATGGAATCTGTAAATAGCAACAAATTAAACAATCAACGGAGTGTAAACTGACCTCGTGATAACTGTGTAGTAATTAGTGTCCATTAGTAATTATTCACTAGATCTTTCTGGTTGAATGCACACATCCGAAGATGCATCTAAATGAAATAGTATGTTGTTACAACAGCGGCTGACAATAGCGCGTTTAGTTGATAACACGGCCAAAGTCGATAGGTGTCGGCCTCCTGTTTTCCTTCATGTGTAAACGTAGAGATGCCGTCATCTGACGATTCATCATCGCTGGCCATCAGTTTGATCACGGAAGTAGGTTCGGCCCGCTTAGACTTCTTGATATCATTCAACTGCTGCAGTTATTCAAGTGGCATTCGGGATTGCGTCGTCGGCCCATCGTAGTTTCGTCATCGTTTCCACCTCGTATTGGCGTAATATTTACTTTTTGCGGCGTTGACAGTATGAATATCATAGACGTTATAGTTGGGATATGAAGCAGCTTATTATAAAGTAATTTTACGTATCTGTCGATAGGCTCAGGATATAGCAGAAATAACATGATGTCGAGTGAACATTTGTGTTTCGGCGGGACATATCCGAAAAAAAGACAGAAAGGCCAATGACACTAACAGATCATTCATAAGGACGGGTTTGTTTGCACACTAATTAGCTAGAGTTAGGGTTGCTCTCCAACGCTGATCAGTTGTATGCTCAGCTAATTAGATTGGGCTATCAAGCGTCGACCGTCAGTTCTTGCCACCTCATGCATGGAGGTACTTGGCCCATGCATTAATTAAACACTTGCACCTCGCGATTGGCTGAATGTCCCAGGTGAGGGCTGGGGGCAGAGTGATTTTACAGGCCTGTGGCAGGGCTGGAGTTAGTTTACAAACACCCTGTCAACACATCTTGGTGTTTAATGAATAGAAATAACCCTTTTCCACAAAATGTAACCGGCGACCCAAAATGGGCTCAGGTGCATAAGATTCGCCCAGTATTCATTATTACGTATACTTTTATTGAAAAAACATCAATTTTTAGGATTTTGACCAGTCCTGCTACCTTAAGGTGCATTCTTCCATCATAGAAAACACCAGAAGCAGCCTGTATCTCAAATCAAAACTCCTGCAACAACACTAGAGCCAACCTTATCACACATTTGTTCACGCAATTTGCTTTACTAATACATTTAAGAGGTCTGGGTTCAGTTTGAATGGTGAACGATCTACACGACAATTTCATCTCAAATTTCTGTACTGCCCAAACTAATGTGAAACACTCTCTTTCAAAGGTAGAGGAATTTCTCTCTCTAGACAATGATTTCCTGCTTGCAAAATCTATCGGATGCATCATTCAATCGTAGGTGCTCCTGCATTAGGATACTACCATTTTAGACATCTTACGCGTCGCATTTAAGGTAGAACCGTTTACTGAAATCTGGCAGTTTAATAATGGGCGGATCACCCAGCTAAGCTTTAAGCAAGTTTTACGCATTCTCATGGACTTCTTTCAGGTCCGACTTGTTAGGCTGTCCTTTCCGTGTAAGGTCTGTCAGTGGGACCACAATCTCAGCACAGTTCGGCACAAACTTTCGGTAATAACCGATAAGACCTAAGAAGGCTCACAAGTCTTTCTTGGTTCCTGGTCTTTCTGCGTTTTTCACGGATTTTAGCCAAGCATCCGGTCCCTTCAAGGTGACCCAAAAATTCCAGACTGCGATAACCTACAAAACTTTTCTTTGGTTAAGCCGCAAGGTTCGCACGCTCTAGCCTAGCTCATACTTCTCTGAGAGTTCTTACATGCTCGTCGTACGATTCTGCGTGCTTTATCACGTCATCCATGTAACAAATCTCGTTCGGCATGTCACTAAACAACTTCCGCATTATGCAGGTAAAAACTGCCACTGCCATCACTAATCCGAAAAGCATTACCCTAAATTGGTAATGTTCGTCAGGCGTTAAAAATGCCGTTTTATCTCTAGACAACGGAATCTGCCAATTACCTTTTGTTAGTTCAATATTCTTAAAATACTGTTTTTACTGCGGACTGTTGGTTTCTTCCATGAAAAGTGGTTCCGGCTCTGGCATCAGTTTTGGATCGAAAACATCCGACTGGTTCAAATTACGGTAATCGATTATGACTCGAATCTTTCCGCCTGGCTTACACAACATAATAAAGGGTGGTGCAGAACTAGACTCCAACTTCTCAACTATGCATAGTTCTAACATTTCGTTGATTTTCGATCGCATGGTCTGTCACAACTCGAACGGAACACGATACGGTTTTGACTTCACGGGTGTTTCGA
Organism: Sipunculus nudus; assembly: GCA_026874595.1. NCBI lineage: Eukaryota > Metazoa > Annelida > Sipuncula > Golfingiida > Sipunculidae > Sipunculus > Sipunculus nudus. The sequence continues at coordinate 43,668,318 of CM049322.1, read as the reverse complement.
ACGTGAGTAGGATGTTACATTCTATGGCATTGGTGAGTTTTGGGATATCTGTGAAAACTTCTCCATACGGGTTCAACAGTTCGTGTTTCTCAAGCCGCTGTCGCTTGCCTAGCTCGGCATTAACCTGAAGGTCACGCTCAGTTTGGCTGCGCACCGTTGATGGTAATGACACGTGGAAGGTTTCGTCATCTTCTTCAAGGATTAGCTCTGAGTCTACGGGAGATTCTGTTTCACCATTCAGTTTATCCGGTGCTCGTTCGGATTCGTTCGTGTTCAGAGAGACCGCTGCTAAGACATGCTGGTGTTCAGCTCTTATTTTGCATTATTATGGGACTGCAGAACGCTGCCATGTCCCCGTACATATCCTTCCAGTCGAACTGGGAATTTACACATTCGTGTGTTGCCCGCCATAATCGCCTCGTGGCCCATCTTCATAACGTCAGTCCGTAACGACTAGGGAACCACGATGCTTAATCCGGATTACTGCGTTTATCTCGCGCAATATGGACTGGGAAATCACCTTAACCCAGGAAGTGCCGTCACTTCCGTTATCCGTCTTAGCAAGCTTCCACTACGGAGCTAAGGACTGATCTTCTTCCAGCGCCTTCAAAAATTGGGTCAGACTTATATTGGCGACTTGGCTTAAGACATATAAACCTCGCGTCGGCGCCTTCCGCTTACGTGCAGCGGCACGGGTCTCTACAGCGGACGCCACTTCCGGTTATGACTCGACGTTGTCACATACGATATCTGATTTACGATCAGACTTCCACGTAGGATTCGGAGCGTTCGGAATTCGTACTCCGGCCACGTTTCCTAGTGCTAAGTTGCAAACGGCACCTCCGACTTACATCGCCTCGATAGTTCCAACAAAGTAGAGACAGTCTACACTAATCCTCCCCGTAGAAAAACGTGTAACCGATTCGTCAAAGAAACGACACTCAACGTTATGTCCGGTGAACTGGTCCGGATCCACGTATGTTTCACGTATTCCCGCTAAAGATCAACCGGCATTGCGTAACAACTTGGCTGCATTTGTTAAATAAAACCCTTACAAAATGGCAATGTGCCGCCGCCTTCTTCCAGATCAGTTTATCCGAATGACTGACTCTACTTATCCGAATCCGGACTAACGGTACTGCCGGTTGCCTACATGGATTCCGTAACAAACGTTGAAATAGACTCAGGCTTTGGATATGGTTTAGCCCCCTGACTACCACTAGTCTTAAACCCCCGCTGATCAACAGCTGAACGCCTTGCTTGTAGAATAGACCTTGGCATAGACCTGGCACCGGTCTGTTGGCATTCACGCGCCTTATGTCCTAACCTATTGCATATAAAGTAACGTAAGCCTCCCGATGGCTTACAAGACTGAACTGTTATCCATCAAAATGAAAACCATCCGGTCATAAGCGTCAAAATATTAAGTTATCGACGATATACTATAATACCTGGCTAATTATTAATATTTATCAGAAGTGTGTGAACAGATGTAAATTTTTTTAATTCCGAAGATTTTCAGGGAAAGTAAGGTTTACTATTACCAGTCGTCCGTCATGAATCGCAGCAGAAGCTGATACAGAGAGACCGCATCTATCCCAAAATTGATCCAGTGATTCCTCAACACGAGACCTCTCTAGATAAATTTTTTTTCGCATAATTCCTGACAAAACTAACCATTTGACCCTTCATTATTCTGGTCAATGTTATTTCAGTGATTTACTGCTCCGTTATTTGATAAATCGCTCTCTGCTTCAGCGAGCTACGGCGGACCACTTCAGTAACATCTACCAGGCTCGCTTTATCAAAGGCCGTGCCGCCGCTGCGCCTGACACCGAGGCACAATAGGCGCACAGTAAAGTTAATGGGCTTATCATGTCTTTATTGCAATTAGCGCACGATTGGCATTCGAGGCCTGGCGGGGCCTCCGACAGTTGCTACTCCAGTCAGTAACCTCCTTGGTTTAACCGATATTGTCGATTTAAATATATTCTTAAAACCGTTATACATGTTTTAATCATCGCTTATGTTTAATTCTGATTTGCACTTTGCTATGCTGCTATGTGGAGATTCAATTTTTCCTTTCATTAATTCGATGTAAATTTGATTTGTTACTCTTTTCTTTCTCCCCAGTCAGTCTGCCTTGTACGTATAAGCCTTGGTTGTAGTTGTACTTTTACTTTGTTTTATTATAATTTTCCATGTTTCACGGATAGAGTTTAACAGCCCTAGATAGCTTACCATATTGAACACACATATTTAGATGGCTTATCCATATCAAACTTGATCGTGTCTCACTCATTAAAGTGAGAAATATTTCTTGTGCTTTAGTCGTACATCTTTTTAAAAAAATATTACTTGGCCGTTCTTTTAACTTGAGAATTATACCACAGATACTGAGAAATTACTTCGACATATGTTTCAAGTTCACTATAGTTATAGATGCACCATGAGTGCAGAACATCCCGCCCAAAAATGAGAAGATCCACGCTCCAATTCTTTTCTATTTTCCACTGCTAAATTACAGTAAAACGATTGTTTGCTGAGCTTATATTTGTTTACAACTAACATTTTCCATGCATAGTTATCTGGTTGGAAAGTTATCTTTTCACCAAAGATATCTTAACTGCTGTATCATATGTATGCAAATGAACCATCCCGAGTCCTCCCTTATTTAATGGTGGAATTAATACATTTCTTTTAATCATTTCCTTTCCCTTGCCCCATATAAATTTATAGATCATTTTTTTCGACTCGATTTTTAAATTCTGAGAGAGGAGTGGACAGGACTGACATTAAGTAGGTGAACTGAAAAATAATAAAACTTTTTATAACGACAACTTTACCCATAGTAGTTAAATTCCTCTACCATAATGTTCTTTTGATTTATTTTGCACAACTGGAAGAAAGTTAATGTTTAAAATATTTTTCAAAGAACGGTGATAGAAACCAATAGTAATTTTATCGGTCCATCAGTCCATGAAAGTCCCAACTTTTCAACAATATATTTTTCTACATACTTTCCTCTTCCCATGGGCATAACAACGGTTTTGTCTTTATTAATTTTCAATCCTGATATTTTTTTTCGGAAAAATCCAACACTTTGTCGATAATTTTACATCTTGGATGAAGAGAGCTGTGACATCGGCATACTGAGTTATTTTTTTTTTTTTTTATTTTTAACCTGAATGCCTTTAATACTTTGAGTTGATCTAATTGCCTCAGCTATAATTTTTACACTTAATACAAAAGGAAATGAAGAAGTGGACCACACTGTCTTACCCCCCTTGTTACAGGAAAAAAAAATCTGAATTGTAACCATTATTTAAAATACTTTTTATATTATCATAGCAGGTTTTTATCATTGTTATGATGCTAGAATTAATTTTCATTGTCTTTAATGACTTGTAAATAAAATCCCATTCCAAAAAATCAAAAGCTTTTTCATAATCGATCACCATTAAAAATGCCTGTTTATCATTATTACAAACATTATCTATTAGTGTAAAAGTTTTATTAATATTTTTTTCAATGAATCTATTATTTATAAACCTTGTTTGGTATTCATGAATTAATCTTGAAATCACTTGTTTTATCTTATTTGCTACCAATTTTGCAATTATTTTATAATCCGTGTTCAGCTAAGTTAATGGTCTCAATTTTTTAGATATTGATAACCTTTTTCTTTTCTTTGGAAGCAAACTGATAATCCCTTGTCTTTGTGTGAATGATAGATTTCCGATTTGAAAACTGTCCCTGATACTATCTAAAATATATAACCGTACATCCTGCCAGAAACTTGTATAATTCTGCTAGAAGTCCATCGCTTCTGGGTGTTTTTTTTCAATTTTTTTTAGTGATTTTAAGCTATCAAGAAATTATTGTTCTTTGAGATAATCTGGCCAAGATTGTTAAAGTATACTTCTAGCTTGTATATAATGTTTATTCCTGAATTTCCCAAGTTTGCCTATATCTTGCGACAAGTTTGATTTGTTAAGTTTTTCAAAGAAAGATTTCTCCAATTTTAATAATTTTTGTTTTATCTCGGATGATGTCACCATTTACATTGAGTTTATTAATAACTTTCTTATTATAATTATGTTTTTCCAAAATAAAAAAAAAATATTTTGTTGATTTTTCGCCCTCTTCTAATCATCTGGCTTTGCTCCTTACAATGGCACCCTTTGTTTTATCTTAAATGAGTTTGTTCAACTTATCTTTGCTTTCTTGAATTTTTAATCATTATCTTTTTTAGACTTATTGTGTCTTTTTTTTTTAATTCTACGTCTTTCTCCATATTTGTTATCTCATCCCTTGCAGTTTTTTGTCGTATTTTACTCAGGCATACATCCTCAACTGTTGGAGATATCTTTCTATTGCATTTTTTTAAACAATGATATGTTGACACAAAAATGTATATGGTATGGGAATATTTGTAATTGCAGCTTGTTGAATAAAAACATTTAGGGATTCAAAATTTATGGGAAAACATAGGAAAGAAATCATTTCATCAATTGTAAATGGTCTTTCTTCATAAAAGAGATGGGAGAGAACTTTTATATTGGTTAAATCAGGGATCCTCTATAGCCATACTCCTTCAGGAAACTCACAGCAACAAGACCACGGAGAAATTATGGCCTGCTGAATGGGGCGCTAAAGCGTACTTAAGTCTTGGAGAGGGGTTGCTATCTTAATAAAATGGTGTACAACATAAGGTCCATTCATACAAAATGGATGAAAATGGTAGATATGTCGAAATGGATATACCCCTAGATAATATACAGTAAACTCTGGTGATTATTTATGACCCGAATTTTGATAATCCTCATATAATTATGGGTGGAGATTGGATTTTTTATGGATCCTAAAGTAGACAGAAAAGGGGGACGTTAAAGTACATTTATAAAATCCAAGAAAGACTAAACATAAGAATGGAGGAATTGTCTCTTGTCAAAGTCATCAAAATCATAGTAACACACAAGAATTTACATGGCAACGTTCAGTCCCCTTTTAATACAGAACCGTATTGACTATTTTCTGATCAGTGAAGGTCTTTTTTATTGAAAAATAATACCCTCTTATAACTCTTATCACCGTGCTATTGTCATTGTAATAAAAGGTAGCCTGCCACCCGGAGGACCAGGTTTTTTTTGGTAATTAAACGGTAGTCTCCTTGAGGAGGAGGAGGCGTATACTGAAAAATTTAAACTGTCATTAGGAAACAATCTCATTAAATAGGGAGATTAGCCCTACCTTCTATGGGATACCATTAAAAGTCAGGTAGATACAATATTCAGCCAGGAAGGTCAAATAAAAAAGAAATTATCTTAGTGTTTTAAAAAAAACAAAATTGATACATTTGAAAAGACTTATTTCAACAAAATGTAAACAAGATATTTGTTTAAGTTAATAAATGAACACACAAATCCCTAATTGAAGAAAAGGTGAGGGCAGCAATATTAAGGTGTTAACTTAATGGGAAGAAAGGTAGAAAAGCAGCCAATGTATTTGTTCAATTTAGAAAAACGATGTTAAACGTAATTACGACTTTAGTTTCGGATGATGGTAAATATATTATAGATGACAAACTTATTTTAAAGGAACAAAGTTCATTTTATGAAACCTTTCATCAAGGTAACTTAGATCACCAGAAGAACTCTGATAACTGCTACATTAATGCACTAAGTAAACTTTTGTCAGATGAAGAATCTATTCAATGTGATATACCTTTAACAATTGACGAAATGTACACGGCTTTAAAATCCTGCGGTAAAGGTAATACCCCTTGGTCTGATGGACTGCAATTTGAATTTTACTTAAAGTTTCGGGATGTATTTAAAATTCCATTATATAATTGTTTTTGTTATTGCTATGAATCTGGCCAGCACCATATTTCAGCTCGTCAAGGAATCATAACATTGCTCCCGAAAAAAGAAAAAGATTTACGGTATTTAAAAATTGGCGACAGATCTCATTACTCAATTTGATTATAATCTTCTTGCTAAATGCTTGGCCAATAGGAACAAGCGGTTGCTACCGAATATTATCCACCATGACCAAACCAGACTTATTAAGCAGAGATAAATAGGAGAAAATATTAATAAACTTTTACTTTTAATGGAATATGCTGAGAATAAGAAAATCCTAGGATACATTTCAACATAGATTTTGAAAAGGCTTTTGAAATTTTAGAATTACCATATATTTTTAATGTCATGAATAAATTTAATTTTGGTGAATCGGTTATGAGGTGGGTTAAAGTTATCCATACGGATATCTCAAGTTGTGTTTTAAATGACAGTTGGCATACAGAATTTTTTAAGTTAACTAGTGGAGTTCGATAGGGATGTCCTCTCTCACAATATTTGTTTCTTCTAGCAGCGGAACCTTTAGGATGTTATATGAAAGAGCGTCCATTTGTAAGAGGGTTGTGTAAAATGAATACCCAATTGAAAATCATGCAATACGCGGATAATACTACTCTCACGGCAACGGGTGAAGCAGAAAGTGTAAAATGTGCCTTAGAAATATTTTAAAGATTTTAAAAGGTGTTTGGATTGAAAATGAAATGAGCAAAAACTGAAATAATGCCATTTTATGAACGTACTTTTTTTAAAAATCTAAAATTAAAGCCTTCGGAATAAAATGGACAGAGGGTCCCTTAAGGAGGGTATCAAACCTTAATTTAAAAAGAGGAGAAAGGGAGAAACTTAACTACAACCCGAAGCTGGACAGTATAAAAAAAATTCTTAATTTGTGGTCAATGAGACAAGAAACACAAATCGATAAAATAATGGTAATTAAAACCTTTTGTCTGTCACAATTGACATATCTGTTCTCTGTTCTGCCCTCCCCAGTTGAATCTATCTTTAGGAAGCCAGACCGCTTGTTTTTTTTTTTTAATTTCAATTGGGGAAGACCTGAAAAGATAAAAAAGATTCGCATATTGCTCCAAAAGAAAAGGGAGGTCTTGAAACGACACATCTGAAGTCACAAAATAAAGCCCTAAAACCAAGTGGGTGAAAACATTAGTAAATGGACCTGCAAATAAAACATGGAGGCTAATAATTATTTATCAGTTGGGAAGTATGGGCCTAGAAATACTTGAATGTTTTATAGAAAGCTAATATTTTAAAATATTTTATTGTTCACTGGATTTAAATCCTTTTGGTTAGAAATATTCAATACTAGTATGAATTAAAGTATTAATCAAAGACAAAAGAAGATAAACAAAATCAGGTACTATGGCATAATTCAAATATACTGATAGACCGTAAGCCAGTTCTGTACAAATATATGTATTATCATGGGATAAATGCACAAAAAATGTAGTTGACATAAATCTTTCAGAAGCAAACAAAATATTAACATTTATGTCAGTGAAAAACTAAATAAAAAAAATAAAATATATCCATTTACATATTGCATCTTAACATTTTAGTGAGTGCTATTCCTAAAAATTGAAACATTCTCCAAGTAATAAAATAACCAGCCCTATCTCAAATAAAATTGAAATATTTGATCACTAAACTATATATATATATATATATATATATATATATATATATATATATATACCTGTAGAATTTAGAAAACAAAGGCTACAGGGGTAGCTAAAAATTTAGCAACAATCTGTACATGTTGTCCAAATAATATGATTGTTTGAAATGTTTGCGTTGATGTCTCTCTTCTTTTTATGTTCATTGACTGGCTTAAGCCAGCACCCGGAGAATTTAGACCCGTTGACGTTTAAAGACAACCTCCCAACCTCAAACGCATGCTTGTGCACTCGAAACTACACAAACATAACAGCCCGACAGGGAATGTCAAATGCAGTGACCGCCGCTGTGAAATTGGCGATATTTTAAACACCAAACCCACATTTCAGTCCCCAGGATCTAACATAACCCTCAGGCCAGGCCCTTTTTCTTGCAATGCCTCAAATGTCATTTTCCTTATTACTTGTAAAAAATGCCCCAATGGGGAGGGAAATTAAATAGGAGAAATCGGCAACAAATTCAGGCTCAAAATGAACAACCACAAAAAAACCATCCGCGACAACACTCCCGGATTCCCAGTGGCCGCACATTTCAACAAATCCGACCATTCTCTCCGAGATTTAACATGCACCATCCTTAAAGGCAACTTTCCCTCAAGCAAAGACAGATTCACATCCGAACAAAAGCACATTTATACACTACGTACGCACATAAAAGGATTAAACAAAGACTTAGCTTTTCTGTGTAAATACCCGGCACTCAGCAAATACTTTTCCCCTCGAGACTAACCCCTCCCTGTCTTTGACACCCAAGCAGCCCTGTTTTCATGTGGATATACACAGGCCAGTCCTAACAAGACATCAGATAAATTAATGGGTATAGCTGGCAAGCCAGCCCGTTGACCCAGCGAAGGGTCACACTATCAGCTTTGTTCAAGTTAGTCACTCGCTCTGACGAAGGCTGCAGGGGTAGCTGAAAATTTAGCAACATTCTGTACATGTTATCCAAATAATATGATTGTTTGAAATGTTGGCGTTGATGTCTCTCTTCTTTTTATGTTAATTGACTTTATATATATATATATATATATATATATATATATATATATATATATACATATATATATATAACATGGTGGCCAAAAAATTAATTGAAACTTTAACTACAGCTCTTAAGAAGTTAGACAAACTTAAAATCAATGTGAGTATGGACGAGCTATTTCAAAGCTTCGCTCATTTTTATGCTATTTCAAAATCTGTAAAATTACGAATGTTTCAGTACAATATTCTTCATGAAATTATAGTATTGAATGATTCTTTTTTGTTTATTATTAATTAAAAAACAGAGAGTAGGTCTTCGTTTTTGCAAGACGAAGGAAGAAACAGTGACACATAACTTTGCCGAGTGCAGTAAAATTAAACCACTGTGGAAAAAGGTTACAACTGGTTGAGAGAATACAGATTTAATGTCAGTCTAATGATTCTAAAAAAATAATATTGAATGTTTTCGGTTTTGCAGAAGTGGACATCATTGTGCTGCTTTTGAAAAGGTATATATATGTAAGAAGGTTTAAGAATCAAACTGTAAATTTTGAATCCTGACTTCAGTTTATAAAAGATACGGAATATGTCGAATTTAATTCTGCAAGACAAACTCATCAGTAGGACAAACATATATTAAAATTGAAAACAACTGCTGGAATTTCATTGTAAGCCCTTTGTCTTTAATAAACTTTTTTTCTATTTCTGTTGGTACCAATGATGAAACGTAAAAAAATTATTTCCCCGAGGTACCTATAAAAAAGTAAATAAAAAAATAGAAAAAAAAAATTGCATTTGGTGTATTCGGACCAAATATATTGCTAATGTTTAATCTCACATCATCTATAGTTATATCAAGTACTATAATTCTCCCTTCCTCATCCTTAAATAAATCATGTATTTTATGTGATAAATTGTTCTTGATTAATATCGCTACACCCCTAGAGTTGTGACTTCCATGATTGAATCTTAATTTATGTCCCCTTCAGATCTCCATTGTACTGCTATTTCTGCAGAACTGTGAGTTTCTTGCAACAAAATTATATCGTGTTTTTTTTATTCTGGAGCCAGTAAAACAGTTCCTTTTGTTTAGAAGTGTTACTAAGACCCTTAACATTAAATGACATTTTATTTACAACACACATAAAATCATGTACTCGAGAATGGTTTCATTTATATTTATCAAAGTTATTAGAATGATTTTACCTATAACATACATTTCTGCCACCCTGCCCCACACTGGTGTTTCGTACTATAAGATAATAGAATAATTTGGACAGTTAGTAATGTAAAGATATCTGACATTGAGTTCGACCCATCCGTAACAGGGGTATTTTGTTGCTGTCCTTGTGCAGCGCGCAGGCACTCTGATATCAAAATAAATTAAAATGTAATGTTTTGTCTTACCGCAAATACATTAACATCAGTCACAATCGCAAGATTAACGTACACTTATCTTTCCCAGAATACGCTAAAAATGAATGGAAACAATACATACTTACAGATGTATTAGTAGTACCAGTACACAATACACATGCGAACAAGCTGGCGCTAAAAAGAATTGCAATGTTCGGTACAGACGAACAAACAAAACAATGTTGGGCCAACACGAGCCCCGCTGGTCCATTTTACCAGTCAGGTCGTATTTGGAGCAATGCTCCGGAGGAACAGTCCTATTCAGTCATTCCTTGGATTGCATTTGACTACAAAAAAACACCTACCATTTTCTCTCTCTCGCCAGCTTGACCAGAATCAATGTGGCCAGAGTCGCATGGATCAGCGTTTGTAGCTCGACCACCATGGGGTCCTTTCCCCATGACACAGTGTTTCGTCTAGGTAATGGTGAGGCGGCGCATGGTGGCCGATCATCTGTTATAGTGTGATACTGTAAAGTCAGAGAATATCGTGGGCTTACCATTTCGTGGTTTTTGCGCAAAAAGCATATCGTGAGGTAATTGAATTCGTGGAAAGAAAATGCCAATGTTAACCATTTTTTTTACCCCGGTGACTCGACCAAGATGCTTATCAAACGGTGCGCCTCCACCATGGTCAATCGGTCAGTGTTTTGTAAATAGGCCTCGCCCGGCAGAGCCTAACACGATAATTAATCATTTGTTAATGAAATGTGAAAACTCTCAGAGAAGTATTAGCTAGGTTAGAGCGTGAGAACCTTGCGGTCACACCAAAGAAAATTTACGTAGGTTATCGCAGTCTGACATTTTTGGCCACCTTGTAGGCACCAGATACTTGTTTAAAAACCCGTCGCTCCTAAAGAAAATCCAGAGTGCAAAAAAAAAACAGGAAAAAAGAAAGACTTGCGAGTCTTCTTAGGTCTTACCCGTTATGCCGGAAGTTCAGGCCGAACACTGCTGAGATAACAGATCATACACGGAATGGACAGCCTAACAAGTCGGACTGGAAAGAAGTCCATTAGAATGCGTACAACTTGCTTAAAGCTAAGCTGGCTAATCCGCTCATTCTGAAAATGCCAGATTTCAGTATACGGTTCTACCTAAAATGCGACGCGACGGTTGTCGGAATCGGAAGTATCCTAATGCAGGAGCACGCACGATGAAATGATGCATCCGATAACTTACACAACAAATAACTGGCTACAGAGAGAAATTACTATTGAAAGAGAGTGTTTGGCAATTGTTTGGGCAGTGCAGAAATGTGAGATGTAGTTATCGTGTAGATCGTTCACAAAAAATGTATTAGTAAGCCAATTGCGTAAACACATGAGTGATGAGTCGGGCTTAAGTGTTGCAGAGTTTAGATTTGAGATAGAGGCTGCTTCTGGTGTTTTCTATGATGATAGGATGCATCTTCAGTGGAATGGCATTTTTATCGCTAAAGGAGCATCCTGCCATCATAGAAACAACTAGTGTCCCGTAAACAGCTGTCTGACTAGCAGACTCCTCTGAACTCGGCTCATCAGGTTGTTCATCTGGCTCACTACTTATCTGAGATGTCGGCTGTCTTATTATTGTCTCAGACATATCAGGGGTATCTGCATCTTCTGTTCTAACCACATATGATTTATATTGAACTTTTCCTGTAAGCCATCCTTGGCCTCGATCTCGTGGTTGTATGCGCAAAGTATCTCCTGTTGTTTAATTCTGGAAGCTCTTTGCAATGTAAATTGCAATACGTTTGTTGTTTGTTCTTGTGTTTTTGTCAGTCCTTAACCCCGGTTAATACTGAAAGGGTTAACAGTTGAAATACTACTTGCAACAGAGTACGAGTACGGCGACCAAAAAAAAACGAATAACCTAGTCCTTCCACTGCCATTGTCCTCTGTTCTACCAAAGCTAAGTACGGATCACTACCTGCTGCACGAGCTTTACGTAGCGTAGCATGTTCTGTGCGAGTTTCATGGTGTTTTTAGCCTTTTCGTTAATCTGCGGATAATGCTGTGAACTTGTGATGGTTTCAATGGTACGATTGTTTCGTACTCTCTTCCAAACTCTTGAAACGCTAGACTTTTGAACGCAGGACCATTGTCTAACATATACTCTGATGTATGCCTCGCAAAATGTCACTTTAGCTTAGGATTAATCTCAAAGTCTCAAATCTTTCAACCTATCAATCTCATACAAATCTGCATAATGATCAACTTAGATTATGTTATGTTTACCATCTGTCTCAAACAAATCCCAACTCACGAACTTCCACCAGCATTCTTGTACTGCATGACTGATCAATGGTTCACGCTGTTGTTCCACAGAATAATGGTTACATACCTCATATTTTGCTATATGATGTGACAGTTCCTGTGTTATACATGACCAGTACACTGATTTATGGGCTCTTCGCAGTCAACTTTGAATACTACTGTGACTAGCATGAGGTCTTTGTTTTACTGTTCCACGACAGACAGAAGGGATATCTAGCCTTTCTCTCTTCGAAATAAGTCCATCTTGCATAGTCATCTCCTCTCTGAAGGTACAGCATTGCGTACATCCAATTGTAGACTGTCCTAAGTACCTGGCCTTCCTAATTGAGTGCCTTCTTCTAGCGACTTCAATTTTTCATCAGATTCCATTGCTGCGCGAATTTCTGTCAGTCTCCCCTGTGACACTGGTAATCAAGATAATGTGTTAACTTGTTCTGCCTCTATTTCCTTTTATGAAAGATTTGCAGCTTGAATGGTCATCAGTTAGTTAGTACGCACGACTGAGTGTGTTTGCTAAGAACATTGTACTTCCTGTTTTGTACCTGACCTCAAAGTTCAAATTCTGCAACCTAAGCATCATGCGCTGAAGTCTGTGAAGTACACGAAAGACTGATTTACGAGTAATAGATTCCAACTGATTATGGTCCGTTTGTGCAGGACCATATTCATATGTCTCGACTTTCTCGATTCCGTATACTAGCGCAAAAAGCTCTTTCTCTATTTCAGCTTAATTGTGTTCCGATACCGTTAATGATCTTGATGCATAAGCGATTGGTTTGTCTTGTTGCATTAAGTACGCATCTCGTCCTTGTTCGCTTGCATCACACTGTAGCACTATGTCTTGAATAACAAACATTTGTAAGTTATGTTATTTAACAAAATGTAACACAAAGTCTTTCTCCCCCTGATCCCCAAGTCCTCCAATATTTAAAGTTGAGACAAAGATTATTTAAATCACTGCAAATATAAGTCAAATAAAAAACAACCATAGAAATATATACCACTGAACCATGTGCCATATCGGTAGTCCTGGTTTCGGTCTCGAGTCAAATCCCAGTGCAAATGAAATTTGTTATTTTTTCTCTTTACAGGTATTCAGGAGTGTCGCTTCCGAGGATGCAGCGGATGGATAACTAACGGACGTCCACGGCGGCTTATTCATCGACATCAGCGGGATGTCGGAGTCTGAATGCGACGGCGATAAATTTCGTTTCTATCTCGTGATTGTGTCTGTTTCCGTTTCGTGTATTTCAGTTTCGACGATTGTGACGTTGGGAACTTATCCTCATCGGAAGCTTCATCATTGGTAAGTATACTGACAGCTCCCTCTGATGGTTGTTCCGTGCCAGTAACAGAGGAAGGTATGTAATTGTCGGTATCGGGGACGTTTCCTTTTCGGCGTCTGTTGTCGCGAGCATCATGGAATGGGTTTTCTGTGTACGGTTAGGATAATAGACCTTTTCCACGAGCATGCGCACTGCGTGCGTTTGTGCTGTCGTGTTCAGGGTTCGGGTCAGCTGAACCCCAGGCCGTATGTGAACAGAAGTGTAGGCCTACCTGTAGGGGAGACGAGGATATCTCTTTCATTTTATTTGAGTCCTTAGTTTTCAGGTGACCAATAAATAGCAAACAGAATGGCAGTATAACCCAGTGACACAGCATTGTACACTTTTGTTAATAATATTGTTTTATTGAAATTGGTAAGTTAACGTGTGAACATACCAACGCAGCAAAAAAATATTTTACAAACATTTTCAATAAGTTGCACAGATGTCTCAGCAGACCATTTATAAAATCAAAATCATTTCTAAAATTATATAGCTAAAAAATGTTAGACTTATTAAAATGTGACAAATTCATTTAAACTTTTATTGTATTGATGAAAAATATAAACCTATATATAAGAATAGTATCGTTGGTTTTTAATAAAATTTACAACTCTGTCAAAATAATGTATATATACTTTATATGAAAGAAATATTTTGATTACATTCTAAAAATGCTATGTATTTTTTTTCACAGGAATTTTTTTAATTGTAGCACTGAAATGCAACAGAAATAAATAACATATTTTCCGGCAAATTATAACAGGATAAAAATAAGGAAACATATTTACTTAGAAACGGGTTAAAGACATTGTTATAACCATGTTTTTTTTAACATTTAGAGCATTTTCTGTGTTAACTGTTTTGTGCTAACTTGGTAAAAGCCTATATATATAAGGGACGTTCATATTTCATGAATAAGAAGTTCATGAAAGTCTTCTCTACTTTTGAGCAGCCTAGTTAACTTCATTATTTTTAATGCATCCAGCATTGATTGTCAGATGTAACACAGCTTTTCTTCATGAACAAGTACGTTGTTTCGTTCAGGTTTTCACGGTTGTCAAGGACGCTACCAATTTTAGTTAGCAACCTGCGTCTGTGTTGATACATAGGTCAGTTTCACCAGTAGTCTTTTTATATGTGCACCTATTTTCACCTGTATTATAATATGCATAGCCTAAGACGAGCTTTTTTACATTAATTTTAAACATCCACTGGACGGCCCCGCTTCAAAGCTAGGCTATAATATAAGTTCAATATAAGATAAAATAAGGCCCCTTCCTATGTTATACTGCAACAACATTTGTCGTTTCATGATAGGCTTAGGTCAATACTCGGTGATACTGGGATCAAGTCAATTTAATTCCACACGACAACAGGGCCAAAAACACAACTGCTTCCGCCTTTTACTCCCGTACACGTGTACAACCCCGAACCATAGATGATAAATATCGCCGACAGGTATCGCAAGTGAAACGGAAAAGGTCTTTTACATTGCACGTCTGCTTTTTCTTTACAGTTCTAACGGATCTGCGCTTTTCCTTTATGTCGGATGAACGCGACATAGCGTCTATTGTCCTGAAAAAAACTGCATTCTATCCAGCAAAGCACGTTGGGTAAACATTAAAGCTTTCCTGTCCAGCATTGGAATTTCAGTGCCCTGTGAAGGTTTATTTCTGCAGTTTTTTCAAATATTTCTGCAATTTTCAGGACTTTGCCGTATTGTTTCAGTTGTTCAGTGACTTCTTCGTGTGGAACATCCAACGGTAAGCCGTGTTTATACAACTTGGATAGCTTTCTGGATTTTGTGGTAGGTGGCACCACCTACATAGGCATTTCGGCTGCAGACATCCACGCTAATATGCCACACACCTAACTCTATTTCCCCTTGCCACTCAATCCATGCCTCACTTCACCCTTCCCACTCTGATTTCGGCGGATACACGTAGTCGCTTGTCGACTACCCGTTTTGTAGTTTTTCTTTGTTTAGGAAAAAGTTTATCCACGAACATTTTAATCAGAAATGATACAGAAAAAAATAAGCGTATCGTCAACACGTATCGGATATCGCGATACATATTGTACCCATATACGCTGACCGATACGCAGCCCTTATAAAAATACCCATAATAATAATAGAAATAATAATAATAATAATTATAATAATAATAATAATAAAATTATATTTATGATCATAAAAAATAAGAATGATAATAATAACAAGATCAATAATAAAAATAAAAACAATAACAGGGGCGGATCCAGGATTTAAGAAGGACGGGGGTCCAACTGAGGAGGATGAATGATAAACCCAAAAATAAGTCCCCAGTTCAGGAAGGGGGGGGGGGGGGGGGGCTGGGGGTGGTTCCAGGCTGCAATGAATGGCGTGAAAGCCTTTAAATGGTGACGGCTTGAAAATTGGGTCCGGACCCCCTGCCCCCCCCCCCCCCTGGATCAGCTGATGAACAATTACAACAGCAATAATTTTCTAAACCTAAATGATATATGGAGCCTCCGAGTATATGTAGGCCTGGGTTACTCAGAGGATGCATACATCTTTTATGTTTAGAAAAACTACTGATTTATTCTGAATTCACAGGTCAGGTGCCTGTGGTCAATATGAACATTCATTAACTACAACCGTTCTTATCTTATATAAAGTAGCAACTATGAATGTCAAAAAGGGACATTTCCAATAAATCATGGTCACGGGGCACAAATCTACATAACATTCTCCCTGTTTAATATAAACAAGAAAAAAAAGGCCTGACTTTGTGAACAGACAGGAATGTATCATGTGTGAGACAACTGCAATTGTTTAGCATGCTTAGTTTATTGCACAACCCACAGATGTCAGTTAAATCGTTCATTCTGGGAAATATGGAAACCGGGATTTCCTGCAGTTTTCGGTTAAGTGTTCATTCCTGAGTCACCATTTAGTGGATGTTGCGTTTAATAATAGGCATTCCTCTGCTAGTAGGAATCTTCCTTGAGAGCTTTGTATATCCAGGTAAGTCAGACATGTTTTATGAAGATCAGATGCATGCCACCGGCACTTGACACCTTGTGGGGGGGGGGGGGGGGGGGGGTCGTAACATATTATAATTAAGGCGTATTTGAGCGGGGGGGGGGGGGGTCCATGCTGCAATGATTGTGAAATTCTTAAAAGGTTACGGCTCGAAAAGGGGTCCGGACCCCTTGCCCCCTCTCCCCTGGATCCGCTCATGAACAATAACAACAATAATTTTCTAAACCTAAATGACATATGGAGCCTCCGAGTATATGTAGGCTTAGGTTACTCAGAGAATGCATATATATTTTATGTTTAGAAATACTATTGATTTATTCTGAATTCACAGGTCAGGTGACTGTGGTCAATACGAACATTTATTAAGTATAACCGTTCTTAACTTATATAAAGTATCAAATATGAATGTCAAAAAAGGACATTTCCAAAATATCATGGTCACTTGGCACAATCTACATAACATTCTCCCTGTAAAATGTAAACAAGGAACAGGCCTAACTTTGTTAAAAAAAAAAAACAGAAATGTATCCCGTGTCAGACAATGCAACAGCTGTACTTGTTTAGCATGCCTAGTTTATTGCACAACTCACAGACGTCAGTTAAATCGTTTTATTCTGGGAAATATGAATAACTGATTATAATTAAGGCGTGTTTGAGCGGATAACGGTATGATTTCAGTATATAGGCACTCACAATCAGGAAAATCAATTTGATTAACGAAAAGATTTGAAAAAGACGAAAAAGGGGTCCTCCAGTGCTTAATTTACATTGCCCCCCCCCCCCCCCCCGTTCGTTGCGTCAAGTGCCTGTGGTGTTGCATGTATCTCACAGCATCAAGAGCTAAAAAGCTTAACCGGAACAACTTTTGTACTTACATGTGTGCCTATAATATATTATATTATATATATATATATATATATATATATATATATATGTATATATATATATATATATATACATACATATCTACATAAATTATATCTTACATAAACAATAGTGCAAGAAAGCGAGAGGTATGACAGGGCATATACACGACAACTTGAAATACTCAAAAATTCATTCAAGAAATATTACCAAGAACTCCATTATATATATATATATATATATATATATATATATATATATATATATATATATATATATATATATGATAATATTAAGAGCAGAAAAAAAATATTATTATCTGATCATACTTAAAATCAAACTATTCGTGATAAATAAATATTAAAACGGAAGATCAACCATATTTTATTCACAGGAGCAGTATCAAGAATACACAGACAGTTTATCACATAACCGATAGATGTCAGTGTAATCTTGTTCTTTTGCCCAGTTTTTTTTTTTCCAAGTTTCTGTTGGTCGTTAGTTCCGGGTTCAGCATCATAACATATACCACTCTGCTCGAGGAAAATTTCATTTGCTGTATTTTATACCGGTGAGTTAAACTCGGTTTTAATTGATATTTACATTTTAGCAGCAACATCATAACTGCATACAGTTTAGATAGATAAAACGTTATTGCTAAGCAGACCGAATCCTTGTCCGCAACACGTATTTATTGGTAAACTAGATTTATGTATATATTATTCGTATAGATCAGAGCTAGAAAAAGGGTCAGATCATGATAAGAAAAGTCAAACTAATTTTAATTTCCGCTGAATCGTACAAAATGGCCGATCAGCAGGACAGATAGTGGTCTTTTGTCAAGCTTTATTCCGTGAAATCCCAGTCAGATCGCGTAAATTGGCGAATATATATGTATACTACATACTGCACTGTAGTCAGGTTCAAGGTGACGCTTTCAAGGTAATGGTTTCAAGGTGACCTCAGTTACATGTCAGGACAGGAACTAGCTCTCCGCGTGTACCTTCATTATTGTTATAACTCTAATAGCTTAGTTGTTATGCCTCATGCATGCCTCTATCACTTAAGTGGTGATTCGGGGTCACTCACTCAGTGTCAACAGAATTGAAAATCTACACGCTGTAAAAAGTTTTTTCCCTTATATTGACATAGTTACCCCGTGACACGCAAATAGATATGAAGACTTTACACTGACACAGGAATACACAAACCTCGGTTGACCTAATTGCTTGTGAACGCCAGTGCTCAATGTTAAGGCTGGCTGGGTAGCCCTGGAAACACACAACGTGAATACAAGCTTGTGGATCTCTGCGAAAGAACCTTATCTAAAAATCGGGATATGCACTAGATTTAAGTTTATTAGATTACCTGATAATGTAAAGCTTATTGATGTAGATCGACATTTCTCGAGCATGAGATATTCTCGAATCGGAGGGGATTTCTTTTTTACTAAATGTTTATAGATTATTGCATCAACAAGCACCAACAATGAGAATAGATGAATGGTCAAACTAGTAATGGTTTACAAAAAAGTGGCTGCCCCCGCATACTAAGTATTTAGCGCAAAAGAGGCTCTCGCAAATAATTACTCGGAGTTTGAACCTTATTATCGGCTTACCATAACCGTCATGAGTCAATAGGTTCAATTTGATGTTTAAAGTAAAATGATCTAAATTGACCCTTGGTCCATCTTGTTTTATGTCACACCTTGTTAATCTTGTATTAAAAAAAAGGATTTATACACTGCTGCAAAAATTGTGCTCACGCGAAAATTTCCGGTTTTACAGTATATTGGAAAGCAGTAAGATCCGAACAAAATGTAAAGGTCTTCCCTTAAATAAATTAAGCAGATTGTTTCAGGAATTTTTTTTTACCATTTCCCATAATTACAATGTAAATTATTTAACAAAATTAAGAATACTTTGCTTGAGGTAGCAATCAGAACGAATGCTTACATTTCACATTCGGAAAGGTCGAGTCTACACTCGAAAAAGGTCGTGATACACGTTTTGGTTTTCTTTATCATTTAACATTGCATGGAACCAGTGTCTCTCTTTTTTTCACAGATTTAAAATCTATTTTACCTCTCCAGTGGGCTTTCATTTCTACAGGCTAGGTTTCAAAGAACTGAGGCATGCTTGGTTAATGTAAATAGTTTATGGTTAAAGGCTACTATCTATGCCATGAACACAATATATTTTGAGCTCAGCTGACTGTAAGTCAACTGAGCTATACTGATCGGTCAGCGTCCGACGTCCGTCCAGCTGTCTGTCTGTTCGTCCGTAAGTTAGACTGGCACATTTTGACACCGAAGAACCTAGAAACGTGTAACTGAAATCCTGGGAGGTAAAATCTCCTCGGAAAACTGAAATAAGGTCACTGTGACTTATATCCTCCCAGCTATGGGGCTTGTAAGTACCCCTCACAATAATTTAAAATTTGATAAAAAACCTCAAGTATCTTGATAATTAATACATGAATCGCCTCTAATCTTGCCTTGAATATTGACCAATAGGTTGTCAGTTCCCAAAATCTGGTGGCGCCACCTACATTTTTTTTTTCTAATTTTCACGATTTTTTTTCTGTTTTTTTTTAGACCATCAAATGACAGCAATTATGACAGTTTTTCAATTGTTGTTCATCTAGTCTTCCGAAACCTGGTATCTTTATGGTTTACCATGGGCGGATTGGGGGAGGGGGGGCGGGGTGGAATGAGGGCACTGCGGGGGTCCCCTGCCCCTTTCTTTTGACCTAACCAACAAAAATCTGGGAAAAAAACTCATAGTACACCAACTGTATAGAACATTTACAAAGTAGTTTTTGCTTATAATGTATTTAAGCGATCCCAGATTGCACGATTAAAACCTAAATTTTCAAAAATTTTCACACACATTAGGTCACTGTGACCTATACCACCAGTTATTGGGCTTGTAAGTACCCCTCACAATAATTTAAAATTTGATACTAAACCTCCAGTATCTTGATAATTAATTCATGAATTACCCTTAATCTTGCCTTCAATATTGACCATTAATAGGTTGTTAGTTCCCAAAATCTGGTGGCGCCACCTGCATTTTTCTAATTTTTACGATTTTTTTTTTCTTTTTGAGACCGTCAAATTACAGCAATTATGACAGTTTCTCAATTGTTGGTTCATCTAGTGTTCCGAAACCTGGTGCCCCCCCCCCCCCCCTTTTCAACCTAACCAAAACATTCTGGGTAAAAAACTCATGGTACACCAAGTGTACCAACTGTAACAATGTATGTTTTGCTTAAAATTCATTTAAGCGACCCCAGATTGCACGATTACAACCTAAATCTTCAAGCAATTTCTACACAAGGGCCATTACCCCCCCCCCCCGCTGCTTCGCGCCTAGGCTCACCCGCTACCCGGCTTCGCAGAGTGAGCCCCCCTCCACCCCTATTCTCAATTCCTGTATCCGCCCCTGTTTATGAGTGGTTTCTGCAGTTACTGAAGACTGGTGGCGCACATATATTTTTTATATTTTTTAATGATTTTTCCCCTACATTTTGATACTTCCGAATTATATTGATACTATCAGATGTTGAACTTGAGTTGTCATCTAGTGTCCTGAAACCTTGAGTGTTATTAGGGCCCCGCATGAATTAGCGGATGCTCTATGTTAATCACCCTTCCCTCCGTCTCTCCATCTGTTCGTCTTTCTGTATGTCCAGCAAATTTTTTTCCTGATGATAACTCCAGTTAGGATTGACAAATCAATTTGGAACGATTCAAAACTTGAGTTATATATAGCCCACCTCTAAAGCGAGACTCAATTTTAGCTCAGCTGACTGTAAGTCATCTGAGCTTTAGCAATCACTCTTTGTACCTTAACAGGGCACAAATCATAACCGCTGGACCTGGAATCTTCTAACTTTACATCCAGAGAGGTCCATGAAAAAAAATCTTCTTGGAAACCTGGAATTTGGTCTCTGTTACCCATATTCTTCGAGCTGTGGGGCTCCGAAGTACCGCCAAGAATAATGGAAAATTTGATACAAAAGCTAAAGTATCTAAACAAGTAATGCATTGATCACCATGATTCTTTGCAAGGATATTGACCATGGAGTGTTTCAACAGTTTCTGCAGACTGGTGGCGCCACCTGTATTTTTTTCATATTTTTACAATTTTTTCCTCTATTTTTGAGACCTTAAAATATGCGGTCATCTGTTAACAGGACACAAATCGTAACGAATAGACCTAGAATATTCCATCTTGACATGCAGGGAGGCCCATGAAAAGTCTCCTTGGAAACCTTAAACTAGTTCTCTGTTACCCATAACCTCAGAGCTATGGGGCTTCGAAGTACCCACCCAGAATAATGGAACCTTTGATACAAAAGCTCAAGTATCTGAACAACTAATGCATTAATCACCATGATTTTTTTGCATGGATATTGATCAAGGAGGGTTTCACCAGTTTCTGCAGACTGGTGGCGCCATTGGACCTAGAATGTTTTAATTTTGACATACAGGGAGGTCCATGAAGAATCTTCTTGGAAACCTTAAATTAGGCCTCTGTTACCCAAATCAAGCTATGGGGCTTATAAACAACCCCCAGAATGATTGAAAATTTGATACCAAAGCAGGGCACATATCATTATCATTGGACCTAGAATCTTCTTACTTCACATCCTGAGCGTTCCTTCAAAGTTCTCCTCAGAAACCTGAAATTAGGTCACTGTGACCTATTTTATGCAATTTAAAGGCCACACACAAATTGCTAGAACACTTAGGAACGGCTGGATAGATTGTCATCAAATTTAGTGTGCTTATGGGTCTTGATGAACCTCAACTAATATGCATGAATTATGATGCCACCTACATTATCTTAATTAGTTGCCTGTGCAATGATATGTTGTCGGCTGGGCGTCATGAGCCATGGGTCACTTGTTGGGTCATGATGTCAAAGGTCAAGATCACACTTATTAACACTTAAGACCCACTTATTAAGAAAGACTGTGGATGCATTTTAAGCCAAACGATTCATCTCAAAGCTTCCAAGTAGCACATATAGGTAACTTGCGAATAGGAGGTGAGCCTGGTTAATTTTGGGGTCATACGGTCAAGGTTATGGTCATAGGGCCCATCCATTCACACATTTGTGAACATATGATAATTCCAGTTTGGGTTGATATATTTGCTTCAAAATTGATCACAGGACTCACAATTTAAAGCTCATATCCTTCAATACAAACTCAATTGATTATAAAAATATTATCATAATCAATGTCAAGCAGAGCGCCGTGACCCAAATGTCCCTTGTTTTATTAATATGCCCATATCTGGGGGAAATAGACAAACTTAATTTGTGCCACAGTTCTGTTATAACATAAGGCCACTCAGTATTACTTAAAATAGCAGTAGTATATATATAGATGCGTAGGTTAACTAGAATGCAACTAGAACCCTAAATGAATAAATTCCTACTAATGCACATTAAATTGATATGCATAAGTTATGTAAACCAAATAGTAAACACAGAAAGATTAAACCATTAAACTTAATAATGCAAATTTCCCCGAGTTCTTACTTTAAGTGTTTGTGAATACACATGATACACAGACAATAACATGAAATTGAGCGCATTTATATATGTGTGTGTGTGTGTGTTCTTATAATTTATATTTAAATTTTTATTTGCGATCAATCATCCATAAAATCTGCATGGCTCTCTGTTATTTAATAGGTTAATAATGGTAGAAGCCTTTGGGCCACAGGACAATTTCCCCCGGACAATAACCCTGATAATTGCCCTCTACCGGCAAGGTTACATATCGGACAGTCACCCCTGGTACAGTTAATATATATCTACTTAGAATATACTGTTTAATGTGTACATTTCACGTGAAATAAAGTTTCATAATATGTATCAAATAAGATGAGTTGAAAGGGTTCAAACTAAGAATGTATTTCACTATGGTCGCCGTATTCGTTTCCGGAGAACTCCTCTGAGACCACTGGACAGATTTATCTGAAACTTACACCAATTATCAGGTCCTATGTGAACTGGTGCCTGACCATTCGGCGTTGTTCTCTGACCTTTCCTTTCTCCAGTGCGTCCATCTGGGCGTTTGTTTTGACACATTAACCAACATATCTTCGGACTCATTTGACCAATAAGAAAAAAATAAATTGCACAAATATAGCCCTTGGATAGCCGCATAACATACACAAAAATGGTGGCGCAACCTGCAAACATTTTTTTTTCACAGCGTCCATCTGTTTGTCTGCCTTGGGTTAAAATTACTCCTATCTCTGCAGTGGTTCGACTGACATGCTTATACATCCTAGATAGCTTTCTTGATTCTATGACAGGTGGCGCCACCTACATTCACGTTCATGCTGCATATATTCATGCTGATATCTCCGGACTGGTTTTACGTATCTGCTTGAGGTTTTGCATGTGTTTGGACCTCACATAGCTCTTTATCATACACACAACTGGTGGCGCCAGCTGCAACCCTTTTTGCACAGCGTCCATCCGTTTGTCTGCTGTGGTATAAAATCACTCATATCTAGGCAGTGGTTAGACTTTTCCACCTGAAATTTCGCATGTGTATGCATCTTGGATAGTTTCTCATTCAAATAACTGGTGGCGCCACCTACAATCATTTAACGTGGCAGACATTCATGCTAATATGTAACACATCTAACTCTATTTCCCCTTGCCACTCAATCCATGCCTCACTTCACCAATCCTACTCTGATTTTGGTGGACACACGTAGTCGCTTGTCAACTACCCGTATTCAAGTTTATTGCTAAGAAACTGTTGTCATGTGTTTCACTAACATCATATTAAGATCATTATCCTAGAATTCTACAGGAAATCCCCTACCCAAAAATATCAACATAGAATGCAAATTATTTCATTCTAGAAACCTGATATAAAATAAGTTTTAGAAAGAGACTTGAGGCATATACAGGTTGCACGAATTTTAATGTTAGAACTTCTTTTCCAATAAATAAGATCGGTCTGACAGCATCATTGCTTTCGAAATGTCGTACATGTAACTGTTGTATAATGAAGCAGTCTACTGTGAAATTATATGCATATAACAGAGTGAAAGTTCATGAAAGATACTTTGTAATAATTGAAGCTCAGACGACATAGTGAAACACGATCTTTATTCAATGTAGTCAGTCGAGGGTAGTCTTAGGCATATTAACAGACACATGCGTTATGCGTAAACACATCCATATGTTGTTGAAATCTCTTGTACGCGAAACGTATAGTTGCCAATGTGAATATACAGGCTCAGAGAAATATATTTCAATAGTATTAATGTTTGGTAATGTTTGGTTTGAGTAATGCTAGTTGTCAAGGAATTAGCAGGTCTGAGCCAAAACTGAGAACTCACCTACATAAAAATAAAGCAGATTAACACATTTCAGTAAAAGTATATATGGCAAAGAAACAGCTTCAGCCTTGGTTCGTTGCATTGTCTTTTAGCAAATTCACGCAAGAACTTATGACCAAATTTTTCTGAAATTTTGTAGAGGCGTAGGATAAACCATATCCATTACAATTTTAGGTTATCAGAATCGCCATAATATATATTTCCCGCAAATGCCATAAATTCTCACAAGAAAAAGGTTGATCTATACAACGGGTCTTGTAAAAAGGTTGATCTATACAACGGGTCTGGTAAAAAGGTTGATCTTTACAACGGGTCTGGTAAAAAGGTTGATCTATACAACGGGTCTGGTAAGAAGGTTGATCTATACAACGGGTCTGGTAAGAAGGTTGATCTATACAACGGGTCTGGTAAAAAGGTTGATCTATACAACGGGTCTGGTAAAACGGTTGATCTATACAACGGGTCTGGTAAAACGGTTGATCTATACAACGGGTCTGGTAAAACGGTTGATCTATACAACGGGTCTGGTAAAACGGTTGATCTATACAACGGGTCTGGTAAAACGGTTGATCTATACAACGGGTCTGGTAAAACGGTTGATCTATACAATGGGTCTGGTAAAAAGGTTGATCTATACAACGGGTCTGGTAAAAAGGTTGATCTATACAACAGATCTGGTATTTTCCACACCTGTTGTGGAAGTAGCTAGAAAAAAGGCTGTGAATACCTGTATGAAATTTGAGATGGGCAATGTCAACCACAATGATTGCCTCTGTGACTTCAAAAATGTATCAAGGTCATCCATGTTTAAATTCTACCTAGCGCTTCATGAAATCAAAATCTTTTCAAGATACTGCGTTAAATCATTTAAATCGTTTTAGTATTATCGCCTCTCTGGCCTTGAAAAATGCATCAAGGTTATCCATCTTCAACTTGACCTAGCACTTCTTGAGGTGTCTCATTGCAGCAAGCTTGGTAACTGTGCCTTGATTTTTTTTTCAGGTTATTGCGTTAAGATTATTTTAGCATTATCACTTCTGTGACCTTGAACAATTGCGTCAAGGTCTTCCATTTTCTAACCTGACCTAGTCCTATGTAAGGTATATCAATGCTGCAATTTTGCTGACTGTGTCTCCATTTTCTTTATTAGTTATTGCGTTAAGAGTATTTTACCAATAACGCCTATTGACCTTTAAAATGCGTCAAGGTCATCATCCGTATTCGAACGTGACATAGCATATCATGTGAGTACGGTAACTGCATGTGAATTTGTTTTACGTTATTGCGTTACCATAAATCTTTGACGGACGGACGGAAAACTCACCATTTCTATGTATACCCACCAACGGCGCCTTCATTCCATAGGACTACTCCGCTTTCCCCAATGTCGGAGCCGTCCATTCGTATGTCATTGCTCTGCCACTGACCAGGTGAACCCGTGTTTCATTGAGCAGTACATGAATTACATGAAACGTGCACGTATGTTCGAACGACTGATTTGGAGATTCTTGATGGAGGTTCGTAGGCTCCAACCACAGAATCTATTTTGTAATGGAATCCCTATCCATTTACAGATCGATGCACTGGTCACATGTTTCTAAGTCCTTGGAGATTAGAGATCCTAAGAAATGTGTCAATCCCCCACCCCCGAATAGTATTTAGGTTGAAAGGCTTCCTTTTGAAAAATTCTTTTTTTTCAAACCAACTAAAATCGACCAAACTATTATAACTGTGGTTATAATGGAACGATGCTTCTGAATGTATAGAAATCAACATACCTGTAAACCCATAAAACGGTGGTCGTGTGAAGAATCTCAGCTCCTTGTGTCCACTCAACGGAAAAGAGCTTCATGATGAAAGCAGATTTATGTAGACACGTTTTCCGCTCTTGAATTTAAAATCGTTACTTCTATTTGAAAGACTCAAATTCCTTTACAGGCTTTTGATTGAAAATGGGGATAAATCGGGATTACAGGTTACCCACTTGAGCGCATATTGTCCGGCAGGACATGTCTTTACAGGCCAATGAGCTCGAAATGCAAGAAAATCCCCAAGGCGCCTCCTGAAAAAGCGTGATATGCATGAAGGACCTTAAAACACAAAATAAATAGGGAAGCCTAGTGGGGAAATATTAAAAATGTTAATTATACAGCTCAATTTGAAATAATTCCGCCAAATAAACAAACCTGTCGTAGAAGAAAACACAAACGATACGTGTGCAGAATTTGGAGAGTCAAATCAGAGGGGAAGCAGGTAAACCAACTGCGTATTAATTATATAGATTATGAATGACGATAAAACAAACAGATAAAATTAATTTGGAGACAACTGAATTTTTTTCTTTTTTCTTTTTGTAGGATTTTTTTTCAAGTTCCTTAAGCTGCTTTATCTTTATTTTAATAGGTTTGAGATGGAAGTATCATCGGGTTTAGGAAAACCTGTAGCTGAAAGTCTACTGATTGAAAAGGAGGTGCCAGATTTGTCCAAAAAATGGGATGAAAGTGACGTCACGCTTATGGTGGAGGGAAAACAAATCTACGCAAGTAGGGTTATTCTCAGTATCTGGTCGCCAGTGTTTAAGGCAATGTTCAAGGGTGATTTTAAAGAAGGAGATTCTGAAGATATACCACTACCCGAGAAAAAGTACTCTGACGTGCTGTGTCTGCTTAAAATCTGCCACGTCCCGGGGATTCAAATACCAGGTACAGTGGAGAGAGAGAGAGAGAGAGAGAGAGAGAGAGAGAGAGAGAGAGAGACTGGAGTGTAGAGAAATATGGATATACAGAAATAGATATACTCTAAGGAAAAAGGGTTCCAACTAGAACCAAGAAGGGTTCTTCAGAGTGGACTGAATGGGGAACAAATTAAGGTTCCAGCTGGAATCTTCAAGCGGGGTTCTTTTTGGAATCTCCGGAAGGTTCTTTTATTTTAACTAAAAGGTTCCATGGAGAACCTCTTCAGAGGCCTAAGAAGAAGCCTATAAGGTTCTTCACGATGGACTGAGTGGGGAAGCTAATAGGTTCTTTGTGGAATCCATATCTAGGGTTCTTAATAGAACCTTCAATGCAGTTTTATTTCAGAAATAGTCTAGGATGTCCTATTAAACGTTTAGGAGAAATTAATTTCGTCATGTCCCTTCATATTTGACAGAGTGTTGACATATATGCAAAAAAAATATAAAAGCATTTCTCAAAGAAGGAGGGTAACTGCATGGTTCATAGCTGAAAATCACATTTTTTTATTGAATTGTATTGATCATTCTTTTGAGTCCAGGTCCTCTTGTGCAGTAATTCTGTATTATAAAAAGGACACTCGTCTGCTTTACAAAATAGAATATATGAAGTGGCAGCAATAAATAATCAATACACAACAGGTGATGCAACAAGTGTCTTTTACGATGTTTGTATGGCCCTTACAGCTGATACACCTTGGTGAGCGATTCAAACGTATTCCGGTCCCAAGGCAAATGTATGGTTTCTGTGTAAACAATTCTTCAATCAAAAACGAAAAGTCGAAAATCCCTGTTATTTTTCAAAACAGCGCTCAGATCTGTACCATTTAATGACTTGACATAAAATAGTTAGGCTTTTGTTCTTTCGCCTTATGTATAATAAATGATTTGTCGAACAATCTAAAGAAATGACATAGGATAGAGAATTATAAACATTGTATACAGGTTGTTTTGAATGTATTCCATGTATAATCGTCAAGCTTGTTCAGTTTCGGTCACTCAAGCTGATTTACACTTTTGTTTGATGACTTTTCTTTTACAAATGCTGGAAATGTTTCTAATTCTACGTAACTAATGTTACTATAAAGTTTAATTACTTTGCTGGACTTAATTACTTTATCATTGGACTTTGTACACGTTTAGATTAATTGAACGTAAATCTGTTTGCAGACAGAGACTAATTCGCTGGACAGTTAATCTCCAGACATATAACTTCGACGTTCTTCAAGTGAAATTATATATAAACACCAATCTTGCCTGATATACTGTGTTTCCTCCTCTCATATACTGCGGGAACCTTTTCTTGAGAGTTCAGAAAGAACCATGGTTCTATCCAGAACTAGTCGGGTTCTAAAAAATAATCAAGAACCTTTCTTTCTTAGATTGTAATGCAAGTAACAGAAACATACCGAGAGCCATAGAAAGTAAAGAAAAAGAGAGAGAAAGGGAGGGAGCAGAGAAAGAAAGGCGGAGACAGAAAGATACAGGGAGATATAAAGAAAGGATATGAAAAGAGAAATAGGTATAAGAAAAAAAATAAGAGAACGTAAATTAAAAAGCAATAAATAAATAAATAGACAGAAAAAATAGATAGAGAAAAGAGTGAATAACTTACGATATAAACAGAAAAGAAAGAGAAACAGGTAGAAAGAGACGGAGACGAAGCATAAGGAGTAACATGTATTTATATTGCATTATATCAATCTGCCTAAAATCAAATTTGTCATGTCAGGCACAGAATCAGATAGTTTCCCAACTCACTTGTGAATTATGCCAAAAGAATTTGCCTACTAAACTGCGAAGATCAATGTTTACGATGGTCGGGGTTTCTCCTGTAATTTACCAGTGTCGCTCGATATGTATAAATATATATGCCCTATCAGTCCGATATAAACGGCTACTGGCTCAGGAGTTAGGACTACTCTATTGTTGGACCTTCGCTCTCAGGCCAGTAGCTTATCTAGAAACGTGACGTGGTCCGTTATATTGCATGCACATACTCCATTCGTTTACCTGTCTTTATTAAAAGTAACTTAATATAGCCATAGTATTATCTTACGAAATTATGGATTGTTCTCACTGAAAATCAGAAGAGAAATAATACTGCGGTTTGATGGAAACATGGACAGTTTCAAAAGTTTCCATAGATCCATACACCTTGCACATCCTTATCCTATGACACTGAATACAAATCCTCTTGATATACATTTTAACCTATCAGGAAGCGAAGGACATTGTTTTTTTTTCAGTCAATTCCGTGTTTGGATGTGTGCTGAAGAACAGCATCATGAATTTGATCAACATTTCATCTATCATTTTCTATCATATCACCTATCAGGAGAAAAAGCAATGTGATCATATGTTTGTGTAAATAACCCTGGCCGAAAAATGGGCATCTGTAGCGATTCGCAAAGCCGTTTTCCTGGCAGATAGCAGAAAATAATGAACGTACAACATAGGGCGTGTTTCGTGCTCTGACCAAAGTTTGGTTGTACGTTTGGTTACGACAAAACGTGTTTTGGCATCCCGGTTCAGGGCTTTGGTTGAACCAGTGGTCGAATCAAGCTGAACCGAGCACGGTCTTGAGAGTTGTTTTGCACAGATTGAAGATGGTTTATAAGGCCCTCGTACAAAATGAAAGTTCCGGGGCCTATACATCATAAGTGTATTTGGGCAGTGAATGTAAACGGGTTCAACATAGTCGCATTAAAGAACATAAAACCTTAGCAAGCTTACTAGGGATATTCTGTTTGTGGGTCTTAACATCTGTTAACCAACATTTTTAATTAAAAAAAACACCCGCATATTTTTTAGAAACGCGACAAATGTTGACAATGATTTCGTCATTTCAGAGACGCCATTTTGTTTTTGACAAAGAAGCGTTTTAGTGCAATTAAGCAAACACATTATGTTCACAACCTACCAAAAAGCTCGCAAAAACGCATCCATAGTGTATATGGGCTACACTGTAGGGTTTTTCCCCATAGATAATAGAAAACAACACGGAATATTAGGTTTAAATTACCAATTTGCCGAAATATGTGTCCTTGATATATATACTGCCAGTCTTATAATTAAACGTGATAAACAGGATGTTAGAAGTGTCCCGGCAGGCCATTAACTTCGCCTTATGTTGATTATCCTTTAGGCCCTTAACACGTCTAAATGACTAAACCTAGTGCTGGCGAGACGTGGGTGGCCCACCTCTGCGTCATTCAAGTGCACGCAGAAGAGTGAGGAGGTCTCACATTCCCTGCTGTAGGCCAGCCTGCTTAACAATGGGTCAGTCCAATTGATGATAGCTGACGGATAGTAGGCCTGATGTCTTACAACACCGCCATATTATTTCCCAGGAAACCGTGAGGACCCTATTGATAGGACCAGGCTAAAGGGCAGGACATTGATCACTGGATGCATCTCGAATGAAATATAAATGGCAAATAGGTGGGCTGTACTTAAGGGATTAACCTAAATAGTGACCTATATTATGGAAAGGGTTCGGTTGTTTTAGAACACATAAAGAGAAAGCCAGAGGTAGGCCGACAGAGGGACCGATTTTCCTGGCTTTGGCAGTGGCCGGTGGCGTCACCTTGTTTCGTCGACGTGAACCGCATAATGACTTGAAATCGAGGCACAAATTGTTGCATTTTCTGGCTTATAATAGATAGAGCGAGAGAAAAGCGACCGGGAACTCGAACAGGAATGACAAGAATCTCGGTTTGTATAGGAGCAATATGCGGACATATTAAACATAAAAGAGAGCTAAAATATATGTGTCGGTGTAACCTATAGATCAGGCAGCATTATCCTAATGCCCAAAGAATGTTTTCCAACATGTCCATTAGAGAAAGAATCCTGTCCAGGACCGTCCACAATTCCAGAGAACCATCTTTGAACACCAGTTTTCTTTGCCGAAATCTGGCCCCAGATTCCTTACGATCTTTCCATTAAAAAGTTCATAAAAAAAACTTTTATTTGCCGCTGGGAGTCTTAACAATCCGGTGGGTTACCTTACTTTACTAGAACAGGTACCAAAAGGCAAAGGGAGCATAAACAGACACGCGTACACATATAATACATTTGTATGCTCATTTGTTGAGCATTCCGTCAAACTCAGACTCCATTTTAAAAATCCTGGCTCTAAAACAAGAAGTGTCTTTTAAACAGTAGTACAGGGAGAATCATCGAAGACATTTCTAATTTTTATTTAAGCTTTAATGTTATTTTTTTATATTCCGTTTCCGTTATGTAATCTATTAATGAGGAATATAACCATTCTATTTTATTTATTTCTAATTATATTTTTTATTTCCACAGGAGAAAAAATTACAGCTCTACTTCCCTTAGCAAGGGAATATCAGATGAAGACAGTTATTGAGTTGTGTGAAAAACATCTGCTCACCAAACCGGCCTCTATCAGAAATCTATTGCTGGCAGAAGAATACAGTTTGCCAGCTCTTAGGGCTTCATGTATGAGGTTCGCTAAACAAACCCCAGTCACAAATTTGAAGAGGCAGCTTGGCTTTGCACAAATGTTCACTGGTACCTCAGCCGAAATTCTTCTTGATAAGCTTGAGCGGTATGAACCTATCATAGAAGCTGTGAAAGAGATAAAAGTGGAGACTATGCTTAAAAGAAAATGTAACACTTGTAAGAAAGAAGAATGCGTACAGTGTGGTTATAAGGCAGAACCAGTTGCTAAAGTCTACAGAGAAGAATATGACTATGATCTCCAATATAGAAAAGTCCTGAAAAAAAAAGTTGACATGTACCTGTGCCAAACCTGCACAGGTAGACGTTTCCAAAGTATTCATGACAAATTAATGGCTTTAAACATTAATTGAAATAGAGAGATTGATATAATTGAAAAAAAAAGCAAAATTAACATCTTTACGAAGACTGTCCGATGTAGACCACACATGCATTATGAAACCACATATTCTAAAGCTATCTAATTGGTACTGTCATGATTGGAATCATTGGATGCTATATGTTTAATGCAAACCTCTCCCTCCCTAAAACGCCTTGTGTTTTAGAGAATCACGAATGCTAAATCTTTGAGAAAATGCATCTACTTGTTCGTTTAGGGGTATATTTTATAAAAGAGTACTCTGAGATATTTAAACAAGTTTTTCACATACGTTTCCATAGAATTTGTTCAATTTTGGCTCACTCTGTTTACATATTAATAAACACTCGGAATTTTCTTAAAACGCCTATGTCTTCCATGTATGAGCCTGCTATTCAAAAGCTGTTAGTAAACACAGAAAGGTTGTCAAAAGGACAAATCATGATGTTTGGTAACATATATGCGGAAGATGAATGGTCATCAGTTACAAAACGTCTTCTTGTTCGTCAGACTCTCCACTAGATGTCCTTAATAGATGTCTTTAAGAATTTTTGTAGCCCCCCCCCCCCGCCACAACACACGTTATAAGCACGCGGATATAAACCAAACAAACAGCCTTTGTGCAGTGTCGGAGTGTTTTAACCTTCACGCGAACACTTGGGGTCTAAATGATCCCAGCCATGTATTTATGTGTACCGTTGTGAGAGTTTTAATAAAAAAATGTTTCCTATCATACTTTTTTCAATTTAATACTTTATTTATTATGTACAGAGAGATCTTTACAGAGACTGGGCTATTGGTGTGGGAAAGGGTTTGAAAATTGACCTGGGTCATTAATGACCATCAAAACATTTGTCTTTCCATTAACATTATAGCATCTGACTTTATAGTAATCTTTTATTTATTTTTTTTCCATTCATTTAACCTTTTCATCATGGACAATTTTTTTTGGAAAAATGTATTACCACGATAAATGTTTTTCTCTTCTTTTCATTTTTCTGTAACGGCTTTGTAGCAGCCTTGATTAGAGGGAGAACATTAGAACCAGTTTAATGTGAGCTGATTAACATGCCAAAAGGGCTATTGAAACTGTTGGTATGTAAATTACACATGATAAAAATACAATTTAATCTGTAGAAACTTAATTTTAATAATGTATGATTAAAAGCTGGAGAAAGAATCTTACCATATGGTCAAGAAGGCATGAAAACACAAACAATTATTTGGATGAAAAGAAAAAGGATTCTGTATGATAATACTAACGCTTGTAATGCAGCATCCATACTGAATCGGTGGACTTATAATTAAGCTTCCTAGAACTTCTAGCAACCAATCCGTAAATTGAGCTTCCTAGCAGCATTGTACCAAATATATGGATTAAGCACCCTAGCAGTCTTAACTTCCAATACGTTGATTAACCTTCCTAGCAGCATTGTGCCAACCCATGGATTAACCTTCATAGCAGCATTGTACCCATTTCATGGAGGAATCTTCTCAGCAGTATTGTACCCAACCTATGGATTAATCTCCCAACCAGCACTCCCAATCTGTCGATTGAGCTTCCTAGCAGCATCGTACCCAATATGTCGATTGAGCTTGCTTGGATTGTACCAAATGCGCGGCTTAAGCTTCATACCAGCATTGTATCCGATCCGTGAATTAAACTCCCTAGCAACATTTTATCCAATCTGTGGATTAAGCATCTAAGAATAATTAACACCCAATCCGTGGATTCAGCAATCCAGCAGCATTGGTAACTAATCCGTGTATTAAGCTACCTAGATGGATTAACAACGAATCTGTCGATTAACCTTCAGATTTGTACCCAATCTATGGATAGAGCTCATTAGCAGCATTTATTCCCAATCTGTCGATTAAGCTACCGAAGTTGTAGATTGAGCTTGCAAGTCAGGATTGTACCCACTCTGTTGATTAACCTTCAGAGCAACATTGTACCCAATCTATAGATTAGGCTCCCAAGCAGCATTAACTCGAAAATCTATCGATTAACCTTCCAAGCAGCATTGTGCCCAATCCATGGATTAACCTTCCCAGCAGCCAGGGCTGGTTTTCTGCCTGGCAGAAAAATATTACTGCTTGCCGATGGCAGAATAAGGCAGAAAACCAGTCTAACGGGCAGAAATATCTTTCTGCTTGGCTGAAATGCCATAATAACTTATCTAGATATATTACATTTAAACAAGAGATAGAAATCGTTATAAGTCAAAAACTTGCTAAAATACAAGCATTTATTTATACACTGCAAGTTCTAGACAGGGAGAAGTGAGTTCTTGGCAACAGGATTTATAAACTGGTTAAACTGCCAGCTGAAAACAGCATTTTGCATAAAACAAATTTGCCCAAATTTGTCACTAAGATATTTAAAACAACTGTAGAGACTTGGTTGATGTAGTCACAGGGTTGTTCTAGACTCTAAGAAATTTTCAGTTGACTGGAATTATGCAGTTCCAGCTCTAAGAGCCTGTAGTCTCCCGTAGGTTTTCCGAGCAGGAGACCATGTGTATGTGTGAACCATGGGATTCTAGGCTCAGAAAATGTCATAATCACAGTCATTTAGTTTTGCTGATGTGTATTAACTTGTTTATATAATCAGTCCTGTGTCATTTTTACCTGAAATGATGTAACAGGGCCTAGTTCCAGTAGCGCTCTCCTTGGGCTGGGCAACTTAGGGGATAGGGTGAACAAGTCTAGGTCCAGTGGTTATTATGGATGAGAGTGATGTGGAAAGATCATGTGCTCTTTCACACATGACATAATGCTGAATATGATGATGTTAGCAGAACCTTTGATGCTGGCGCAGGAACCAAGTATAGCTTCTTATTGACTTCTTGAACACAGTGTACTTTTCTAAGGCCTCCTTCAGGGAGTACCTGACCTCCTAGTAATCATTAATATATTCAGTCACAAGTTAACATCACGGTTATTTTCATTACTACTATATAATTGTTTTGTTTGCTGTATAATATTTAAATTTTTTATTTATTATAGATTATTTTTATTGCAGTGCACGGAAGTTGCCGGACAGGAAACAACGGCAGAAATGGCAATTGCCAATTTAATGGTATATTTAAAGAAACGGAACTTATAACAACAGAACAACAGATTGAAAATAAGAATGTAAGGTTTTCTGGTTAATTTAACTTTTGATCGGTATTGAACAAACCATAGGCTTCTTGGACTTCTAGTTTTCCATCCTCTTCATAAGATTCCAAGCGATTGCTGCAAAACTGTGGCCTGTAGACTGTAGACAGGGAGACACACAAACAAGAAAACAGTCATACATACGTAACAGACCAACAATTGGTCATTATCTTGAAATCGAAAATTTCCAATGATTTTCACCAGGTACTAAAAAACATATATTCGAAATTTACCAACATATTGGATTCCGGCAAGCATCAGATAGACAGAACTGACCGACGTGCTTACTGAAATTTATGATTCCTTCAAACAGCAAACAAACAGTAAGACATTCATAACTGGCAGACATGCTTGCCGAAATCGTTAATTCCTTTAAGCAAGAAAAAAATAGACACGTATACTTGTACGGAACAGACAAATATGCTTGCATTAGATCCAATAATCAAACTGAAGCATTTTAATATATAGAGATAAGAAAGAAAAAAAGGTTGAATTCAATGTGTGATATATTATGTGTCCCAAAAAATATTATTTCTTGAAATATAGGCAGCCTAAAAAAGACTAACTATAATAATACGAAATCATTGTACATTGATATAATCAAGTTCATTGTAGCGAAAGCTTTGCTTTAGGCAAATTGCATCGTGAATATTACAGACATATTATGCAAAATACGTAAACTTAACATTTAAGGAAATAAATGTCACATTATTCTTCCATGATTAGGGATATTCATTGCTTATAAAAAAATAATCACCGTCCAATAGCTTCGATCCTACACGATGCAGTAATAGATGGCAAAATGTGACCTAAGCGTCGGGCTGAATACACTTTCAAGTGTAGCTGAATACACTTCTAACGCAATGGTTATATGCTGCATTCACTTTTTCCGTACCGCTACTTACTTTTAAAATGTTTCTTTCAAAGGAAATGGATCAAAATACTGAATTTAATCATCCAGATGAGATTGATAAGTGATAATTGACAAATGATAAGAGAAACATACATAAAATCTAATAATTTTATCTGATAAATTTACACTTTCGTTTCTGCAATATAAACTACCTGTATATTGATGCATCTAATCTACTGGGAGAGCGAGAAATGTATAGTAAAACTATATATACCTTGTCCCATGGTGTATTTTTAACAGACAACCTCAAATTTGAATATAAATGTTTGGCAATCTGACGGAAAGATTAATAAACTTAAGGAAAGGGTGTAGTTATGCACCATTACTATCCGGGAAGTATTGTAAATGTTATCACCAAAATAAAGATATCATTCGGGCGTCAGTGTTGTATAAAACAATGAGATCAAACCTAGTTCATCTTTTAAAATAAATTATGTTGCGGAAAAATCATACAATATTCATTTCAATAATAATTTACACAGACATCAAATACAATATATACGAAGCACATCGCCTGGATATTATTCCAACTATACTTCAAATTTTCGATCCTTGAAATTTGCATATCCAGTATATACATATATTCTAGTGGTCTTTACAGAATTCATTTTCCCCTTGCTTTTACTTTTAATACTAAAACTACAATGCCACTGTATGTTATAATTTTTTCCTTTGTTTCTCATTTTTTTTAAAATGTGCAGTCATCTTATATTTCTGATTTACTATTATATGTTCAATGTTCTGTATATATTTCAATCTCCTTAAAATAAACTTGCATCAAATTGATTGTGTTCTGATTAAATTCCTTTCTTCTTTGATATACACACGATTTAAATGTAAATTGATTTAATAAAAGGTTATTCTTAATTGGAAACATCCCATACAATTCTGTGTTTAAGGTTATTGACATAACCACTCCATTTGATTATATCCAATCCACTATTCAAAAATATAGATTTTTTGTTACAAAACATTCATAGAAAAGTGTGTTCCTTGGTCTTTAATTCTATGAAGCAATAAGAGCATCGGTAACTATCAACTAACTTCCATTTGTACAGTGAACTATTGGTTGGTAATAAGTTATCGAGTATTTAAAATAAGAATTCCCTTGAGTACATATTCAATGAGATTTTTGATGGCTCCAAAACGAATCTCCCAGTTGATATTATCATCCTGTATTGTATGTTTTAACTTGACCAATGATGAGGGTTCAGTTGATATTTGTTCCGCCATTATATCATTAACATATTTTGAAGACAAAGATTGTATATTTGTAATACCTTTAGTTGTAAATATGATATGCTCCTCTGATATACCTTCATTAGATTCGATATCCTCGTCTCACAATAATTTTTGCCAGTTACATGGTTTGCGGCTTATACGGATCAACCTATAAGATAGACTCCTGTTCTAATATCTGTATATTTTTTAATCATTTCATACCGTTTTAGCATTTTTCTCCTGTTGATACAATTTTTTTACAAACCTTATTCCACATAAATCCAAATATTTGTACTGACTTACACTGACTCTTCATCCACTTTGGTCCACCATTTGTTCCAGAGAGGTTGCAGCCTACTGGTCTCCAGGATTCTATAAATACTTTGTTCTTACCTGTTTTCTTCTAAAAGCTTAATAAATATTTCTTTTTAGCTCTCTGATAACTCTCCCGAGTGTTACCGATCATTTAAACAAGCAGTCATTTCCAAAGCGGCATCATTAAAATACTCAAGTTCAATTCTTTTGTTATTCCATCATTCATTAGTCTTTTAATATTTTGCACACTTTTTAAAGATACCTCTGTGGCAGTGATGTTACCTTTACACTTCAAGGCCTAATCTTCGGTTAGATCTAGAACCCATAAATACCATCCAAGAACTTATCAAAATCCTAGTTCATATATAAACTAACAAAATAATGACGTACCCCTAAAAATGATCCTTTGATTTCCCTTGTAAATCAGATGATTAATCACACACACACACACACACATATATATATAAATATATATATCACCATAGTGAACACTCAAATCGGATATTTACGTCAATAGGAAATATAATTTATACAAATAACACGTAAGACCCTGTCTCCCCAAACAATCGGTACAACCACTCCTGATATTAAGACAAGGAACAAGACCACTCAATCTCATATACGTAGAGGCGATAACAGTTTATTTCCCCACACAGCCGGTACAACCATGCCACAAAACCTCACAAACACATATACGTCCTAACAGGCGATAACAACCTCTGTCACCATACAGCCTCTACAGCAACCGCAAACATCAACACAATATCATATATCATCCGTCTCTAATTCAATTATCAATGCACCAGTGCCGTAAACATTTGACAACACACCTATCAAGCAACACAACAGACACATAGCCCTAGCTCCATTATCATGGCAAGAGTAACCCAGAGAGCATATTCACCACAACAAGACACACAACATTATATCTGTTAGACGATGACTCTATACAGGGCAGCACAAGCAGCATTTGCTTCCAGCACAGGACTATAAATCAATTATCATTACACCATTAGCCAAAAGACTGATGCATAAGCAACTCAACCAGATGGCAGCACAGACAACCCTCAGCCGAATCTGTAGCCCTATTTTCATTATAACAGTGGCCCGGAGATGGCAGCACAAACAGCATAAATATCATCTGTATAAACCATTCCCCCACAGAGGCCAACACATCTGGTACTGGATTCGAACTACATTATCAATACACTAGTCACGTAGAGATGACAGCATATGCATCAAAACCAGCAGAGAACGCATGCTTCATTATCATTACACCAATAACGTGGAGTTGGCAGCACAATCAGCACAAGGCTCTAGCTACATTATTATTTTTTTTTCTTTCCTTTGTCTCATCAATATGCAAAATATCAGTTATCTCAAGCTTTTGACATCCTTTGAAGTAATATTTATTTTATTACCATAAGAAAAACATTTTGTAGTCCTTGCTGTATATATATAATATAAAATATATTATAAATATTATATATAAATATATAATAACAAAGATCAAACACTCAGAATTATAGATGAAGTGTACCAATGATATTATATATGAAGTAATGTTCTCATTTCTCTCTGTGACTTTATATTGGCTTACACTTCTCTAGACCATTTTCTCTCTAGATATTCATTGTTTCACTTGTGTTATGTCAACACCAGACTCTCGATGATTAAACAGTATAAATTAAATTAACACTAATAACATACTTATTAAACATGTCTGGTCGGCATCGTTTTCGAAGCCTGTATAGATGAGGACTAAGCGCATCACAAGCATGGCTAATCCAACCTCTTGAGCCCATTTTTGGATAAATAACCTGGAATGTGACTTTTAGGTGTGGTGTCATTTGATTAATAGTCAGTTTCGATGTTATCAGGTTTTATATAATAAGGTATGTATTTAGTGATTTCCCATACATTCATATATATATATATATATATATATATATATATATATATATATATATATGCTTCGCCTTATCTATGCTTCATACATTAATTGGTGTCATTGCAAGAGTTTATTTAAAAATAAGCAGAGCCGGTTACCTGATGCTCACACAAAAGTGTGAAAAAATACACCATATAGTTTTTCCATCTCCATCTAGCTTCATTATCATTACACCGCCAGCATACAACACAACAAGCAACACAACAAGCATGGGGGCCCTGGCTCTATATATATATATATATATATATATATATATATATATATATATATATATATATATATATAAACATATAGTCTGTCCTCATGGAAAACATGAAGAGAATTGGTCCAAGTTGTGCATCGAAACTGTCGAAGTTGCTCTCTCACCTTTACTGAACTTAGTGAAAAACCTTGCGTAGTCGCCCAACTGCTACCAATTTATCGAGGTTCCCTTGGTGGTCGTAATTTTAAATTTGTACTGCATATATAAATATACGTCTTAGAAAGAACTGGACCATATTGTTAGTATTTGAAAGAGGAATCCGTGATAGGTATACAAAATCAAGGATATTCCGTGGTCGTTACTGCAAATAATATTTCTTTTGCATAAATCTCCAGAACCATTAGCCAGCACTGTTTCTGGGAATCGAAGCGTTTGTTTTTCACATTGCTAGTAGAGGTGTGTTTTTCTTTCGATTAACATAAATTAGGTCAGAGTGCTTGCTCGAATACTATTCGCGCATCATCCAATGATGATATTTTTGGTTTCTGGTATGGGCAGGACTGAAGCAGGTGGAAGATACCCCGCCCGCAGTGGATCACGACTCCTGCTATCACTATTACCCAATCACGGCACTTTGAGGGCCATTTTTGGGGCTGATGCGTGGCAACTCCAATTCTGATTCAACCATTCCTGTAAATAGTGTACCAATCTGACATGGTAAAAAACAGGTGCTGTGTATATATTAGCTTCTTAATCAAATCAGGAAACGCAATTGTAATAATACTGTAATGCTTGAATGTTTCCGTTTTTAAACAGTGCATAGAGTTGGCGTTGTCAGACATGCTTTTCAAAATTCACTTCATGTATTAAGCTTATATCGTCAAATAATCTCTGTGATCACAATATCATATTCTTGTTCTTTTATTATTGTAGTCATATTCTTGAAGCATGGTCAGTATAACTGACTGTCATTGACTTCATTCATTTACTTCTTGTGACTTTGCGAATTGACACAGCAATCTTGAGAATATGCCTTACTGTTCACCTATGAGAAAGAAAATCCTAAATGCATAACAGGAAAATATATTTAAAAGAAATAAATCGATTAACCCAATTATAAATGTCGTATTTTCGGAGATCAAATAAGGTGATCGTGGTAATATGGAACTATACACTTATCTGATGTACTGCATCTTTTATAATGAACGCAACGGTAGTCACATTAATGTACGAATAATCTTTCTATAAAAAGAAAAAAAAAGAAAAAAATATTACATGGGTAATGCAGGTTGTTACAAATACAATGGTATTTATAGAAGAAATGTTTTTCTGAAGATCGAATTTATTTATTTTTCTTTTGTCCTTCCGTAAGAGTTCTTATGTTATTTTTCCTAGTCTTTCATACATTGAAACATCAGCTGCGACTGTGATTCAGGAAATGGTTTAAACCGGGTTGACTGTAAGGTCAATTTGAGTAGGTACTGAGCGTAAGACCTCTAAAATGATAAAAAAATGATTTTGTCATGCAAATGTGTATCCTTTTAATAAAATTGTATTTGTAGGGAGTTTGTGGACTCGAAACATGTTGGTGGAAATGGATTCTGGAAATGGACAGGCTCTAATATACCCTTATTTTATGAAAAGTGGGCATGAGAGGAGCCAACAACTACGTTGGCAATCAAGATCGCCTGTCGCTCAGGGGGATTCAAGATTTTGACTGGAATGATTATTCCTGCACGTCCAGCCCAGGCTGTTTTGGTAAACCAATAGATTTGAATAGGATCTTATCTGCTTGCATTTTATTTAATTTTTGTTTTTTAATGATATTGGATATATATTGATCTAGACATATTAAATAAAGCTGGGAGTGTACTCAGATTAAATTTGTTTTAGGTGTTTAACAAAAACATATATTAATACCACCGATATGGTCTTCTCAACTATCCGAACTTTGAATTTATAATATTTCTCTATTCTAAAATATACATGGATAAAGGTTGGTTAAATGTTTACCTATCTAATTTTCTGTTGAAGCACATATAAAACCTTAAAATATGGATATGTGTAGAACTTAACATGTAAGGAAAACTTTTCAGTAGTCCCAACAAAGTTTGTTCTCTCTCTCAATTGTCTCTTTTGATTGTATATTTATGCATCTCGATCGTTATAATACAAGCTATATAATCATAATACTAATCAGACAATTTATGCAGATAAAGGATATTGCATTTTATTCGTAATAAGGTAAAATAATTCTTAATACAGTTTAAGTCAATGTTGCATGTGTAATTATACACAGTTTCGTTTAAATGCACCTGCAATTATCTGTTCGACAACTATTTAGGCCATTACAGTTACATTTGTGAATAATGTATACATATACAAACCACACTGATACTCAATGATATTAACAACATGAATGATCGCTAAGTACAAGTGAACCCATAAAATGAGCATTGAGCACATGATTTCACAACCAAAATGAAAAAAAGTATGCACGTAATAAGCTGAATAAATGTATTTAAATAAATCAGGAAATAAAATCAATTTATCCTGTAAAGTTTGATAGCAGTAAATATTAGCCAACATTTTAATGTTTTACAGACATTTTGATTAGTATGTGAAACTATATATTGAAGAAGATAACTTTTATTATATTCTCAATAAATTTACATAATTGTGTATTAAAAAGAAATTGTTTAACAAAAATGATCATATGTACCAATTTTATTTTTTCTTGCCGCGCCAACTCCCGACCTGGCCCATCATGTGATAAATTGGCACAAATTGCCGACATCGCACATTTGGTCTACAACCTTAAGATGCCTCACATCCGTTTGTCTTTCACCAATAGTTGAAATATAACCCTATGCAGATACTGATATGATTGATACAGATATATCTAAACTCCTTCAGCTGGTGAGAGTTATAATACTTTAACATCGGTTGTTTGTCAACAGATTAATGCGCAAGGTACTGAACGTAATTTGATGAAATGTTAAGATATCGCCTAAGGTATTCTGTTCGAGGTAGTCTGATTCACTATATATATAACGATTTAATTCAAATGATACTCTCCCATTGATGCAGATGGCTACTTCATTATAGCAGGGCTATAGTGTTATTTGTTGCTTGTGTCTGCAAGTTACCAGGGATTGAGTTTGCATGACAGCTTTATTGGACTTCTGACGACGGCTGGATGTCTCCGAAGACATCATATTATACATTTTATTTACTTTATATTATATTAACCATTAAAACATACAAGGTTTTCATTTTTTATTAAATGAATATCAATTAAAATAAATTTACAAGGTAAAGAACCATGAAAGGTGTTTAATATATCACACACAAATTACTTCATAGATATATTACATGCCACCACATTTTTTATCAAAAGGTGATCAACCCATTCTTAAATTAGCGTGTAACTACAGAAACCCTCCATTCTCTCTCTCTCTCTCTCTCTCTCTCTCTCTCTCTCTCTCTCTCTCTCTCATAGGCGTCCCATTAAAACTCCTTCTGACCTAGAATGACTGCAAATTTGGCAACCAATTTCGAGATGCGTTTTCTATATTAAGATTGTCGATCCAATTCGGTCAGTCATGAATTTTGTGAGATGCACTTATTAAAAACAATCATTATGTTCATTCTTGTTGTTATCTGAGCTTCGGGAGCAAGTGATATACCGGGGAGTAACGTCATCTTCCTGCATATCATTTGATCACGCATTCCATCTCCAGCTTGACCAGAATCAATGTGGCCAGAGTCCGCATGGATCAGCGACCACCATTGGGTGCTTTCTCAATGCACAGTGTTTCGTCTAGGTAATCTTGAGGCGGCGCCTGGTGTCCCATTATCTGGTAGAATGTAATAACGTAGATTCAGGGAATATCGTGGGTTTACAATTATATGGGTTTTGTGTAAAAAACACATTGTGAGGTAATTGAATTTGTGGAAAGAAATTCAAAAGTTAGCTACATATTTGTTTATCACGGTGGCTCGACTAAGATGCTAATCGCACAGTGCGCCTTTACCATGGTCAATCTATCAGGGTTGCGTAAGTCTCGCCCGGCCGGAGCCTAACAAAAGAA
This sequence comes from Sipunculus nudus, assembly GCA_026874595.1. Taxonomy (NCBI): domain Eukaryota; kingdom Metazoa; phylum Annelida; class Sipuncula; order Golfingiida; family Sipunculidae; genus Sipunculus; species Sipunculus nudus. The sequence goes on along the minus strand of CM049322.1, from coordinate 43,624,064 downwards.
TGTATCATTTGTTAATGACATGTATCGGCCGATTCACTCTTAGTTATCATACCAGATCACGTAAAACGCAAAACCTTACTTTATCGGAGGATTCGAGTAAGATTGAGACGGGACCGTCCACAAGGATCATTTTGAATTTCGGCGGTAGTAATATGTATCTCCTATAAATCGCGAAAGGGGCCGTGAACCACTGAGGTTCGTTCAGCCTTCACTGTGCTAAATATTTGGAGAATTTTTTGTTTAATTTGAAATCCGCTTTTACGGCTGTCGAATCTGAATTTCAGCCACTAAAATAAATAGCCCGACATAAGTTGCATACTTCTGTCACAGCTACTTTTATAGGGATCATATATATATATATATATATATATATATATATATATATATACAACTTAAGGCAATATTCGCAGGCATTTTACCGATTGTTTTATCTATAGCTCACTTTTTATGCGCACAACGTTTGCCTGCAATAATCTGAATAACGGTTACTTGTAGTCGCTCTTCAGGTAAAGCACATGTGTTTGTCTCTTAAGCCAATGAAAACCCGTACCACGGTATCTGTGGTAACGACTGTTGGAACACACGTTCCATCCTTGCCGTGTCAGAACTGTCGCTTTACTGGCCATCACTGCAACCCATTCAGACCTTTATTCAAACAAACTGATAGATGCCTGCAAACCATATAGAACACCCATTCCAAGGTTCGCATTAAAATATTTGCTGTGTGGTAGTATTTGACATAAGAGGCTTACGTGGTCGAGTATTTGTTATATAATGAAAACAAAAATATTAATTTGCGGTAGTTACCCTAGCCACGAGATCTGAAGTTTGAAGCAGTTTCGGCTACCGCAGCTTCTACCTCCATGACGGGTTGAGTGACAATCTTTCCGAGAAAAGAAAACTTCATTATTAATAACTCCTGCATGAATACACGAAAGTCAACCGTTGATGTAATATTTTATTAAACGTATCTTTACTGCGTTTACCCTCTCTAACACATAAAAAAATCGAGATTACACCCTGACGTCATTACCCAGACTCAGGTCGTTTGGCTGGACTCGTGCACCCAGTCCTCACCAGCCGTATTTCGATATCTCTCGCCACATCTCTGATGAACCTCACTTCTCCGCCGGCCATACTCGAGCGCCCTCTCTCGAGCTCTGTGTCTGATAGGCGACGTTTTGTCTGTGAATTTTCTGAGGATTGTTTTCCCACGTAACCTTCCTGGGGGTGTCAGCGTAAGGTTGATGTGTGTTGACAACGGACATTGTGGATGGAATTGCTGAATGGCGGAGAAGCCTAGCGGGATTTATGACGTCAGGAGTCTCATGTAAGGCGTGAAGTCAAAGGAGCCGGAGCGCTTCGTGAGTGTACCGTCATCTGAGCGTGCTACAGCAGTCTAACTGTCCAGATGTCCGATTGTGTCAGTGGTTATTGTCAGTGTACGTCCGAGTGAGGCTACCTTGTTAGCGAACCTGTGAGCTTATGCGACGGTGCGGCGTCGTCCGTCGTGTGTCGTGCGTCGTACGTCGTGCGTCGAGCGTCGTCTGTACGTTAACCATAGCTATCTCAAAAACGGCAGGAGCTAGCATCATCGAATTTTTGCAAATAATGTGTCATCCAAGAAACTATATCGGATTTTGTTTATTTTTTATCCAAGTGCCCTTTCTTAGATTTTATAGGGAAAAATCTAAAAAAGTTTAAAAAAAAAAAAATCTCCTCCGAAACTGTCCAGCCAAATTGTCCAATATTTCACAGAAATAATCCCTGGAACAATCTTTCTCAAGTTTGTACAAATGGTTCCGATTTAGAGATTTTTGCCCGAGTTACAGGAGGTTGAACTTTGTTAACTGTGAAAAACAAGCATATTAAATTTAAATCTCAGAAACGGCTGTAGCTATCATCACCAAATTTTATGCCAATGTTGGTCACATAGGTCCTATCTGAAATTGAGGTATTGGTGGCGCCACCTGCATCGGCCTTTTTTGTACAGGGTCATCAGTGCCTGTATCACACTGAGGGCTACAAAAAAGTCTTCTCTGAAACCATATGGCCAAAATGTTTAATATCGCTTAGAAATGATCCTAGGGAAGTGCTTTCTGAAATTTGTTCAAATGGTCTCTTTTCAGTGACTTTGGCTAAGTTATGAGAAGCTGAATTTAGTCATGTGCCATAACAGCCCATTTTAGCTCAGTGGCTACAAAGATCTTCTTCTCAAAAACCACTGGGCCAATTCTTAAATCTCACATATCAATTATCCTCAAATGTTGATAATTCAAGTTTGTTCAAATGGTTTTGGTTCAGTGATTTTTGGCTGAGTTATGGGAAGCTTAACTTAGCCATTTTGCCGTATTTTTGCAAATGAGTTATAAACCTGTGAAACGTTTTTCGACTGATGCCACTGAAGCCAGTTTGTTAACTATTTTACAAGAATAATCCCTACAATAATTCTTATAATAATTGTCATTAATGGTTCCACATGAATGATTTTTGGCTGAATTATGGAGATTGAATTGAGTAATTTTACCATATATGTTAGCTGTGTAATGCTGTTACATCTAGCCTGGCACCAGTTTATCAACATCTATTACATCATGCCACTAGACATTTAGATTTCAGGCTATCTTTGGTTAATATTGACAAGAAAGTTTTTTTAAAAGCTTTAAAAAAAATTAGATTTATGATTTAAGTTATTCATCATACCAGGCAATGGGATACTCATTGATATTCAGCTCTCTGTGGCTATATAAAGACAACTGTACGTGGATTATAAATTATTGGTATCCCTACTCAACTTAATTCAAGAATTTTTCATCAATGAGATATATCTGTATTTTAATTTTGCATTCAGTATGCATCCCTAATAATTTTACATATATTCCTGATTTCTTTTTTTATAAAAAGTCAGCTGAAAAGCATTTTGTATTGGGAAAAGAAATTTCAAAGTTATTTCAAATAGGGGCCATTTTGTGTACAAATGGCAGCACTTGGTTTACCATTGGCAGATTGCCAGTGCCTTGATGTTGGCCATTAGCCAAGATGATGTCAGCTCTATAAATAGTTTTGGCACAGTGCCAGGATTGGAAGAGGTGCAGCCAGGTATAGGTCAAGAGTTCACTCACTGCAGTAGCTGCATTCTATTAATAGCTTTGGCTGACTGCTTACTGCATCATATTTGGCACCAAAGTTCAGCCTGAATCTATTTATAGCTTTGGCAGACTGCCAACTGTGTCAGATTATGCAACAGGTCAAGAGTTCATTGAGTGCAGCCAGGTACAGTTCAAATGTTCACTCAGTCTAGCCAGGTGCAGGTCAAGAGTTCACTCAGTGCAGTAGCTTGAGGCAGCAATTTGTCACAGGTACTCGGGGGCAACTGCCTTACCCACCTAAGCCACATAAGCCTTGCCAGCCCAGTGCATCAGACTCTTGGGAATTTGATGTATTGGACTGATATTTTGACCTGTCTATGCGCCTTTGATGGTATTCTCATTTACAAGACAAGTGGTGCCACCGACATTGACGTTTGCAGTGTATGCGCCTGCATATTTCTACAGAGGAATTTGATACATCAGCCTAAAATTGGGCATGTTTATACATATCGGGTAGCTTTATAGTGTACAAGACTGTGCCACCTACAATAAATTTTGAAGTGTATGGTCCTGCTTATTTCACAGGAGGGGTTTGACATATCAGTCTGCCATTGGGCATATTCATATATCTCTTCGTTGTACATAAGACTGGTGGTACCAGCTACAATCATTGTATCCGCCACAACAGAGTTTTGCGGATACTATGTTTTCAGTCGGACACCGACGCTGCCGCTATCGCCGCATAGGTTTCCAGAGAACTCCTCCATAACCACTGGGCAGAATTTTTTTCAGAATTATGATCGGTCACATGTGAACTGCTGCGCACTCATTTTTGGTGGCGCCACCTGCAATCATTTTTGCACAGTGTCTGTTTGTTTGCCGTGGGATAAAATCACTCAAATCTCGGCAGTGGTTTGACATATCTGCCTAAAATTTTTCAGGTTTAAACATCTTGGATAGCTTTCTGGATTTTGTGGGAGGTGGCGCCACCTACATTTATGTATACGCTGCAAACATTCAGGCTTATATCTCAAGATTGGTTTGACATATCCCCCTGAAATTTTTGCATGTGTATAGATCTCACATAGCTCTTAATCATACACAAAATTGGTGGTGCCACCTGCCACCATTTTTCCACAGCGTCAGTCTGTTTGTCTGCCGTGGGCTAAAATCACTCATCTCTCAGTAGTGGTTTGACCTATCTGCCTAAAATTTTGCATGTTTATACATCTTGGATAGCTTTCTGGATTTTTAGCTCAGCTGACTATAAGTCATTTGAGCTATAGTCCTGGCCCGTTGTCCGTCGTCCGTCCGTCTGTCTGTCCGGATGTCCGTCCGTAAATCTGGCACGTTTCGACACCATTGGACCTACGAATCTGAAATTTGCCATGCAGTTAGATGTCCCAAAAATCTCCTACCATGCTGAAAATTGGGTCAATAGGACTTCGTTCCTTCGAGATTTTAAGGAAAATCCTCAATTTTTTTTATTAGAAATCTATTTCCACACTTCAGGACTGCCTAATATCAAAACTACTCATCTGGTTTTCTTCATATTTATCATAAATATTTCTCTATATAGTTCCTATGTACAGGCCAGAAATTAAGTCAGTATTATTTAATTTAAAAAAGTTATGGGCCCAAACACAATGGACTTTGTAAAAAAATCAGGAAAGATATTTGGTCACTTAAGACCAAAAGTGTTAAAGGTAGGGACTTTTTTTCAGTAATACAACTTTAATTGATTAAAATTTAATTGTATACCAAAAATTAGATCAAAATCTGTTAATTTTTTAAAAATATTGGCAAAAATTAAAAAATGGTACCTTAAATTTTGCCCAAGTTTGACCATGGCACGTTTTTTTCCTGTAAGTACTGTGCATTTAATTTTCACATCATGTTTTTGCTAACATTTTGTCTGTTAACACCAACAATTTGAAACCAGTTGATCAAAAACTGTCGATTTTATTCAGGTTTTCAAGCACCATGTCACATCAAGTTTACATCAAGCTAGTGTTATGCAGTTTGCTAGAGCTCAGCTCCCCAGCTTCAGCTCTAAGTTCCTTAAATTTAGCATACAGTTAGATGTCTCCAAAATCCCCTACCATGCCAAGAATTTTATCACTAGGACTTAATTCCCTCGAAATATTAATGAAAGACATAATATCAAAACCACTGATCTGACTTTGATCATATATAGTATACATATTTTTTTTTATACATTCGCTATGCACATTCCAGATATGATGTCAGTATTGCATAATTGTTTTAAGTTATTGGCCCAAACATAATGCACTTTTTAAAAAAATCAAGAAATATATTTACTCCCTTAACAAGAGGATTGCTGAAGCTAGAGATTTTTTGTCAGGGATGTAACATTATTTTATCAAGATTCAATTGAATACCAAAAATTAGTTCTGAATTTTTCAAATTTTATAAGTTATTAGTATACTAGTAAATATAAAATAAGTACCTTAAATTTTGCCCAACTTTGACCATGGCACGTTTGTTTCCTGAGAGCACTGTTGATATAATTTTCATATAATGCACACATAAGGATTTCATCTTTGTAGTTTAGAAAGCTGAAAGAAATTGGCCAAATATTGTAGCTTTTATTAATGTTTATATGAGACCATGTCAGACCCAGGCTTAATCCAGCCCCATTTCAGTCACCTGTATGTTGACCTTGTTGACCATTATCAGATTATGCATGCTTGAGCGAAGCATACACTGGGGCAGCCAGGCAGCTAATGCCCAGCCACAGTTGATCCAGGTGTCCAACCTAACTCATCTAGTAGTTATTTTGAAAAACAACATAACAATAAACAACAAATTAATAATTTTGTATTGGTTTTTTTTATAACAAATTAAAGAAAAATTAATAGAAAAGGAATTTGTTAGTTGATGAGTAACAGAAAGTTAACCTGCAGTTACTGATCATATAAGAATCTTTTATGGATGGATAGAATGTCAATGTCAATGTTATTCAAAATAACACCATGCAGTCACCTATGGTATTTTTCAGTGAAATTTTAATGATAAAAAAATAAATCATATTATTCATAACTAATCATTAGGGACCATATGAAGGAAATTAATGATGGACAAAGATGCAGTTAATAATATTAATCTAGATTCCTACTGTGTCTAGTGTGTAGATTGATGTGAAAGTAGTCCAAGTGAATATATTACATTTATTTTTTTTTAATATAAATAAAAGCCATAAAACCAGGTACTTATGATCATTATTTAAATTTGTGAATTTTGTATATTCTGGATTCTCAACATCTTTGTTTGTCTAAAACTGAATAAATACTAGACATGGTGCGAATGCTTTGCAAATGTATTTGAATACGAATATGAATATGTACTGCATTAAAAAATTTTATTGCATAAGAATGGGAATTCAGGTAAAAAATGAAAGTATTTGAATACCAGTGCAGATACTTTCTAAATGTATTCATGAATGCATTCATGAATATATTCTATAATATTATTTCAATAATCATTTCAGTTATATTTTATTTTAAAAAATCATATAATTTTCTTATTATTTTTTTAAAATAAAAATTATATTGGCACAATATTTGTTATTAAATTTTAATAAATAGTTAAACTCTTTTATAATATGTGCTGCTTATAAGTATTATGGCCAAGTCAAAATCTGTGTGACAATAGCACTCCATTTATTAATAAAATAAATGAAATCAATCCTTTTCCCAGTCTCCAAAGATACTATCAAATCATACATAATCTAAACACCAACAACTCATAATAAAGCTTATATTTATTACCACACAAAACAAGCATGTGCCTCTTTCCCAAATTATATTTTTTATCATATATAACAGCGCCGTGACCCATGGGTCCCTTGTTTGGCAGTTGGCACCACCTACATTTATGTATACGCTGCAGACATTCAGGCTCATATCTCAGAACTGGTTTGACATATCCCCCTGAAATTTTGCATGTGTATAGATCTCACATAGCGCTTAATCATACACCTGCCACCATTTTTGCACAGCGTCGGTCTGTTTGTCTGCCGTGGGCTAAAATCACTCATATCTCAGTAGTGGTTTGACTTATCTGCCTAAAATTTTGCATGTTTATACATCTTGCACAGCTTTCTGGATTTTGTGGTAGGTGGCGCAACCTACATACACATATCGGCTGCATACATCCAGGCTATTATGCAACACATATCACTCTATTTCCCCTTGCCACTGAATCCATATCTCACTTCACCTTTCCCACTCTGATTTTGGCGGATACACGTAGTCCCTTGTTGACTACTCATATTCTAGTTTTTGTGTTGTGTGCACCCATGCCAGAATTGCAGCAGTGATGTTTGTTTAATTGTTTCTTGTTCTAAGTGTTTAGTACTTGCATTGTTCATATACTTGTTACACATGTTCTTGAAAAGTGATGGTCCAGCATTGAAGCATTATACCTGGTGTAATCTCATTGCACAGGTTCGCATTAGGCCTGTAGCCCTTGTTGATACTCGCACTGTGTAGTACTCCAGAGACTGTGATGTTTTTGGCCGTAGGACAGGCACTGTTTTGAAGGTGCGAGCTCTCAGGAACAGACAAAAGACTTTATTTTGACGCGAGACTGTGATGACTGCTGAATTTAGCTGGAGAGTGCATTAGTTCGGTAGCCGGTAACTGGAGTGCTATAATAGACTGCAGCTGAGAGAGCAGTTGATTCAGGGTTCCACAGGAAAATTCAGTGTGCGGCACGTGAATTGTGTTTAACGGACGATTAACAGTTATATCTCAGTTAGAACCAGTTGTGTGTTGTTACCATCTGTATTACGCTGGAATTGGACTATGCCCCTTTACATATGGATTACGCCATTGAACACCAGAATGTCTGGACGTCACGTGGGAGCCAGAGGTCATGTGACCTGGAACATTTGAAACTGTGTCTGTGTTAGGATTAGTGTTATTAGAATTACTGGACTTGGTGAACTATCGTGATTACTGCTTTATTTGTGCTGACGGCACCCTTAGAGATCTGTAAGTTACCAATTTTTGTTATAACATTTTATTTTGTTATCATACTGTCTAGGAATTTTTCTTTGGTTGTTATAATGTCGGGTCAGCCTAATATTTTGACAGACTGAAAAGTTAACAGTTTAGATACTACTGGCAACTGAGTACAAGTACGGCGACCTAATAAACTTTGTACTAGGGAATAACCTAGTCTTGCCACTGGCATAGTCCTTTGTTCTAACAGAACGTAGTACGGATCACTACCTGCTGCATGAGCTTTACGTAGCAAGTTCTGTGCGAGTTTCACGATGTATTCAACTTTTCCGTTAGACTGAGGATAATGCTGTGAACTTATGATGGTTTCAAATTCGTACTCTCTTGTAAACTCTTGGAATGCTCGACTATTGAATGGAGGACCATTGTCTGACATAAACTCGGATGGTATGCCATGTCTCACAAAATGTTGCTTTAGCTTAGGAATAATCCCCACAACTCTCAGATCATTCAACCCATCTCATAGAATACTGAATAATGATCAACTAAGATCATGTTATGTTTACAATCTATCTCAAACAAATCACAACTCACGAACTGCCACGGTCGTTCTTATACCGCATGACTGATCAATGGTTTACGCTGATGTTTCACAGAATACTGGTTAAATATCCACATTTGGCTATATAATCTGACAATTCCTTAGTACCTGGCCGTCCTCTTTAAATGACTGCTGCTAGCGACTTCACAGTTTTATCAAATTCCAGTGCTACGCGAATTTCTGTTAATCTCTCCTGTGACACTGGTAGCCAAGAAAACATATTAACTTGTTCTGTCTCTATTTCTGTTTCTGGCAGATTTGTTTCATGATTGGTAATCGGTAAGTACGCATGACTGTGTATGTATGTGTACATAGTACTTCCTGTTTTGTACATGACCTCACAGTTGAAATTCTGCAACCTATGCATCATGTGCTACAGTCTGCGTGGTACACGAAAGACTGATTTACGAGAGATTGACTCCAACGGCTGATTGTGTGTTTGTACAAGACCATATTCATATGTCTCGACTTTCCCCCATTCCGTAAACTAGCACAAGGAGATCTTTCTCTATTTGAGCGAAATTGTGTTCCGATACCGTAAATAATCTTGATGCATAAGCGATTGGTAGGTCTTGTTGCATTAAGCACGCACCTAGTCCGTGTTCGCTTGCATCACACTGTAGCACTATGTCTAGTGTACCAAAAATCTATAAGTTATGTTATTTAATAAAATGTAACACAAAGTCTTTCTCTCCCTGATCACCAAGTCCTCCAACATTTAAAGTTGAGACAGAGATAGTTTAAATCACTGCAATTATAAGTCCAATAAACAACAACCATATAAATAAATACCACTGAACCATGTGCCATATCGATAGTCCTGGTTTCGGTTTCGAGTCGTCTCCCAGTGCAAATGAAATGTTAAGGTTATGTTTCCTCTTTACAGGTATTCAGAAGTGTTGTTTCTGAGGATGCAGCGGATGGATCAAAAACAGACGTCCACTGCGGTTTCTTCATCGACATCAGCGGGATTTCGGAGTCGACGATAAATTTCGTTTCGATCTCGTGGATGTGTCTGTTTCCGTTTCGTGTATTTCAGCTTCGACGATTGTGAGCGTTGGAAACGGATGCTCATCGGAAGCTTCATCATTGGTAAGTATACTGACAGCGCCCTCTGATGGTTGTTCAGTGCCAGTAACAGAGGTATGTTTCTCTCGTTGTAATTGTCGGTATCGGGGGACGTTTCCTTTTCGGCGTCTGTTGTCGCGAGCATCATGGAATGGGTTTCATGTGTACGATTAGAATAATTGCATTGCACATCTGCTTTTTCCTTACAGGTCTAACAGATCTGCGCTTTTCCTTTATGTCGGATGTTTGCGACATAGCGTCTATTGTCCTGAAAAAACTGCATTCTATCCAGCAAAGCCCATTAGGTAAACATTAGAGCTTCCCTGTCCAGCATTGGAAGTTCAGTGCCCTGTTAAAGTTTATTTCTGCAATTTTTCAATTATTTCTGCAATTTTTCAGGACTTTGCCAGATTGTTTCAGTTGTTCAGTGACTTCTCCGTGTGGAACATCTAACGGTAAGCCTCGAAGGGAGACCCAAACTGGTCTACTCGATTCGGCCAGTTGGGTCTCCAATGTTCTGTTGCGACATAAAACACCTTCCATAGCAACATCCTCCGCTGATTCTACCGAATCAACCAATAACTGTAAGTAAGCTGCTGAAATCGGGTTGGCTGCTCTTAAACCTGACCCCTAAAAGTGCACTAATTCGCGTATAGCTTTTTGTGTTTCAGTAGATAAAAAGTCATGAATGCATAAAACCGACGTGTAACAAACCTTCCTTCACACACCTGGCCTTGTTTTACTCGAAATCTCGACGTTGAGGGCAACAGTATAGTACAGTACCAACATCTTTAAAGTGACAGGGCCGGGCTGAAGGGTATCTACCTCAGAATAATAGGAAGCCCATTAATATGCGGCTTTCTTTTTTTGATAATAATATTAAATCTTGATCATATATTAAAATCACTTTTTTGATAATATATTAAAATCTTGATAATATATTAAAACCACTTTCATTGATAATATATTAAAATCATGCAAAGATGTTTTTTTCAACAGGGAGATACTAGATGGTGTGAGAAGTGTGCCCTTTCCACACCTTGCTCAGGGAGATGCTGCCATCTTCCCGACTGGTGGAGAACTAGGCTCATAGTTCTCAAATGAGTCACATGAGGCGCCACATTCTCCACATCAGTATGGTCTCCCAGGCCAATGTGCTGAAGCTGTCAAAATGTGGCAGTATGTATGCAATATACCTTTTACAACAATAATATAAAGGAAAGACAGTTTATCAGTCTGACCTGATTCGAACCACCGAACAGCCGCTATATGTAAGCAACAAAATATTGAACTGAAAAGGCAAGTATCGATCCATTAAAACATGTCATAAATTTAAACACGTATCAGTTTATTAATTAAAAAAGTAGCTTACAATGCTTTATTTTGATGTGGTATAGTATTTTGACTTTCCTCTCGCGCCGAAATAAATATTGTCTGACTTGAAAAGTTCAGGATTAAACAACTAACATTTTATATCAATACTTAACAGTTGTCTAAAGTACAGTTTATTCATAATTCTAGTCCTATTTTGTAACATAATGGGAAAATCAGTGCGCTGTTTTGTTTCTGCCGTCTTTATCAAATTACGTTTGAAACATGCATGTTTAGCCTATATTTACTGGTAGACTAATGTTATCACCACTGCTGTTCCTCCATGTATCCATCCATCCATCCTGTAACTTTATCTTTTCTCAAAGAGGTCTAAATATAGGTAATTCATTTGTTCAGGGGAGGTGTATAACAGCAACATAATGTGACCCTGAGCTATATTCACAGAGAAATTTCTAAAATTATATTGTGGTCATATTCCACAAAATATACAGGGGCGTAGCCAGGATTTAGAGAGGGTAGGGGGCCATCATGCGGATCAAGAAATTCGAAATCGGGGGTGGGGGGGGGGGGGGGGGTGGGGTGCTAATATGATGTATGAGTAATATGAAAACGGTTATATATACGAGTATATATACGGTATATGTATATTATTATTATTATTATTATAATTTTTACTATACTTTATATATTTTAGTGTAGGAGAATATATATAATTTATTTTCAATTATGAACCATAGTTTAATTAAGGTAAGTTACAGGTACATTGGAGGGTATGGGAGGGGGTTCCCCCTCACATATTGGGAAATTTTTGAATATACAATGTAAAGAGGACATTTTGAGGCAATTTTCACAAAAAACATGAGGATTTCCTGTTCCCTAATGTCTTTGCTTTACGTTGTCAAACTGTAGAGAGGTTTAATATTTAATATTAATATTTCTTCAAAATTAGGATATAAAATTTCAATCGTTTTTAAAGCGCAATCACGTTTGTAACTATCAAAATATTATCTTTTAAATGAAATGCTCGTGGTGAAATAACTGATAATCTGAATTATTATGTTAAACTTTGCATTTAACCGGGTTCCGTGGTCTTGATAGCACACAGGACTCGTAAGAGCTCAGCACAGATCGCGAGTTTGAGTACCGGTATCACCATAGGAGCCGTAAGATTGTTCACGGTCGACCCCTACCAGGGCCCGGTGCCCGATCGATCTGCAGTTGTTCTGAAGCTGTTCATAAATATCCTTATACTCCACTTATAAATTTGAAGGTAATTGTAACTGCAGATAATTTAAATAAAGTCTTATTGCTTATTAATAATAAGAAATATGAAAAACGAAAATTAATCACGAAAATCGGAAATTAGATAAATTGAGAGATTTTGCAGCTCAATGGGGGGCCGCGCGCCGAAGGCGCCCCCTCTGGATCCGCCACTGATTTAATGCATGCATATATATATATATATATATATATATATATATATATATATATATATGTGTGTGTGTGTGTGTGTGTGTGTGTGTGTGTGTGTGTATTAGATTAAGTGAAATTCGGAAAGGACGGCGCCTGATATATCATGATGAAATATGATGTGTTTGTTTCGATTATGATCTGTAACTTCTGCACCAAGCTGGCGGCGCCACCTATAGTTTATATTTTTTTTTACGAATATATATTTGGTTCTTAATTTGTGGCTTCTAGTAGAAGAATTAATATAGGTGCTTCCTTTTTCAGGACAGATGTATTTTCTCATCTCATAGTCTTTTGTCGCCCGCCGTGCTATACTGCTTAAAAAAACTGCCGTTATTTTTATTTTTTTATTGTTTTCGTTTGTCTTTAATATTACCGAAAAGTATTCAGTATGTCCTGTGCACTCGGCCGTGCCCTGAACAGGTGCACGATGCTGCTCCGTGATTGGTCCAGATTTCCAGGTTCATTCCTGCATATGTGACTTCACAATAGTGGATATCCTTTGGAATTCTTCCTGGATTCATATCATGAGCCGGACCTTCACCAAAATCTAATCTTCATTCTCCCATTCCCGAGGTGCCCTGTATATGTCATGGGTTCTGTTTCAGATCGTGTGAGTTATGTTGCAAACAAAAACAAACATAAACGGGAATGTACGCATACCCAGTAAACTTGTCATACGTAAGCTTTACTCTTAGGTTCATGCCCATGTTCTCATTAACAAAAGTCTGTCCACTCTAAGTGTCTTGTTAATAGTGTGTCCAATTAATGAATTAAAATGTTAACAGCACAATTTTAAGCCAGTTCAGTAAAACCGACTGATAACGCACAACAGCCGATCGGATGACATAGAATTGACAAGAGAATATAGGGGCATGTAAATGCATATGTCTAGTTTATCATTGACTTTTTCAATTCATATAAACTGCATTCTATTTGCTAGTTGCAGGGATTATCCAATAATATTACAATATATTTAATTTTATATACATATTTGTTGATTAAGCAATTAATGATAGTTACAATAAATCTTTCAGAAAGCGTATTAAGTATCACCTCTTTTTTATAATTTTTTTACTCAATATATATATTTTCTCAGTTGAGATGAAGTTTTTGAACTTTCAGTCCGTTTCAACAGTAGTGACAGACATTGCTAGAATAAAATCGTGACGTCATTTTATCTTCCAGGGTGGGGGAATCACACACCCACACACATATATATATATACCTTTATAGCGTCTGTGTGACACATCTCGCCCATTTATACTTCATCACATTTCAAATATATTACAATTAAGTATAAGGTTATGTTTCCAGTATAAGTTAATTCTTAACCAGGTTTAGAAATAATATTATTTCATAGGTAACTCTTAAATTGATCCAAAGTCTATAGCTCTATTTATCAATATATAAATTTTCATAAATATTATAAATATTATTCTCTGAACAGTGGGGGATGATTACATTGACCATCCCCCCCCCCCCCGGCCAAAAAGTGGGGGTGGAGGATATATATTTTCTAATCCCCCTGTAATGGCGCCTTTGTAAATAGAACTTGATACCCAAACCCTTGTGTGCAGAAGCATATGCAACAAACTTGACGCAACATTTGGCGTTCGCTTTGAGTACTGAGGGCACTGAGTGTATTTCCCCCACCCCCTATTTTCTATGTTATAAGCTATACGAAAAAAAGAGCACCCCCCCCCCCCCTCCCCGAGCACGACCCTGCCATACATGAATATCCGATAATTCAATTCAAGACACTGTTTCAGATTCTATGGCATAATACAGATGATTTTGATAAGTACGTTTTCCCCAGTACCGTATTTAGCATGTGGCATTCATTACCCTTTAACATAACAAGTTTCTGACAAGGCATAACATTATATTTCTATGTAAATACACTGGCCACAATTCTATTATGGCATCGGACACTGTTTAAAGTGTTAAATCTAGCTTCTGCTCAGACTGTTCTACCTGTTGTTCGCACGTTGCGGAAACGGAATTTGAAATGCATCGCTTCAAACTAATCGCTTCTCTTTCACCTAAAATACCTAGTCATCAATTCAGCCTTGGATGGCTTTACTGAGAGGGTGTCGAAAACAGGATTCGAAACATGAATGGAAACCAGTGAAATATGAAGGTTATAAACAGATTAAAAGACTATAAAAGATTCCCGACAACGTATTGACTGAAATCATGTAATTGGATTGAAATCCTTTTACTATTCGCCGGAGACAGGATAGTATTATAACGACCTCTCTGTCGCGGGCTTCCCGACCGCATTTTTTTTATTTAATTACATGTGTATTAAAATCATTGAATATGAAAGGAAAAAACATTGGCCTTGTGGTCAAATTGGTTCATTTTCAGTTGGTTTAGATATCGTATACTCATATGAGATGTCTAAAAACAAACGTGGAGGGATTATGGTAAAAATGGTTGGTATTGATCTATTCTATTGTTTTTATGATTATTCCAATAATTATTATTATCCAAACACCTGACTTGATATTATTCAATAAATGATCTTTTCAGACTTAAGATAATTCAATAGTTTTATATTGTTGAGACTTTTTTTAAGATTATTAAATAAATTATTATACCGACTTTAGATTATTCAATAAATAAAGTAATAGGTAAAACGATTTTTTCAAGAAATCGTCGATTCATTCTCTGAAGAATGATATGAAAGGAAAACTGGTGGGGACACATAACAAACACCTGATTATTATATCGACAGATTTATAGTAAACCAATTTTGGCCTGATAAAATGTGAGTGAAATTAAAGTCTGCGGAGATAATATCATCTATGATGACAGAAAATGCTAGTTTCTAATTTATTTATAACAGATAAAATTGAGAATAGCTATAACCCAATTCAGTGTATTCGTCACGGTCGTCCCCTTCCGAGGGTGAGCGCTCTGCAAGCTCTTTGGGGACACTATGCCCAACAGTCGTGCTTCACTCACAAATAAGTGCGCCTTTCGGGGGCTCCTCGGTCAAAATGACCCAGCAATGGGAATGGCACACACCAAGGTAGGTACCTTAAGAATGATACACCGAGTATGGATGATGCCAGAATTATAGCGTGCAAGACCTGTCACGTAGTCCGAAACTGGAATGGAGGCGGTTTCCTCTACCCCCCTCCCCCCCCCCCCCCGGAAAAAAAAATCTTTATTTTTTTAAAGATAACTATAAAGGCACAGAATGATTATAATGATCTTTCGCCGTAAAGCATTATTGTGTTTGGTCATATTTGTAATTTATCAAAAACAAAAAAAAAGTTCATGGCGGTTGGTAGTTTGTCTGTTCTAAGTCATCGATCAATAAACTCACTGGTTTGAAACCTAGTAGATGAATTTAGTTTTAATACAAAATTTTGATATTAGCTGTGCAAAAGAAAACTGCACCAACTCAACTTGAAATGCTGACATAGAAGCCAAAAATTAAGGTAACAATTTCAGTATTTAAGTTTTTCCCAAATTTTCAACCAATGCAATTAAGGTAGCGATAATTAAATGGTTAATTAATAAATATTTTCTAGTGTAGACCGGTCTAAGACTAAATTGGGCACCCACCCGTTGAAAAAAAAAAACCAAATATTACCGGAGCATCAAAACGTTCCACTTATTACAAACAACATCAAAAGTGTTATGGAGAAATGCCCTTGCCCATTGCCTGAAATTTTGCTATCACATTTGCTTGTATATCTAATGAAGCGTTTACTTTTCTTTTGATGAAGCATCAAATGTGGCGTAGAATATGTGTGTAAAGTATCTCTAATCATCACGTCCATGAAATAAGTCGCATCGTTAATGGCCGAACAACGTTATCTTTAAACGCAGCGTGGGTAATTGTATTATAAATCATGCCTGTCTACGTGGACGAGGGTACTCACAAAGGCGGTTTTGTTTTATTAATCGATTCATACGTGATGTGGTAACGAGGAACTATGGCTTGTTACACGGAAAAAAAATCAGCAGAAATAACATTTAAGTAATAATCCAGAACATAAACCTTTACTTGGTGTCATAAACACTGCCTTAAACCGTGTTTAATGCTACATAATACGTATCTGATTATGCTCTGTTACGGCCGGCATCATCTTATTGGCAACACGAACTTAGAACATATATCTACATGAGGGTTTCCTTTATTGTAATAAAAGACTTAATAATTTAGCACAGCTGAACGCCCTTATCATTTATATAAATATGTGGAAAGAGACTCGATTTTATGTTTACATTTCACGTTTTTCTCATATGATAAATGTTCAAAACTAAAAGTGTACCGCACATGTCCAGCATTCTGATACTGTCGAACATATTCCCTGTGTGTCCTTACTGAGCAAATTGAAAAGTAACTTAAACTGTATATTTCTGGAAACTTTTTAAAATATATTATTATAAACCTAAATATAATAAAACCACAGAAAGCTCTGTTATGAGTACCTTAGGATTCCCGTTATGTTTTGTAAATGACTGTGACATTTTAAACACCATACAAATAGAGCTACACATCTATTGTTATTTAGCCTTCCTTACTTAGGGAACAATTACAGGGGTTGCCCAGTTTATTTCTGTATCATTATCTTGATCAAGATGTTTTGTTGGTGGACTTATTATATCCACAAGAGAGCAAAACCAACAAACACATTTGATTTTTTCCCTTTCTTATGACCATGTTTGCTCTAAAACTTCAATTCTAGAATTATAAAAAATGATCTTTTAGCCCAATTTCTCTGTCCCCATCCCTTCAAAAACATCGATATCCTTCAATAATTTTAACTTATAGGCATGGTCCTAGAAAGGGTTGTTCTTCTTTAAACTTGACGACACACGTCCCCTTGCAACCCAGAGTGATTTCGTGTCGCAATCCCGAGCCCTTATCGATCCCTTACAGGTTTTATTCTTTCTATTTCTTGAAACCGCTTACGGAGGCTGCCATTTTTCATACAAGATTACCCTTACAATCCTTACGCACTTGTTATAAGTATAATTTAATATCGCTTAATAACTGCTTGCTTTAGTAAGGTTTGCTGAGTTTCACAAATAGGCCACAGGAACAGGACCAAGCATGCATCATGTGATCAATGAAAGCAGGGATATCACAGGCTATAATTTTGGAATTTTGGAACATTTGGTATTATTCTTTCCTTTCTATATTTAACGAGTAAAACAAATAAATACTATATAAATACAATGATCTACTGTCATATAAATGGAAATGTCAGTAATTTAGACACACGAGGTTCATTTGTACAATTATACGAAAAATGTGCAATATAGTAATTGTATCCGCCAAAACAGTTTTTGACCGGGTTCCGCCGCCGCCGTTTTGACATATTAACCCACATATCTTTGGACTCGTTTGACCAATCAATAGCTTTATAACATACACAAAAATGGTGGCGCCACCTGCAGCCATTTTTGCACAGCGTCCATCTGTTCGTCTGCCTTGGGTAAAAAGCACTCCTATCTCGGCAGTGGTTTGACTTATTTGCCTGAAATGTGGCATGCATATACTTCCTGGATAGCTTTCCTGATTTTATGACAGGTGGCGCCACCTACATTCACGTTCATGCCTCAGATATCCATGCTAATATATCCGGACTGGTTTGACACACCTACCTGAAGTGATACATGTGTTTGGATCTCACATAGCTCTTTATCATACGAGAAACTGGTGGCGCTACCTGCAACCATTTTTTTCAGAGTCCATCTGTTTGTCTGCTGTGGGATAAAATCACTCATATCTCGGCAGTGGTTTGACTTTTCCACCTGAAATTTGGCATGTGTATACACCTTTGATAGTTTCTCGTTCAAATAATAGGTGGCGCCACCTACAATCATGTTTAAATGGCAGACATCCATGCTAATATGTAACACATCTAACTCTATTTCCCCTTGCCACTCAATCCATGCCTCACTTCGCCCGTCCTATTTTGATTTTGGCGGATACACGTAGTCGCTTGTCGACTACCCGTATTCTAGTTACGAAAATGGAATAACAGAAGGAACAGGTACAGACTTGTGCATTATATTTTAGTAAATGTAATATATATATATATATATATATATATATATATATATATATATATATATATATATATATATATATATATGGGTAAGATCAAAATATTGATCTAATACTCTAGCCTGACAGATAATTTAAGTCTGCCACCAGTAAAGTCTGCCACCAGTTTGATATATGATAGTCAATCATGGGATCACGCGCTGGACATATATTACTACAGCTTCAAAAAGTGATATATTCCTATTCACGTCCTGACCATGTCTGAGTGGGGGCCGTCTCCGGGTCTGGATAGCTGAATATAAGGTGTGTATAGACATGTAAACGTCCGTCTTGATTAATTTGTCCACACCCAGGAGAAACAGCCCAGAAGCATGGTAATTCACGTGTCTTCAGAATCAAGCAGACATAGTTTTATTTATATTGGTTGAAATGCTGCGAAAAAAAATATATATATATTATTTCTTTGTATAGTTTCTCAACTGTATAGCTCTGTTAAACATAAACAGATCACCCTCTCTCTCTCTCTCTCTCTCTCTCTCTCTCGCCGCACTTAAATCGTCCTTGATTCAACACATATCAATTTCTTCATTCTGACGTACATACTTGCAGCCACACAAATAAGTTTAGCAAATGGACCAAACAAATTGAAGTTACATGTAATACTATCGTGACATGCTGAATATACATAAAGAAATATTGTTTGGTAACTGTTAGTTCAAATTTAGATCATTTTTGGGAAGGTCTAATTCTCTCTCTGTCCCTGTCTCTGTATTTTATAAATAGACACGAGAAAACAAAATAAAGGGAGAGAAATCAGAGAGCAAGGAATCCTTTTCTCGGGTTCGAGAACTATTCAATTCAATTAAAACATTTCTGAGCACTGGACTCGAACCATTATGTCGACTTCAGAATCTATTCTTATTGTGCAGGCTTATATATACACTCATATTCATGTCCTAGCTATATATCCCCGCTGTTATTCTGAAACATTAACCATTTTGGCCAAGAGATATACAGATGACCAGATCTTTGCAGGAACTCCTTATTTTAGTATAAGGAAACTGCCGAGTATTTTTTACGCCCATCAGATTAACAAGAGTAGACGACCCCCGGGAAATATATATTGATCACCGAACCTGCTCTGGAGACTTTGTAGAATATGGCGATCAATATGTCAAGAACAGAAAAAATGTGTCTTGTCTTCAAGGGTCTTAAGTTACAAGGCCACTATAGATGTAATAATATATTAATCCCCTAATTACTGATCCCTAGAAATGCCATGCTCTTCCATATCCCCTGGAGGCAATTAAAGTAAACGGCCAATAAAACGCTTCATGGCTCGGGGCAAGGGCGTCGTTATGAATTATCAGATCTATTTGTTTAATATCGTTCTTTCATGAATAAGTATGTGCGTTACGGGATATAATTGGATTGTTAAATCATTGTAATATGAAACCTTGTTTAAGATCTGGCGGAATGTCAAACATATATTTTATTTTTTATAGCAAAATAGTAGTTTGACATTCTTCCTCAGCCAATCTGTTTTTTAAAAGCTCTAGATAGCGTCTCAAAACAGCATTCCCAGTTGAATATGTATTTCCGAAAAAAAAACACCACAGGAATGAAAAATCAAATTACTTTTTAGTAAATTTTAAATCAATTTAATCCAATTCCTACGAAAACTGACTTTTGTTTATTTATTTTTATTTATATATGAATTGGACACATACAATCAATAAACTTGTAAAGTAACATCAACTACTAATACTCCCAGTGATAATAATAAATAACTGTTCAGAATGTCTTACTATCATTTTGGTTTGGTCAGTTTTACTACGAACAATATTTCTTCTCAGTTAAACCGATCAGGTTGTATTTATCTAATATCCATTGAGCAATCCTATAATTTACAAGAAGCTTCATTCTATATAGAGTTTTATTATTAGCAAGATGCTATTTTTTATACATTGAGACCAGCCCTCAAGCATCTATATCCAGAGTTTTAAGCACAAGAAGCAGTTGTTTTAGCTTGATCACCGTGGTCTAACCTGAACAGTATTTGACCTGAAAACAGGTCCAGCTTATGCCCGAGGGTAATATAGTTAGAGACTCAATCCCACCCGATGCCACGGAGTGCAGGCGCAATGATCTGCTATTATTGAGATAAAGGAATGCAGGACATTATTTCACCAAACAAACCTGAGAACTAGGCAAGGTCGCAGGAGATGCCCCTATTTTCCCCACCATAACATTCTTAAAATAATAAAAGAAAAATATACGCGTATAACGACTCTATTTTGCTCAAAGGGCCAACTTTATAGGTGAGCCAGGGGCGAGAGGTACTATACACTTTACCGACGTACAGTTTTTATTACGGTAATGTGCTATTGACAGGCGGATGGGGGTCGTATATAGGCTATATAAGAGCAGATTATTATCTACTGCAGTCGGTAGATATTTAACACCCCCGCCGCACATATATATGTTTATATTATATATATAATTACGCATTAAAGTTAAGTATGATTTGTCGCCATGCATAATATAGGCCTATGCTGGGGCGTGCTCTAGCATACTGCTTTCGCGTCCTTTACCTCCACAAGGCTCACCCGCGTGTTTCCGCGTGCATTGAAAAGGGACACATGATTTACACTCATGCGATTTTTCCGCGGAAACGCGCACTGAAAAATCGCGCATCGCACGGTGTCCATTTCACATGCTCGCGGAAACGCGTGCGTTTCTGCCTGCATAGAAAAGGTATACCTGATTTACACTAATGCGATATTTGTTTCAGCGCGCTGGGAAAAGGGGCCTTAGGGACGAAAATGATGCAAATCCTAATCGGAGTGCAGACTGTTGAAACAAAGGTAATAACAGGTTATGATATATATATATATATATATATATATATATATATATATATATATTTATATTCTTGTAACTAGAAGTATTTGAAAAAAAATCATTTAACAAATGATTTTACCTAAACAGCAATGTTCTGTAAAAATAAGTTAAATTAAATATAAATTGCATTAAAAAAAAAGATTATTTCTAAGAAACCAGAACTCTCATCGAACATACAATTAAAGTTGCTCAAAATAACTTGGATTTCAAAGAGGATTGCGTCTGCTGTAGGGGCATATTAAGTGTTTTGTAGAAGACATTCAATAATAGGCGTCGGTATCTCAGTAGGATCTGTAGATACGGTTGATGTCGAGACATCCCTCTCGATGTATGATCGATCCGGATTATCTGATCCAGACCTGGAGGAACCCTTGTCCGGATCAATACGTTATCATCAAACGAATACATGGTATAGACGCTTAATATACAAGGTCATGGTAGGAAAAGGATTGATCTGGTCTGGTCGTTTATGTGTTGTTCTCTGAAGGTGTATCATAAACTGCCTGATATTGCGTCATCAAATGTTATAAAGTTTACCATATAATGATTTATTCTAACTTGGAATGAGGACATTTTTAAATATAGTAACTGCTAAGCATACCCGGTTAAACAGAAATTTACCTAATATACAACCACATGCAAGGTCATGGTAGGAAACGGGTAGGACATACCTGGATAGCTAGAGTGTTTGACTCTGTACCTTCATTTCATAATATACCGTAATCTAGGGTATTCTTCTGTTTAATCATATACTATAACTACAGGATTATTCCTAGCCCCCCAAAATCGAACCTGAACCCCATAAGGAGCTGAAAGCACATGTTTTAAAAATCGACGCTGAATGGTAGTCTTCATTTTGTATAGAGTTAGAGAAAGAACGAGCGACAGAGACAGACCTGAGTGAACATATTAACTTAAATATATTATATCTGTCCAGGTGGATATAAAGATAACATATCCTTTTTTTGTATTTTTTTGTTTATTTAACATTCGACTTCAATGATTTTTTTCCTTAACGTGATCAGTGTTACAAAGTAAAACAATCCATAACTAAAGTCATAATTCAGCACGCCTTGTCAAACTAGCTTCTATTTCGTGAAACCGGGCAGATTCTAATGTCTGCAATGTAAATGGTAAAGAGATAAATTTGCTGTCTGTGCATTATCCTTTTTTTAATCCCAGCTAACGCCCTCAAAAAGGACTATGCTTTGTTGGTTTATAAGCTGCCGCAATTCAAATAAGTATGTTCCACTGTATATACGTTGAAAAAGTCTGACGTATGACTTCATTTCATTTTCAAACAAAGCGGTTATACTTATCCAATTATGTGCGTTCACTGAAATTCTATGGTACATAAGGTATAAATGATTACCGCCTCAATTATTTGTTCTCTCTCTTTCTCTCTCTGACACTGTGTATGATGCAAAGCCGGGTTATGTCATGTATCACAATACGTCCTTTCGTAAACTTATTTGACTCAATACAATTTGATCCGTCTGTCAGGTGTGATTACATATTGTAGCTCCTTTTGGTAAAGCTTTTTGGTGTATGAAGCATGTTTCAGAAAGGACAACTAATCCATGGAATTCATATGGATGTCAGCATTTTGTGGACCGTCACACTGGGTGAACAATGTATATTTCTGATAATTGATGACAAAGGATACCCTAATTTTTATCAAGTTTATTATTTCTGTTAGTCAGGGAAAATTAGAGCACGCGAACTATATCTTGCGTTCATGTTTATGTTGAACTTACATTTATGTTCAACTTACGTTCTATATACGTCTTGTGTTGAAGTAATAAGCCAGATACCCAAGCAAAAATTCTTAATTTACTACCCGATTAAACCCAACCCTGGGAGAGCTTGGTTGTATTGAAGATAAAAGACTCTTCCACCTTGAAAAAGTGTGCTAACCTCAATTTTATATTTTTCTCCATTTATTACGCGCCGACATTGGGAAGGAGTTTCATAAACAGATTTTAGTATATGACTTGCATTTAATTTTTTTAAAGTAAGTTATATATAGTACATTGATATTGATTCTGCTAAGATGAAGGAAGAAATATGCTATCTCAGAAACATAAAATAGAAAAAGAAACATTCGGTTACACAGCTATTTTGTACCAGAAATTTTTTAAAACAATAGATACATTGTTACTGTTACTTGGGGAATTATAACAGCAAACTGTTTATTAACTATTTAAAGGTGAACTTTTTTTGGGGTCGACTCGCTGTATTTAAAGGAACAGATTATATATACGACCAAATGAAACCAAAATGAATTCATAAGCATGTTTCGATTAGATGTTGTTACATTATTGGTTCCATTAAAGGGACATTTTCTGATTAACAGTAATGAATCATTTTGATTTGATAAGTATTTTATTTTTGGATTTTTTGGCGTATGAATATGAATCATTCAGTAATATGATGTCGTGTTTTATACTTTCTAGCTTTGACGGTCCGACTTCGTGATATTCTACTTCATAAACACAGTTTTTAATTTTATACGCTTCAAGTTTATAGACGGTTCTAGCTTCCTTTTTTTTTTTTTGCTTAGATTAATTTCATCACAATACTTTTTTGTTATGTCTCTCATCACCGACAGACAATCAAAGTTAAACATGTTTGTAGTTTCAAATAATTGAATTTCCATATGATATTATATTTTCAAAAGACGTATGGCACAATGATATGTACTATGCACCAGAATTGGGATCTGAATTTCGATTTTAAAAGATATTTATAGACTTTTTTCCGGGTATATACTGGAATGTTTGCTACATTCACTACGCACCTCCGCTTATGTTATAGAAATGTATGCTGCGAATAACGAATATATGACGTTTTAATGGTCTCCATGGTGATTCAAGCGCAACTTTTGATTTTAACAATGGCATGGCTCAGTCATACGCCTGATGCAAAGTTGTTTGGGTTAACAGTTAACCCAGGAACTACTAACTTTTTTCATTCAGCCGAGCTAAGATGTCCTCATGTGAGAATGTTTATAGTGAGCGGGTCTGTCATAAACTGATTTAGATACAGCGATATCCATACGCCCAGCATGTTTTTGGTTATCATTTTATGGAGTTAGGTGATCAAAACAACCAAGCGAACAGGTTTCTCTTTGTTCAATTTATTTATAATGCTCTTATCTAAAGTTATAATGATATAATATGATTTGAATCTTTTTAATTCATGCCCCAGCAATTTGTATAAGCTATCCGCAGGAAATGGGAGAATGTTGCCTTTGAAATTCTTCCCCCTACGAATATGAATGAACTAGAAAGATCTCACAGTCCGTATCAACCCGCTTGTGCTGTTCGCAAAAAAAAAGGCATTAACGACTACAATTTGGCTAAAATAATTAATCAATAAACTTTTATATCTTATTTTCGAGGTTTTGGTCGCTAAATATAGGTGGTGGTTATATGAGCCTGTTATAAACAACATAATGTGAATTGATACACCTATTTGCAAAGGGAAGGAAATAATAGTTTTTTCTGGATAATTTCATCAATAATTGTATAAAGGTCTAGAGGACAAGACTGTCATTTTAAAAAAACAAATGATCGCCATTGTCGGCCACAGTTGTATACTTAAGAAGGAAACGGAAGAACCGCAAGGAAGGTACCGGTCTCGACCGGATTAAGCCGGCTTCCTACGATCTATGCTAATGATCGCTCTTTAATCAGATCGAGTTCTGCTCTCTGGATTGTCTGGGTCTCTGCTGCTGGTGTTAGGGCCGACCTGTAGTCTGCATGGCCTTTGTGGCTGTTGGTGCTGTTGCTTTCCTCAGGTTACCGGTACGGGTAATACGGTGGTGGTCTCTCGCGGCTCCCTGTTTGGCTTGTGTGGCATCACGTCTATCGGCTCCATCAACATTCTCAACTTATCCTTAAGGAGCGCACAGGACTGGGGTCTTGACTACAGCAACCTGTAGCTGCTCGATAAAGCATAAAAAATCTTCAGTCAGTCCTATGGTCTGACAATATAGCGCACGTCTACAGGATATCGTCATAATCTGATAATTGGAAATTTTCAGATCAAACGCGAGGCAGTTCCTGAAAAAAACATTCTTTTGCTCATATTTGTACTTCTCTATCTTTTAAAGTATGAAAAAATACAATGCACGTTTTGTTGCATATATATATATATATATATATATATATATATATATATATATATTGGTAGGCATGTTACGCTTATATAATCGGTGAACGCTCCTTCCGTTTCAAAGCCCCAAAAGTTCGGAATTCACTTCCCATTACACATAGAAAATCTCCTACTCTTGTATCATTTACAACTAATTAAAAAACGCATCTCTTTTGGCAAGCTTTTGGAAATTAATATGCATCTTTTTTTGGGTCAGGCACAGGGAGTAGATTTCCATGAAATTGTATGTGGGTATGTGTGTGTGAATTGCGCTGTGAGTCCGACCATCGAAGAATTGGCGCTATATAAATACTATATTTTTATTATTATTATAATTATTATTATTATTATTATTATTAAATATTATTAGTAATACCAGACTTTCCGATTTTTATGGACATTTTAGAGTTTAATATCAAACGGACTTCCTTCTTCCCAAAAGGCTTAGTCCGAATCTTTTAAGCTGTGATTTTTTTTTATTTTAGTATCCCCAGACTGCCCACTTTTATTTAACTTATTTACGTATTTTTGTATTCTTGTTATAATGTTGTTACTGCTGGAAGGTATATATAATAAACCTTTCATATTATATTGGTTCGGTTTTCCTTTCAGCGAGACTAGATTTTTTCCTTCATACGTTGTATCTTTTCTTTTGTTGTTCTCATATGAAATAATGATGTTGATTGGATTATATTAACTGCGTTTTATTGAGCTGTTAATCAGCCAGGCTCTCCCAAGACCGGCAGACACTTAAACACGTTCAGAACGGTCAGAAATGGTTAAACCAACCTTAACGTGGCACGAAAATACAAACTATTTTTCAGTTTTTTTAAGAATTACCCCTTCAAATGTTTGTTTAAACAAAATGCCCCTCAAGCCTTTACCGTCGACAAGACAGTAATAGCTGCCCTGTTCAAATCACCGGCCAGGGGACACAGTAAATCTCTGAATGTGATGAAGCAACTTTTTTTCAGTGTTACGTGACCTTAACACGGGATCCTCTCCGGCCTTAGAGAAAGTGAAAGAAATAGTCTCAGTCCTCTTGGGACAGACGTTACACAGAATTCGACTTTACAGGGTATGTGCTATCGATTCGTGAGACAGCTGAACTGTCACTTTAAAGGAAACCTCGCTTACGGGATTTCTCAAGCCAGTAGGTCAAATTGATGTAAATTATTATATTGGTGTATCCTATACTTTAGGATTTCACTTA
The DNA here is from genome assembly GCA_026874595.1 of Sipunculus nudus. Classification (NCBI taxonomy): domain Eukaryota; kingdom Metazoa; phylum Annelida; class Sipuncula; order Golfingiida; family Sipunculidae; genus Sipunculus; species Sipunculus nudus. The sequence continues at coordinate 43,597,201 of CM049322.1, read as the reverse complement.
GGATATGGGGCCAACGATCATCAAGTCAAGTGTTGCTGCCATGTTGTCTGCCTTAATCGCTTTCTTTTATAGATGAATCTTGATATCTTAAACATTCACATAAAACTCGAACTGCCCTGATTAATAAAAACAATCGTAATTCAAGTTAAATTTACCAAAGGTCAAGAGGACCATTTATTCGGTTAATCGTTAACATTAAAACAAAATTTTATTTATAAAGAGAAAGACTCTAGCCGCAAAAGTAAAATTCCTTCTATTGCATTTACTAGTGTTAAATGTGTTCATGGAAAGGTAAACTTTTATAAAAATATTGATAATGAAGCCATTTTTTTTGTTTAAAAGTATCCCATTCTTAATGTAACTACAATGTATTTTAGTTGCACTCCTTTCTCATCAAAGATACGAATTGAAAGCCTAGCCCTAGCACTCTGTTGGGCTTATTCACTGTTCCTGCTTTATCAAAATAGACGGTCCATGGGTGTCTGCTAATGAGATCCATTGAGATCCGACTCCAGGATCCTTTCAATAGAATCAAACTGATTCACGTGGTCTCAACCCGCTGAATGAGATGCGTGTGTTCACTGTCTAGACGACGATGAAGTTTTAGTGAGCTGGTGGATAAACCTGCTTCTTCTAAGACTGCATGGTTTTAAATCATTGTAACATGCTCCGGAAATAAACGTTAATCGACATAGGTGAAAACCGTACCGAAGTACCCCCCGAGATTGTGTCGCTCTTTACTTTTACGTTTACACGAAGGACTAGCAGGATGCCATGATTCGGCTTAATATTAAACTCATTAAAAAAAGGACAAACCTTTCGTCAATTTAGGTAATTTAAAACTAAACTGCTGTGTAATTTGTTTTATCTGTTAGACAAATCATGGAAGAAGACGCACGTCGGTTTAACAGGAGCTGTTATCGGCGAGAGCAACAATGGTGTAGCTTTAGGTCTAAAAGTAAATAGGTACCGGTTGACACAATGCGAAATTGGCCGAGACATTTCCGATATTTATCTCCTAAAACCTTAGATATTTTACTTTATTTTTTTAATGCTATTACAGCACCCTCTATCAAAATATATCAGGTCACCCATAGTAGTAGTACACTCTTATACAACTAGGGGACAGCCCCGCTATATACTAATGGATACAGTTCCCGTTAAAATTAAACCTGCACAAAATTTATGAAAAGCTGACGTTTTGACCTCTATTGGTCTTTGAGTTACTTATTTCTAATTTAGTTTAAATAACCATTAAAACCTGCGTCAGTTATCTGTTGGCCATACATGGTCATGAGACATGACAGCTGTGTTGACTAGGTTACCTGGTAACTCGTATTCTGTCTATAATTCTTTGACTGAGAAGGGTATTGGAACAGCCCCATGCAGTTGTATGGTACATTTCTTACATAGGGGTAATTTGAATTATTTTTGTTAATTTTTCGCTCTAATTTTTATTAATTCACTTTTTAAATGGCCTCTTACCATTCATAAATATGTAACATTTAACTGTGTATCAATTAATGTAGCCTAAATGGTTTATTGAAATAATGGATCAAAACAATGTGCCTTCATATACGACTCAAGAAATGTTAGTATTATATTTAGTACGAGAGAAAATTTTGTAAACTCTTACATGTGTCCATGTACACAAAATAGATTAGATGCATGGCTACATATTCTGCAATGATGAATCTTTAAATTTGCATCATAACTTTATATTATGGTTTCAGTAGAATCCCTTGCGTCTGTCGGAAAGGTTGTGTTTTCAATTTTTCATTTAATCCAATGTAATGGCAGGCTGACTACACTTCTGTACCTTACTACTTTAGTAAGCTAAAAATATTCTCAACAATCTGGTGTGGAGAAACTTTGAGTTTTCCAAAAATAGATTAAATTGTTTTAAAAATGAGAAAATACGAGTTATATACACTTAACTTTAAATCGATGTGTATGGGTTTTCATGGTTCGAAGCATATATTTTACTATATCGAGCATATATGGAAAACGTGTTATAATATATCAAAAACTTATTTCTATTTTTGCATTGTTTTATGGGAATCATCATATATGTGAAAATATATAAAAAAAAATATATTTATTTTGTATATTCACAGCATAAATATAAATCTCATATATAGGTTAATGTATCACATTAGCTAAAACTGATATAATACCCCCCCCCCCCCTTCCTCTCTCTCTCTCATTCTCTCTTTCTCTCTCTCTATATATATATCTATATAATTGTGTGTGTACATTATGAAAATAATCCTGAATAGCTTCAATGATGTCTATAATATAATAGAAAAATAAATCCGCAAAAAAAGTGTTTACTTGTATCTAAATTGTCTTACACTGGTCTATTTTATCTGCGGTCGGGCCGTCGATATAATGGGTGATGGTTCAACACATATCCGACGGATGGCACTTTCAACGTATCGTTTTCTTCCGGAAACCACAAAGCAGGGATTTTCCAATAATCAACTGCTCATGTTTTCTTCATGGTATCAATCATTTTTTTTTATTGGTATAATACATATACATAAACATAGACAGAAATAGGCAACATTTATCTACATATACATACATACTTACAATATACATAGACAAGGACAACACAGTAACTGATGCTTATGTGGTGAAAAAATGCCTTGTAATTCATAATTCACTTATAAAGTGCATTCATATATATTTATATCTATTCAAGCATATATATATATATATATATATATATATATATATATATTTATGTAGTCATAACATTCTTACAAGTAATATTACACTATCAGAGGTAATATTGGACTCCATTTCCTCAGATGGTGCGCCATCTTACATTGTTTTTCTGCAATGATGTATTCTTCCTTTTGCAGTGATTTCACATTTAATATAAAGTTGTTGAACAAAACACAGTCAGATGAATAACATTTTCCTTTGTATACTGTGAGTTTGTACAATACTATCATTGTATTCATCAAAATATTTTTTTCAGTAACTGGAAGAATACCAAATATTATATTATTTGGGAGCATACCTGACATATTTACATTACATGAGTTCAACTATTCACAGATCCTAATGGTATCAATCATTTATTTCACTGTTTGAGCAATATATTTTTCACCATCTCATGAGATAAGTAAGTCAAACTTTTAGGGCGAAATACTCTTAGCAATAAATACCTTTGAACGTGTATAGAACCCAGTCTAAATGGGAGAACGTGAAAAATTAATAAGGTTTCTGTAGTGATTATGTGTTTCTGCTACCTGAAACATGAGAGAAATTCGTGAATTAATAGTACAAAGAGTATAACATCCACAAATGTAAGAACAGATCAGATGTCAACACTGATCTGATAAGCTTGGGATGCAACTCCATCAGGTAGTATTGTTAAGAGGGTAGGGGTATGCAGATGCATATATTTTGCTTAATATTTTTATTTCAAATAATTGAATATAATATGCATATTACAGGGAAAATCCATATATATATATATATATATATATATATATATATATATATAACGAAATTATTATATGCAATATACGTGTTGTTGATTAAGCAAGTTACGACGATGCTAATATAGCTTTCTGTTAACGCAATAACCCAAAAAAGAATTTGAGGTACAGTCACCAAACTGCCGACATTGATGACCTTAACATGGATGACTTTGACGCATTATCCAAGGTCACAGCGGTTATAATACTAAAATTATGTTAAAGCAATATCTCGAAAAAGATTTAGGTACAGTCCCCTAACTTTCAGCATTGATGCATCTAATCAAGGGCTAGACCTTTTATCGAACAAGGATAACCTTAACGCGTTTTTTTTCTTCTAGGTCACAGCGGCAATAATGCTTAAATTATGTTAACGCGTTAACTCAAAAGGAAATTGAGATACAGTCACTAAACCTGCAGTATTGAAGCACTTTATCAATGGCCAGGCCAAGTTTGAATATGGATGACCTTCATGCAGTTTTCAAGGTGACAGGGGAAATCTTCATGTGTTACATTAACCCATCTCTGTGACGTCACTTCGCTGGTTCCTATGAAAGTGTGCAAATACACAGAGGGGAAGGAAATCTGGCGTAGCCAAGTGGTTAAGGCACCCGACCGTAAATCGAAGATCTTGGGTTCAATTTCCACCGTCAGTTTACCGACTTTTCTGTGCGTATCATTTCCATCTAGAAACAATGAACCCGCGTGGCTATGCATACATCGATTTTTAATTGTATACATACATCTGACAGTGATTTTTTGTTGTTGATTTCCTTGATAAAGGTATAATTGTAGATATCTGAACCCAATAAACCTCTTTAATTCTTTCATTATAATCATTGTGTGTCACATTTGAAAATTGTTTAAACACACACTAATATACATATTTGGGTCGTCTAAATTTTATTATTAATAAATGAAATAAATAAATAAATAAATAAATAAATTAATTAATTATTAACGAGATGTCGCGTATTTAGCAACGGTTTAAGCAGACAGGGCATTATTTGAGCAGGTCCGAAACCTGGGTCCGAGGTCGAAGTGGTCCGAACTACTGTCATCCGAGGTGGTCAGCTCCGTGGTCCGTGATTATAAGGGTCCGATCTGAAGTGGTCCGACTTCGTGTTGGCCGAGATTGTAAAGGTCGGAAATCTCCAGGTACCAGCTTTGAGACTGTCTGTTAGTATCCTAGCAGAATAGCTGTGGAGTATTTCCCGGTTGGTGTTCACCAATAATTAGAGCTCTGTATTGGGAGGATTTGCCCCAAAGTCCTGTATCACTTGCAAACGAGTTCGAATTATGGGGGTCCCTTCGGGTTTTTACCCGGCAATATGTTAACGCACACATGACCTGCAGGTTATAAATAAGAAGCGAACACTACCGGCTTCTCACCAAGTCAAAAACTATTTTTTTATATTTGAGACTGTTGGAGTATGCATTAATGTAAACATAATTGTGCATCCGAAATATTCCGAAAGGAATAATATAATATTAAATATTTGTATTTTATTATAATAATATTATATAAACTATATTGATTCATAATATTTTTCTTTATTGACATTTCAGCATTGTCCCAAGAAAATAAAAATAAAAATTTACTTTTAATAAACATCACATTAACAATTATAAAAAAGGTATGCATATATATATATATATATATATATATATATATATATATATATACATATATATATAAGAACATGCACACTCTTACATATGTTCGATAGCTCGGTTTCGTAAGTTACGGGCCCTCACTCATCAAGAACACCTAGTGCATAGTGCCCCCTCCCATCACCGAAATTATCTAATTTTTGTTTAGGAGAATAGTACTTCATTATTTACCGCCCCTTAAACTATATAGCCTTAACAAAAGAAATGAAATCGCATCGACATGCAGGCACAAAATAAAACACCTGCTTGAATGTTAAAAATACGCTGGATCAACATTCAAGATTCCTGACACGACGACTTGGTGATTCTGAAGCTCACCGAATGTGACCTTTCGAAACAGGGCTGTTGAACAAAAGTATATATATATATATATATATATATATATATATATATATATATATATATATATATATATATATATTTATTTATATATATATGTGGGCCTGGATAGTAGAGTGATAATGGTCGGCTCTCTTTGATAGCGACCCGGGTTTGATCCCCGGCGTGGCTATAACTTTAAGAATGTGTTGTAGTGGTCGGTCCAAGGCCAGTGGTTTTCTCCTGGTACTCCACCTCTAGACTCTACCGAACGCCCCCAACTTAGCTATTGAGTGTTGCCCGATTAGTTATATTAACTATATATATATATATATATATATATATATATATATATATATATATATATACATACATATATGTATGTCTGGTGGTCGGTATCAAGTGTCATTAGGCTACAGGACATCTGGTATAGGTATTAAGGCCTTCTGCTTTGGGTGACTTATAATAATTATTATTATTTATTATATTTTATAATGCGCATGTTTCCTGAGTTTAGATATTCCGCTCGAGGGCCTGACAGAACATGCAAACATGAATAAAAATACATTATACATGCAATAGTAATGAACTGACATAAAACTCGTAAGTATTTCTTTAACTTTTAAATTTGCAAAATTAAGAGAGACTCCGACCGCCAGGTGAAAAAAGGAGTACCCAGCACTGATATAAACAAATATACTATGCAGCAAATTTTATTATTATAATAAACCAGGAAGTTGAAATCCTTGACAAACGAAATTTTACGATCATATTTGAAAAATAAATATCTTTCTACACTCGAACTACAAATAACTTGCATGCAATATTTATAAAATTATTGACCCCTAAGTTCTGATGTTCACTCGTCCAATTACTTAGCTGTTCTATTTAAAAAAAAAGAATTGTTTTCACAACGCATAACACAGGGGAATATCACTTCTCCGAACCTGAGCAGAATCCATTAAACACGTCGCACGAGTTTATTTGAGACATTTCCACCACCACGCACGACCGGTTTCTAAGGGAGTTTGAGTTATGGTTCCTAGTTTTTGCGTTACGTTTTCGCCTGATAAGGACTAAGTGTTGGTTTGGACGCTGTAATGGAGAGGTCCCTAGTCATTCGGTCGGTTATCAACTCTTCCACTTGGTGTGTTTAATGGAGGTCTGCGTCTTGAGTGATAAGCTTGCCATGCCTACATAATTACCAAGGGATGATGACACTAAAACATGTTTACAGGGAAGAAATTACCTGGTGCCTTTACGCGCCATGCTTCCTTGCAGGGCCTTTTGGGAAAGCTGTGGTAATCTTGCTACAATAGGCATTAAGTATATGCTTTCATGAAATTGCGTTGGGCGGTAACAGCAAGTGTTCTTGAAAATTTGGAAAACGTTCATCTTCTACATACTTATCATTATATTTATCCCTCCTGGTACAGGTATGTTTAAATATAATATATAAATAAATATATATAATATTATTCTATTTCTTTCATAATATAGGTCGAAAAAGAGGGGCTGCGTGCCCCTGCCCACTCTAAATAAGGATTTGTTGTGCATGGGAGTACGACAATATAAGATTGTGTGGAATAATACATTCAAATTATATACCCCCTCCCCCCCAACTCACACACACTCACTTTTTGGCAAGGGGGTTGGTGGCTGCGGCTAATGTAATTACCCCCACCCCACTTTTCAAAGAATAAAATTTTTAAATTCAATTGCAAATTGAGTATTTGAATAAACAGAATTATTGACTTTAGTTCCATTTTATTGTTTAATATGAAATATTATCTTTACCTGGCTAAGAAGTAACATATACTGGAAAAATTATATCTTATCTTCTAAAACCTCAGTTGTAATATATTTGAAATATGCCATACAGACTCTAAAAAGACACACACACACACACCACACACGCACATATATGTGTGTTAGAGAGAGAGGATGTGTGTGTGTGTTTCTAAGTGCCCCCCCCCCCCCCACTTCTTGTTCATATTGCCCCAGAAAACGTATCTGACGCGAATTTTTCTTGAAGATTTTTGAAGAGTGTGACGGGGGGCACGTTTAGCTCGTTCTCGGAAAATGTTGTTATTGTTGTAAACTAACTAGGAAACGACATTCAAAATACTTCTGTTGTGGTTTGCAAAAGTGAACCGTATTAATTGTATCCCCAGACAAAGTCGGTATACTATGGTTTGAGCACGTTCGCGCCGCTGCCACCGCCGCCGTCGCCGCAGAGATTTCGTTTGGACGCGATAACTCAAAAAAATATTTTACGGATCTTTACCAAACTTGACATGTCCATAGATATGGGTGAAAGGACGAAGCCTATTTACATGGGGTCATGACCTTTATAAGAAAGTGACCTTGACTTTGAATAGGTCCATTTTGGGGTAAAATCATACTAATTCTTAAATATCTCAAAACATCTTGCATGGATTGAACCAAAAATCAATTTGACCGAAGATCTTGGATAGCTTTGTCTTTTGTAGAACACAGGTGGCGCCACCTTCTGTCCTTTTCTTGTTTTGGCGACTTTTAATACCCCAAAATTGCCACTTTACAGTACTGTGAGTTATATAAATCTAAATCTAATGGACAGATTTGGCTGAAATTGTGCATGTTTATTGATCTTGGATACCTCCATTTTGTATTCAAGACTGGTATCACTAACTGCAATCGTATTGTGTCCATCCGTACCTTTGCTTTTGTTGAAAATTGCCATATGTCCCGAGTTGTTCAAGGTTTTGGTCTGAAATTCGGCATGTCCATCCATTTTGAAAAATTTTCTCGTAAACCAGACAGGTGACCCCACCTACCTTCCCGTTTTTTGTAGAATAAATTAATGGCCTTTTCTGAGGAGTGATTTGTCCTATTGGCCTGAAATTGTGCATTTCTATTCATCTTGGACTCCTCCATCTTGTATTCAAGACTGGTGATGCCATCTGTAATCTTCTGGCGTGGTGTCCATCTGTACATGTGCTTTGGGTGAAAATTACTCATATTCAATGAGTGATTCAACGTATTGGTTTGAAATTTGGCATGTTCGTCCATCTTGGAAAAGTTGGGAAAGCTTTCTCATAAACCAGACGGGTGGCGCCACCTACCTTCCTGTTTCCGTAAAATAAATTAATGCTCTTTTCTCAGGAGTGATTTGCCTTATTGGCCTGAAATTGTGCATATGCATAGATATTGGACTACTCTATCTAGTTAATTCCTTTATCGTATTCATTGCTGAATCACTTTTGTACTGAGTGGTTATCGGTAACAAGGTTCAAAACTCGAATGATTTCTGGTGAATTATGTACAAGAGTCCGTCTAGGAGGATGAAATATAAAACGCCCCCCCCCCCCCCAACACACACATACATTTTTCACCAATTTTATATGATCAATACAATTACCCTAGCAGAAAATGGAAACAATATATATGAATAATTAGAATGATAGACTTGGGTCCCAGTTCCGCCTTTCAGCTTAATGGATCAGCATTTAAATTAATTATATATAAAAAATAAGGTTGGATGACCTCAGGCATACATTATATACATGTTTATATATATATATATATATATTTATATATATATATATATATACATATATATGTATATATATAACCTGCTCTACCTTAGCTGTATCGAGCTCTTTACTGTATGCACTTGAACCTACTTAGGATGATATATATATATATATATATATATATATATATATATATATAGAGAGAGAGAGAGAGAGAGAGAGAGATAGAGAGAGAGAAAGAGATCTTAAAAAGGTGAATAGAATATGTATTAAGACAGGGGATAGATTTATACATGTATATTTAACACTTTATATAGAAGGCAATTTTGGTAAAATTTGGTAACTATTAATGTATAAAAAGTATTTGTTAAAAACTACAAAATGCACAACTAATTCTTTAGGTCATAATTATATATCTTTAGGCGTATTCTACTTTCACATATTTCTTTTAAGGAATCACATGTAAAAACATGCAGCAAACAAACAGCAGTGCCAATTTATGCAAGGTAATAAATGTTGAAAAAAAAAATAAAAAAAAATAAAAGCCTAACTAACTAGTCAAACAAAACTAGTTACTCCCGTCAGGGCACTATTCTTCAGGAGCTGAGAGGAGAGGAAGGGGTGCAAAAGTTTATACAACTAGTACGATTAGTTTATAATCATTAACTGTCAGAGACCAGTGTTACCCTTTGGGACTCGGTCACCAGTACATTGGACAGAAGCGGATTCGGGGGGGGGGGGAGGTCAGGGGTCTGGACCCCCCCCCCCTTATTTTCAACTGAAACCGTCTTTTTTAAGGTTCTCAGACAAAATTTTCCGGCCTGACCCCACCCCCACCCCCTTTTCCAGACCTGGGGACCATTTTTTAGGCTTTTCCTTAGTCATATTTCTTCGATTCGAGCTATAGAGCTTATTGTTGTCAGAAATGGCTACCACAAGGAAACCTGATGACTTGGTGATTCAGGAAGAATATGGAGATTGTGTTGCCATGGTGAAGGAAATTTTGAATAAAAACAAAGCTATAGTTTACCTTTAATCAGAGTTAGTTTAACACCAAAAGAATACTGGCTTTGTCGTATTTTATTTCATTGGATTTGACTATGGTCAATATCAGAAATAAAATATTAGTCTCAGATGGCTAGGCTTAATTAGGGACACCCCCTAAGACAAAAAAAAAGTGTATTACCCGAGCATTCATGCATATTGATCAAATTTCAAACGACATCAATGGCTGCATGGATAAATGCCCTTCCATTGCCCGGAATATATCTGGCAGAATTGTGTGCTTATCTTATGTAGCTTTTACTTTACTTGTGATGTAGTGTCTAATCGAGTGTAGAATATGTGTGTAAATTTTCTCTAATGATCCCCACCACATCGTTAATGGTCGAACAACATTGTCTTTAAAAACTCTGGAAAATGCTATTATTAATCGTTCCCTGTCAACCGGGATGGGCGAAAACACAAAGACGATCTGGTTTCTTAATCGATTCATACATTCAGTCGTAACGAGGAACCGTGGATTGTTACAACGGAAAAAGTCAGCAGAAGCAACATCAATATATATAAAACAGACCATTAACATTTTGTCGGTGTCATAAACACTGTCGTAAACTGTGTTTAATTCTACATAATACGGATTTGTGTAGGCTCTCTTGCCGCCGAGAGTATCCTTTCCCCAAAAGAAACTTAAAACATTTATCTTTACCGGATTTACTTTTATCTTTATAAAAGACTTGATAATTCAGGTTTATTAATCGCTCTAATCATTCATATAAGTATGTGAAAACAGTATAAAGTTTATGATAAAATACTACATTTTGGAATATGTGGTAAATTTTCATAATTTAGATACACCGCACGCGCTCAGCATTTTGATATTGTCGACAAGAAAAATAATTTTTTTGTGTGGCCTTAAGGAACAACTACTGATATTAATACTTTGAACCAGAACTCCATAAAATGTTACTTGAAATGTTTAATTCAGGAGGAAAATGACTATTTCTGAAATCTTTGAAAAATATATTATTATACACATAAACATAATAAAACAAAGGAAAGCTCAGTTATGACAAAATTTATTACCTTAGGATTCCAGGTATTTGTGATAAATGACTGCGAATTTTTAACATCATACATTTGTACCTCGGATTTTATGAAGTCTCCCTCAAAACGGAAGGAAATATTATAGGATCTGACAAGTTTATTTCTGCTTCATTATCTCCGCCAAGATGTTTTGTTGGTAAACCTTCTTAGGTATCCAAGAGAGCAAAACCATTAAATACATATATTGTTTCTTTGTCTTCCCTTTCTTCTGCCCATCTCTGCGCTAAATCTCAAAAGTCGGATATATACAAAATAGAACTTTTGGCGTGGTTTGAATGTTAGGTTACAGAGGTACATCTGATATTTATTCTTGACATTGGCCTCAGTTCCAATGTCGTATACGCCAGAGAGTATTTCCCATTATCGCTCAGTTGCTGTCTTAGGGGCAAGGGAAGTTTCAAGTAAACGCATGCAATTGAAAACAACTAGTTGTTAATTTATTACGCCATTATTGACCTTATCTTTGAATAAGTGTGGCTTTTACAGGAGCAATATTTAAGTTATGTTTCATTAAGATAGCTATGTCAAATTATAGAATGTCGATATTATGATTCCTTATTCCATATAAGGTATTATTGAAGGTGTATTTTCTCTGACCATAGCGTACTCTTGTGTTCCCAATCACTTGTGTCATACCTGAAGTACAAGCCTTAAATTACACATATGCATAGACGGTTGTTTTTTTATATTTGCTGTTGTTTATTAAGTATATAAAAAAACACAAAACCCACACATGTAAATTTGTCCATAAAAATAAGTTCTACATTATTTGGATCGATAATTGTAAGTGATGAGAGTGAAACATCCTCCCATCAATATCAATATATAAAAATGTACTTATTTGCACGAGAGAAAAATTGCATACAATCAAGTTAATCCTCTCTGATATATTTTCTTAGTCATTACAGGCTCATTTTGGTATGAGTCGCTATTTTATATTAAAACTAATCTGTTTATTTTGAGCTCAGCTTTTACCAAACAAACAATTTCTTTTGGGCGTACTTTATTTATGAGTGCTCTTATCAATTATATAAATTAAATGGAGAAATGAAATTTGATATGCTTTAGGGATCAAACGTCGCAACCATAGTGTCCGAGGTGACATGGCTTGCCAAAATGACTGTAAAATCACAATTGGATAATTTAAAAAAATTGCAGTGTCTTATTGAAGTAAATCATCATAGTATATGGAAAATAAAAAATTATCGAATCTATTATTTACATTTGGAGCAAATAAAAGACATTGTGTAAAATTACTGGTTTAAACACAGTGAGCATGGTATTATCTATTGCATGCATGGTGCTTGGACCACTGATAATAGAAAATTTATATTTTGCCCCCTATTTTGTTTGTATATGGAGTAACGACAAATGAAAATGCATTATATCAACAATTAGCTGAAATATCAACATTAAAATGAAAAGAAAGGCCGTAGTAGGTACTTTATAGAAGGTGGCGGTAAGGGTCATGTGATCTTGAAAACCATCACATCTCGCCCAACGTCACCAACCCGCCTTCCATACATTAGCGCTCGGGCCCGGTGAGACCACATCCCTCCTAGCACTTAAATCCTCTCTTGTCCCGTAAACTATCTGCTAAAGAGTCCCTGGTGGCTTAATGGCTCACTGATTAAGCTTTCAGTGTCCATTATCAGTTCTTCGGATTTCCCTGGAGTAATATGTGAGATAATTCTAGATATAATACTCGGAAAAGTTACCGAATGTTTTGCTGAGAATACGACTGCTGGGTGATGCTTTTAAACGCTTTGAAGATAAGTGCGAAATAATATAGGATACCTTGGCAAAGACCGGTTGATGAAAAGGGTCATGCTGCAAGATCTAGGCAATTTAAATGGATCTTTTAGTTGCGGGTTCTTTATATCAGGGTTTTTTTTTCTTGTTGTGCATTCTCGGTACCATTCTAAGTCATTCTCGGTACCATTCTAAGTCCGTTGTTACTGAAGTCACTGCAGAAGAGATATCGCTCACCTGATCACGTTATTTCCCTGTCCAAAGCCATAAAATAATTGATACCCTTTAATCATTTGAGCATATGGGCGTGGTCCAAGAAAAGGTTATTCTGCTCAAAACTTTAATTTGACGACACACATCCTCTTACAACCATACTCTCTGACAGGTTTATTTCTTCCAGTTTCTCGAAACCGCTTATGGGGGCTGCCATCTAATACGGAGCATTTAAATTTCGCTTAGCCACTGCTTGTTTAATAAGGTTTGCTGGGATTCATCACTGGGTCACAGGAATAGCCAGGTATAATGTGACAAATAAGAGCGGGAATAACACAGTCCTCAACGTGGATCTTGGTTCATAATTTGATACCAGACTAATTTTGTTCTCAGTTATTATTTTCTTTTGATTAATATGAAATACTTCTAAATACTTGTTTATACAAAGCTGACCAAAGGTAAATAGATATGTTTTATGAGCTGTTATATGTTTCTACAATGCCCCGTCGTTGCATGTAGCAAAAAAAAAATACTTAACTATTGATTTATCAGTCCATAACACAGGAAATATAAAGTCTACCCCAAAACCCATGTTGTCAGCGTCGTGTTAAATGATAGTCAATCCTGGGACGTTGTGCTGGACATATATACATACAACTACATAAAGTGTCGTATTCCACTTCACGAGCCATTAACTAAGTCTGACAGGCAGACGCCTCCAGGCCTGGAAAGCTGATGATAAGGTATGTGTAGACATATATACGGCCGTCTAGATCGCACGGATTATTATGCCCAGATCCCCGGAAAACGGCCTGGATGGCTACAGTTTCTCAAGAGCTCCTAACTTTATTATAAAAAAAATGCCCAGTATTTTTTACCTCACATGATTATCCAGGATAGGTGACTCCCGGTAAATCCATAAGCACTTGTAATCAGCAGCATATTAATATCGCTTAACCACTGCTTGCTTTAGTACCATTTGCTGAGTTTCACCACCAGGCAGCATTTCCACAAAACAAAGCAGGCACAAACATGCAGTGTTTTATTTATCTCTATAGAATTGCTGCGAAAATATATTATATCTTTGTGTAATTTCTGAACTATTAGGCTCTTTTCCAACATAAATAAATATCCCCCCCCCCCACCTTAAATCGTACCAGTTCAGTATTTGGACCAAACAAAATTAAATAATATGTATTATCATCATATAAAGAATTTACAAAGGATATGATATATGTATTATCATAATATAATGAATATACAGAGTTAAACTATTTTATGTTATACTTGCTGATAAAACCGATATACTGGACTTCTTTTACCATGATGGGGGAAATGAATTAATTAAGATGAGGAATGTTAGCTCCTTTTTTTACAAATATATGATTTTCAGTGGGATACTGTCTCAATAAGGTAATTACATTTTTTTTGTATTTTATTTGCGGCGCAGCGCTCGTGGCAAGAAATTCATAAACCGGCATGTTTAACTTGAAGACTTGGTGAGTAATGTTACATTTGCCAACCGGACTGGGGCGCGGGGACATTCAGGTTTTCAATTATCTTTAACTGTTTGTGATTGTTGTACGTACAAAGAATAAGTTGACATGAGGAAGACATGAACGATAAATTAAATGTACGTTTTAAGGCAAGGAAACTGTTCCTGAAGATAGATACGGAAACATACATACCTCGTTAGTAGCAGAAGCGGACACAAATGAAGTCGAAACCGTCTTTTAATCATATCAGACCAATCTTGAGGCCTAGAATCCCCTCCTTGAACTATCCTCACCCCTTTTCCGGAATAGTAAACCTTTTATAAGATTTTGTCATAAATCCCCCTTGATTGAACCCCTTCTTTCATAAAACAACAGTCATGTTTTTTTTTCACATTTACTGACCACGCGCATGGGTCAGAGCCAAACATGCTTAAATCCCTCAATGCAAGAAAGAAGGGTTAATCATATGCACTTTGGACCTTAATGTAGACCGCTTAATTCCATGCTTGAGGAATTTTTGCAAATAACCATTCCAGGTCATTCTAGGTACCATTTTAAGTCCGTTGTTCCTGAAGTCACTGCAGAAGAGATATCGCTCACCTGATAACGGTATTTCCCTGTCCAAATCCATAAAATAATTGATACCCTTTAATCATTTGAGCATATAGGCGTGGTCCAAGAAAAGGTTATTCTGCTCAAAACTTTAATTTGACGACACACATCCTCTTACAACCAAACTCTCTGACAGGTTTATTTCTTCCAGTTTCCCGAAACCGCTAATGGGGGCTGCCATCTAATACGGAGCATTTAAATTTCGCTTAGCCACTGCCTGTTTAAAAAGTTTGCTGAGATTCATCACTGGGTCGCAGGAATAGCCAGGTATAATGTGACAAATAAGAGCGGGAATAACACAGTCCTCAACGTGGATCTTGGTTCATAATTTGATACCAGACTAATTTCATTCTCGGTTATTACTTTTTTCCTGATTAATAATAATATGAAATTCTTATAAACACTTGTTTATTCAAAGCTGAATAAAGGTAAATAGATATGTTTTATGGGCTGTTATATGTTTCTACAATGCGTTGTCGATGCATGTGTCAAATGAAATACTTAACTATTGATTTATCAGTCCATAACACAGGAAATATAAAGTCTGCCCAAAAACCCATGTTGTCAGCGTCGTGTTAAATGATAGTCAATCCTGGGACGTTGTGCTGGTCATATATACATACAACTACATAAAGTGTCTTATATCACTTCACGAGCCATTAACTAAGTCTGACAGGCAGACGCCTCCAGGCCTGGAAAGCTGATGATAAGGTATGTGTAGACATATAAACGGCCGTCTAGATCGCACGGATTATTATGCCCAGATCCCCGGGAAACGGTATAGATGACGACACTTTCTCAAGAGCTCCTAACTTTATCATAACAAAAATGCCGAGTATATTTATCGCTCATAAGATTAACAATGGTGGGTTACCCCCGGGAATCCCCTACGCACTTGTTATTAGCGGCATTTTAATATCGCTTAACCACTGCTTACTTTAGTACGGTTTGCTGAGTTTCACCACTAGGCGGCATATCCACAAAACCAAGTAGACACAATCAAGCAGTGTTTTATTTATCTCTATAGAACTGCTGCGAAAATATGTTATTTCTTTGTGTAGTTTCTGAACTATTAAGCTCTTTTCCAACATAAATAAATACCCCCCCCCCACCTTTTTCTTTGTATCTGTCAGTCCGTCCATCTCCTCTCCTTCCCTGTCCATAACTGATCTTTGATTCAATACACATTATCCTTAAATCGTACTAGTTCAGTATTTGGACCAAACAAAATTAAATAATATGTACATCGTATAAAGAATTTACAAAGTATATGATATATGTATTATCATAATATAATGAATATACTGAGTTAAACTATTTTATGTTATACTAGCTGATAAACCCGGTATACTGGACTTCTTTTACCGAGGTTGGGGAAATGAATTAATAAAGATGAGGAATGTTAGCTCCTTTTTATTAAAAAAAATATGATTTTAAGTGGGATACTGTCTCAATAAGGTTATTACATTTTTTTTTTATTTTATTTGCGGCGCAGCGCTCGTGGCAAGAAATTCATATACCGGCAGGTTTACCTTGAAGACTTGGTGATTAATGTTACCTTCGCGAACCGGATTGGGGCGCGGGGACATTGAGGTTTTCGATTGTCTTTGACTGTTTATGATTGTTGTACGTACAAAGAATAAGTTGACGGGAGGAAGACATGAACGATGAATTAAATGTATGTTTTAAGGGAAGGAAATTGTTCCTGAAGAAAGGTACGGAAACATATATACCACGTTAGTAGCAGAAGCCGACCCAAATGAAGTCGAAACCGTCTTTTAATCAGATCAGACCAATCTTGAGGCCTAGAAACCCCGCCTTCAACAATCATCAGCCCTTGTCCGGAATAGTAAACCTTTTATAAGATTTTGTCATTAATCCCCCTTTGGTTGAACCCCTTCTTTTCATAAAGCAAGAGTCATTTTTTTTTTCAAATTTACTGACCACGCACATGGGTCAGAGCCAAGCATGCTTAAATCCCACAATGTAAGAAAGTAGGGTTATTCACATGCACATTGGACCTTAATTTATGCCGCTTTATTCCATGCTTGAGGGATTTTTGTGAATAACGAAAAGGTCGCATTCAGGTCTTTTCCAAGGAAAGATCTGCTGCTCTCGTTACATGGTACTCTCCCCGCAATGTGGAAAGCAGGGAAAAATCACTCAAAACTTTGTAAATATGAAACAAATTATTGATTGTCATATCGGCCATGTCACTGCGAGAATAAAATGAGGTATGACAGTGTCATACGCACCGTGGTTTCAGAGAACATAGAGGACAAAGGTGAAGCGAATAATTTTATAGGTATTAGATCAAGTTTAGATAATTTTGGGAGACTGCTCTCTCTCTCTCTCTCTCTCTCTCTCTCTCTCTGTATATGTACAATGTATATACTACTATCATATATATATATATATATATATATATAGAGAGAGAGAGAGAGAGAATATATATATATATATATATATATATATATATAGAGAGAGAGAGAGAGAGAGAGAGAGAGAAAGAGAGGGAGTGGGAGTAAAAGCGAGAGAGAGAAAAAATTGAGGGACAGAAATCAGAGAACAGTGATTACATTTCCCGGGGTCAGAGACCTGTTAGTTAAATCCGAGCATTTCTGAGTATTAGACTCGAACCATAATGTCGACATTATAATATAAGCACAATGCATATGGATATATGTACACACACGTCAACCATAGCTATATGTTTCTGAAATATTAACCACCTGATTATCAGATGTATACAGATGACTACAGTTTCTCAAGAGCTCCTATCTTTATTCTAAAAAATGCCGAGTATATTTATCGCCCACCAGATTAACAAGGGTTGGTGACCCTCGGGAAATATATATTGATCAACGTAACTGCTTGGGACACTTTATGGGACATGGCGATCGATATGTCAAAAACAGTAAAACCTGCCCTGTCTTTAAGGGGCTAAAGTTACAGGGCCGCTATAAATGTAATCGTATATTATTCCCCTAATTACCGATCCTCAGTAATGTCACGGCCTCGACGCAATTAAAGGAGACAGTTAATAAAACGTGTCATTCCTCTGCGTGAGGGCGTTCTTGTAAATTATCAGATCAATTATTTAATGTCGTTCTTTTTTCGGTAAGCATGCGTGTTACAGGATATAATCGGATGGTTAAATCATTATGATATAATTCGTCGATTAAGAATTGGTAATGGGTCAAACATATATTTTCGTTTCCTGGCAAATAAGAGTTATTTACAATCACCCTTAGTAATCGAAGTGTTACGTTTCCAGAAGTTCATAAGCTGATAGCCTCTCAAAGCAGCATCTCAGGTTGACTATATCTTTCTCAAAGCAGCATCTCAAGTTGACATTATCCTTCTCAAAGCAGCATCTCGGGTTGACCATATCTTTCTCAAAGCTTCATCTGAAGTTGACTATATCCTTCTCAAAGCAACATCTCAAGTTGACTATATCTTTCTCAAAGCAGCATCTCAAATTTACTATATCTTAAAAAAACTAGGGTGTGTCCAGTCTTTCTATGCTGGAACTTCGAAATCAAATTCAAAGTAGTTCAAGGGTCAGCTGTCATTCCTGGGGAAGTCATGATAAATGGTGGCAACATAAAAAAGTGTAGCCATATTTCAGCTAAGGTAATGTTAATGACGTCATTGGTTTTAATATATTGTAATACTTTAATTATTGTCATTGGTTTTAATTTTCTAATTTTCCAGGTTCGATTATTATTCCTTTTGTTGACCCGATGTTAGATTGAAGTCCAAAATATGGTTTATTTATGTTAATTTTTATATATAGATATAATATTTATATAATTTATATTTGTATATATATTATATGCATTCAACTTACGAACAAAAAAGACATAAAAAAACTACTTTTACCGTCACTACTATTACTCTCAATAATTATTGATTTTGCGTCTGACACCATTTTCCCCTCCCTTCAGTTCTGCATGCGACATTATGTAAAATGTCTACTTACAGTTCTGGCACACTATTTACCGGTGCCATATTGATGCCTCGCGCTCCGCTTTTCTGAGGTTATGTGTCCAAGCATGCTGATCTTCTTTTATCACCGCTGATCTTCTAGATCCATGGGTACTGAATCGGCACTGCCGGATAAACTGATAAAAGAAACTTATACAGGGACAACACATGTCAAATGGCTATGATTAGCTGGCAAAACAATTTATTCTAATCCCGAGCCTTGTTTCGGGTTAGGGGCAGGGGATATGTCAACCTCACTCTTTATAGGTACTGTTTGTCTCCTTATCTTTTTGGCAATAACAATTTAGAAATAAATCCATCGATTTTTTATAAAATTGTCACCTGTTCTTTAGTAATATTTTAATTAGGCATCCGAGGGTAAGAAGCATTAGCCCATTCCATGTGTCGATTATTTCACTGATTTATCATATATGTTAGATTTTTTTAAAAATTTGAATCAAATGTAAATTATAAAAAATATATTGCATAAAATTCACCGACATTTTTTAGAATGAAAATACATACTATGTGAAAGGAGTTAAACTATAAACTTTAATTATTTTACATGGATTGTACATCTAACTATAATAACTATATGATGCGCCCGGATGATGGCGCTCGGTAGTCTGTCGAGACTTAGGAAACCAGAGGACCTGGATAAAAACCAACGACACTGTACGATCGACTATAATGAACTCTAATGAAAACTCCTGGGATCGAAACCGGGTCCCCAGCGGAGAGAGCCGGGCGTTTTACCACTCGACTGTCCAGGATTTGTGACAGTTATATAAGAAGAGAGAACGAATTATTCATTCCTGGCAAAGTTTTGTTGTGCTATATCATATATTATATGACAACAGCAGTTGTCCCTATTTCACGGAGGATATAAGTCGGCACCCCTTTGACTTGTCGCCATCATATTTTCTAATTGTGGCACACCTTAAACATGGCATTGTCAACATCACATTTTCCCAATTAAACACTCACTAAATATTGCAGAAGCATTCTGTTACGATAGGCAAATGTTATAACGCCAGCAGATTTTTACTTTGACCCCCTCTTGGTCCATGTATAGGGTCAATTTAACTGACATTATAATCTGTGGGAATTTGAATTTCTTGATGTTAGGTTTTAAACAAACATGAATAAAGATATCCCCATTGGCACAAAGGCCACATTGGATACTACACATTAAACTCGGCGCTGTCATTGATGGCATTACACTGTTCAGTAAATCCATGTCCTGGCTGCAGAACTTATTACAAATATCAAATTTTAAAGCCGTTTCACCTTATCAGCTGTGAATAAAATGTTATTTCAAATTATCGTATCTAAAACGTCTGCGATTGATCCTAGTGTTTCCGGTTCGCATATATGGGTATGGCTCTCGAACTCCCTGGATGAATTGGACAAATATAACGTATAAACAGTTATTTTACCCAAGTAAGAGGTCGAAAGGGTTTATTTTCCAGGTGAATTTGTTTTTATTTTATACTTGATTAATATTTTGATTACGGGCATAGTCATCTTTAAAGACGAGCTTATAATAACGTAGACCTTTTACAAATAAATCACAAATTTCCCCACATAAATCAATTATACAATAAGGGAAATGGTACAGAAAATGGCTCACGATAGGTGTCTCGGTTAGGATAGCAGTCGCTGTCGCCGTACATTGCACGTAGATGCCATTATATCGGCGTTTACATTTTTCTCGACAGGCAGACAATCTACCTAAAATGATGTCTAATTTGTCATTTTTGAATCTGGTAAATCTTTACAAAAGCACAATAACTAGTTTTTTGAGTTCACCAAATTGGAAAAAAACACATACGTATGAATAAAAAAATAGATGTATTATAAAATGCTTAAAAATATGCTACGAAGGTTCATTCACCTGCACATATTCGCCATTGTATTCGTCCGGGGAACACAGCGTAGTATGTATGCTATGTAAATATTGGTCTGTTCTCCCTACATACGATTTGCATCATATTCTCTGTCCGTACGAAACACAATTTGATTCCATGAAAAAAAAACAGTTGAACTACTCGTGCGAAATGAATAATTTATGAAACATAGATACTTCGAGGAAGGTGCAAAGGTGCAAATCTATAAGCAGAGAGAGATCGCTGCGAATGGACCCGTGACAGATAACTCAGCGGAATAACTCAGCAGCAAATATGGGATATAAAAGTCGAAGTACAAACGGATGATATAACATTAACAGTAGGAAACCTGATATGTATATACATGGCGTAAAGCATCTGATCAGTTAATACATTCCGAAGGAAAATAAAGGAGTTTCACAAATGATTCTATAACAGAAGAAGGGAATATTTTTTAAAGGAGTTTGACAAAATTTCACAGCAACATACATGCAATATTCTCGAAATATAAGTTAATTAAAATATAAATTGCATAAAAGAAACGACGGTCTCTAAGAAGCCAGCATTTTAACCGAACAAACAAAAGTACTTACAATTACCAAGGTTACAATGAAACGGGCGTCTGCTGCAGTAGCACTGAGCGTTCAGTAATAGGCGTCGGATTCTCGGCATGATCTGTAGATACGGCGGTTGTTCAGACATCACTCTTCCTGTCTTATCGATCTGAATTATCTGATCCAGACCCAGAGGAACCTCTGTCATGATCAATACGTTATCAGCAAACGAGTACATTGTATAGAACTCCCATATACAAGGTCATTCTAACAAAGGGTAGGATGAAGCGTAATGGTTAAGGTGTTTGACTCTGGAGCTATAGCATTAATTGTTCGCTTTCGTTACTTAACAGTGATAAAGATTTCTAGAGAATGCTAAATTTAAACAAGAAATAAGAAAATCCATAAAAATAATGAAACACGAGAACACTCTGTTAAAATAGAATTTACATCATACACAATTAGTAACAGGGTCATGGTAGAAAACGGATAAGTAACACTTGGCCTAATAGTTCATGTGGTGGTCTCTGAACCTTCGTATATGTAAACACGGCGAATTCTTATTAAATATCAATATCCTCAGAGATTCCTTTACAGTTTCTTAAAGGTGATGAATATAGAATTATTCCAAGCTTGAGTAAACCACTTTAAAGCCCCCGAGCCGAAAGCACATCTTTTCAAAAGGTACGATTTAAAAGGTTATGGCCAAGACAACATTGAAGTATAAAGGGCGGAGAGAGCAGTATACTATTAAACTATTATAATGGTCCATTTAGATATTAAGGTAACAGATGGATACACAACTGCATCCTTGATTGTTTGGTTTTATGAACATCTGAGTTAAATGATTGTTTTGTTACTTAACCGTGTAATGCTATATTGAAAGTAGAAATGAGAAAATCCATAAATATCGCTATACTTGACCACTCCCTGTCAAATCGGCTTTTATATCATACTCAACCGGGCAGATTTAAACGTCCACAATCTAAATGAGACAGAGATTAATTGGCGTTCTTTGTTGATGCTCAGCAAAAGACACCAAAAAGAGTCTAAGCTTCGTGGGTTTATAAGCTTTTGTTTTCCTATTAGTCTAGACGGACGGATAGAGTAGTCAGAATGCCAGGCAAGGTTATATTCTATCACATGATCCCTTTATCCAGTCTGTATCTTTGAAGATGTGGCAACCGTTTATTGATATCAAAGAAGCGGTATGTACACGTTTAAAACAAATTGTATCACATTTCTTTTTATTGTCACACAATGTGCCCATACTTTTAAGTACAAAGTCCTTAGACAGTAGTGCATGATCATAGGAATCCTAGGACTCCTTAGGCAAGGGTCATAATAACGCCTCTCCGCCTGCCAAGTGCACGGACAGTTTTTTTTTCCATTTTGTACCTATGCGTTGGAAAGGTGAAAATCTTGATGTTTTCCACATAAGTAGCTGATATGTAATGACAAACCTAACACAAAAACGACTTCCTACATTTCTTATATTTCAAATAAAATAGTCTATGGTTTTTATACATTTGTCACTTAGGCTCTTGTTCCTAAATATTTCTCTCTTTTACTGCAGAATTGAGTTTCTGATATGACAGTGTTGATATTGAAAACATTCAGTTCTTTTCCATGCAAGTGTGTTTGCCGCATGGCAAGAAAGATTGCAGAATCAGGTTTACACTGAGTGAATTGTGACTGAAAGTTTTATATGATGGTAGGATGCAGCTTAAGCGGAAAAAAATTCTTTTTCTCCAGAAGGACAAACCTGTAGTAATGCTCGAAAGTATACATGATTACTACCTGCTCAAACAACTGTGTGGTATCTTTCTCTCTCTCTCTCTCTCTCTCTCTCTCTCTCTCTCTCTCTCTCTCAAGAATGCAAAGGCCGGAGGGTTTTTTGTAATATGTATCGCAAAACGTTCTATCAAAAACGTATTTGGATCATTCCTGATTGACCGATCCCTTTTAAAGTGATTACACTTTATTGCACTTTAGAGGAAAGCCTTTTGGTCCACAATATCTCTGAAATATGCATAGCTAGTCAAGCAAAGACGCTAGTTTAAAAGTAATGCGAATGATTGTACTTTTATTTCTTTCATTGCAATTTAGAAGAGCGCTTGAAGCTTAAAATGTTATAAACGTATTAGTAAACAAACTGTATTAAACCTTAATTACTGGCATCAATTTTATTATGTCAGTCGTTTGAAAAGACAACAGGGTACCGAACCACTTTGACAAATGACAAACGAACACACAACAAAACGGTTGTTAAGTAATGATTTAAATTTAATAAAACTGTATTTAGAAGAGCAACTCAGAGGGACAACCTGTCTGTGTATAAATGTTATCACTGGATGATTCAGGTACTTCTTATCCTTTCACGCGCATGCGCAGTACACAGATCAATGGAATGTTTGGTGGCTTATGGCGGTCGTCGTTTACATTATCTACAGTTGCTTAGACCAGGAACAGTGAGAGCGTTTATAGTATCAAAATGGAAAAAGAGAAAAAGTACCTCCTCTTTATCAAGTAATGAATGAGAGTGTTCCTCTTTTCCTTGTCTATTCATCTTTCTTTATTTTCAGGTCCGCCAGGTGAAATGACTATCAAAATAGTTGGAAGGAAAGAGATTGTGAACACGGTTAGACTGTTAACAGTTAGCTTATAAATATAGAGTCAGGCCTGTGAACATTTTTAATGATATATTTCAGGAGATTAACGTTATCGCTGGAAAAAAAAAAACTTGTATATTTCTTATAAGGGATGCCCTTGCTTTACGCAACTTTATTAATGCTGTATGTTAGGGAAAATTGGAATGTAGGGAATAGATTAAGCATTATATGTTCATTTTTACGTTATCTTTATGTTGGACCTTCTTTTTATGTACATCATATGTATAAATAATAAGCAATATACCAGAGCAATTACCAAGTTAAACCCGCCTGTGCAGTATCTTGGATGCATCAAAGATAAAAGACCCCTTCCACTTTGACAAAATATGCACCAGTTTGTATGTGTTTTCTTTCCTATTTATAATGCATCTTCAATGGGAATGAGTTCCCATATCAGAAATTAGTGTATGACTTGTATTTAATGTTCTCTTTTGAAGTGAGTTATATATAGTACAGTGGTATTAACACTGGTAAGATGAAGGAGGAATAGGATGTCTCAGAAAATGAACAAATGAAAGAAAACGTTCGGCTACAGCATCTCTTTTATATTTGAAAATCATTAAGTTAGTTAATGTGTTGTTAAGGTTACTTCAATAACTGCGGATACTTAATTGTTTCACAAATTTTAGACGGTCGTGAACTCTTGTCCATGTCAATCAGTTGTATGCAAAGGAAAATATTATTGACTCAAAGCCGGGAGATCATGAGTTTGAATCTCAGCCGAGGCGGTGAGATTTTCACGGTCGTTCCCTACCAAGGATGAGCGCTCTGCAGGCTTTATGGGAAGGCCGCGTTTAACTCACAAGTGCGCTCTTGGGTTCCACGGTGGTATAACGATTGCGCATCCAGGGCCCGCAGGTGTAGAAGTCACCGATACTGGTTCATGCCAGGCAGCAACATTAGAGGAAGCGTGTGATACTGCTCTGTCAAAAAGTCCGAAGTTAATTTAACCTGAAAAATGGTGGCGGTCTCTGACCCCCCCCCCCCCCCAAAAAAAAATAAATAAAAAAAAAAGATTATGTATGAGACCAAATGAAACCAAAATGTATCAGAAGTATCATTTCGATAGATATTACTTCAAAAGTGATTGATGTAGAAGTATTTTATTTTCTAATTGAAAGTAATGGATCTTTTTGATGTAACAATTATTTTTTTTCTTTTAGTGTGTGAACAAAACTCATGGTAGAATGATATGTTTTATGCAAATGATTGAGGACTGAATTTCAATTTTTTAAGATATTTTAGGATTTATTTTGAGCTATATACTGCCATGTTTTCGACATTCTCTACGTTCTTCGCTTATGTGATATAAAGTTATGCTGTGTAAAACCACATATATACAAATAAGTGACGCTTTAATGGTCTACCTGGTGATTCAATCATACCTTCTGATTTTAACAATGACTCAGGCGAGACATGCCCCTGTTGCGTAGTAGTTAAGTTGTACAATTTTACAGGGGAAGCTCACCGGTTTCAGGCAGCCAAGAATAGATGTCCTCGTGAGAATGTTTATAGTGAGCGGGTCTGTCATAAACTGATTTAGATACAGTGAGACGTATACGCCCCAGTAGATTTTCGATTGTCAGTTGATTGTCATTTTGTGGAGGTTAAGGTGATCAAGGCGACCAAGCCAGAAAGTTTCTCTTTATCTACGTTCTTCATAGCGGGCGTATCTAAAGTTTTTGAAGATATAATGAGATTTGTGTCTCTTTAATTCTGCTCCGGCAATTCCTATAATCATTTAACCGCGGAAAAAAGGTAGAAATGTTGACTCTGAAATCATAACCTTCGAAATGAATAATCAAGAAAGCTCTAGCAGATCACATTTTCTCCGCCTACGCATTATTTATATAAAAAAATTATGACTGCGTGTACCTGCCGGATGTCGGAACCAGGCACAGTTATTTGCTTTAATAGATTAATTAGATCATTCAATTTATATCTTATTTGAAAATTAAAACAGAAAGACAAACAGTAAATTTAAAAAGGGAAATCTTCTAGTCGTTGTTAGGAAGTTCTTAGGTTTTTATCAACTGAAGTATAGTTAATCCATTTTGTGGATTACTAGTAAATTATACATTGTATGGATTTTTTTTCTTAATTTTGTCTTCATATTGGTAACCTGCAGTTTTCACCATGCATTAATCGTTATTTTAATAGTTTTCTTTTAAGATAAGTCAGAGAGGGTTCCGCGTGGGACGGGGTAGGATTTTCTTAAGAAAAAAAATCAATTTTAACATTTTGGCTTGAGTTCGCATTGGGATAACACTGTCAATCGCTATATTTCGAATACTAAATCATGTCATAACGTGGTATCGAGGGGACGCTACATTTATGATAAGTTGGTATATTTTATTTTCCATAGGGCATTTTGTCAAAATGTTGCAGCGAAGCAGTTCGAGGCTACTGCATTAGAAATCTTTTACATGTGGCAAATATTTCAAAATTAGTATTTCTTTTTCAAATATAAAAGACAAATTTATTAGAAACAGTAAGAATTTAATAAATTAAAATGTTATACTCAGGTGACATAAATATATTTATATATTTATTTATTCATTAATAAGGCGACCACCAACTCGAACTCAATAAAGTGGTCGCATTTTCGAGGTGGGCGTCTAAGCGAAGTCATATAGGGAGGGCAAAAAAAATAATGTGGACCGTGAAGAAGTAATCTTTATTTAGAGGTGGTCGCTAAACCTAGGTGGTCGTTACGCGAGGTTTTACTGCATATATTAAAAACAATATATATTGATAAACAACACTATATATACATAAGTGCCAATGAAAAAGAAATACTGTTTATAGATGATTTCATAAAGAATATATTAAAGTCTAGAAGGCAAGACTTTCATTAAAAAAAATATCGGTGAAGTTAGAAACAGTTGTATCCTTTAGACGGAAAAGTAAGAAACACAAGGATAGTACCCGTCTCAACCGAATCAGACCGTCTCACTGTGATCTGACAATGTATCTCATGTCAAGTTGTCTACAAGACATTTTAATAATCTGATAATTGAACCTTTTCTGATCAAACGTGAGAAAGTCTCTGGAAACGCTACATCAATACATCCTAAGGGAATAGAATTGAGGATATCCATACAGTAGCAAATTGCATTCAATTTACATTCGACACGCCTTATTAGGTTGTCACGCTAAGGGTTCACAAGACACTTCACTAATGCTGAAACGGTCGGTTCAACTACTGAACTGTCACAAGTTTTGACTGCGGATACATTTTTTAGACATGTTATTTATTGTTTTCATATATTAACAGCTTGGATTTTTTATCCACCTATCATTCTTTTTAATTCGTTTTACTTTTAAAAATATCTTACAGTGCTTTTTGTGCAATTATTTTTTTGCAAATTTATGTTGGTAGGCATGTGACCCTTATATTTTTTTTAGCCAGTACAGAATTTCCGATTATAATTGACTTTTTTTTTAAATCAATATTTGACGAGCCTTTCACCTTCTTCTACAAAGTCTATATTGTATTTAAGTTTAGATTATATTTTTGATTTAGTATCGCCACACCGTCCGCTTAATTTATATAACTTATTTTGTCGTTTTTGTATTCTTAAGTTTATTTTATTACCACACGAAGATATATATAATAAACTATTGCTATTGTATTGGCCCGGTTTTCCCTTTTCAGCGAGACTAGACACTCCACCATAAACTTTATATTCCTTATTGTTCTCATATGAAATCATTGCTGATTTGATTTACCAGCGTTCTTTTATGGGCTTGTTATGATCAGGGTTCTCCGCTGACAGACACAACTATTAAACGGCTTTTAAACCCACATTTAGCAAGCAAAAAGAACATGCCACATGCATTACGCTAAATGTCCCTTTAAAGTATCCTTTTATAAAGTTTTATAACTTTTATAAATTTTATAGAATTTTCTAAGAGTTTGTATAAACTCCCTTCGAAATTCATTTAAACAAAAGGCGCGACAAGCCTTTACAGGCGACACAACAGTCATAGCTGCCCTGTCCAATTCACCGGCCATGGGACATGGTTAATCTCAGTGATGGATCAACTTTTTGCCCAGTGCCACGTGACCTTTACACGTGATACTCTCAGACCTTAGAGAAAGTAAAAGAAATAGTCTCAGTCCTCGTTGGAAAGACGTGTAATATCGATTCGTGAGACTGCTTAACTGTCACATAAAAGAAAATCTCGCTTATGGGATTTCTAAAACCAGTTACTCAGAGTGACGTAAATTATTATATTGGTGTATCCTACACTCTAAGGTTTTCACTTAAGATATGGTGCCAACGATGACCATGTCAAGAGTTGCTTCAACGCCATGTGCCTTAACTGCTTTATTTTTTTTAAAACTAAATACAGAGAACGGCCCTAATCTAGTATCAAGTATCCTTCGATATTGCTTTAGTTATTTTTTTATATAAATGATGGCATTATGTCATATCTACACTCTAGATCAATGTCACTTCTTCAATTAGGAAAACCAAATTGAGCTGTAAAATTAATGGGGACACCAACAGAAAAATAAATCTATTATCTATATCTTCTATATCTATATATCTATCTATCCATCTATCTTTCTATCTATCTATCTATAATGAAATTAAGAATGTATGTCAATTATATAGCATTTCAGTATGGTATGTCTTACGTTGTTAACCTCCATATTTGTAAAACTCTTAATACCTGTTTAATATAAAAAAAAAACTTATTTCAGGTTAAATTTACCACAGGATTACACCATTTCCGTTAACCGTTAGCATGACAATTTTATTCATGAAGAGAAAGACCCTCGCTGTAAAATGGAAATTTCCACTATAACATTCACTAATGGCTTTCTTAGCATTGAAGGGTAAACTTGCATTTAAAAATAAATGCAGATGTCTATAATGAAGCCAGTTTCTTTGTTTAGGAATAGCCTACTCTTGCCGTAACTATATGTTCTGCACTCCTTGCCCATCAAAGAAAGGAATGGATTTCGTATATGACATGAGGTTGTCTGTTTTGCTATGACCGAAGCTTTTTAGATGCTGCGAAAGGTTTTGATTACTAGTGTTTGCCAAGTTTTTTCTCATATTCTCGGAAAATTAACTTCATTAGAGGATCATTGGTAAGGTCAGCGGAGAAACTTTCGTGCGACCATTATTTATAAAACAAAGAACCTTGCCTGTCTTGTTATGGCTGATATCCTGGCTTGTTGAAATGCAAACAGACCTTGGCAGCAAGAACAAGTCGATGTGAGACACCCAAGCCACAAACTCTATTACTATATTGGACTAATTCACTGTACCATCTATATAACAATTGACTGCCCCTGGGTGCCAGCTAATGAGTTCCATATCTGACTCGACACAGATTATGCTTTGCTCTAATTACAGACAAGTTATTCCAAAAAAGATCATCTTATATATTTATTCAGCAGCCCCTGTTCAACAGCCAACTTAAGTTATTTCACAAAGCTGATTTATAGGTATATTTTCCATATAAATCCTGATATTCTCTTGCTGAAAAATGTATCTATAAGGAAATGTTATCAGTCGAATGCAGGACAAAACCTGTTGTTTTATGAGTGCTTACAGGGAGAACTATTTAGTTATACTTGTCTAGAGATCCTAAACTAGAAATTATTAGGAAACAGGGGTTTATACAGATTTAAACTGTCGGTACAGAGGACTCAGTGATCCCACCAGGGAGTCTATCGGGCAACGTCCTATAGGGACCATGTCAGATTTATGACTTCGGTAACAGATGCAAAATGCACCGGGTCTTGCATTTTGTTGGGAAAATATACTAGGAGATGAAGTGCTGGGGTGGAAATTGATCGATGAAGCCAACTCAAGCCAGACGTTACGATTCATAATTAAATTTTTCAATAGAAAAAGACCCGTCCGCAAATAGTAAAAATATGAAGGTGTCCAGACAGGAAAAATGTGACTAACAATAAATTGACGAAAATCAAAATAGTAGGTAATCTTTGTAAACAAATAAACTATATAAGACAAGTGAAATGTTTTGTTCATTATTTTATTTTTTATTTATTTTTTTTGTAGACGGAACAATGCTTATGGGGTGAATGGTGGCTGAAATGTCCTACCGGGGCAAGGATTGTCCGGGAACACCTGGGACAAACGTGAGCGGTCTCCTATATTAATGCACTGTCAGATCTAGCCTTAAACCCAGCAGATTTTAAAACACTATTCAGTATTCAGTTTTGGATTGCATAACTAGTAAAAATAACATACAATTAACTAAGCATTTCTTGCATGGTGGCGTTCCGGTTTCTGTGGGGAAAGAGAGACCGAAGGAACTTTGGACGACTCAACACAACCCACTCTTATAGCTAAGATGGGGATCGAACCCGGGTCACCAGTGGTCAGAGCCGAGCGTATAACCACTCGACTGCCCAGGATTTGTACAGTTTGTGGCCCTTGCAGGATGTAGCTGTATAAAATGATGACGGAGTCTGAAAGATCCCTAGCCGACGCGGTTGTGTAATATTTAAGTAAAATGTAGAGTGTCATATAATTAATTTTAGTTTTGATGTGTAACATGAATACCGGGAGGTATAAAAAAGCCTCGATCTGATATAAAGCAGACACTGGAAGATATAAACCGATGAGGGCAAGATATAAACTACAGAGGGAAATATATAAACCGGAGAATGGAATACATGAACGGATCATATCAAAATTTTGGAAAATAATCCAAAAGAAAACATAAGTTCTGTCGCCATCAAGGTAATAGTGTATGTGTTTGTAAAGTAGTAAGCGCAATATACTCTAAAGGATTAAACTAAGATTTCCATCGATGTGTACACGATAATTATAAATGTAGATCCACGTCCAAATGTGTTCTTCCTAAAAATCTACACAACCTATCGTGCTATTTAGCGGCGTTCTTAAAAATCAAGGCCTATGAGAAACTGGTTATCAGTTGGCACTTTGAAGTAATCCTAAGAGCGAGCTTGATTGACGAGTTTATTTGAGGAAGACTTTGCAATGCGTGCCTTACCTTTGCACGCTACATGACTGTCACCATTGCGGCTGGTTTAATTTCCCTAAAGACATTCACCATAAAACGAACATTTTAAATTTCCGTTTTGCACGACATTTTATTTGCACTTAAGCTTGAGTTAGTCTAAAAGTATATTTATTCACAAAACCCTAGTTTATTACCCCGAGAGGTCGGATTGATGATTCAATCGATATGAATCAATGAATTAAAAAGATCCGATGCACACAATTTGTAATTATGCAAATTTGTAGTTATGCGAACGCTTGGTTGCCTTAAGTATGACGGTATTTATAAAATCTTTCTCTGTCAAACTAAATTAAACATCTACATCAAATCGGGTGATGAACTAAAAGACTAATATTAATAAGACGTAAAAAGAAGATATACTTTTTTTATGTTTTATAGCGCTCTGGTACTTGTGGGTCCTTTGATCATTTATATGATTTCTGTTATTTGTTTTCCAGAATTCAATTTGGTTGTTGATTTCTTTCCAGAACGTTCATGTACGATTATACCAATATTCGCAACTGATCGAGAATGGTGCAAATTTATTTGTACCCATGTATAAGAGTAAGAAAAAAAGGAATACTGCGAGATGCCATAATATTCTAAGGAGTGAATGTTAAACTTCGTTTATATTTTAACATACCACGTATATATATATGTATATATATATATATATATATATATATATATATATATATATATATATATATATATATATATATATATGTCTCCCTGATGTGTGACCATTAAAATGTTTTCTGTTTTAGGTTGTCCCAATTTAGTTTTTTCCTGAACATTTATGTGTGAATTTATCACATATAGCATTGTTTTCTCAAGTAAAATCACAAAACATACAAAAACATCTGAAATTAATGATAAATAGGAATGCGCAAACGTACCAATATATGGCAGAGAAATACTGATAATATCGGAAATAAAAATACACACAATATTGAAATAAGGCATAGAAACATCTGAAATTATGAAGAGGGAAAACTATAAACATACCAATTTATAATATGAGTATCATCGAGAAATAATGAAGTAATGAAAGAAAACACACAACCCTTACCAAACTTAAGCGAGGAGGTAAGGAAAGTAAATACCGCTATAAATTGAAAAGTTAACTACGTGGTCGTCTGATAACAACATTAGTTGAATGTCGGGAAAACCAAGGAGACGATCATAGACTTTCATCGCGAAAGATCGGACATCTTGCCCATGGAAATCAATGGTTCGGCGGTAGAAATTGTTGACTGTTTTAAATTGTTTGGTATTCATATATCATCAGACTTGAAGTTGGTGGAAATGTAAATTATTATACGAAAAGGGCTCAACAGTAGCTGTACTTTTTACGGAGACTTTAAGAGTTTGGTCTAGCCTTTCCGGTGCTTGACACTCTCTGTCATTATGTGGGGAGGAAGCCGCAATGTGTGAAACATATTTTACATAAAACGAATAATCGCGACTTCTTTAGCATATTTTGAATCAATTTGCTATAAGCGATTGCTCAAGAAGCGAAGCCATCGTTAAAAATTCTTATCGCCCAGCACACAGTCTATTTCAAATAATGAAATCTGGATTTTGTTGTCGGTTGTTCACAGAGAACTTTAACGAATACCTACGAGTCAGTAGTACTGGAACTAAAACGATCCCTTGCGGAAAAGTTATATGTATACGATGATCCTTTATATACGATTTTATGAATGTATTTATTTATTTTCTTCTTCCGTGTAGTCTTTTACAACCGGCTAGTCAAGATATATACTATTGTATGTATTACTTTTATTACGTATGTATTGCAAATTAACTATTCTTTCCTGTCTTATCTTTTGATATACCACCAAACCTGTCATCTTACTAAACATTACAATAATGATATTTGACAAATGGTATAAATCAGGGCCGGTTCAAAACAGTTTCTAAGCTGTAAAGAGAGGCTGTGTAATCAAAATAAATTCAAGTGTAAGTAATACAGAATGGCCTGCGATTCCATTCAAATACTTAACAATAATTGATTGCACGTTTTATTACCTTTTTCTTATTTCTCAACAATAGAGCAAGGGAAGGTAGTGAGAGTACAATTTCAATACGAATCGGAGAGACAGAGATTACACAGATACAAGGATCTTCTGGCTAATTCTATAAAGTAAGATCTTAGTGCAAAATTTAAATTTCCCCACACAGAGAACACTTATTATAAACAAAGAAACTCCTTTCATATGTTTACACATATATTTTTTTTTCTTTAATATTTTTGATCCCTCCGTTTACTTAAGTCCTGCTCCTAATCAATTCACCATTCTTTTAGCCATGTTTTTGCCAATCAACTGAAAAAAACAGTCTTCTTTCCAGAGATGGCTATCACTTTTCCCATTTCATGTTCTACCGGATTAAAGATTACCGATTTTTTTTTATTTAAATAAAAAATACAGAGGCATAATAAATGGCATTAACGGAAGCATTTCCAATTCTTTTTTTAACAAAATTTATTCATTGAAAATCAAATACACAAAAAGGATGAAGAAAAAAATTATAAGGACACTTAATACAAAACCGTACGGATACAACACATTGACAAAGTATACAGAAACACAGGTAGACAATAGCATTTACACCCGACTAGAGAAAAATATTCCTTTTGGGGATGTCATATGATATCTGCTTTAAATCTTTATACAATCTGTGATTTTTCTCCATTTCTTTTCCCATTGTCGATGTACTCCTTTCCTTTTACTTATATTTTTCTCTAAATCTATTATATCTTTAATAAATTGGAGACATTCCTTAAAACAAATTACCTTGTCATTTACTTTACATTTCCAAATATAATAGAGCACTAGGATAACAACATGTCCCACTCCATTTATCGCGGTCTTACAAAGGAATATATCAAAGGTATTATTAAATCCCTCAAACTGTGGATAGGCCTCACGCAGGAGATTCAACATTTTATCCCATAAATGATTAACTACACACACTCTTTAAAAGCATGCTCAATTGTATCTACATTGTTACAATTTCTACATTTGTCATTCTCCCTTATACCAAATGTATACATCATTTTATTTGTAGGTATGATTCGATGTATCAATCTAAAGTGAAAGTATAATATCTTAGGATCCTGTGTAAATTTCCGTATACATTTAAATCCGTTTAAAACATCCTCTTTGCTGCTACCGTGTAATTCTATCCATTTGACAACACAACTGGGACTCTCCTTATTCATTTCAATCATTAAACTACTGTATGTTCTACATTTCAAATTACTAATATCATACAAAGTCAACTGCATATTATAAGCATATACAGACTGATAATTTGCTATTTCATTGTTGTAAAAGTCTCCTTTCAACCATTTCTTAGGTATTGCATTGACTAAGGAATAATATTTAAAGCAAGTTGTGACCGCATTGAATTTTGCTTGCAACTGATGGTAAGTTATGACCTGTCCATTCTCGTTTATTATATCAGTTATATGTACAATTCCATTCTCAACAAATTCTTTGTAGTAAATCGGTTCCTTGTTAATAATATGTCTTTATTATTCCAAATAATTCCTTGGGCCTCTACGTCTTGCGGATTCCTTATTATCTGCCAGTACTCATGCATTTCTTTATAAAATAAAGGCATATTACACATATATCTGGTATCATATTTACATTGCAGTAAAAATGGTAAACCGCCATATTTTGAAAAATACATTTCTGGTATAGTCTTTCATGGACTTTTTTATCATCTAAATATCAAGATAACCATGCCAGCCGCAAAGATTTACATGTTATCCTTATGTCTGGGGCTTTAAGACCTCCATCATTATAATCTGCTATCATGGTGGTCCATTTAACTCTACTGGGTTTATATACCATATAAATGCAATTATATCCCTGTGTATTTCTGTGAACACGTGTTCAGGTGTTGATATCATTGATATCTTATAAAGAAGCGATTGTAACCCTAAAGACTTAGCAATAACAATTTTACCTAGCACAGAAATATCTCTTCCTCTCCAGACACTGAACCTCTGTTTCAACTTCACTACTTTATTTTCAAAATTACATCGATCATTTTCCCCTTTGTTATGTGAAACATAAATACCTAATGCCCGAATAGGTTTATCAGACCATTTTATGCCCCATGGTTTATCATGTCTGCCCTCAAAGGAACCTAACCACATCCCTACTGTCTTTTCTTTATTTATACATAATCCACTATATTTACTGAATATATCAAGCTCGCTGAACAGAGCCTTTAAAGAAATTGTATCAGACATATCATCTGCGAATTGCGTCAGTTTAAATTCTCTATCATTAATCATAATACCATGGATATTCTATACTTCTACTTCTAAGTCTGTAAGCAAGAATTTCGACACATACAGTAAACAATACACACGAGAGGGGGCATCCTTGTCGAACTCCGCGTGAGATTGGAAACCATCCACAAGAAAACCCGTTGTTCATAACGATACTTGATATATTGGTATAACATAATCCAACCCATTTGCGAAAAACGGATCCAAAATTGAATTCTTGCAAGACCTTTTCCATAAAATCCCATTCTAGTTTATCGTACGCTTTTTCAAAATCGACTTATATAAACGCTCCCGATAAATGTTTCTCTGATGTATGATGAATAATACCATTAAGAATTCTGGTATTTTCACCTATACATCGGCCTATAAAAAACCAGTTTGATCAGGACTTATGATCTCCTGCAATACTTTATCACACCTGGAGGCTAAACATTTAGCTAACATTTTATAATCCACGTTTAATAACGTTACTGGACGCCAGTTTGATATATATGTTAAATCTTTACCTTTTTTTGGTATTAAGGTAATTATTCCTCTTTTCTGAGAGTCAGTAAGTTCTCCCTTTTCAAATGAAACATGGAAACATTCTAGAAGTTCATTTTTAAGGTCATCCAAAATGTTTGGTAAAATTCCTTGGTTATTCCATAAGTTCCCGGGCTCTTATTAGTCTTCATATCATTAAGGACCCCCCTAACTTCTTCTTCTGACAAATTCCTATCCAAACTATCCTTTTCTTCTGCGGATAAACCTTTAAGATTAATATTATCAAATAATTCGCCAAAGCCACCTTCACGCACTTCATGTCTGTTTGATTGATTCGACTGATAAAGCTCTTTATAAAACGACTTTTGTATTGACCTTATTTTTTCTTTCTCTTTAACTAAAATTCCTTCTTTATTTCTTAATTCATTTATATTTCGTTTTAATTGGTTATTTCTTTTCCATATTAAGAAAATATGCCATACTTTTTTCTCCTTGTTCATACCAAGTTTCCCTACATCTATCCCTTAGCTTTTTGTTCAGTTATTTCCTCCCATTTTTTCTTTGTTTCATTATATTCATATAATATTTGATCAGTATAATCACCAATAGAAATAACAGTGTCTAATTCTTTTAGTTTCAGTATGTATTCTTCCTCTCTTCTCCTAACTTGCCTGGCCTTAGACTTTGAGTACACTATACTGTTTTTTTCGAACTGTATAATTTTTAATTCCCATCTTATTCTTGGATCAGGTATTAAGTTATTCTCAGTTTTACATTCACTTATAGTGTTCCTAATCATAAGTAAATATTTTTCATCCTGCAATAGACTATTGTTGCATTTCCAAAACCCTGGACCTCGTTTATCAGTTAGTTCAGACTGCATCATGCAGATCACTCCTTTATGGTCTGTACATACAGCATCATGTATGTCAACAATGGTAACAGAGTCAGCAAGATATTTGGATATTAAAATATAATCTAATCTACACATTATCACTGGGTTTTTCTGCCTCCATGTAAACTGCTTTTTCGTAGGGGTTTTTTTCTCCTCCATATGTCAATTAAATCGAACAATTTCTGCATTTTCCTAACTTCTTGAAGCGACACTCTTTCCATTTCTGTCCCACCCATTTTATCTAAATTATGATTCAAATACACATTAAAGTCTCCTCCGATAATAATATTGTTTTGGCTACAAGGTGAATTTGAAATTAAAGATGTAATCTTCTCGTAAAATTTAACTTAATCAGAATAATTATTCGGGCCATATAAGTTGATAACAGTATAACATACATTCTCCTTTTTGCATAAAATCATTAAAATCTACCGTCATCTGCTATCAGTTCACTTTCTATGCGTATTTCAGAGTCCCTTCGGACC
The DNA here is from genome assembly GCA_026874595.1 of Sipunculus nudus. Classification (NCBI taxonomy): domain Eukaryota; kingdom Metazoa; phylum Annelida; class Sipuncula; order Golfingiida; family Sipunculidae; genus Sipunculus; species Sipunculus nudus. Next base: position 43,559,718 of record CM049322.1, on the reverse strand, counting down.
AAAATTGCAACTTCTGAGCTTCGTGTTGACCCATGACTAAATAACGCCTGCCCGCCCCATTCATTTGTCCATATTCTTACATCGTTTTCTTGTACTATGAGTTTCCTGTAGCAAGACTAAATTGCATTTCTTTGCCCTAACATGTTGATATATCTGTCTACGTTTCGTTCGATCCCGAAGTTCCCTAACATTTAGAGTATAAACGCTAAGACAATTCGTACGAATTTATTAGACACAAATCCTTTCATTTTATTCTATTTCCAGTCTCAATTTTGTTATATCACGCTCTTTCACAAGTGATACCACATGTCCGTCTTTTTTTTAACGAAGATTTTTCCATTCCACGTCCATGTATCCTGTATCAGCTTCTGTCGTTTCATCTGTCTTGCTTTAGTAGCGATAGCCGCACGGGCGGAAGTGAGATCTTCATTGATAAAAATCTTCCTTCCTTGTGGGCCGACCTTCCTCAGTCTTGTACGGGCACGGTACACCTCGTCGCGTACATGGAATCGGTTAAACGTTACTAGAATTGGGCGTGTACAACCAGGAGTTGGCGCCGGCCCAACCCTGTATATTCGGTCGAAATCATCTCTGGTCAGTTTGACTTCTAGCATGTTGTTAGCTACATTTATAATTTTCTCAGGCAGGTTTTCTTTGGGTTCTTTTATTTCATAAAAAATTCTCAGAGAGTTTCTTTTGGTGTATTAGGCCTGATCATCCATTTCTTCTTTCAACTTGATTATTGTCTCCGTCATCGACTCAACTTTGCGTTCTAACAATTCTACCCGTGCACGATATTCTCCTATCTTCTCATCAATAATGTCACTCAAAGTATCTTTCAACATTGGTTTGACTGCTTCCGATGATAGTGCTGTTTCAAAATACGTAACAAACATTTGTGAGTTTTCTATCACCAGGGGGGCAGCTGCATCAGCGCCTTTACCTGATTATTGTGACAATGGAGTTTCTTCATCCTCATCTATTTGAGGGCTTTTGGAAAGGTTGAGTATTCTTTTCTGGTTACTTAGTTCTTTTAAGCCATCACTGAGTTTACGTTTATCTTTATCATTACAACATTTGGGTTTCACTGGTCCACGGTTCATTTTACCTAGCTTGATTACGACCGGTTTTCCTTGTCATTTACCTTCGCCTGTCCACGTAATCCCAGTACCCGGCTTGGCATAAACACTGGAACTGGATATGGCCATTTACAAAGGTACAAGTGAAATAAAATGTTTCCAAGTCGAAAATTTATAAACTATGGTCTTACTGGTCATAAATTTCACACCAGTAGAAGCACCTTCTCACATATATAGCCCTGTGCGAAAAATAACCAGTTTCATGTCCCTTATCCAGGTTAAACAGTCATTTTATTCTAAAGCCTATTTACCCACCACCGTCAGCTATAAGGCGACATCTGGCGATCCGACATTTCCAATTTATGAACACAACGTTTGATTGATATTTATATCATAGCCTTTGAGACTATCAACTGGTGAATCCATTTTATGCTCCGAACTTGTTCATTTGTGTGCGTGTACAGATGATTAACTTTCGATATCTTGATAATAATTAAACTAGACATAAGTCAATAAGGACATTTATCTGGCAGATTTAAATTAACAGATCAACTGGCGTAATCAATAAAAATTCAAAGAAATTGAAAATATGTCAACATGACTACTAAACGTTTACATACTGTATGTACCTTAGAAGGCGTTTCAACAGAAGAAAAAGGTGTTGAGTATAGTCCTTTCTAAACATAAGTGTGGAATCAATTTGCGAAAACTGGGACTGGGTGTGAATATTACACAAATTCAAATTTCAAAAGTAAGAGTAAACAGGTATTATTAATTTGTCTGGTTTCAGGGGCGAAAACTTAATATTCAAGTACAAGTCATCTAACTACAGCAACTGATCATCACCAGCAGTGCGCATGATCGAGAAATGTTGATTTTGTAAAGAATTTAATGATAAAAGAAAATAAATAATTTCTATGTAAACCTGAAGTCAGTTGAATTTTACATCTTAGATAATTCATTCAATAAGGCTGTGTGTTGACCACGTTTTGGGTTATATTCTCCACTTTTTTAGCCAGACCTAAATAAAAGTCTAGCTCACAGTTCAAAGTTTTATTATATTAATGAATATATACATTGTTAACAATATGTAAACACGACGATTTCGAATTAAAGTACTGAAACACTTTAACAGGTGAAATGCTTATATTATGTGTGCTTGCTTATTCATAAGCTTAGATGGTAGGGAGATTTTGAAACATACAAGGAATGTTTTATTCAAGTGATGCATATAAAGGGTGTTATATCATACATTCAAAGCTTTCTTGTTCATTATAGTGTTAATAAACCTAATAATATTTATTTCTAGCTGTACACCACTTTTGCAATCGCAAAGCAAACATTGGTACCCTCCCTACAAAATCGGTATCTGACCGATAATGACGAATTGGCTATGGTGTGAACTATCTTTAAAATTAGAACAGGTTAAAAATTAGATTTAGGTATAAAAAATATACATCAGCTGCAAATCATGACTCCTAGGACATATAATTTGCCCAAAGATAAGTTTTCTTTTATAAATAGCGATAATGAAGAACTACAAGCAACAACTGGCTTCTGTGGCTCAGGGGTAGAGCGCAAGACTCAAAGCCGGGAGATCGTGAGTTCGAATCCCAGCCGAGGCGGTGAGATTTTTTCTCTGTCGTCCCCACCCAAGGTGAGCGCTTTGCAGGCTTAATGGGAAGGTCATGCCCAACGGCCGTGTTTCACTCACAGACGAGTGCGCCTTTCGGGGGCTCCTCGGTAGTATGACCCAGCAATGGGCCCGCTGGGCCCGCAGGTGCAGTAGTCACCGGGCCTGGGTTAAGCCAGGATATGAAATGAGAGGAAGCGTGTGATACTGCCCTGTCACGTAGTCCGAAACCGGAATGGAAATCTGCAGATGTACATAAATGTAGTTAAGTTAGCATTTAAAAAATGGAGGCGGTTACCGCTAGAAAAAAAAATAAAAAAGAACTAGCCCAAACATGGTCAAAAGAAAGGCAAACAGCTGACCGTTTTTTTTAATCGGTGGTTTTGCACTCGGTTGAACTTACTTAGTAAAGCCCACTAAAGTGGACCAAATAGTGAGATAGAAATGAGCACATCAAACCCTTTAACTACTCCATACCCCCCCCCCCCCCGCTAGGAGGGGGTTTAATATAAGTCAACCTCAAGGAAACCAGTTAAAGCTGCTCATTTAAAATCATGCCTTGTAAAAGAATTTCTTATGATTTCTGTCTTCTTCTGTGTATATATTAATGATTTAAGGGGTAAATACGGTTATGAAAAGTTCTTATAAAGCTTCGTTGAAAGATGTATGACCTTGTTTATCAAGAACGTGTTTGAAAACACAGCAATGCTGACAAACTGGAAAACATGTACCCTAAGGTGATAGGTTGCATTTATGCGGAGGTAGAAAGGTCACTGGTTCCAAAACGCCTTTTGCGAAGCTCTGGCTTATCCGACTTGCCGCCAAATACCCTTGTTCAATTTGTTTTAATTATTTTGGCGGGCCCGCTCATATTATAAACATATTGGTATGAACAAAGCAAGCAGCTTGTGTGCGGTGATATCCACCTTTTCTGGTCTACTTTATAAAAGCTCCAAGGTATCATATTTAATTTATGAAGGTCAGATAGGGGAATAGGCCAATTAAACGACTTCCTTTCTGGATCAAAAAAGCATATGCTGTTACTCTGATATCCCAGTATCATAGGAGAGAAAGACCATTTATCCTTTAAGAGATCACTATTAGTGACTCGAGTAAAAAGAAACTTGCTTTTAATCAATGAGGTCAACGTGGCGTGATAGGTTACGGTGGTTTTATAAAACATATGTAATACGATAACGGGCAACCATTGGCGCTTCAAAGTGACGCCCCTGAGACAAATTGAGTGGCACATTTATTTTAGCGTAGATATCACCACCAGCGGCCAATTTTCGCACGCTTCATAACTCAGCAAAACATCCCTCAAGGTGTTCACTCATGGGGCCGTGTAAAGCGATATGTCAATACAATGTCTTACATTTTTGTCTAAAGTAAAAGGTCTTAGACATTTCCGAAAACCAAATTAAAACATACAACCGTCTCGGGACTAGGTCAAACAGAAACAAGCGAGTGTGTTGTGTCGTAAGGCCAGGTAAAGCGATGAAGATAGCGCAAAATTGTGTTAAATTTCAGTTTACTAAATGTATTTAATACATTACAAAAGTAATGTAAATGGTTGACACCTTTTGAAAAAGACTAGCTGTGTGTAGGTTCTTGTACACAAGCTCTCGGGTGCTCGGCCCCCTTCCTCAGGTGTAAATGGAGCTATTTAATACATTAGTGATTAATATGTGATATTAGTATTTGCCAGCTGGTCCTTACATGTGCTCCTAACCTAATGGAAACTTTATGGTCTCCGGTCCCCAGTCTCTATCTGTCTCGCTCTTTCCTTTTTCGTCATCTTTTTTTAGAAAAGTGAAGGATTTAGATGATTTTGAAGCTAGTGGTATATTCTTATATGATTTCGCAAATGTGTAAAACCCATTTTACGTAAGTAAAATTGTGTATGAATAAACAAGTCTAAAAATCTCCACTGAGGTAGAGAGTTCAGGTAACTCCTGATTTTAGGTTACCCCATGGGGCAGTCTGAATTTCTGATTACCCCCTCACTGAACAGATTATCCCCTCGCTAATTTATCTAAATGGCATACTTAAAAAATACTTGTTGTATGGTTTGGTCGCTGCTGTTATTCTACTATGAAAATAATTAACTACCGATATTAGAGAATCTGTTTTTAGGTTGTATCAATTCCGAAGCAAGAGACAACTAAAACAAAGACATTAATCTTCCCACTTTTGGACCAAATTATTAAGGGAGCGGGTGAATATTGCTTAGTAATCGATACAAAATATTTTCCCAGTTTGCATTTAGGGTTTTAATGTGAGATAGTTCCTGAAATATATAATATAATCGAACAGCATAATGTTTTCAAAAAGACCATAATGAATTGTAATTTGTGTATATATATATGATTTCTGAGATAGGATTACACAGGTGTATAATTTAGCAACAATAACACAATAAGTGCATAGAACAAGAATACACAGAAAAAGTCGGATCACCCCGTATGGGAAACGAACCCATGACCCTCAGATTGCCGGTCGTTTGCTCTACTACTGAGCTGGTGCATATTAACCAACTAAATTGTAATTGCCAAAATAGGTACGACAACTCCGTAATATCATTTGTAGGTGAGTAGTTAACATATTGCATCAGAAGGTGATAGTAAATCATTTTTTATATATTATATAGCTTTTCGGTGTAGGTATGCGCTCTCCGAGAGGGGTTTGTTTATTATTCATTTTCGATGATATATTAGACATTATGATAGTACTTTACTGAAAAGAAAAGTATGAGATACAGGATTTTTTCTTGAAAACAAAAATTAGTCGTCACTATCTCTAGATATGACCTTCATCCTGTATGTACACCTGTTTGTTTTTGTTCGAAGATTTATGATGGGAATGATATATTTATATTGGCCATGAGAAAAGTTACACGCATTGGCTTTGATGCAAAACTAAATCTAGTCACCGGACCAATAGTGTATCTCGCTATCCAAGTAAATCCCTAACCTATTCCTGGGATCAATAAATCGCCCCATCTCACAATTTTATCTAACAATTCATTATATTAAAAACAATTATAGGCACCATCTGGATTATCTGCATAATTAATTGGATTGTTTCGTGTTTTACCAAAATCCTCGATAAAGTTCAATTAAAACTCAATGATAGCTTTTTGTGTCAGGTTCACAAAACAGATAATCAACAAAGGATAATACATAACACCGTGCGACCTGGTGAAGGTATACCAAATTACTGGTATCTTTACCAATGCTTTCTCACTAGAATTGATGTCTACTTCGGGATATATCGTCAATATATATTAAACTTCACTTTTGTAATCATATTTATAGATTTTATTGAGATCAAAATACTACCATATTTACTACATACTCTACGTCCCTCCATTTATGTTATATAACTTTATGCTCTGAACATGTGACATTTTTATGGTATCCGTTGTGATCCTTTTGATTGTAAGAATGACATAACCCTGGTGCGTAGTGGTTTAGGTGTACAGTTTTCAAGGGGAAGCTCACCCTATTCAGTCAGCCGAAATAAGATGTCAATATGTGACAATGTTTATCGTGAGCGGGACTGACATAAACTGATTTAGATACAGCGAGATGCACACGCCCCGGTTGTTTTTCTTTTGTCAGTTGATTGCCATTTTATGGAGGTTTATTTGATCAAGGGGAAAAAAACAGAAAGTTTCTCTTTATTTATATTCTTCATAGCGGGAGTATCTAAAGTGACAAAGATATGATGAGAGTTGTGTCTCTTTAATTCATGCTCCGGCGATTTCTTTAACCATTAAGCCGTAGAGAAAGGGGAGAAATGATGACTTTGAAATTCCAAACCTTCGAATATAATAAAACGAGAAAGCTTTTGCAGAGCGCATTTCCTCCGCCTACGCAGTATTTAACAAAAAAACTGTTATGACCTCGTTTCTCTGCCGGATGTCGGCAATAATAAGAGTTGACCGCTAAAAAGAGAATTTAAATTTAATATATCAATATGTATCTTTATATCTTATTTGCAAATTAACGAGAGGAGACAAACAGTTATAAAAAAAAACCTTCTAGGTCTCATTATAAAGTTCTTAGTGTTTTATCAACCGAAGTATATTTCATCTTTTTATGGATTACTAATAATTTATACATCGTATGGATTTTATGTCTGGGTATTTTTTTTCATATAGATAACCTACCTGAAGTTTTCACCAAGCCCTAGCCGTTATTTTCAAAGCGGACTAATTTATACAATAGATCAAATAATTTTCTTCGTGGGCCGGGAGTGAAAAGTTCCCTTCTTGGGCGGCGCGCGCAGAGGATTAAAAAGTTTGCTTGCGGCCACTGCAGACCTCCCGTGAGGAAAAACTGTTTCGAATAATGACATAATGTTTATCGACGAATAGATTAAGGACTGTCATTTTAAACTCATCGGTGTTGGTGGCTACAGTTATATCAATTAGACGGATACGTAAGAAACACAAGGATAGTACCCATCTGCACTTGATCAGGCCGTCTTTCTGTGATCTGACAATGTCTCGCATCTTTTTAAAATATCGTCATCATATGAAAATTGAACTTTCTCTGATCCAACGCAAGACAATCCCTGGAAACACTACATCAATGCATCCTCTGGGAAAAGAATTACTGGAAGTTACAAATTGCATTAAAATCTTATGGGGCACGCTTTATTGGGTTACCCCGCAATGGGATCACAAGGCGTTGTGGCGCTGGACCGATCTGTTTAACTGTTACAGGTATTGATCATGGGAACATTTATTAAAAAATTTCATATCGTTTATTGTTTGTATGAAAAGTTTGACAGTTTTTGCTCAATTCATTACATTTTTTGTGTCATTCTAAAAATAGCAGTTATTTTCTGCAAGTTTAGTTTAAACATTTTGGTGGCTACATTATCCTATTTTTTTCTGATTGAGTCTAGATTTCCGATAAAAATGTTAAATGAGCTGTTATTCTTTTTTTCTTTAGTTATAGTCCATTTCTATTAAGCTATAGGTTGGATTTTTTTATTTAGTATCTCTTGACAGTGCTCTATTATATACATTATTTGTTTTTTTTTCATTGTTTTATTATTATCGGAAGCTATATAATATAAACATTTGCTTTTCTATGGTCTCCCTTTAAGCTAGACGAGGTATTCCTTCTTACACATTATATCCATTCATGTTCTCACAGGAAATCATGTTCGTTTCGTTGATTATATATCACCATCTTTTTTCACTGATAGTGGTTAAAGGTTGCCTCAAAGAGGCAGCGATTTCAACAGGTTTACAACTTTACAATCGATTAAATCCACCTTTAAAAGGCTAAAAGAACATACCAAATGTATCTACCAGGTTTTCGAATTTAGTTTAAAATAAAGGCCCCTCAAGCCTTTAACGGCGGCAAAACAGTAATAGCTGTCCTGTCAAATTCACCAGTCATGGGACACAGTAAATTGCTGACTGTGATGGATAAACTTTTTTTAGTGTCACGTGACTGTAACACATGATCCTAGAGAAAGTAAAAGTAATAGCCTTAATCCTCCTGGGACAGACGTAACACAGAATTCGACTTTACAGGGTATTAACTATCGATTCGGGAGACTGCTGAACTGTCACTTTAAAGAAAACCTCGCTTACGGGATTTCTCAAGTCAGTAACTCAAAGTGACGTAAATTATTTTGTTAGTGTAGCCTACGCTTTAAGGTTTTCACTTAGGATATGATGCCAACGATCACAATGACAAGTGCCAGTGCCACGCCGTCTGCCTTAACTTCTTTCTTTTTTTTAAAGAATACAGAATACAGAAAAGGGCCTAGTATAACATAGAGCCTATAATATTCAAGTATCCAGTGATTTTGCTTTTATTTTCTACACTCTAGATAAATGTCAGTTCATCTGTTAGAAAAACAAAATTGAGTTGTGATATTAATGCGGAAACCAGCAAAAACAGATATCTATTATCAATATCTTCTATATCTATCTATCTATTTATCTGTCTATCTCTATTTATATATTACGATTAAATACATATATGATATTAAGAACGTATGTTAAATGTATAGCACGTCAGTATATTTTATGTTGTTAACCTCCATATTTGTAGAACTCGTTATAAAATGTCCCGTAAAATAAAAAAAAAACTCGTAATTCAGGTTAAATTTATCACAAGGCAGAAGGACCAATCCATAAATCGATAGCAATTAAATTGTATAAAAGATGTAGGGTACAAGAATTATTCCATACCAATACAGCAATTTGCTTTTCGGCTGATGAGACAAAGTGATGAGTGAAAACAAAGATAGTAGAATAATAAAATGAATCTAATAATATATATTTTCATTTATCTATGTATGAAACATTCTCCTCGCCTTTGGTACAAATGAAATAGAGTATCTGTTCGTTCTGCATTTCAGAGAATGCAGCCTTCGGCCTGATTTTAGCCAGACAATATAATCACTAAGCAGGCTTTTAACTTCAAAATTTTTTTTCAGCATATTCATAACTTTATTTTCATAAATAATATTTATGTCCTCTCATTTAAGACCAATAACTTTTTTCTGTTGTTTTTCGTATCCCTTCAGTTTTCATTTTGTTCTTATTGGTCAGATTTCCTCGCATGCATATCAAAGCATACGGAAGGACATTCTTGACCATCGATGAATAGAAAAAACAAGTTGTTCACTATCCATATTCAACGATTTCAGTTTCCATAAAAAAAGTATAAACGCTGCTGCTTTTTAACGGTATACTATGTTCACATTATAGTCCCATGTAAGCGTGTCATCTAATACTACTCCTAAGTATTTATAGTGTTGTGCAATTTCTGCTTTTGTTCCAAGATACCGGATATTGACAGGTTGGTCTTTGCCTATAATCAAGTCTCATTTTCTTTGGTTTTGAAGGATTTAGTAAAAAAATATTTGTTGTCGCACCAAGTTACCACTTGTCCAATTTTCTTACGATATTTATTTTCATCACAACTAGAGAATAATCCAAACAATGCAGTTTCATCCGCTTATTTCAAAATAGACACCTTTGTTGTGTAGCCTGGATACTCCTTGTATAAATTATGAAAAGAATTGGAGAAATTAGGCATTCTTGCGAGGCCCCTGTATTCAACCCTAAATATTTTGAATTGCTATAACCACCCTTTACATACTGCTATCTACCAGTGAGTCCAGTACCCACAAACAAAGATCATGTGGGACATTTAACAGCTGTAGTTTATTAATCATTAAGCGAGGCTGAATTGTGTAAAAAGATGAGCTATAATCTATTAAAAGCCTTCTTACATAAGTATGTGACTGATCTAAATGTTTATAAATATTGTCCAGGAGCACAAAATAGCGTCTTTAGTCCCGCATTCTTTCCTGTAAGCAAATAGGCAATTATCCATATGTTTATCAGTATGGTTTAAAATATATTTGATACACACTTCTCTAAACATTTCATAGCTACTGGTGTTTAGCCACAGACCTCTAGCTAATCATTAAGCACAGTAGGTTTACTCTTTTTAGGTACAGATACTATTATTTCTGATGTTTCCCATGAGACGGGCACAGTTCACTCAATTAATGATCTGTTAAATTTATGATAATAAATCGGTATTAATTCACCTGCGCAAAATTTCACCATCTGTTCCTGAAGATTTATTTTTCTTCTCAAAACACACTTCTTACCTCTTGCATATTCAGAAAGTTCTTTCGTTGCCTCCTCCTGTTCATCCTTATAGTTAATTGCATCAAATCTACAGCAGAGTTTATTTATCTAATCATTCAAAGCTTTATGATCTGGAACATTTCTACTCATGTTCTCCTTGTGGTAGCAACTTTCTTTACGTAACCCTTGGATTACGTAACCCTTGGCGTGGATTATTTTGACTGAAACATAGTTCAACTAAGTTTGTTAAGCTTTCAACGAGACTTTATATCGATACCATCATTCTTTGTTTTTCTTCCAGGTGTTTCTAAAGTTCTTTTGTAATTCAGGGTTTATTGATTGAGAAAATGTTAAATTTTTTAGTCTCAATACACAAATCCTCTCAAAAGGGAATATCAACACATAAGGGGATTTCTACTATTGCTGTTCGTAATAGGTTTTTCTGCAGTCAAAGGTATACTTTCATTATAAATAAATAGATACAGGGGTCTATGATGAAGCCAGTTTCTTTGTTTATGAATAGCCCACTCTTACCGTAACTTTTACTTGTGCATTCCTTTCTCATCAAATAATATGCATTTTTATCTGACCTGAGAATGTCTGTTTTGCTATGGCTGTAGCTTTCTCGTTGCTGACGAAGAGTTTGATTAAATGTGCTTGCCAAGGTTGTGTCTCATACTTTGGTGCGACCATTATTTATTTAACCATTAACCTTGCTAATCTTGTAATGGCTGATATAATGACTGGTTGAAACGCAAACAGACCTTGACCGCGAGAACAGAGAGTTGAAGACATCCAAGGTATAGACTTCTTTAAACATAAACTATTTCCTACTGAGATACAACGCTGGTATAATTATCGCTGAGGATAATTAGTATTTAAGTGCGAAATACATTACCCCTGCAACTTTTGGCCTATATTTTTCACACTGTCTCCTTTGTATAAAAACATATCCCGGAAATAATGCCAACAGGGGAACTATCACAAACGACACCTGTTCTGCTTTGCAGAGTCGCCAATTAATGCAAATTTATGCCCTTGTGGGATGATTGCCAGTTCACATTCCCAATGGTATCTTGCTTGGTTGCTCGTAACTGCTCTGTTCATGATTATTTTCAGAATGAACATGCCATTAAGATTCCACAGAGTATATGGATAGGTCAATTATTTGTATCCTCTTGTCAAGCATCTTCAGCATAAAATACAGTAAAAATCATTAACTTTATAAATTGTGGATTGTATCCAAATAGATGTCAAGGGTAAACTAAACTGTTTCTATATAACTTGTTAAATAAAGTTAATATGTGCTATACCGCATTAAGCATCAAGTTTACTATATTCATAGGATATTTCCATGGACAGTTGATGAGGTGTTGCTTTAAATACGATAAAAGTAACCATTATATTTATGTTATTAGTATATTGTTATTGTACGGAAGAAAACGAAGGTGGCTTATGTTTATGTGATAAGCTTGGTTTGTTTGTCAGTGTGTATGTCTGTGTACGTTTGTTTGTAAATGCAATATATTCCAAAGCTAACAATGAACTGAGATGACTTAAAAGGGTGGTCAACTGACCAAAGAACGCTTCAACAGGCTGGACATATTGATAACATTCAAAAGCGAATATGGATCTAGAAATATGTTTCCTTTTCTTGTTCGGTTCGGTTTGTTTCTCTGCACTTTTTAAAAATAACATATCCCATGTACTTGAAAGTATTAATTCAAATTCAACATCAGACCTTTTGAGCGCATGGAAAACAAACGGATATATAAGCCTTGTCGTGGGAATGACATCATTATGGTGACACCGACATAACGGAAATGTAGCGCAGGAGTCACGTCAGGACATGGCGCCTTATCTATATACAATCTACAATTTATCTTATCAATCTATAATCTACTTGCACCCCACTTCCTCTTCAGGTTACGCTTATAGTCAATAGGACAAAATGTTAATTCCATTTAATTTAAAGAGTTGGGGGGGGGGGGGCGCAAAATAACAATGCATTATATTTTATAATAATATACAATAAAATGCATTATATTTTATAATATTATGTTCATATGGACGTTTGAGGAGGCGTCAGCTCTAGTTATTATTATAATAATGAAGCCCATTAGAATTCAGATTTATCTTGCACGAAATAGAAATTACTAACAGGTCGTAACCTTAAACTATAATATGTATCTATACTCTGAAGCTATAATACGTTAGGGTTAGTCCCCATGTGCCATGAGGTCCTGGTGACCTTTCATAATTTTGTCTTTTCAGGTCGGACCGGGAATCTCCTTAAACAAAGATTTACGCCTTGAACACATACCCACCACATCCATCTTGTTTAGACTGCTGCATGGACTATCAGGTTTCGATATTTTCTCTTTCACGCCTGGAGGAATATGAGTTTAGATGGCGGTCCGGAACAAAACAACGGAATCTACTTTCGAAGCCCATTAGTTCCAACGTTCCTCTTCTAGAAATTCCGCGGAGATGTGGATTGCCTCCGACAGATTTATACGTGTTAAGTGGGTAATTAGATGTTATTTACTTGTCCTGGTACATCGTGTTACGGCATAATGTACAAAGCATTGTAAATTGATGTTTTACAGTGGGAAAAAGGACTTCGAAATCTGGAAATATGCAGGTGTTTTAATACTTAAACACAAAATTCAAACTATAAATCTGCATTCTAATGAATGCAAGCCTTCGCCGTTCACCTATTCGGCCCATATTCAGCATCATTTGTGCATAAGCGAATATGCATTTGTGAATATTCTGTTTATGACAGTATTAGATCCGGATAATGTGACGGATCCACACCAAAATCCAATCGCTTTTACCTCGGTGTATTTCCGAAATGCCCTGAAAGTTTCATGAGATTCAGTTAGTTATGCTGTGAACAAACATCCACACACGTGGGAATGAACGCATACGCTCATGTCAGTTAAAACAACCACTCATTTAAACAGTCAGTGAAACAATACTATCTGTGCATGGCCAACTCGTTAAGGCAGAGCACTCAATCTGGATGGGGCCGTAGGTGATAATGAGCTAGGGATGGCTCACGATCTCGAGGCCTAGAGCCTTGCTCTAGACCACAAAAGCCGATCCAAAAGGAAAGGGTTTGGCTCTATTGGGGATGACACAGAAACACGGGTCCAAACATTTTTGGGGTGTCTGCGTGGGGGTTATTCAAAAGATCCTGATATGTCAATGTAACGGCCAGGATGCAGCATGAATAAAAATTGTTGTTATCATATATATATATATATATATATATATATATATATATATATATATATATATATATATATATATATATCCCTTACGCCTGTTCACTTTAGGTTACGCAGATTGTGTTAGATTCCCATCACAAACAAGTATTTTCGAGAAGATCATCGTATGAATTGATTCAGCAGCTAAGGTTAATTTACAAAGCTGATTTATTGGTATATTATCTATATAAATCATGTACATCCCTTTCTGAAAAATGTGTCTATAAGGAAAATGTTATCGGTCGAATGCAGGACAAAACCTGTTGTTTTATGAGTCCTTACAGGGTGAACCAATTAGTTATACTTGCCTAGGGATCTGAAACTAGAAATTATTAGGAAACAGGGGTTCATACAGATTTATATTGTTCGTACAGAAGACTTGGTGTCCCCACAATATAGTCCATTGGGCAACGTAGTATAGGGGCCATGTCAAGTTCCAAGAGTTACTCCGGTAACAGATGCAAAATGGACCGGGTCTTGCATTATGTTAGAAAAAAGTAATTGGGGATGGAGTGCAAGAGTTACATTTGATCGATGAAGCCATCTCAACGCAGGCGCTACGACTCATAATTTAATTTATCTATAAAAAAAGACCCGTCCGCCATTAGAAAAATATCATAGTGCTCTACCAACTGTGCCTTGACATCAAAGTAATAAAAGTAATCATAGTAAATCAGTTACTAATTAAATATTTATTTCATTAATAATTGGATTGTATAACTATAATAACAAATACAAGGCAATCTCCATGGCCTATGTGGTGGTGTTCGGAAGTCTGTAGAAGTGGATGAAAGCGGAGGACCCGGAGAAAACCTAAGACCTCGGACGGGCCACTACGACCCACTCGCATTGCCACGCCGGTGATTGAACCTAGGTCATCAGCGAAGAGAGCCGTATGTTTAACCACTGCCTTGACCACGTTCCGTACAGCTCGCAGCATATGCGTGTTGCAGCTGCATATAGTGCTGTTGGCGTCTTAAAGGTCTATGACCGTCGCTATTGCAAAAGACTGAACTAATGCGATTTCTTCTCAGGGACTAGAATGGTAACGGCGTGGTTGGACAGACAAATAAAGCATTTAAAGCAACATAATGTCATTAAGTTATTTCCCGTCTCACAGTGCTAAAGAAAAACATGAAGACCGGGAGAAAAAAAAACAAACTGTAACTGACACTGTAACTTCCGGTCAAGATGGCAGCCTGAGCAGTCACCTTTTCATGTGCTCTCGCAAAACAAATAATTCCACTGGATATTATGTCAACAGCATCACGTATGCAAACAAGGTCCAGGAGTAAAAGTAACACTAAAGACATGGAACAAGCAAGTATGGACAAATATGTCGAAACAACACCAAAAACGAGTCCAACTGAGATGGATGATTCATGCCAATCACAGGTGAGCGGCTCTACTGTTACGTTCATAGAGGCAAAATGCGCGCAACTTGAAAATGCCTTTAAGCTTGCATTGGACAATTTTAAAGATAGCCTATGTGAGGATATTGAATCCATCAGGAGAGATATGCGTAATATGGAGAAGAAATATTCAACAATAGACAGTAAAATAAACTCTATAACTCAAAGTTTGGAATTCACACAAGCGGACATAGACACCACAAAGTCCAAACTTGAAAGTGCAGAAGCAGAAAATAAAGCCTTGAGATCAGAAATAGATAAACTGCAAGTAGAAAATCATGAAAAAAATGAGTTAATTAAAGTGATGAAAGAAAAGCTCATAGATATTGAAAGACATAGCAGAGAATATAATGTGAGACTTATCGGTGTACCAGAGAAAAAAGGTGAGAATTGTATGGATATTGTTTCCAAATACATTGCAGAACAAGGACTATTGGGCGACAAAAATGCCACAGAAATACTAAAGTCACTGGAAAACGCACACATGACTGGAAAAAACAAAGCCAATGGACATAGACATATAATTGCCAAATTCTACAGTAGACCAACAAGGAATGCAATACTAAAAACGCAGAAACGAAAACGCAGTCGTAGTGGACCGGAACAATCAGCTTTCTTTGTTGAGGACTTAGTCAAAGAGGACTATTTATTAAAACGAAAAGCCGCGGCCCAAATGTCCCAGGCTCATGCAGAAAACCAAAAGGTCCGCTTCTGGCGCGGGAAGCTAATCATCAATGGGGAAGTGGTCCCAATCCACGACGCCGAGTCAACTTAATAACAATGCATGACTACGGCCAGCTGTCAACCACTGATCCCTGCCGGGACACTAGCACCGTTACCTGCCTCTGTAACACTTCGGTTATGTAACGGCACGAGAGAGAAACAGCTGACTACATGGCTTTACTCGAATACATCCCCCACGTTCTGCCCCGCAACGGACAGAGCCGATAGCACCCGAAGCGAGTCACTCCAGAACTGCAGTCTTGTCCATTGGACATTTAGAGTTTTTTTAATAATATTGCAGGAACCAATCTACAAAACTGGGTAACAGCAACTTGTGGACAAAGAGACTAAATTCATTACAGTTCTCATTATCGCTCAGTTGATTCGATGTCGATGCTGGACACGTCTGACTTGAGTGTTTCAGATTAATGAAACAGGATGTAAATCGGAATTGGACATCAGAACCTTTCAACATTTTGTAAGTTAAGCGCCCCTCATGATAATTGGTTAATACAATTATCCATTTTAAGCTCATTTAACGATCGTTAAATCACACAAATTTACATCTCTCTTGCTTTTACCTTAATTTTTACAGATAAAAGTTAAAACAAATGATTCAATGAAAATTGTTTGATTACTATCAGCAGTTAAAATTAAGCAGGCTTGAACTACTAAAATGGTCCGCGTCTGTGTAGCCGTCACGCCCTTCTTCTGCTTGATTGCTCTAAAAGTTAGTAAAACTCCTGCTGATTTCGCGTTTCAATTTTATTAAAAATGTCAGTAGATTCGTGCCATTAAAACATTTTCTGAGTTAGACCTTTTTACCGGCCACAGTTGTGCTTCTCCTTTAAATCTGGATAACTCAGTAAATAAGAGGCTGAAGTCTCCAAATCATATATGCAGACCCCTTAGAGCAATGGGGGTTAACTGAAAACTAAATAGAGCATGACTGTTTTCAAAATAATTTATGTATTTGAATTTTTTTTTATCACTAAATTCAGCCTTTTCACAATACCATACATTGTGCTGAGACTGCTTTTTTTCTTTCTTCTTTTTGTCTTGCGAGCTTCTGCAAAGAATAATACTAGGTCAGATAGACACAATCATTACATGACTGTCACTTGATGATAATTCACCAACAGAGGACATCTCCTTTGGTTGCTTCTCCTATGTGAGGTAGAATGATATTTTCTAGTTTTTACTGAAGTAATATAGAAATGTCACCTATATTATTCGTGTACATTGGTCGCATCTATCCTGAAGCAATATAAGCACGTCACTTTAATATGCACAATTGCTGCAGTACTTTTAAGGCTCGGTATGTTGACCTTATTAATATCAATCAAGTCCTGTTCAGGATATTCATAAATCATATCACGGATTACTATAATATTTTAAATGTCTACTCTTCTTGTGTAGTTACATTCATAAGACAAGACACTGTTGGATCATGAACTATCCTATTTAAGACAATTTCAAGGCAAAGCATGTCACAGAAAAAAATCACACATTTGAGTTATGCATTGGGCGGTGGACTTTTTGTGCTTCTGTGCCCTTATATTAGAAAAACAACTATATCCATGCCAGCAGCACAAATTTTTGTATCACGATATAACAGCATTACCTATTTACATATTTTTCCGGAGAACAAGAGCAACAGCACACTGACATAATCTGTAAAGATTATGCATGTGTAGTTTATATATATAATCTAAATTTATAAATATGAACTATCATGTGCAATAATTGCCATTATGAGTTATGAAGCCACAGGGGAACATCTGCTTCGCTCAGTTGTCCAGATAGGTCATGTCTGCAGTCATCATATTATCATTGGTACCGTCTATACTGTGTAATTCTTTGATACTGTACGTTTTTGCTTTTTCGACACAAATGTGGGTTCATCAACCAGCAACTATGTCAATTGAACACTATATACTTTTAAGTTTTGCCTAATACTATAATTCAGACTGAAGCACATATATTAGTGGGGATGTATTTTAATATTATTGTCAGATTACACTGGCTTTATCATCTTAAGACATATGTTTAAGACATGATTATTCACTTTCCACCCTCTTGTTCTTTAATATGCACATTTTTTAAAATATAAGTGGAATATTTTTAAAGATAGTTATTTAATAGAGCCATGAACTTATGTAACACAGCTCATGACTGTGACATAACTCATTTATAACACCAACAGACAGGCATTCTTTCTGCTATATCCCATAATAGCAGAACCTACTGCTTGTCAGGACTGGGAAGTCTAATATACAAGACGTTTCAGACTTGTTATATTTTTCTTGTTTCCAAGTATTTTGTGTGTATGTTTCTATATCAATTGAAATATGTATTTAAATCTTCAGAAGAGACAACCAGTATATTCATGTATGTATTTCATGCTATATGTGCCATATATAAGATAAAAAGTATGAAACTCAATATCTTATTAAATGCAGGGAGTAACAAACTAAAGATAATTATAAGTAATTGTGACTGACATATGTAATATAGCTTCAATGAATGTAAGAGGTATGGGTAGTTATGCAAAAAGAAGAGAAATATTCTATTGGTTGAATAGGAAAAAATTTGATATCATACTCCTCCAAGAAACACATAGTAGTACAGAAAATGAAATGAGATGGAGATCAGAGTGGGGGAACCAAATATTTTTTTGTCATGGAACTAATCAAGCAAAGGGAGTTAGTATACTTATTAAAAATAAATCAGGAATCCATGTTAAAGATATAAAGCGAGATAAATGTGGTAGATTTCTTATTCTCAATATTATAGCAGGAATTCATAACATTACACTAGTAAATGTATATGCTCCAAATAAAGATGAACCAGATTTTTTTTTTAAATCTTATATCTATATTAAAAGATCTACATGTAGATAAATTAATAATTGTTGGTGATTTCAATGTGACTTTAAACCAGGAAATAGATAAAGAAGGTGGTAATAAATACACTCAGGAAAAATCTAGACAAATTATTTTACATTGGATGGAACTGTCACAGTTGACAGATGTCTGGAGGGCACAACACCCAGCGACCCTGAAATACACATGGCATAGATACAACCCCCAACCTATATTTTGTCGTCTTGACTACTTTCTTATCAGTAATAGTCTTTGCAGGTACGCAGACACTACTAGAATCGAAACTTGATATAAAACAGACCATGCACTTATTTCAATGAGTTTAATGCTGAGTGAACATCCGCGAGGTCGGGGATATTGGAAATTTAATTGTTCATTACTTGAAGATGAAACATATATTAAGCAGATTAAAGAATGTATAAGAAACACTGTAAAAGACAATAAAGAAGCTAATCCCTCACTTTTATGGGACACAATCAAGTGCCAAATTAGAGGTGAAAGCATAGCATTCTCAACAAACAAAAAGAGAAGGTACACTAATAAACTAATAACATTAGAGAGAGAAATGTATAAGGCCCAGTGTCAATATAATAAAACTAAGAACTTTGAAGATAAATGTAAATGGGAGATTGCAGTGAACAATCATAAACTTTTAATTGAAAATGAGACAAAAGGAGCAGTAATCAGATGCAGATCCAGATGGTTTTCAGAAGGAGATAAACCTACAAAGTATTTTTTAAATTTGGAAAAAAGAAACTATGAACAAAAATCAATCCTGAAATTAAAAGACAAAAATGGAAAAATAATTACTGACACAGAAAAAAATTTGCAGGAACAATTAACATTTTATAAGAATTTGTATACATCTAATGAACTTAAAGAGGATTACACAAACCAGTTTATTACAAAAGAGGATTTATATACACTTAGAGAGGAAGACGCACAAAACTGTGAAGCAGATTTTTCTCCATCTGAGCTATATAAAACTGTGAAATCTCTTAAAACAAATAAGACACCAGGACCTGATGGATTTCCAGCTGAATTTTATCAGAAATTTTGGGATGATATTAAAGATTATTTTATTAACTCACTGAAATATTCATTTTCTAATAATATTTTACCACTTTCAATGCGACAAGGTATTATCTGTCTCATTCCAAAAAAAGGAAAAGATTCTCTTCATTTGAAGAACTGGCGTCCTCTCTCTCTCTTAAACACGGACTATAAAATAATTGCCAAAACTTTAGCTAATAGACTTAAGACAACCCTAGACTCTATTATTCATTCTGATCAGACAGGTTTCATGGAAAATAGGTATATTGGAGAAAACGTTATAAAAATTACAGATATATTTGCATATTCATATAAACATAAAGTAAAAAGTTACCTGGTATCAATAGATTTTGAAAAAGCATTTGATTTTTTAGAATGGACTCATATTCAGAATACTCTAAAAATGTTAAATTTTGGACCAAATTTTAGAAAATGGATTCATATACTTTACTCAGGTATTAACAGCTGTGTTATAAATAGGGGATGGGCTACTTCATACTTTTCTATAAATCGAGGTGTTAGGCAAGGCTGTCCATTGTCACCATATCTGTTTATACTCGCTTCAGAAATACTAGCTGTTAAAATTAGGAATAATCCTAGAATTAAAGGTGTAAATATAGGAGGTACTGAACATAAATTAATTCAGTATGCAGATGACACAGCAGTTACCCTTACTGGAGGCACTTAATCTTTTAAAGAACTTCTAGGAACTTTTGACGAATTTAAAAAAATATCGGGATTAAAAGTTAATGTAGAAAAAACTGTAGTTATTCCTATGACACCTTTTGCTAATGAAAAAGAAAACATAGAAAGACTAGGTTTAAAATGGAGCTCTGAACCAGTAAAAATATTGGGTATATCTGTTTATCCAGACTGGAGAAAGATGAAAGATATCAACTATAAAGAATTACTGAGTAAAATAAAAACAATTATAAATATATGGTCCAATAGAGGTATGTCACTTTCAGGCAAAATAAATATTATAAAAGCACATGTATTATCACAACTGATATATGCACTACAGGTATTACCCAATCCATCCCCAACTTATGTAAAAGATATTGAATCTTTACTTTGGAAATTCGTATGGGACAAACAAGATAAGATTAAACGAACCACACTCATAGCACCTATTGAAAAAGGGGGACTAGACATGATACATTTAAAATCCAAAATTGATGCATTAAAAATTGCTTGGGTGAAACGTTTCTTATCTGGCCCCTTAGACCGAGGCTGGAGACAGATAGTTGATATACAGTTTAAAGGAATGGGTTCTTATATATTTAAATGTAATCTTAGGTCATCTGACATAAAAAATCTTAATGGTCATCTATATAGCCCATTCTGGAGAGAAGTTTTTGATGCATGGTGTAAATATAACTTTAAAAATGTGTACTCTCCAGAGGAAATCTTTAATCAGGAATTATTTTATAACTCGCACATCAAAGTTGATCATAAAACTGTATACATCAAAGAAATGTGCAATGCAGGCGTCACAAAAGTATATGATATCCTAAAAAATAAAAACAAACAATATACTTTTCTATTACATGCAGAACTCATTAGTAGCTATAAATTAAAAATAGGGCAAATGCAGTATATGAGTTTAATTGATGCTATTCCAGCATGTTGGAAAAAAATAATAAAAACATGCTCAGATAGTGATATCCACATTAACAATCCATGTAAACCGCATATAGAAACTATAATGAATACTAAGAAAATCCCACAAAAAGTTTACAAAGATTTAATAATGAACGTCTGCACAGAACCCTCAAAAGTAATTGAAAAATGGAATAGAGACATGCAATGCGATTGCAAAGACCTGATATATGAAGCCTTTAACAATATAAAAAGCATAACAATATCAGAAATATTAAGAATATTTCAGTTTAAACTAATTCATAGAACCATAGCTCTAAACCCTCTGTTATTTACTATAGGGAAAGCAACCAGTGAACTTTGTTCACTTTGTAAAAAAGAGAAAGAAACTATTATGCATCTATTTTATAGCTGTAACCAAACACAAAACATTTTTACTCAAATGAAAAACTGGCTGATTAGCCAAAAGATACTTCTTACAGAAAACTGCTTTAGCAAAACAACTATTATCTTCAACAACACAAATGATTCTCTGTTAGACATACTTATATTACTAGCTAAAAGATATATATATGTGTGTAAATGCAAAAATATTATGCCAACGTTTATCAATTATAAACTATATATGGAACAGATATACACCATTGAAAGAAACATTGCCCACAGAAAAGGAACTTTATCTGTACATTATATGAAGTGGAGCTCACTTGTGTCTTAAAAAAATATTATTGTTTATACAATTTGACATTGAGATATATATATCAAATATAAGTTTTGGGTTTCTAGATACAGATATTGTTGTTGCTGAATATGCAAAGACTTATGATTTTTTTTATGTGTTCTTAAGTATGCATTTGTCATTATAGTGTCAAATATTTGATTCATACTCCCGGAAGAATATAAGAATATAAGCTAAAATTACCTGGTAAACAAACTATCATAGGCCATAATCAATCCTCTACATAAAATTGTCTCTGAAAGGTATAAGTATCCCCATACTGAAATTATCTCTGTGCATTGTTATTGTATGTTTTTGTGCAGTGTATTAGTATATGTATATATTGTTTTACATGTTCATTATTTGTACTGTCCATATGTTGTTTCATGTGATGTATTCAATAAAAAAAAAAAAAAAAAAAAAAAAAAAACTGTAACTGACATTAAACCGAGACTGGAAGGTATACACCGAAGAAGGGAAGACGTAAACGATAGAGGGGAATTTATAAACCGGAGGATGATATATATAAAACTGATCATATCAAATATCTGGGAATAAAACAAAAAAAAAGGGAAACACATGTTCTGTCCGGGTCAATGTGACAGCGCATGTGTATGTCAACTGGTAAGCGCAATATACATTAAAGAATTCGACTAAGATTGTCCATCGATGTGTTTAAGATAATTGAAATGTAGATCCAAATATATTTTTCCAAAAACACGGTCATCACCTTTATATTTTGAATTGTAGCGCGTGTTAGAAATTGAGTGTCAGTTGGCATTTCGAAATGGTCCCAAAGAGCGAGTTTGATTGACACATTTATTTACGAAAGACTTGGCAGAATGTGCTCCATTTTTGCACGCTACAAGACTGTCACACTTGTGTACGGTTTAATTTCCCTAAAGATGCACCAAAAAATGAACCCTTTATGTCTCCGTTTTGCCCGACATCTTATTTTTGCACTTTAGGTGTAGTTAGAAAAAAGTTCTTGTTTTTTATTTGCGTTCACAATACTCATGGTTTTAACCCGGACAGAAAAGATGAATGGATATATCGATATGAACAAATACATTTCAAAGACATTATCAACGAAACTTTTTGCTTTGTGTCGTGTGTTGGATACAATTTTATATCCATGTGTATATTTATGAAAAGGCTTGTTAGACTTAAGTATGGCAGCATTTATAGAAAAAAAATATTCTTACTCAATCTAATTGTTCAGCATCAAATTGTGTTACAAACTGAAAGCCTAATATTAGATGTGGAAAGAATATCTACCATTTTTTGGTTTATAGTCTTCTGGTTGCGAACCTTAACATGGTTTCTGGTATAGATATAATTGTTGCAATTTTTTCCCAGAGCAATCCTGTTTGAATATATCACAAATGTCATTGTTATTCTTGTAACTAACGAGAAACCTGAGTAATTGTGTGGACTTTAGGTTTGGTTTGCAGCTACTTCGCTTAACCATTGAGTGATAGCTGAGTCTGAAAGATCTATGACCGTCGCGGTTGTGGAAGGTCGAAATAATGCGGTTTCTCTTCAGGGATAAGAAGCGTCCATGGGTTTATTTTAACCTTTCCCTTATCAGGAAAGCTTTTTTCCTACTCGGTCAGAGTTTTGTTTCACGATACAGGGGCTCCCAAGATGGCTTAAATTCATAAGCCAATCCAGGGTCATACTTTTCCTGACTCGGACTATGTGCACCGGGGGAATATTCTGAATACGCAACCCAACCATTCATCTTATTTAACTTTGCCAGGATAAAATTTTACAGACGGTATAAATCACGGCCGATTTAAAATTGCTGTAAAGAGAGGCCCTTCAATCAACATGACTTCTGGTGTTAGTAAAATAAAATGATATGTAATTATTTTGAATTTCAGTCAAATACGTAACGTACGATATTATATTGGACGTGTTATGGCCTTTTTTCACATTTCAACAATAAAGCCAGTAAATTAAGATCTCAGTGCATAATTCCGCACAGAAAACAATTACAAGTAACATTCCCCATTTTGATTTTACACAATATTTAAATACTTTTGGTCCCTGTGTCAATTTAAGCCACCTCTAAATCAATACCCAACAGTTTTTCGCTGGTAAAAAAAACTTTTTTCCCACTGATGGGTAGGACCATTTTCATTTTATATTCCATGGGTCGAAACGTTATAATTTCATTTAAAAAAGAAATTCATCTCTTTTCATATTTTAAATGAATCGAGATTTAACGAATTATTTCCAGAGAAAATATCTGAATTCGGCTCAATAGCTATTTCCCTTGTCTAGCTTGTAACATAAACGGAATGAATTAGTTTGGTGAAAATGTGACTTCTTTCTGAGGTTATAATGCACCAAGCGTTGGCATGATTTATGGGTATACATGTAAATTTTCGAATATACTGTAAGATTGTTGTTTCTCTGAGAACTCTGGCTGACATAATGATGGCACTGCTCAAATAAGGGGATGAAGTTGAAAGATATATCTGCATTGTCTTTAAAATAATTTTATTAAGCTGTTTGATAGTCCATGTCGATTTATAATAGCTATAATGCATCAGAATCTCGATTTCAGGTATTGAATTATAGCATTTCCAAATGATTTCAGAACCCATTTTAATAAAAAAATATTAATTAAACAAATCAAGTTATGAAACATGTATTAGCATGGCCTTGTTACTTTTTTCTATTTTATAGTTAATTTGTATGTTTTGAACAATATTAGCCTTTCAATCGTTATTGTAGTATTCTGGAAACTGATTCATTTGTTGTACTAATAATATAATGGTGTCTGTTCAAAAGTTAAACATGCCTATAGATGAGCAGAGCGACACCGAACGTCATATACGAATTAGTTACTGCGGCTGGAGCGTATATAAAATGACATATCTGATTTTGGTTTTTATAAGCTCTCTGAAAACGATGCCAGTTTTGAGGAGGGACGGAATGCTGAATATTAGAGTTGCGTTCTGTGGTCCATCAGGGTTCTCAGGGATATATCAGCAGAGTTTAATATACTGTTATTCAAAAAAGCAAGTAATAAAAGTCGACATACTTTAACAAGTGAAACGGCGGATTTCAAAGACCATTCTTGAAGACATAAAAAGGCCATTTTTGTGGACATTAAAAGTCGACTTTTGTAGATATGAAAGACGATTCTTGTAGACATGAAAAAGACGATTCTTGTAGACATGAAAAAGACGACTCTTGCAGACATAAAAAATACGATTCTTGTGGACATAAAAAAGATGATTTTGTAGACATAAAAAAGACATTTCTTGTATACACGAAAAGACAATTCTTGTAGACATAAGAAAGACGAATCTTGCAGCCATAAAAAAGACGATTTTTATGGACATACAAGAAGACCATTCTTGTATATATAAAAAATACGATTATTGTAGACATAAACAAGGCGATTCTTGTAGACATAAAACGACTATTCTCGTAGACATAAAAAGACAATTTTTGAAAGACTCAAATTGCTTTCATGGACCTATAGTGTCTATGCTTATCCTTCAACATAGATTTAGAGGATTGCTAGGAACATGCTAGGAATAAGCAGAAACATAATATTGCGACCATATTCGGAGAAAAGTTTTCTTTTATTTCGGTGATGGATATTCTATCTGAAAGCGGAATTATGTGTAGCCCTCAATCAAAAATATTATTAAGAGCATTTCTGCGTTACAGCATAAACTTGAAAGGTGAATTCAACTAAGAAAAAGAATATTTTGTCTTTCCTTTAATTTCTTATTTATATTTCATAGCAAACATCTTGACTAACATGAAAGGTTAATTCATAAGACTTTTTACGGCGAATGGTAGTTACTCATACTTGACAAAGAAATGAAATGTAGTTTGACATTCGACGAACCAACAAGTGTTATACTGGTTCGCCCTGGATGATATTGATAGTTCATCTTATACCACCCCCACGTGTATCCATTTTTGAAGATCCCAAACAAAAATATGGGAGAAAAGAGCGAAATTCTCTATCTTTCTCTCTCTCTCTCTCTCTCTCTCTCTCAGATACATGGTTGCTCGTTCTTTACTGTAGATAATTGTATAAAAATATATAAACATCAACTGTAAATCATGTCTCCCAGGACTTATTATTTGCCCAAAGGTTAGTTTTTTTTAATCTCAATATTGAAGATCTAGCACAAGTATGGTCAGAAGAAAGAAAGAAAAAAAACACCGTTTTAAAATCGGTGGTTTTGCATTCAAAGGGTCTAAGGAAGATCGTTGAAGGACGTAGGAACTTTTTTTTTCAACACCATGTTTGTAAACACGGCAATGTGAACAAGCAGACAATTGCTACCTAAGGTGGTAGGATGCATATATGCGGAGATGAGTCACTTGTTGCAAAACGCCATTTACAAGCTCTGGCTTATCTGACTTGACGCCAAATGCCCATGTTAAATATGTATATATATATATATTTTTGCGGGCTACCACACAGTATAAATATGTTGATATAAACTAAAAAAGCAGTGTCTGTGCGGTGATTTCCACATTTTCTTGGCTATTTTGATAAACGCTCAAAGGGATTACCTTTAGTTATAATGGGGATTAGGCCCATTTAACGACTTCTCATCTGGACCAACAAAGCATATGCTGCTTAACTGATATCCCAGAGGTCAACTTGTCGTGATAGGTTACTGTGTCCTCTAAAACATGCGTAATGCGAAAACGGGCGATCATTGGCGCTTAATAGAGAAATCTCTGAGACAATTGAATAACACATTTATTTTAGTCTAGATAACACCACCCGCGTTCAATTTTCGGACCCTACATAACAATCAAAATTACCAAGCAAAACATCCTCCAGGGCTTTCCCTCCCCTAGGCGTTTGAAGCGATATGTCAATCGAATGTCTTTCATTTATGTCTAAGGTTAAAGGTCATCAGATGTTTCAAAAAAGCAAATTTAAATAGATACCCGTCTCCCGACTAAGTCAATAAGAATTAAGTGGAGGGGATTTGTCTCGTTCGGCTAAGTAAAGCGGTAAAGATTGCGCAAAAATGTGTAATTACAGTTTTAACTAATGTATTGGATACATATGGTATGATATTTACCACCTTTTCCGTTCAATCATTATCTGAACTGCTCTTTCCTTTTTATTAGATAACTGAAGGATTCAGATAACTGAAGTTAGTGGTATGTTCTTATATGTTTTGGTAAATGTGTAAAACTCATTTTACGTTAGTAAAAATGCTTATAAGAGTATAAGCGGGAAAATCTCCACCCATGTAAACACCAGGTAACTCCTCATTTTAGTTTATCCCGGAGGGAGAGAAGGGTTGGGGGGTAGTCTGAATTCAGGGTACCTCCACACTGTAAAGATTATCCTCTCGTTAATTTAACTAAATGTTCCGTTTTATTTGATCGTGTATGAATACCGGTGCATGAGGTCATTAAAACAATAATATCATTTTTTTTCCACTTTGGACCAAATTATTGAGCAAGCGGGTGATTTTTGTATAGTAATTTTCCAGTTTACATCAAGGGTACTTAATGTTAGATAATTCCCGGAATATTGAATATATCGAACAATATAATGTTTACAAAAATGACATTATGAATTTTAATTTTGTATGTCTATATAAGAAATGATTTCTTTGGAGGGATATGACAGGTGTGTCAATCAGCTACAATAACCCCATAAGTGCATATTCACCTATTAAATTTAATCGCCAAAATGTGAGAGACGACTCTGTATTATTATTGGTTGGGATTTAGGGAATATATCTCATAATAAATACTTTAGGAACTAAATCGTAGTTATATATTATATAGCCTTTTTGTATAAGTGTACGCTTTCGGAGATTAGTTTGTTTATCAGTCTGTTTCGCTGAAAGCTAAGACAGAAGTATAGTATTCTACTAAAAATATGGGATACAGAATATTTCTTATAAAAAATAGTTGTAACTACTGGTATCTCTAGATATAACCCCCTT
Organism: Sipunculus nudus; assembly: GCA_026874595.1. Classification (NCBI taxonomy): domain Eukaryota; kingdom Metazoa; phylum Annelida; class Sipuncula; order Golfingiida; family Sipunculidae; genus Sipunculus; species Sipunculus nudus. Next base: position 43,531,736 of record CM049322.1, on the reverse strand, counting down.
CTGTCCGTACATCTATTTGTTTTTGTTCGCAGATGTATCCTACAAAACTACGGATTTATAATTAATTTGATATTGGCCATGAATAAAGTAACACCACTTTGCTTTGATCCCAACTCAAATCTGGCCACAAGGTTAATAGTGTGTCTGTCAGAAGAAAAAGAAGAAAAAGCAAGTGAAAGCAAGTGAAACCCTGACCCTTTCCATGGATAATGAAATCGCCCAATCGCAATTATATCTAACAATTCGTCAAATTAAAAGCAAAAATAGGGATAAACTTGATTGTATGCAAGTTCATTGGATTGTTTCGTTAGTTTTACGATACCTTATTAAAGATCCATGAAAACCCATTGAGAGCGTGTTGTGTGAGGTTGACAAAACAGATACTGAACTAAAGATAATACATAACACCGCGCCACCTGGTGGAGGTATAAAAAGTTACCGGTGTCGGTACCAATGCATTCTCACTGGAAACAATTTCTGCTTCTAGTACACCACACAACATGAAAATGTTGCCGTTATTTTAGCAGCTTGCAATGGCGATGAGCCGTGACATATTTTCACCATATTAGACTTTAAATTCGTAATCTGCAAAATTTCAGCAACACTTTGTTATCTTTAAATGCGCAAAATTGATCAAATTTTTTCTATTTTTTCGCATTTTTCTATGATAGAATGAAGGATAAGGAGGTCAGTGAACTCCGGGCTGAGTTCACAACTCTAGGGCGGACACCTCGTGTCACGGACAGTCGTCGGGACGATCAAACGTTTTTACTAGTTTAAGATCTCCTCTTGATCGAACACCCAACTATTCAGGACAAAAGTCACCTTTTGTGCGCCCAGCATTTAAAATCACTAATCACTATCGCGCTTACGGACACCTTACCACTAAATTGGCAGTGCCAGTAAGTTGTATCTGTCATATTTGCAATGACACAATTTTTGTATGTGTTTTTAACCAAAAGTATTTTATAACTTTTGTCACAATATTTTATAACATTTCTTAATGTGAATAGACATGTCCGACTTTAACTGAGGTCTTTTGCCAGCCTAAGACCTTTGGTGCAACGTTGATCTTCATTAAAATACGGAATGCCTGTCTCCTTAATTTTCAATGTAAGATATGGAATTCGGGTCTCAGCTGAGAACCTATAGTAAAATCTCAAGATAGAATATATTGTAGTGAGGCCCATCTAATGGTAGCCTCTGCCTTTATCTCATCAATAATATATCGATAGAGTTGCTTTTTTTAACAGATCTATGTAAATAAATATGCGTTTTGTTCTCCTGTAATAAAATCAGGGACAAACGGCATTTCCCCATCCATGAAATTCTGAGGGGACATGTCAGTCTGTGCCCTCTGCAACAAATCATTTCATATCCCAACACATTAGGGCAACAGCGTATCGTTATTGTAATAACAATGAAGAATAACATTGTTATCTGAGGCGGAAAAAAATTAAGAGAAGATAAAGAAATAGGGAGAATATAAAGGATCATGAAACATTAACAAGAGAATTGTTTTTGTTTATATAACTAAACGCATTTCATGTTAAGGTAGAATGTTAATTCTGTCCCTTGCCTGAGGAGAGAAAGTATCATTCCTGTTTAGGAATAACGCCCGACGTGGCGTCACTAGAATCTCTAGAGTGGGAGACCTATTTTTTGTCACCGAGGTCAAAGTGGCGTGATAGGTTACGCTGGCCTTTAAAACGTGCGTAATGCGATAACGGGGGATTTCGCAGTGACACCACTGAGACCGATTGAATGGCATATTTATTTCAGGGTAGATAACGAAGTCCCCGGCCAGTTTTCTCACGCTACAGCATTGTCAAGATTACCAAGCGAAGCATCCCTCCCGGCTTTCATTCCAGAGCACATGTGGAGTGATATGTCAATCGAATGTCTTCCAAGATTAAAAAAAAAAATTAAGGGCCATTTGATGATCATATTTTAATTTCATTTTCTATGCTAGACCTGTGATCAAAGATTCAGACGGATTTGTTCAGACACACCTGAAGACCTCTATTTGAAAGGGTGTGAATTTATGTATTTTATGCACTATTATATATATATATATATATATATATATATATATATATATATATTTAGTACACTGATAACGTAATATATATTATATATATATATATATATATATATATCATATATACTGTTATCATATTATATAAACTATTATATATATATTACACACTGCAAAAAGTGCCATTATTCACATGTTTCGAATTTAATATTACACGTATAAAATGTAAATATGTTTTGTGACGGAACTATATGTTAAACATGTAACATCACAATTCTTAAAAGGCTAAAGCAGAAGCACTTAAAACATTTAAATGCGTGATATTTTTCCCTTTCCGTTTAATATTTTGCGGCTTTTCTTTTAAACTTACGGTTAAATTTAAGTTTAGTCAATTCCTGTAGATTAATTTACGAGCACAGAAACTGTTCAAACGAGGATTAGCATCAGGTAATCTGATGAGAATGATATTTTCAACTGGGAAACAACATATTGAATTATGAAACAAATCGGGCTGATAAAGGTATGAGACTGAAAGGTATATTACCTAAAATACCATAGTTCTGATGAAAAAAACTGCCTTCATATTTATCTATACATAATTTAATTAGTGCAAAGGACATAAAGTCCAGTCAATACCATAATGTAATATAATATATTACTTATTTGTATTTCATGTATATTATATGTATGTAATTTTATGAAATATAAAAAGGTTATATAATTCCTTACAGTTAGCTGAATGTCGTAAGAAATACCTGTATTATCATTACAAATAACACAACCTGTGGCCTGTCATAAAATGCTATTTCTTATAGAATGCATTTAATGCATTCCAATATATGAGTGGCTTAACTGTTAAATTAGACATTGACAAATATTTTGTTATCATAGCATAAAATGCTATATATAACTTCTGTTATTTTTTATTTATTTTAGGGTAATGTCATATCACGTTATCTATTATCAAATGTTGTTACATAAAAGGTTGATTTTGTTTTACACTACCAGTTAGCATTACAGTATCGGCTATTTGTAATACGTTCTCGGTTTTTATTTCATCAATGTTTCATTTAGTGTTACATTATCGGTTAATATAACATTATAAGATGATTATTAAATTATCATTTGTATTACCAAGGGCCGAGGATTAGGACGTATTTGCTATGAAACGTTATGTATGCCAATATTATTTTCTATTTACTTTTTAGAAATAACAAGTATATTTAGTTCAAAAGGAAATTGTTTCCAGCGTTGATCGTTATAAGAACCCGGAAACTCTGCCTCTGTTATCTGTGAAGTAAGACATTGAATTCTCGTCTCATCCGAGAATCCAATCCAGAATAAAAACAACATCAATTATATTAAAATCTCAAGATAGGATCTCCTTTAGTGAAGCGCCATTTAATTCTATCCTGTGCCGCCGTCTCGGGAATAATAAATCGATTGAGTTGCCTACTTAAACAGCTGGGCACTGTCCCAAGTGATCGTAATTTGCAATCATAAAGACTTCAAAATAAAATAGGAACACCTGGATCAGATGGAACTGAGGTTATTAATGATTCTATAGGGCGGGCATTCCGCTGTAAAAAAAGTACTGAGCTGCATAAGATATTCGTCACTTAATGTATTTATGACACATTAATGCCTAGTTCTTGCTTACAGACAGTATTAATTGCATATACCATATATCTGCCTATCAAACGTACATGTTCATTGGGATGAATGAATCAATTAATATAATATATATAATTATATTAGTTCTGCACCTAAAACATTTCTAGTCAACCAAGAAGTACCATTCTAGAAATACTTTAAAAAATTGCTATTATGCCCGCCCACTTCCCCCTTACATGTATTTCGTACTTTTCTACAAAGCTTTGATCAGGTAAACTTTAAAAGCTGATGCCAGCCCTTTTCTTTTTAGCTAGGGTGCCATTTTAAAATGGATAAGAGTGGATAAGATGCAGAAAGGCCAAAGTTTGGTGTAAGTCAATAAGCAAAATGAAGGTACAAAACATAGGCTTAGGCTAACCTTTCTCTGTAACCTTATTATAGATTATCAAGTAATTTGGCGAATAAGCAGGGCTTCCATGCACTTTCAGAACAAAGTTGCCCAATCAGTCCAATATGAATGCCTACTGAATGGTGTATACAGGATGTTAACTGTCACAGGACAGCAAACCTGGGCGGCGGTCTGGCCTGAGAATGTGCAGGCTCATTAATCTAATTAGTATGCATCAGTCCTATCTTGGCCTTGGGTCAATTAAGTACCTGTTGTGTATAATCATGATCATGTAATTAGTCAGCAATACAACTCTGATCTTTGTTCATTTGTTTGGTTGTTAGCTTTACTAGTTAAATATTTCATAATATTTCATAGTTAATATTTATTTTTATTAATAATAGTTTAAAACACATGATAAATAAGGAATATACATTAGCTCGGAAAATCGATGAAGTGCCCACATTAGCTTGGTAAAATTTGAGCTTTACACAATTAAGAAGTGCCCACATTAGATAAATTTGATAAAGAGGAAGAAAATGAGACTGCGATAAAGTGCCCAATTTATAGAAGTGCTCACTTTTAGGGCCAATTAAGACAGATTCGAATATATATATATATATATATATATATATATATATATATATATATATATATACATATATATATATGAGAATCTATGTATATATATATATATATATATATATTTCTCCGACATTGAGATCATTATAACACATAATCAAATATACCGAACGAATGTCTACATTATCTTTAAACATTTGTTAGGAACTTAAATAGTCTTCCCCGACTTGAAAATCGATAATTTCAAAACCTAGCTTTTGCATTATATAATTCCAAAATTATAGTGAACAGTGTTCTAAGTCACATTACATTAACGGTAGGTTAGGCAGCAGTTCGCTGAAGACACATTGATGTTTTTGCATGTCGTAATTAAGTATTTGGGCGACGTTTGATAAAATTTATCTTTAAGCTCCTGAAAAACGCTTATCACTTATTGTAATCATTTTTCCGAGACACTGGATTTATTTATCTGGGCAAATAATGTAATGTCGAAATCTCATCGATAGTTTAACTTGGCCGATAGTCGATAAGGACGGGTCCAGATAACAAACTTTGCAAATCACCGGAACTTCAGTATTAATATGAAAGGTAGCTCCTCTTTTCGCAATGTCCGAAAATAGTGTCACTGATTAAGTTCATAGATATGATGTCTGAAAACGTTGCCGGCTGAACTCAAAGCCATTTGCCATTAATAGTGCCAACAGTGCCAAGAAGAAGGAAAAATGATTAAGGGTTCAAAAGATATTTTTTGTGCAATTTAACTTAAACTAAACTCAGGAATAGGCCGGAGAAAATCATGGTGACATTTTGTCCCAGCGGGCCCAGTAAAACTTTAAAAACCTACCATAAAGTATTTCCTAATACATGTTACAAAATTTGCAAAATAATGTTAGGTAATGATGTGCGTTAAACTAGGGTATTGGATACATATGTTGTGATATTTGACAGCTGGTCCTTATGTATTCTCTTTCGCTAATGGAATCTTTATTTTTCGGCGTTCAATCTTTCTCCGTATGGTTGTTTCCTTAGAAGTCTATATTTCAGACGTTTAAAGGATTCTGACCAACACTAAAGCTTCACTGCCATATTTACTAATATAGGTATATGCGTGAAATTGCTTGTACGAATTTGTAAATTTTGCCTATGTGCTTAAAAATATATAAATTGCCATGTGAGCGTCTGTGTGCACTTGCGGATATTCGGTTACAATTTCCTCAAATGTTAATCCAATATTGTTTTTAAAATCATTTCCAAGGCTTTGGTTTCATTTCAGCTTACTTAGTTCCTTCATCCTTCATGTTCATTCATGAACTGTAATAACAATATGCAAAATTATGTTAAATTTCAAAAGACTAACACTTGTGAAAAGACCCTCAGCTTTCGAGGAAAGGCTTCCTTCTAAAAAAATTACGCCCTTTAAATTAATTGTTATAACATTCTATGCAATCGAAATTGCATATTTTACAATATAGCAAATGCAATTGCGGATGTCAAACTTGATAAAGTGTGTAAATGTAAGGTTTGTTTACACGTACCTTGCAAATAAATTAGTATTGGATGACATCTATGACCGACCTGGTAATGAATTGTTCAACTAACGTGTTTATCCTCAGCAAACAGATGCGCCTTAGGGAATATGGCTGTTTTAACGTTTTTATCAGGAAAGTTTCTTTTACTAGATAACAAATACGGATTGAATAACCTTAACTGTATTATTTTAATTCACATACTCAGTTTTATTGCATCGTATATTATTAATAAACATGTTCCAATACGAGTTTAACAATCATGTTAATGAAGTGTACCAACAGCACTTTGTTTTTACTACAGAAGATTGATCGAAAACTAAGGGCGTCAAATAAGATACAAATTTAGTTGCCGCATACATACCAGTGACAGCTGGCATCACGTTCGCCGTATCTGGTCTAGTAAGGTAGAATTGTGTTATAGGTTTCATCCATATTAGATAAGTAAATAACCAGTACGTAGATGTGTCTAGGAGAATCGATACGTACACTTAAGGTTCACAATATGTATTCCACTTTTCACAGTCACAAGAACCTTTTTCATCTTTCTAGCGAAGGCTGACATGTACTCAGGTACATTATATCAAAGGGACAGCTGATGATACCGTGGAAAGGACAAAGCAGTTTAAAAAATAATTATTTGTTTTTTTTTAAACGGTCAGGAGTCTTTTCAAAAGTACATCAAACTATGCAAAAGCTGCCAAGGTTACATAATTTTAGTCAACGTCATTTCACAGAAAGTCGTATGTAACGTTGAACGATATGAGACTAGAAACTCCATTTTATGATAAACAAATTGCTTGAAACTATATTATTCACAAGTAAGAGCCGAATTACAATGGTATTCATGTTTACAAGCAAAATTTATCTTTCCTGCACAGATGATGAGCTGATAATTGGGGTTAATTGGATATAAGGTGGGTCGTTAATCGAAGAAATATTTGTCCCGGTAGAAAGATCCTAAACACCGCCACGTCATAATAAATGCAAGAACTATTTTGTTTCATCAAATGGACGTGGAAAATGGTGTCGGTGATTTAGCTTACAGACTTATGTCTGCAAACGGTGCGGGGTAAATCCATTTGTCATAAACACTGCCAACAGGGTAGGCATGAGCAAAGGAGCGGTAACAGAGATTAGCGCCGGCTTCTGTGGTTCATGTGTAAAATACTGGTGTCAAAGCCTGGAGATCGTTAGTTCGAATCTAAGTCGAGGCAGTGAGATTTTTCATGGTCGGCCCCCACCCAGGTTGAGGGCTCTGCAAGCTTAACTGTGTGGCAGTTGTTAACAGCCGACTTTCACTCACAAACAAGGGGGTTCCTCGGTGGTATAACCCAGCAATGGGGAAAATTTCACTCTCAGGCCCCTAAGGTGCAGTAGTCTCCGGCCCTTTTTAACAAAAGGATATAAAATGAGATGAAGCAAGTTATATTGCACTACGTAGTCCGTAGCCGAAATGAAATTTCACATTTGTACATATATTTAGAATTAAGAAAAATTAAGGCGCTTACTTCCAACAAAAGAAAAGTAAAAGAAAGAGATAATGGGTATAAACCAGATGGGTTTTGCAGCAGCTTTGACTTGGGTATGGTTCAGTTTGCTTTTTTTAGTACAATGTAAACATATGCATGGCCGTAATCAATAAAAATCAAAAGGGATACAATAAACCGACAAGCATGATTGAAAAACTTACGAGTTTTTCCCAAGAAGCGGTTTATCAATAGACGAAAACAATGTTTCAACAGACCTTTCCAACTCTAATTGTGGAACCAAGTGACAACGACTGACACTGAGTGGGATAGTTTGAAGAAATATAACACTTATTCAAATTTCAAATTATGAGATTTAAGAGCTTATTCTGAAAATCCTGTGCCTGGTTTTCCTGGTTAATCACGGCCACGTCATGATATATTAAGCCGATTGGGCATGTGCAAATGAAAATGTGTATTTAATTAAAAATATAAGGGGAAAAGTAAAAAGTAACTACGCTAATTTGAATTCAGTTGTATACCCCCACAATAGAAAAAAGACAAAGAAATTAGGCCATGCTTCTGGGATGTAATCAGAAAATCATTATGTGTTGTAATCAAGCCTAAATATAACGTTCAGTGATATTATTTTTTATACTAGAGATCTTGGTCGTGTATCTTGCACTTACCCTTCATTGAAAATGAAAGACAAGATAGGAGAAAGATTTTAATCTCTTGTTCTCTCTCTCTCTCTCTCTCTCTCTCTCTCTCTCTCTCTCTCCACCCCAAAACTTACCAGAAAGCAGAATAAACTTAAATTGTCCTTTTTGTAAGTTGTTCTCTCTCATATAGGAAGTTGCCTGAAAATCAAAGATTAAACAATGAACAAAATCGTGCCCGTACTTTTCTAACGAAATTGTTTAATCAAGGTCCCCCCCCCCCACGTTCATCCCTGTCATGTCCACTGGGATTGTTTTTTTTTTATAATGTATGAGGCGGTTTCTGTCTAGCGCTTTCTGGGTAGCAAGTAAATATTGCGTGCCCGTAACTGATAAAACATCAAAGAAAGTCCCAATATGGCATACATGCTTGTTAAACCGATATCCTGTAGCACCTAAAGAAACGCTTAAATGGTAACTGGTGTTCAACAGTCTTATCAACGGAAATCGAGAAACCAAATGGCATCGACTGACACCGAGAGATCCGAATCTTAACATCGCAAAAGTAATATAACATATATTCATATCCCAAAATGATAAGATATGAACCCTTATTTTTTAAATATCTGCAATCGGTTCAACGGGTTAAGTTCATAGGCATGCTTGGGAAGGAGGTGCATTTGTTTTACCATGACATTATGCCGTGCGTTTATGTTATGATCACAAGATAAAACTACTTAAGTCAGATATTGACACAACGCACACGATCTGTCCCAAATCGAGTTGGAAAGGATAGATGTGCTTAAACGGAAGTATACTTATGTATTTGATACATATGGTGTGATATAGCCAAGCTGTTCCTTAACTTAGCTTGCCTGTTATTCGGAACTCTATCGCATCCAATCATTTTATGTTTGGCCGTTTCATTTAATCTGTCTGCGCTTCAAATATTCGAACTTTTCAGACGGAATCTAGGGCTTGTGGTGTGTGCTCATATGATTTCGTTAATGTATAAAACCCAATTTATTTTTACAAAATTGCATATGCAAATGCAAGCAAGGCGATGGTCACCCGTGTAAAGACAGGTTATTCCACATTTTAGTTTACCCACGGTCATGCGAAATCGATTTAAGATTACCCTCGTGGGCGTTTTTAACCTAATCTCAGGTTACACCGTCACTGTGTTAATCCCTCGCCGAATTTAAAAAAAAGAACAAAAAATGCGTGTATTGGTATTTTCGTTCATATTTATTTGCGGATCCTTTTTTTGTATTTTGTAAATTAGCACATCATTCCAGGAAATGTGCTCTCGTCACGATAATTGCAGAGCAATAATAATGATAACATGGAAAATAACCTAAACCGTACAATGTTCTGATTTACTACCTGAGATCAATTTGTTATTGACTTTGCCCTGGTTATTTGGTTTGTTCGTGAACTTGCTATGAATGTAGGATCATGTTTTCTTTTTTTTAATTTATCAGTTTTAGAGCAAAAACTGTCGATTTTTAGTACTATGTCACGAACATGAGTATCAATGAAGCAACTAAAGCAATAACAATATCACCTTTATACTTAGTCTGGGAAATTATGGCGCGGGGGATGTTTTGTTTGTGTACCGGTCGATACAGTTTGTATGAAGGATAATACCTTTCCGAACATTCTTGAAATATTGTAAATAATCGAACAACACAATGTTAAGTACATGTCCAGAAATGTTTAATTGACCTCTGATGTATAGGATTTGTATCAAATATAATATAAAATAATGACTTCAAACATCTTTTTTTTTACTGTTTTTAGGATAACCATGATATAACCTTTGACTTTGGCAGAGATCTTTGTGCAACCAGTGTCCTGTTTTCCAGCTTCGATCGTTTATGAAAAGCCTGTCTCCTTAATTGTGATTTTAAGAGTAAGACATGAAATTTGGGTCTCAACTGGGAATCAAATGCAAAATAAAACACAATTAATCTATATTAAAATCTGACGATAGGATCTATTGTGGTGAAGCACCTTCCAAATGGAGCCTGTGCCGTCGTCCTATGAAGAATATATCGATCGAGTTGTCTGCCTTAACAGCTGGAGCCCTTTTCGGATGATCGTGTTTTGCTATTAAAGAGACTTTAACTACAACAAACAACCACTTCAAATAGCTATGAGCTTATTGATGACTCAATAGGGCGGGCATAGTGTAGGAAATATGAATTGACATAGCAATAGAGATGTACTTATTGTACTTATGACACACACATTAGCGTGTATTTCTCTCTCCTAGGCAGGCAAGATCCAAGCTAGGCTCACGAGGGAATTTATTTATTAATAATGTAAATAATATATTCATGCATCACACATTGTAAGTCCAAACTGTAAATCCAACGAACAAATTCATCGGGGGAAATTAAAAATTCACTTGGTAAAGGAATTGCGACTTCTTACGTAGAAGCAGACTATAGGCTGAATCCATATTATTCCAAACACCACTCAGTCTTCATCCCAACATTAGTGACAGTACCTACATTTATTTGTCACAAACAGCCATTATTTTAGCAAAAGCCGAGGACCGAAAACGCCATCATTAAGGATAATATGAGAAGGTACAAACTGAATTATAGATCCCGTATAAGTCGCTACATGTCCCTTGGCTTAACTAGTAATCACATAACTAGTGGAAAACATGCCTGTGTGCGATTCGGAGTACAATAAACATTCAGGGATATATACCAGTAATATCAGTTACAAATAAGTTTCTTTTTACACAGTGCATGTGTTATTTGAAAGTAAACAATCATTTATTGGCCCGTCAAATGCAAGGCAATGATACTGTAGGCGGCCAAGCTTTATCAAACTTTGATATCTCAGTTTACTCTCTTATGCCAGAGTAGAGAAAACGCCATTTTCTTTAACGCTGAAAATGATGTAATACGTATCTAAAGGGTGAGAGATCGATGGCTACGTGACGGTTGCTTTTAAAATGTGGATAATGCAATTAAGGGCGACATTTGCGCTTCACAGTGTTACCCTTTAGGTGACTAAAATGGGAAATATATTTTAACATAGATAATGTAACCAGGAAGCAATTTTCGCACACAACATAAATTACAAAATTACCCAGACAGAACATCCGTCGTGAGGTTTACCCGATATGTAAATCGAACCTCTTTCAATTTTTTGACAAAAAGTTTATCAGTATTTCCTAAAAATTTAAAGGTAAACCATACGTTGGTCTTGGTAAAAAAAGATGTTTGGCTCCCCTGGCTACGTCACAAATGAAAGAAAGGTTCCCTTAGAGTTTTATTTTATATGTTACAAATATATGCATTTAAATACATCAACAAAGGTAAAGGAAATACATATAAGGAAAGTTTAACGTATGCCTTGGAAAAGTTGTCTCATTTGGCGTGATATTTGCCAATTTATCCTTCTATTTGCTCTTTCGCTGATGAACATATTATTCTCTGACTGTGTCTTTACAGTCTGTATTCCAAGTGTTTAAAGGGTTCTTATCTGCTCTAGACCACGCATCATTTTTAGCGAATGTGTGCTCAAATGATGCCGTCAGCGTATAAAAAGCGCTGCTAACACATAGGGCTTCGCATACTAGGAGATTCCCTGTTCACACACGTCAATCAATCAAACTCCCTTTAAAACTATTAAGGTAAATTTGCTAACACACAAATTAAATGACCAACTAAGGGTTAAACTTAATCTTTCGCTATCTGGTATAAACAATTTTCGGTGTCCGTACACATTAAAACATCAAGTATGGCACTCATTTTGTCACACCATTACTCATATCTTCATTAATTTGGCAGAAACCACTGTGCAGAACCAGATTTATTTCACTGTTTCGTTCATTATGTTGGGGGCCTTTTTAATGCGAAAACACATATTCCGAATTTCTAATCTTGCAAGGATTTTTATACAGGAAATTCAGATCATCATCCTCTTTTTGGAGGTAGTAGATTTCCATTTGCTCAAATACTGCATGTAATATATCTCAAATATATTGTTTAATAAGCAATACATCACAGTATCAAATTTGGTATCATTTCTCTATTTCCAGATAACCAATATATTATCCCATAATCGAAATACTGTTTCACCTTTGCAGAGGTCTTTGTTCGAGCCTGGGACCTGTGTTTTAGCGTTCGACGTCATTTATTTTTTATCCTCTACTTTGATTTTAAGCATGTGATATGGAATTTGCTCCTCTACCGAAGAACCCAATATAGAATTAAACACAATTAATCTATATTAAAATCTCAATGTAGGATCTGTTATAGTGAGGCACCACCTAATTCTAGCCCGTGTCGTCGTTTTAGGGATAATGTATCGATCGGGCTGCCTCCAGAGTGATGGTATTATCCTATTATAAATACTTCAAACTAAAATAGAAACGTCTGGATCAGATGGCGCTAAGTTTATTAATGACTCCATAGGGCGGACATTTCGCTGTAAAAAAATACTAAATGGCATAAGAGATTCAAAACATAATGTATTTATAAACAAATTAATGTCTAGTTCTTCTTTCCAGACGTGGAATCTTCCCCGCTCGGCACGCCAGAGGTGTATATTTATTGATAAAAAAATAATATATTTTTATACCAGACTTCATTATATATTATACAATGTGGAAATCCAAACAACACTCTTATCGAAAATAATCAAACGTCCACTAAAAAAAGAAGAGCAAAACCTTACTTAAAAGGAGAATAAAGTTTACTATCTCATACTCAGGCAAACTTAAATGGTAATATTGGTCTCCCTGTAGTTGGAACCCGAAGGGCGGAAACGTTGCCTGGAGACCAAGAGGCTGTACAATAAAACAGTTTGCTTTAACCATCTTGGGTTTCCTGGCTTTCTCTGTTTACAATATAAATATATATATATATATATATATATATATATATATATATATATATATATATATATATATATATTCTCTTATTCTCGATCTCACATCTTTAATATTATTTCTCTCTCTCTCTCTTTCTCTCTCTCTCTCACCTCTCTCTCTCCCCCCCCCTACTTTGTCAATCCCAATTTAGGCGATTTTCTTTCAATAAACAACAAATATACTTATAAATAAGGAGTCTTTGTCTCTCATTCATAATTCTCTCTCTCTCTCTCTCTCTCTCTCTCTCTCTCTCTCTCCTCCCACACACACACAAACTAACATTTACGTTCGTGTTTTACACATTAACAACCCTGTACTAAATAACAAGCATATACTAATATTTTTTTACCTTAACCGAACTAAATACTTATTTTTACATTATTTTTTATTCATTCTTCAAAAAACTTAAACCTTCTCTCAATCTTCTTTTCACGTATGAGTTCCTGTGCGAAAACAAAAATACATTTACCAACTGCGTGTTAGCCCAGCCTGATAACAGGACATGAACGCTGCATCTTCCAGGAAACTGAAGCGTTATTTATCGTCTATTTAAAGATCCCATGAAGGGTAACCTCTTCCTCAACATTCATCTCTGACTCGTTTGAAGTTTCAGCTGAGCGCCTCCCGCTAAGGGGCGAATCTTTATTACATTCTATACGGGATGTGAGTTTCCTTCGATCTGTTTTCTTATCGCTGTTGAGCTTTTGTCTGATATGGATATAGACATGTCTCCTTGATTTTTTCGTCAGCCCTGAAATCAAAATACTCTTTTGCAGTAATATGTCGCCTCCTCCAGAAATCATAATAAATATTCTACGTATTTAAAAGTATATATTGGATTTTAATAACACGAAAAGAAAATTGATGATATCAACCCTTCACTGCTCCGATTATTATTTTATTTTGGTCAAATTTCTGACACCCCATTGTATTTACATTTTTGGAATTATGTCACACTATTGTACCTTTATCAATGTTGTAATAGTAACATCAGGTATCGTTTACGCATGGCAATCCTCAAAACTGAAATCTGCAATATGTTAAATTTACGAAATATAACGAAATGCAGGATATACAGGTTGTAAATTTTAAATATTAAATAGTAATAGGGGATATAAGGGTTAAAACTAAAGCAGCACATTTCCCGTTTTACCATTCGATTGGTTTGCTCTGTTTTTGTCTAGCTAAACACTTTTGAATTACCCATAACCTTGCGCCTAGAAATTCAAATTTACAGACGGAACTTTAAATGGCATATATTCGCAATCATCCGTTTATCACCATATTCATAAAAAAACCTATTCACATACCACGGATGTTATATATATATATATATATATATATATATATATAAAGTACATTAATTTCTTCCTATAATATTAACGGATCTGCCAATATCTCCTGCTACAGCCGTGTGCTCTGTGATCTGTACAAGTATAAACAACAACATTACTGGAATTTAGGTCCCTCGCTTCCGACTATTGTTATTTTAACTTCGTGTGATCTTCATGCCTGCCTTCTGAATATGTTTTAGTTTTAACTTCCCCCTATCTCCACAGGTTAAATGTCCTGTGTTTTATTTTCATTGTACCTGAAGAAATATCCACGTCATTATTATTGTTGTGAATTGGGAACCAAAGGAAACCTTTTTATTATATTTCGGATCTCTTGATAATCCATTTTCAGACAGACGCTCCAAACCCAAGCCCGACCATATTATGTATGACAGCAATCATGGACCAGAATTTGAATAAAATCGGATAATATTGCAACCGGTGATTTTTTTGTGTTTCTTCTTTCATGTAACTCTCCTTGCCATAGATGTGATAGACCGTTTACGTAAAACAGACACATGGATTGTGTTTACTTACAGACAAAACCAAACAAAGTATATAACAGATGGAATTTTTTGGATGGGAAGTCCTTATGCTAAGGCTTTGTTGTTGAAAGATTTGTATTTAGCAAAAATTTACTAATAGCGTGGCATAATTCACATATTATTTGTACATGTTAAGAAAGCCATCGCCTATACAATGGCATAAACCTGTACGAGTTACCTCGCCTCCAAAGGGGAGTGCAAAGTGAAGAAATCGCATTGCTTGTCGGTATGTCCATGTAGGTCTGCCAAGAACTCATAAACAGCTCATTCCGACAAGACGAAATCTTGAATGTACAAGGTTAATTAATAAATGGTGGTTCCTTCTTCACTCTGTAGATGGCAGCAAGGCTATCTTCTGTCATAAGGTTTATAACGTCCATACATTTATAACTATAACAATATTTAAAACTAATCGAGGGACTCTCCATAATGGCAGGTGGAAGCGATCGGTAGTGTCCAGAGGTAGTAAAACCGTGGAGCCCAGAGAAAACCATTAGCCTAGGACGGCCAACTACAACCCAGTCCCTTAGCCAAGCGGCCAGAGGAAAGAACTATGTGTTTTACGCCTGCAACTAACAAGGTTCCATTTGCGATATATTATCACGTTGTATTCGCCCATAGTTGACACAACAACCAGTAGGTATTTTTTAATATTATTCACAGACTGTGATTCACATACAGCTGGGTATATAATTTGAATGAATTAATTCATCTCTTCTGATGCTTCAATTATAAGTTTTTTTCTGTTTTCTTTTCTTTCTCCTTTTTTTTGATGCCTCAGAATATTTTTCCTTTTTTTTTCCAATGATTTTCTTTTCATCATCGACATCACATGAACTAATAAAATATATAATGTTACAACAGGTCATACATGCAGGGTTCGAATAGAATAAATTCACTATTTACATTCAATATATATTTACAAAATTAACATTAACCTTAATGTCTAGGATGATAATAGATTATGCAACTCAACTTCAACTTGACACTAACATATTTCTAGCAAATATGAACACAATAAAATACAACTGGGTAATTAAACCACGAACATTGAGCAGTTGGAAGGTCTTCAAGGTATTAGGTTTAAAAGGATTTTGTTCCATTTGTACAGATGATTATTCATAACATTTTTGTTCTCTGTCACCTTACTCTCAAACAGTTCCATTGTTTGCTTCTTAGACAATTGTAAGGTTGGAGTGTTCCCGTCATTCAATTATCTTGTTATTGAACGAACGACTCCCGGTGCATTCACAAAATATATGTGTGATCGTCTCTTCTTCATTTGAACAATCCGAGCATTTATTTGTGTCTATTATTTTCCATTTATACAATTTTTCGTTTATCGTTAAAATATTATGAAGAATCCTGTAATGGAATTGCCTTAAATACATATCAAGCGTGACAGAATAAACCTGATTTACTGCTTGTTTCCACGTGGTGTTTTGGTTTAACATAGTTTCTACTTTTTCTTTATTTGGTGGATCGCACACATTTTTCTGGCACAGTTTTCTATACAGCCATTTAAAATCCAAATTTCTGGCATCTAAAACCACTTCTTCTCAGGAAAAAAACTTCCAATAATATCAATTTTATCCGCTTTGTCTGGTATTTTGTTATTCTTTAACACACATTTCCATTCCGTCGGTATCGCATGCATAATAGATAGTGATAGATATATTCACTGATAGGTAGTGAATATAACATTTATTGTAATATTTTGAGCCAGGCGGTAAAATATCTGCTATCATCAACATGAATATTTTATAATTTCTGATCGTGTGGTGCTTGGGTTACCTTTTCTAGTTTTTTTTCTCCCGAGGAAATAAAATGTTATGTTTAAGTAGAAATCTGCAGGTTCCTTTTTGAAAAATTAACTTACATTTTCATAGATTTTTTATTTTCTTTTGGTAGGGCGACTTTCCAAATGTCTTTTCCGATCGTCTTCAGTGGCAAACGACTGCTGTTGAAAACAAACTCAATAATGTCAAAATTGATTTTTTTTTTATGGGAGAATATTATTTAAACTACTCGCAGGGGATTATCTTCTTTGTAAACAGATCACGATCGAACAGTATATATTTCCATCCGTTTAACCTTTGTGCGATCCAGTCATGAATTAACAAGAAACTGAACCTCTTATTTTGCTTCCACAGGAAAAAAACAAACGTATGGAAATAGCATAAATAAATCTTTACTGATCCTTTCGTATCTCAGGATTAATATTCGTTTCCGCTTTCTCCTCATGCGGTGTCCCGATTTAATCCTGTTTATCAGGTTAGCACTTCTTCTGTATTCGAATAAGTCAAAAGTTGTCTTTCCAATATTTTTTACAGTTTGTCCATGCGATGGATGGCCATTGAAATTTGCATTTGGGTTTAAATTGTGATATTATATTGAAAAGAAAGCAATATATATATATATATATATATATATATATATATATATATATATATATATATATATGATGAAGGTAATCTCTTTTAACGCCAAAACTATTCATTCCGAATTACAGTGAAACCTAGTTGTGTCTAACTCGCTTAAGTCGAATAACCAACATATGTCGAAGTTACGAATTCGATATTCCGGATAACTCTAGTTAAATTATTACCAAATGAAACCCGCTTGTGTCGAACCTCGGATGAATCAATGTTTTCTAATGGTCCTTTCGACTTCGACACAACGAGGTTTTACTGTATTTAAAACGCATCAATATATGGTAAACCAGTTCATTTTAACATTGTCATTGGTCAGGTTATTGATCACGTAAACACAGAACGAACATTAGAAGGTTCTGATCTCTTGTCCAGTGTCTCACGTATTCTGAAATAATAAAATTAGGAAAGACGGTCGGTTTTGGTTATTTTAATGAAATATTTAACCAGGCCTGTAGACTACAACCAACTGCATGGTTAATTTTCTTATGGCATTTCAGAATGCTTATATTTTCAGACATTTTTTTCTCTGTTCATCTGTCATGTTTCTTACATGTTTACGATAACTACCCCCTCCAAGGCCGAATTGTTTTTGCATTCTTTGGTTTGTCTGTTTTTGTGTCTGTAACATTACAATTTTCAACGAATGTTGATTAAATTATCAGGATAGCTTGGCAATAATAGAATTAACAAATGATTAAATTTTGGGGTAATCGGGATTTTCTTAAGGAAAACATGCTGCATATTTTTACAATGCCATAAGGGGTTTATGAGCTGCCTCGGCGATGTTCTGCACCCTCTGAGTGCATATTTCTCGTAAGGGTCTACTTTGCTACAAATTGTTAAGTGTGAATATCTTTTTAAATATTTTCCATTCAGATATATGTGAACTATTAACTGTCTGTATAAAAAAAGAAATACCAAATACACGAAAAGATCGGTCACTGTCACTTTTATAAGATAATTTATATTTTTTACTTTACTGACGTACCCGTTCATAGACAATCAATGAACATATAGCTTTAGACCAGCTTATCTGTAAAATTTTCAACAACGACAAAAAACCTCCACATATTCAAATTTCATTTAAATCATATAGAACGATAATTAATGAACGAACGATGATGTCAGATTACCAAGAGATAAGACAGATCCATTCAGAGATAAGAAAGACGAAACACAATGCAGTGAACAATATTAAAACTGAACCTTGAGCAAAGAGCAATTTTAAATAACCCAACCGTTATTTTTTTTCAAAAACCCGCCGAAGCGTCGTTTAACCTAGCTGATGTCTTGACGACAGGTTATTACTTTTGGATCATTCCTAACCATTTGCAAATAAAACCTTAAATCCAGAAGGCTCAATAATAACATAACATTCTTATAGTATGGATGCCATCAGCCTCATAAATATATATATATATATATATATATATATATATATATATATATATATATATAAATCCAGACCAGTCTCTCGTCAGTTCATAAGGGTTCATTTGATTTTACTTCGTTAAACTTGATATATTTTGTGTCAAAAACGTCGCTCGTGTATAGACAAAGCACCGGTTTGTCGGTTTTTATTTATGTCACAAGTCCTATTTTGGGTAATTTTGAATCCGACCGTTCCCTTGAGTACAGAATTTATATATATTTCTCCACGATACAGGACGACAAGTGATGCCATAGGCATGGCTCTCTTGAGTTTGATAGACAGACCAGACAAGTGGACAAGACATGAGACCATGAAGATAAAGTAGACTTTAAAACAAGCCAGGAGTTTACTTTTAATATGTCACCTGATCAGCGGACTTGGATCAGAAGTGATATGTTTTAATAAAATTTCCACACATGGTTACTTAATATAATGTGGAATTATCAACCAATTAACACGGGCATAAAAGCACTCATAATAAAATGTACAGTGCTGCAGGAAACGTATATTGTAAGCATATCTTTCTATCTGTCAATTTCGGGCAGTTATTTTATTTTAAATACGTATTTTACAATTCATTATTGAACCTAATTGAGGCGCACTCCGTTGATCAAATGGTAGTGGTTGGTATTGTACAATGTGGATGAAACAGAAGAAGAAAACCACCGGCTCCCACGGCCAATCCGGATTTTTCAACCCCTGATCGCCAATGTAGACAAGGAGCATACTTTTCCCCATTCGGCCGCCAAGGCCCCACTCTCTTTAATATTCTTGCTTTTGATATTTTTCATTTGTGTTTGCCTCACGAATGCCGTAATATAGGAATGCACTTTCCAGTAAAAACTCGACGACACGAGAGAGAGAGAGAGAGAACAAAAACTCTAGATTTCGATTTTACCCACTTTGGTCTCAAATATCGACAGCCGCTCATATAGATTGCACATAGATGGCATTAGAGCAACTAACCAGAAAGAGAAAAATTGAAGTACACACACAGAAGCACACATAGACACTCAGAGTGACAGTGGAAGAAACAGATACGTAACAGGGAATAGGAAAGTGAAGTATGTTCAATAGTAAATGCAGTATTTCTCATATGCCCCATATCGGCACTTTTTTTTATAATTAAAATGTATTGTAAATACAATATTACGAAACAAAAGCAATATGTAAAACAGGTAGTTACGTTGGACCATTTCGTATTCAGTTAAAAATGTACTGATAGTTGCAGATAATTCACGAAGTACCTTAAACCTAAGATGCTTCTGTTTATAACACAGATAACTATGATAACCGAACCAGACATTCCATGTAAAATCAGATCATATTTGCAAGGAACGTAAGTAGTGTCTCAAGACTGAGAAACCTATTTATACTAAATGAGGTCAACATAGCGTTATAGGTTACGGTGGCATTTAGAACGTGCGTAATGCAATTACAGGCACCCATTGGCTATTGGCAGTGACATGTCTCCACTGAGGCCGTTTGAAAGGTGCATCTATTTTAGCGTAGATATCGCAGCCCGCCAATTTTCGCACACTATATAATGTCAAAATGACTGAGTGATACGTTCCTAAAGACGGGACGTGTGATGTCCATCGAATGTCATTCAAGCTTATTTTGTTTCAAAAAGTAAATGGTTATTTGATGTATCCGGAAAACAAATTAAAATAACCAGTTACCGCGAGACTTGGTCAGAAAAGCAAACGGCCTTGTCTTGTCTCAACGGGTCCAGTAAAACCTAAAAAACTCACCCCAAAAGTTCCAAAAAAGGTGGTCTATCATATATTTTAGTACCTTTGTGTAATAGACCCGGAATGGGACCAGTACATTTATTTCATTAGAGAAATAATATATCTGAATTTAGCAGAGTTTGTTCCCCAGCTTTGATCATTATAAGTATACGGAAATACTGTTTTGTTAATTGCGATTTTAAGAGTAAGATATGGGATTCTAGCCGATGCCGTCGTCTTAGAAACAGTATATCGATCGAGTTGCCTGCTTTAACACCTGAAGACCTGATACAAATGATCGTATTTTGCTCTCACAAAGACTCCAACCAAAACAGAAACACCCGGCTGAGACAGTTATTTTAGATCGGCATATTTGGAATGTCAGTAGAGATTCAGAATGTATTAATGATAAATTAATGTATACTTTCTTTTATCCAGAACCATCACCCTCCTGTCCTCGGCGTACCAGAAAAGTTATTTATTGATGAAGTAAATGGTATATTAATATAGCAGACTCATTTGAAAATTATGTTTATCAGGTGAACTGCACGTTAGAAGAACGAAGCATATTAAAAGTACACCGGATAAAGAAGGGCCAAATCTTACTTGACAGCAGAAAGATTCCCGTTTCATACCCCAACAAACTGAACTGGTACTTTTTGTAGTTCGTCTTAACAGTCTTCTAATTAGACAGAATTCAAAATTTTTTGTGTTATTTTAATTGAGTTTCATTTTCTCTGAACAATCACTTTTTCTAATAATAAGGCACCCTCTCGATCAAATGACAACAAATGTGTTTATGCCTTATCATTTTTATACCTTCAAACCTTTATATTCTTCACTGGATGTCTCATTTTCTATATAAATCTCTTTATTTATACCCCTTCTTTCACACATTTGCGTTTTTTGTTTTACATGTGTACAATTGTGTTCCAAGAGACAAGGCCATTCTATAGCTTATTTTACATTTTACTCTTTGTTTATTCTATATTGTTATTTTGCGTTTGTCAAACTGTCTTTCCCGGAAGCACATTCTCGCTCAATTGATATCTCCCTTTCTTTTTTTCTCTCTCTCTGTCTATCATATTCCCTTTCTTTGTTAAATCTGCTTTATAACTCACCAAGGCACCCAAAAACATCTGTAAGAATATAGAGTTCAAACAACACCGAATCCTCTTAATAAATGTAGGAACTAGTTATTCCAATCACATGTGACTCGAAAACGGTATCGGTTATCAATGACTTGTCTGAAAAAAAAGGTGCCAGGTAAAGCCGTTAGTCATTCACACTGTCAGCAGTATTAGCTCGGGCATAGCGGCAATGATAAAGATAAGGAGGTTAAAGACAAGGCGTTCTTCCCCCCCCCCCCCCCCAAAAAAAAAAATAAAAGACATGGAATTGTAGAACTCGCATGTTAAACAATGTAACTTTCAGTTCACAAAGACGGCTCTGGTAGACATTACATAAATGCCAGAATATGAGCAGTGTCAATATGTGTTTGTTTATCCTTCAGCTTGGATGGCCAAGAGATACTTTCTCAAACACATGTTCAGAATGTAAAGAAACATTTTGCTATCACTGCCAGAATAAAACAATATATTTGAATTCGGTGATGGATATTATCTTTGAAACCGATATCATGTTAACCCTTTATCCTAAATTTAACCTTATCGACAACGTGGCTCTATTAAGTATCACATTGCGAAAAACCTGTTTCGTGAACTAGGAGAATTGATGCAATATATTTTGAATAAATGAAATACGTGTGTCCTTATGATTTTAGATTGCTCGGTTACGAATGGTGATAGTTCTTTTTTTTATTTTACAAAACGTATTTACACATCAGTTTAACATATGGCGGACCTGAAAGTGTAAAACCGGTAACCCTGGAAGATATCGATCGTGCGTCTTACACAATCTGTCAAGATATAAAGAGTAGAACTCCTGTATTAGGGTATCTATTGGGACTGTATACATTTCAGAGGAACTGAAAAACAATAATGGTAAAATCTCTGTGTCGCTCGCTCACTGGTCTTCATTCTTCATGTGTGTTGTCCTCTCTTTCCCCTTTTCCCCTCTATCTTCCCGGTATTGAATATTCATTATTTTTTGTCAACCATATGCTTTAACACACAGATACACTGTCTGTCACTCAAACACTCATGTACAATTATAAGAAAACTGTTCTGTTGGATTAAATAATATGAACATTTTCAAACTGGTTTTTTGTAATGAAATAAGGTTTTTTGTAAACATTAGACTCCTGAATAGTTAAGGATCAGTAAAAGCCTATTCCTTACAGAACTGTCAACATTTAATCATATTTTATTAAGCTTTTTTGTTTAAACGTTGCCATATTTCCTGTGTGAAACAATTTCATCTGCACAAGTATATACCTTGATGAAATCAAATACAACATGATATTAAATCAATACACAAAAGGAAAACTTGCCGCAATTGCCCGAGCACATGCCCACTGGCTCGTTTCTTATCAATTTGTTTTCGCCCTACTGGCCTTGTATAGCGTCGATAGACGGCATTTATTTAGCTTAACGGGTTTGATTGAGATGAGCATATGTAGAGATTTTGCACCCCATGTATAGGTGAGTAATGATGAGATAACAACATCTGTGAATTGTTGCCGGGTACTTATCTCAAATAGATGAATATAAGAATATGACACATTTTAGAGTGCCTATTTTTGACCAAGCATATTGTACGTTTAAATGAAATATCCGTTCTCTCCTAGAAATACAAACAAATCTGCTAATATTTCGTTCTAAAAACATATGTCCCTTCGCCTTTGCACAAAAGAAATAAACCTGCAATAAAAATGACGACCATGATGAATCTTTTTTTTTAATGAGTGTAGCTACAAGTGGAGCTTCCTCTCTTGACTGCAACACGGTCTCTTTGTAGTAAGCAGACATAGGCGTATTGCATGTATCAAAACATTAGAAGCAAACTACATCTAAAACACAAAAAAAAGTGATAAAGTACCTTCAACAAGATACGTTTCTCCGGTGTCTGCAGGGTGAAAAATCTATTTATTGCCACCGAGGTCAACGTCGCGTGATAGGTTACAGTAGCGTTTAGAACGTGCGTAACCAGATATTTGGCGATCATCAGCGCTTCTGATTGACACCCCTGCGACAAATAGAATGGCACTTTTATTTTATTGTAGAAAACGTGGCCCGCATCAAATTTTATACATTTCATAAATGTCAAAAATTACATAATGAACATATCCATACGGTTCCACTCGCGGGGACTTGTGAAGCGCCATGGAAATTAAATAGCTTGGAAGGTTGTTTTGTTCAAATGTAAATGGCTATTTGTTGATTCCGAACAACAAATTTAAATACAAATCCATCCTGGAACAAATCATAAAATGAAAATATCTTGTCTTGTCTCACCAGGTCAATTGGAGCTTTATAAATCGCCCATAAAAAAATCCCTAAGTGTCGACTATTACATGTTACAGGAATTATAAAACATATGAAAGGAAAAATAAGTGTAAACTCACCAAAACTAATGCATTTGTTACACATGGTGTGATATTTCCCAGCTGGTTCTTAACTTCGGAATCTTTAAATGGAAACTCTAATGTCTCTCGCGTCCAATATTTCTCGCTGTTCGTTTTTCTGTCTGTGCCTCAGATATTCGAAGGATTCAGATGGATCGTGAAGCTCATGGTATGTGCTCATATGACTTCGTAAATTTATAAAACACATTTTACTTTTAACTACGTTGCGTATGCAAGTACAGGCATGAGTGTCGTCACAGGTTTAAAGACCAGGATTTTCCCCATTTCAGTTAACCTGCGGTAAAGCGATATCGATTTTCAGGTAATTTCCGGTAACACTGCCACTGTGTAGATTATCCTCTGAATTAAAAACAACAAAAAAAGACCAAAAAAAATACGTGTCTTAGGGTATTTCCGCTCCTATTTTGTAAATATATTGCAATTTTTTTCGTAACAGTCGGTAATTTTAACGTAGGCTAAAAGGACTGAATCCACTAACTCCACGATGACTACGTGTAAAGGTTAAAAATGTAATATAGACCCCGTAAATGCCACTACCCTGTTTGCCTGTCACTTGGTTTAGCTATCAAATAATCAAAAAGATAACCAGTCGTGGACATGCTAGTACGCAGTCCGAAATTCAACATACATGCAGATTGATACACCAATATTGTGCATTTCACCGAGAGAATTTTTTACACGTTGCAGGTCAGAGTAGAGAGTAAACAATCATATGTTTGGATCGTCTGGTTTATGGATGTTAAAATATACCTGTAAGCGACCAGGCTTTTAAAAAGGACCGATCAATTTACTCCATGAGTCTTTTCGTCGAGGAGGAAAGGGACATTATTTTATAGGAGAACGCAGGACGTGTCTGAAGAGTGTGAGACCTACATTATGTTACTAATGTTAACGTGGTGTAATAGGTTAAAGTGGCGTTTAGAACGTATGCAATTTGATAACGGGCGACTACTGGCGCACCGCACTGACAACCCAGCTACCGCTTGAATGACATATTTAGTTTAGATTAGATAATGTACCCTGCTCCTAATTTTCACGCGCTACAAACATGTCACAATTAATCAGTGAAACGTCCCTTACGGCTTCACTCCCCCTGAAGTATGATGCGATATTTTAATCAAATGTCTTCTATTATTTTTTCGGTATAAGTTAATTATCTTTTGCTGTTACAGAAAAGCAAACAGCAATCTGGATAGCTAGCGCGGCACTAGAACGGAATAAACAATCTGTTTTTTTCCCCATCGAGTGAAGTTAAGCGTTAGAACTCAACCATGAAACCTCCCTAAAGTATCCCGCTTTAAATGTTATTTTTTGTTTGCTCTTTCGCTAATGGAAACTCTATTGTCTCAGGTTTCCAGTCCTTGAAATAACGGCAATCAGACAACTTTCAGGGGGCAGGGCTACCCATATCCTTATGTTCGATCCCTTTCGATCTCCTTCCAGTTAACGCACATAAACAAACGCACGCACACATCCCTGTATAAATATACACAGGAACGATAGGTTTTCAGCTCTATACATGTATGGTTGCATTAGATGTAGGTCATATGGGCAATAATTGTAACTTATCGAAGAAGGACGATAATACCAGTTTTAAGCTATTATTGCTCCTATTTTATGCGTATCCTTTTTTTATTTTGTAAAAATGCAATAATCTGAGATAATGTTGCGGATTAGTGCTCTTCCCACGATTCTTGCTCAATATTGTTTAAGACATTGTGAAAAAAATAAACTAAGCAGTCTGTTGTTGAGATATGCCATAAAGAGAAATTAAAAAAAATTGTGTTTTTAGTTCGTCATCTTCCAAATATTCTTCATATAGATATGCATGCTCGCCCTCATACCTTTTGATTTTTGTTTTGGCTTTGTTAATAACATGGCTGTGGGAATAGGTTCCTGTCTATTCCTGTCTATTCATATGTGTTGATAAGAATTTGCCACCCGTTTCGACGATACTATTTTGAACACGTAGCAGTGTCGATGAGGTAACTAAAAGAATAACATTCTTCTATGCATACTGGGGTAAAATTCTGAGACGAGCGGTTTTATTTTGTTTGTGATCTGATAGATACAAAATACATTGCATTCATGATGGATATTCATCGAATTGTGTCCCCTCAATTGTGATTTTAAGAGTATGATATGGAATTTTGGTCTGATTTTAAATCTAAAATTAGAATAAAACAATTTAAGTCTATATATTCAAATTTCAATATAGGAGCTATTGTAGTAATGCACTTTCTAATTCTAGCCTATGCCGTTGTCTTAGAAATAATATATTGATCGAGTAGCACGCCTTAACAGCGTTAATATTACATAGACTTCAAATAAAACAGAAACATCCGGTCAGATGGCTTTAAATTTTTAATGACT
This sequence comes from Sipunculus nudus, assembly GCA_026874595.1. Taxonomy (NCBI): domain Eukaryota; kingdom Metazoa; phylum Annelida; class Sipuncula; order Golfingiida; family Sipunculidae; genus Sipunculus; species Sipunculus nudus. The sequence goes on along the minus strand of CM049322.1, from coordinate 43,505,161 downwards.
AACATTTAAGGGCGTGCCTACCGCGCTAAAACGTTCTGCATCAGTGAGGCCCGGCTCAACAGAAAATTTATTGATTGATAAAGTAAAGGATGCAATATAATATACTAAATTCTAAATTATATTTATCAAGCAAACTGCGCGTCAGAGGTAGGAAGTAAATGAAACTCACACTGGATAAAGAAGAGCCAAAACTAGAAGTCTGAATAAACTTAAATGGTAAGTTTTGTCAGTTGTACTCTCTCAAATAGGAAGTTGCCTGTAAACCAAGGATTAAACAATGAACCTGTTCGTGCCAAAATTTGTCTTACAATCTTGTTTTACAAAGGTCTATCTCCCCTCCTCCTCCCTACTTTGTCATGTTGACTTTCATTCTTAAACAGCAACAATGTGTAAGACAGATATTTATACCATATTTCCCTTATTTTTACGCGTATTTGTCTTGCTATCCAGCCATCAATCTTTTATATTATTTTCAGTTCCCTGTCCCTCCATCAAATGACATGTTTATGAGTTCCCTTATTGTATTCTGTATTTATCTAGTCGTTGTTGTTGTAATTTACTTTTTTCCCCTCTCACACACATTTACTTCCTTATTTTATAAATAAATAATTGTCTTCAATTAATAACCAAACTTTCTAGTTAATTTTATATTTTACTGATCTTTTTCAATATTGTCATTTTGATTTGGCACATTCGCTACCCCTGCCCACGTTTATTCTCTTTGTTTCTCTCTCTGCATATTAACTTTCTTGGTTAATTCTAAATTATAATTGACAAAGGCATTCATATACATCTGGCTTGATGCTTACCTCTCTTAAACAATACCGAAACGTCTTAATAATACAGGAACTGGCCTGCAAAATGGTGTATGTGATTTAGGTTATAGATATTTTTGGGTAACGGTGTCCGGAAAACCTATATGTCAAAAACACTGCCAACAGTGTTAGCTTAGGCTAAGAGGCAGGGATTAAGATAAGGAGGTTAAAAATGTTCTGTCCTGACATGTGCACCATTATTGGTTTTACATAATGTATTAGGCGTTTTCACTCTAGCGCTTTCTGAGTATCAAGAAAATATTGCGTGCCCGTAACTGATGAAAAATCAAAGAAAATACCAATGGCATACGTGCTTGTTAAATGGATATATTGTAGCACCTAATGAAACGCTTAAATGATAAATGGTGTTAAACAGACTTTGCCAACAGAAATCGAGAAACCAAATATCATCGACTTACACCAAATGATCCGATTTGCTACATGGCAAATATAATATGACATATACTCATATCTTATAAGAGACAGGTACTAATTTTGAAATTTCTGCATCTGGTTCCCCGGAGAAAATTTAATACGCATGCTCAGAAAGAGGGTGCATTTCCTTAACTTTTAAGCGGAAGATGTAAAAGTTTGACACATAAATATGATGACGCCATGTTACCATGCATTATGCCATGCGTTTGCGTTATTATCTCAAGGTAAAACTACTTATGTCAGCTACTGACACAACGCACACGATCAGTCCCAATTCGAGTTTATATGGCAGCAGGTAAATAACTGCTAACATTAGGAAAAAAAAACCTTGCAAACACGTTGAATTGGAAGTGTAATTTTGACAATTTAACCATTGTAGCTGTCAGTTTGCATAGACGGCTCTGGCAGGCATTCCATGCTTGAATAGGATAAATGTTAAAGTGTATTTGTTTGTCCTTCAGAATTGTTTGCAAAAAGATACATTCTCGAATAAATGTAAGGACTGATCAGAAACATATCGTAAATGAATTCCTGCTATACTGTGTACCCTACCCCCTTTTCTAAACCTACCATTTTCGACAGCGTAGCTCTCTTAAACAATACTATTTGAAACAAATGGTTAGCTAACTATGGGGTCTCGTGTCATGCATTTTAAAATACATGTGTGTCCTTATTTTTTTTTTTTCAAATGGTGGTTCCTCATTCTGAGGACAAAATGTATTTACACATTACCCTGACATACCTAGACCAAACAAGTTATATATATATATATGTCGCTCGCTCTCTCGTTTTCATTCTTCACTCCTGATGTCTTTCCTTTGCCTCTCTTCCTCATACTTTATATCCTTCCTTCTCTCTGACACATACGCTCAAACACACGGACGAACAGAGAAAAAAAATACTCATCGCTGTTTGTCCCTATGTCCTCACTCATGCAATACAATAATAAGAAAACCCCGCTGTTAAATTTAATATAATATAAAAAAAAAATTATGCAGGTTAAAATATTATAAAATTTGAAGATAGATGTATATTGCTGTTGCGAGGATACACTCTACAACGATACGACACCTCACTCACAATATTGATTACCGATGCAACACATAAGTCGGGGTCGGCGACCTTATCGCGTTCTTATTGTAGTTAACAGACATAGGGGTGTCAAGAAATTCGAATCAATCATTATATAATACATATTCTGAAGAGTGGCTTAGTGCCATTATCAAGGGAAGCTTCTGTGGATAACAAAACAACTTCTATAATAGTACCCTACCTCCCCTGTTTAGTCAGTTTATTTTTTTTTTAGAGGAACGCCCGACTTTTTTTCAGTAGTGTCTCTAGAGTGAGAAAACTGTTTATTGTGACTGAGGTAAGTGTGGCATGATAGGTTACGGTGGCTTTTAGATCGTACGTAATGCGATAACGGGCGACCATTTGAATCTCAAAATGACATGTCCCCCTGAGACATCTTGAATGGCACATATTTTTTTTTTAAGAGGATAGATGGCCCCCTTAAAGTAATGGCACACTACATAAATGTCAAAATTACCCAGTGAAATATTCCCAAAGGCTTCACTCCCGAGGACATGTAAGGCAATTGTCTTCCAGTATTGTTTTCTTTCAAAAGTAAATGATCATTTGTTGTTTCCTGAAAATCAAATTTAAATACATACCCATCCCGGACTAGATCAGATAAAAAACTATGTATTGTCTAACCGGGCCAAAAAGGGCCTTACAAGTCACCCATAACACTTCCCAAAAGTGTCTTCTTTGACATGTTACAGGTTTCATAAAATAATGGAAAGGGTAGATGTGCTTAAACGCAAGTAAACTTATGTATTTGATACAAATGGTGTGATTTTTCAGAGCTGTTCCTTCACTTTGCGCGTCTGTTATTTGGAACTCTCTCACAGCCAATCTTTCTATGGCCATGATGTTTTATCTGTCTCTGCTTCAGCTTTTAGAACGATACCGATCCAATCTAAAGCGTGTGGTATGTGCTCACATGACTTCGTAAATGTATAAAACCCATTTTCTTTCTACGAAATTGCATATGCGAGTAAAAGCATGGCGATCGTCACCGGTGTAAAGACAGGTAACTCCACATTTCAGTTTACCCCCGGTAATGCGAAATCGATTTAAGATTACCCATGGGCGTATTCTGAACCTAATTTCAGGTCACACCGTCACTGTGTAGATTGTCCTCTTGCAGAATTTCAAACAATAACAAAAAAAATACCTGTTTATTGGTATTTTTGCTCGTATGTTTTGCGGATCCTTTTTTCTTGCATTTTGATAATTAATACAACGTCCAAGGAAATGTGCTCTCGTCACGATAATTGCAGCGCATTAATAATGATATCACGGAAAATAAACTACACCACACATTGTTCAGATTTACGACATAAAGATCAATTTGTTATTGTATTTGGCCTTGTTATTTGGTTTGTTAATGAATAAGCTGAATATGTAAGATCATGTTTTCTTTACTATTCATCTGTTTTTCATTGAGAAACGTTAACTGTCGATGTTGGGTACTATGTTACGAACACGTATGAGTATCGGTTAAGTAACTTAAGCAATGAAATTACTATCGTTATACTTAGTCAAGGAATAGAAGCGGGGGAGCGGGGAAGTTTTGAGTGTTAGTTAATACAGGTGACAGTTATTATAATGGTAGAGGTGGATGTTTATAGTCTAATATCACCGACGATGTCAGTTTCATCCGACTTTACACTTTGCCTTCCTGGCCTTTCGTGCTGTTCATTCTGGTAGCTTTTCTCGGCTTCCTGGGGAACATACAACCCAGGCAGCCATATCAAGCGCTAGAAAGTTATTCGTTCTATTTTTGCCTGTCACCCATGACCAGCACCCATTCCCTTCTTGGTTCAGAGAGACTTTGGTAAAGACTTTGGCGTAGTCGGCGGTCAGAATATGATGCGAACCCACAACCTTGCGGTAACAAGTCCAGCCCCCTTATCCATTACGTCACCATGCTCCACTGGGATAATAAAGGTGGGACAATCCTTGAAATATTTAATACAATCAAGGAAGAGAATGTTAAATACATATAAAAAAAATATTTTATTGATCTCTGAAGAATACGATGGGTACCAAAGATAATATATAACAATGGTTCCAAACATCTTGTATTTTACTTTTAAAGATAAGCAATACATTTATTTCATGATATAACGTTTGACTTTGGGAGAGATCTTTGTGCAGCCAGTAATTGTTTTTAATGAAGTTTTCCAGCTACGATGGTTCTTAGAAAATGTGTCTCCTTAATTGTGATTTTAAGAGGAACACGTAGTATTTGGGCCAGAGCTGAGATTCAAATGCAGAATAAATCACAAATAAGTCATACAAAATCTGACAATACGATCTATATATAGTAGTGAGGCACTATCTAACTGTAACCTGTGCCTTCTTTCGAAGAATAATATATCGATCAAGTTGTCAGCTTAAACAGCTAGGTCTCTTTATCGTATGATTGTGTTTTGCTATTACACTGAAGTTAAACTAAAACACACACCCAGCTAAGAGGGCTTTGAGCTTAACAATAACTCAATTGCGCGGGTATTCTGTCACAAGAATAATTAAATACATGGCATCAGCGATTCAAAACAGAATGTGCTTATCACACACATTAGTGTCTATTTCTTTCTTCGAGAAATGTAACATCCAGGCTCGGCTCAAAGTGAATGTATCTAATGATAACGTAAAAAATAGACAAATGTAACAGACTCAGCTGTACATTGTATGTATCGGACAAAGTGTAAGTCCGAGGAACAATGTTATCCCGGAAATTTAAAAATGCACTTGATATCACGAATTCGTATTTGGAAGCAGAATAATGTTCCTTGTCTCAAAACCCGTAAATGGTCTACCAATATCGGTTGAACGAAAGGCCGGATATGTATCTTGGAATGCATAGCGATACACAATAAGTTCGTTTCAATATTGTTCCAAACACTATCCAGCCGTCACCCCAACAAGACCGACATTACCATCATTGTTGTGGTCACAACAGCCAGATATTTTAGCGTTAGTCTAGGTCTTAAAACACTAACACTAAGGATTACATATGAAGGTAAAAGCTGAATTATATATCCCGTATCTGTCGCCACCTTTTTGCCTGTTTCTTGGTTTAATTATCAACCAACCAGTGGAAAAACCTATCTGCATGCAGTTCGGAGTACAAGAAACATGCAGAGATATATACCGATAATAACATTTATGAATGTTTTTATTTCACATTGCTAGTATTATAAGAAGGTAAACAATCATATTTTGGTCGTCAAATGTGAGTCAAATGATAAATGTAGGCAACCAGGATTAGTCAAAACTGACCAATCAATTCACTCCATGATTTAGATTAACTACCCACGTTTCGACAATGCATCTGGTGCCACTTTGAAATTTAGGTTGACTCTCTTATGCCAGAGGAGAGAACGCGTCATTATTCTTTAACGCAGGACATGATGTAAATAATTGAGAGACCTATGACTAGGTCACGTAAGCTTTTCAAACGTGCGAAATGCAATAAGGGGCGACATTGGTGCTTTAAGTGCTACCCTTCAGATGCTTGAATAGAAAAATAATTTTAATATAGATAACGCTGCCAGCAAGCAATTTTTGCACACTGCATAAATGACAAAAGACGGAACAACGTTCTGACGTTTACGCGATATGTAAATCGAACGTCTTTCAAGAATTTTAACCAAAAGTTAATGATCAATGTTTCCTAGAAAATAAATCCCACAAATTTAAAGGTATACCAAACGTTGGTCTGGTTAAAAAAACAACAAACGGTGATGTTTTGTCTTACCTGGCCACGTTAGCGTCTCAAATGAAACAAAGGTTCCCTGAGTGTTTTATTGTGTATGTTACAAAGGTATGCAGGTATATAATGTAAAAGAAATATGTGTAAGGAAAGTATAAATAGTGCATTAAAAAGTTGTCTCATTTGGCGGGGTTTTTGCCAATTAGTCCTTATATTTGCTCTTCCATATGATGTACACTATATTGTCTGGATGTGTCTTTTACCGTCTGTATTTCAAATGTTTAAAGGCTTTCTGTATGCTCTAGACCATGCAGCAGTTGAGCGAATTATGGTCACGTGATGCCGTCAGCGTATATTGTACTAAAGCGCTCTTCCAACACAGTGCTTCGCAAACTAGGCGATTTCCTATTCACGGACGCCAATCAAACACAATTTTATCAAAATCCTATTAAAACTATTGAAGTTAAGTTGCTATCAGACAAACTAAAGGACCAGCTAAGATTTAAACATAATTTTTCCCTTCCCTAGTATAAACAATGGTCCGGGTCCGTACACATTTATACATTCCCACAACAAGTATGGATTTCATTATGTGACACCATTACTCAAATCTTCATTATTTCGGTAGATACCAGTGTGCCAAACAAGATGTATTTCACTATTTTCTTTCATTATGTAGACGCTAACAGGAAGGGGGACTTTCTTGATACAAAAACACATATCCAGAATTTCCAATCATGCAAGGATTTTTATGCAGGGATATCAGATTTTCATCCTAATTTTTGGCAGTGGTTTTCCATTTGCTCAAACACATATTGCTTAATAAGCAATATAACACCGATTCAAATATGGTACCGTTTTCACTATTTCCAGGCAACCAATACATTTATTTCGTGAACGATATACTGTTTCACATTTGCAGAGTTCTTACTGGAGCCGGGGACCTGTATTTCAGCGTTCAACGTCATTTAAATCAGGAAAGTTAGTCACCTTTACTGTGATTTATGCATATGATTTGGAATTCGCTCCTCCTCCGAGAACCCAATTTAGAATAAAACACAATTAATCTATATTAAAATCTCAAGATATGATCTGTTGTTGTGAGCCGCCACCTAATTCTACTCTGTGCCGACAATTTAGAAATAATATATCGATCGGGTTGCCTGTTTTAACAGCTGAGGCCCTCCCAAGTGATTGTATTTTCCTATTATAAAGACTTCAAACTAAAATAGAAATACCTTGATCAGATGGCACTAAGCTTATTAATGGCTCTATAGGGCGAACATTTCGCTGTAAAAAGTTCTGAATGGCATGTGAGATCCAAAACATAATGTATTTATGAACACATTAATGTCTAGTTCTTTCTTCCAGAATGGCATCTTCGTGGCTCGGCTCGCCAGAGTGGTTATTTAGTGATAAAGTAAATAATATATTATTATACCAGACTTCATTGTATATTATACTTATCAGACAAATGTAAGTCCAAACAATACTCTTATCGAGAATAATTAAACGTTCACTAAAAAAAAAGAATGGCGAAACCTTACTTAAAGGCAGAATAAAGTCTCCTTTCTCAAACTCAGTCAAACTTAAATGGTAATATTGGTCTACCTGATGTCGGAAGCCCGAAGGACGGAAACGTTGCCTGGAAACCGAAAGCCTGTATAATAAAACAGTTCGGTCCCTTTTTTAACCATCTTGGTTGTTATGGCTTTCTCTTTTTCTACAATATGAAAAATTATATATATAGCAAAAAGCGTCACAGATATTTATACTTTTTTACCTTTCGTTTCTTTTTTTTTTATTATCGATCCCACATATTTTATATTATTTGTTCTCTCTATCTCTCTCTCTCTCTCTCTCTCTCTCTATATATATATATATATATATATATATATATACATATAGATCCTCCTACCACACATACACACGTGAAAAAGTACGTGCCGTGTACATTACCGAATAGCGGTGACCTACTTTTCACTTTTGAGTTAGTCTACGAAAGAAAATACGTTTATCACCTGCGTGTTAGCCCAACCGGAAAACAGGACATGAACGCTGCATCTTCCCGGAAACTGAAGCGTTTCTTTATCGTCTATTTTAAGATCCAATGAAGTTGCAGCTGAGCGCATCCCGCTAAGGGTTGAATCTTTATTACATCCTTTACGGGATGTGAGTTTGTCACTTTGATGACTTTTTCTTCAGATCTGTTTTCACTGTTGACCTTTGGTCTGATATGGATATATTCCTGTCTCCTTGTATTTATCGTCAGCCCTGAACTCAAATTAGACTATTGCAGTGATATGGCACCTCCTAAGTATTTAAACGTGTTATTTATAGGGTGGTGAATAAAAAAAACAGAATTGATAACATGTTACCTCTTTAATATATAAAAGTACTACTTATAGAGGTTGGTAAAAAAAGAATTGATAACATCGATCCTTCTCTACTCGGATTATTATTGTATTAGAGATCATTGCTGACACCCCATTGTATTTACATTATGGCGATGTACCTTTATCAATGTTGTGATGGTCACATCTGGTATAGTTTACTGAGGTCTGTTGTCAATCCTTAGAATTGAAATGTGCAATATATGTTTAATTTACAAAATATAACCAAATACAGGAGTTACAGGTGTGAATACAAGGAGCTAATCATGTTCATTTTGTTTTGAGTGACAGCTTATCGCCCCGGTACCCGTCTGAACAGGCCACAGGCTCAGAGAAATTTGCCCCAGATGTGGTTTGCTTAGGGCCTTGGGCACATAGGATGCCCGGCCGGTGAGTTGTAATTCAAACGAAACGTAAAAACAAAGGCTGCGTGCACACCTCGCTGGTTGGTTTCAGTTCTGCAGACAACAGATACATGGCTACGCTTACACAGTCAAAATGTCATAATCGAATCGGTCGATGATGCAAGAATACAGAGGGAGCAATTAAAATTCGACCATAAACTCTCATCAAGCGGCGCTTGAAGCGCAGCTATGGGCGGAGCCAGGATGCCTGTCGAGTGTTTGTTTATCGGCATCTGGTTGGCTGCTTGTCACATCATACGCACTTTTTTTTCAACGGACAACGAACCGCCATCTGGTGTCTAAATATATCATAAACGGTCAAAGCTGGCAGCGTGAAAATCAGTTGCTTCTTTAGAAGCGCAAGATTTCCGCTCCCTCGGTAGCGTGCTCTAGAGCTAAAATAGTAGCCTCGTGAGAGAAGTAAACGTAAAAAGGGCTTAAACTAGATACTTACATATATTTTGCACAAAAAAATATCATAAGGAGTACGAGGATGCAATACACATCTCGATACTTCACTTACGATACGAAACAAAATACGACACATATAAGTAGCATCGAAGTTTAGGTCACGGATCATTGCTCTTCCTTGTTCATATTCGAATCCCTCCCATTGGTTGATCGTGTTGCGGATAGCCAATCAGATGCCGGTTAACCGATTTCTGGCCTACAATGTTTCGCTTTACAGGGATGATCAGATATCGATACAGGGACGATACAGATACGATAGCTTATTTTTTTTAAAACCACCGACCTTGGACAGACAATTACAACCCACTCTCACAGCCAAGCTTGGAGATCGAACCCGGGTCTCTACGGAGAAAGCGAAGCGTTCTACCAATCGACTGATTTGCTCTGATACCACTTTTGAATTGCCGTTAACCTAGCGCCTAGAAATTCCAGTTACCAGACTTATCTTTTTATATTGATCTTCATTTAAATAGACCTATTAACATACCAGGTATGTTAAATATATTTATAAAGTACAGTGATTTCTCCAAAAATATGATCGCATCTTTCAATATTTCCTGCTAAATCAATGTGCTCTGTGATCTATACAATTAAAAATAAACTGGATGAGAAAAATGGCATAAAACATATATATAGCACTACGTGCCGTATCGCGTTCATCAAGATTTTTCTTTCTTCAAATCTGTGATTCTATATCATGTTACCCCGCCCCCCCCCCGCGATAGATGTGATACCTCGTTTACGTTAGACAGACATTTGGAATGTGTTTTCTTACACACAAAACCAAACAACGTATCTAACCGTCGAATTGTCGGTATTGGAAGTCCGAATGCCAAGGTTTTGTTGTGAAAACAATTGTATTCAGCCAAAACTAACCAATAGCTTGTCATAACACACATATTATTGTACATGTGTATGTACCGTTTATATAGACAGTCCCTATACAATGGCGTGAACCTGTACGAGTTACCTCCTCTGCTAAGGGCATGGCATAGTGTAGAACTCAGCATTGGTAATCTGTATGTCCATGTAGGTCTGTCAAGGACTCATAAACTGTTCGTTCCCGCAAACCGTTTTCTAGAATGCACAAGGCAAAACATTAAATTGTAGTTCTGTCCTCACTCTGTAGGTGGCAGCAAGGCAAGACTCTACTCTCTATCTTCTGACTTAAATGTATATCACGTCCATACATTTATAACTTTCCATGGTAACGGGTTTTAGCGTTCGGTAGTGTCCAGAGGTGAAGAAAACCGCAAAACCCAGAGAAAACCACTAGCCTCGGACAGGCAACTACAATCCTTTCTAGTAGCCACGCCGGCGATCTAACCCGGGCGCCAAGAAAAAAAACTGAGCATTATACGCCTGCGTCTTACAAGGTCCCATTCGTGTTAAATGTATTTATCCTTGGTAGATATAACCTTAGCTTGATCTACCAGCAGGTATTTTTTATATTATTCATAGACACTTTTCAATAGAAAGTAATCTTTCATTGATTTGTTAAGGTTTTTAAGTAGCATTATTTTTTTTAAGGTGACAACAGAGTGCTCAGTTGTATATTGTTTGTATCGGACAAACTTTAAAGTCCAGGGAACAATATTACCGAAGGAAATTAAAAAAAAACATTTGGTATTGCGAATTCTTATTGGGAAGCAGAATAATGCGCCTTGTCTCAAACCCCATTAATGGTCTACCGATATCAGACGAACGAAAGGCCGGATATGTATCTTGGAATACATAACGATAAACAATAAGTTCGTTTCAATATTGTTCCAAATACCATCCAGTCATCATCTCAACTAGACCGACATAATCCACATTGTTGTGGTCACAACAACCAGTTATTTTAGCAAAAGTCTAGGACTTAAAACACTAACACTTAGGATTATATGAGAAGGTACAAACTGAATTATAGATCCCGTATCTACCTTAATGTCTGATTCTTGGTTTAATTATCAACCAACCGGTGGGAAAACATGTCTGTGTTCAGTTCGGAGTACAATAAACTTGCAGAGATATATAACAATATTAACATTAATATTTTTTTTCACATTGCTGGTATTATAAGAAGGTTAACAATCATATTTTGGTCGTCAAATGTGAGTCAAATGATAAATGTAGGCGACCAGGATCAGTCAAAACTGACCAATCAATTCACTCCATGATTTAGATTAACTACCCACGTTTCGACCATGCATGTGGTGCCACTTTGGAATTTAGGTTGACTCTCTTATGCCAGAGGAGAGAACGCGTCATTATTCTTTAACGCTGGACATGATGAAAGTAGTTGAGAGACCTATGACTAGGTCACGTAAGCTTTTCAAACGTGCGAAATGCAATAAGGGGCGACATTGGTGCTTCACAGTGACACCCTTCAGATAGCTTGAATAGAAAAAAATATTTTAACATAGATAACGCTGCCAGCAAGCAATTTTCGCACACTGCATAAATTAAAAAAAAAGACGGAAAAACCGTCACTTCGTCCACGCGATATGTAAATCGAACGTCTTTCAATAATTTTAACCAAAAGTTAATATTCTTGGTATTCTTTTGGTATACAAATTTAAAGGTATACCAAACGATGCTCTCGGTAAAAAATCAACAAACGGTGATGTTTTGTCTTACCTGGCCACGTTAAGCGTCTCAAACGAAACAAAGGTTCCCCGAGTGTTTCAATTGTATATGTTTCAAAGGTTTACGCATGTATATAATGTAAAAGGAATATGTGAAAGGAAAGTTTAACTAATGTATCGAAAAGTTGTCTCATTTGGCGTGGTTTTTACCAACTAGTCCTTATATTCGCTCTTCCATATGATGTACACTATATTGTCTGGCTGTGTCTTTTACCGGCTGTATTTCAAATTTTAAAAGGAGTTTTACCTGCTCTAGACCACGCGCCATTACAGCGAATATGTGGTCACGTGATGCCGTCAGGGTATATTGCACTAAGGCGCTCTTAACACACAGGGCTTCGCAAACTAGGCGATTCTCTGTTCACAGACGTCAATCAAACAAAATTTTATCAAAATCCTATTGAAACTATTGAAGTTGTTTACAGACAAACTAAATGACCAACTAAGGTTTAAACATAATATTTCCCTTTCCTTGTATAAATAATTGTTGGGGTCCGTACACAGTTTTATTCATTCTCACAGCAAGTATAGCTTTCATTTTGTGACACCGTTGCTCATGTCTTTATTATTTCGGTAGATAACAGTGTGTCAAAGCAGATGTATTTCACTGTTTATTCCATTATGTAGACGCTAACAGCAAGGCGGCCTTTCTTGATGCAAAAATTAGCATCATCAAGGATTTTTATACAGGAAATTCAGATGTTCATCCTTATTTTGGGCAGTAGTTTTCCATTTGCTCAAACACATATTGTTTAATATGCATTAAAATACAGTTTCAAATATGATGATCGATATACTGTTTCACCATTGCAGAGGTCTTCGTGGAGCCTGGGACCTCTATTTCAGCGTTAAACATCATTTAAATAAGTCAGTATAATAAAAAGTTTAAATAAAAGTCAGTCCCCTTTCCTGTGTTATATGCATATGATTTGGAATTCGCTCCTCCTCTGAGAACCCAATTTAGAATAAAACACTATTAATGTATATTAAAATCTCAAGATGTGATCTGTTGTAGTTAGCCGCCACTTTATTCTTATCTGTGCCGACGTTTTAGAAATAATACATATTGGGTTTGGTGCTTTAACGGCTGAAGCCCTCCCAGGTGATTGTATTTTCCTATTATAAAGACTTCAAACTAAAATAGAAACACCTGGATCAGATGGCGCTAAGCCTATTAATGACTCTATAGGGCGGACATTTCGCCGTAAAAAAGTACTGAATGGCATAAGAGATCCAAAACATAATGTATTTATGAACACATTAATGTCTAGTTCTTTCTTCCAGACTGGCATCTTCGTGGCTCGGCTCGCCAGAGTGGTTATTTAGTGATAAAATAAATAATAAATTATTATACCAGGCTTCATTGTATATTATACTTACATGACTAATGAAGGCCAAACAAAACTCTTATCGAGAATAATTAAACGATCACAAAATAAAGAACGGCGAAACCTTACTTAAAAGCAGAATAAAGTTTCCTTTCTCATACTAAGTCAAACTTGAATGGTAATATTGGTCTACCTGATGTCGGAAGCCCGAAGGACGGAAATGTTGCCTGGAAATGGAAAGGCTGTACAATAGAACTGTTCAATTCCATTTTATTTTAACCGTCTTGGTTGTTCTGGCTTTCTTTTTTTTTTTACAATATGAAAATATGTATATAACAAAAAGCGCTACAGATATTTAAACTTTTTTACCTTTCGTTTATTTTCTTTCGCCCTCGATCCCACATCTTTTATATTATTTGTTCTCTCTCTCTCTCTCTCTCTCTCTCTCTCTCTCTCTCTCTCTCCTACTTTGACAATTCCAATATTTACGATTTTCTGCCAACCAACAACAAATATACTTATAGTTTGGGAGTCACCGTCCACAACACTGTATAAAATATTATAAAAATTTTGACCTTAAGCGAATGTTTATCTTTTTTTTCATATTATTCTTTATTTATCGGTCTAAATATTCTTCTTCAGTAAAATCTAACTCTCTCTATCTCTCTCACTTTCACTATCTCTATATATCTATCTCTTCCACTCACACACATACACACACGGGTCGTCAAGTCTACGTGCCGTATACATTACCCAATAGTGGTGGCCTACTTTTCATGTTTCTATACGAGTTTCTATACGAAAAAATACGTTTATCACCTGCCTGTTAGCCCAACCTGAAAACAGGACATAAATGCTGCATCTCCAGGAAGCTGGACTGTTTCTTTATCGTCTATTTTAGGATCCCATGAAGGGTTACTTCTTCCTCAACATTCATCTCTGACTCGTTTGAAGTTTCAGCTGAGCGCCTCCCGCTAAGGGGCGAATATATATAACAGTCTTTACGGGATGAGAGTTTGTCACTTTGGTGACTTTTTCTTTAGATGTGTTTTCTTACCGCTGGTGACCTTTGGTCTGATATGGATATATTCCTGTCTCCTTGTTTTTATCGTCAGACCTGGACTTAGTCTATTTATGTAATATGTCGCCTCCTGAAATCTTAATAAATATACTACGTATTTAAAAGTGTTATATATTGGTTGTTAAATTACACAAAAACAACATTGATAATATCAACCCTTCACTGTTTCGATTTTTATTTTATTTTATTTTTTAATTTCTAACACCCTATTGTATTTACATTATGGACGATATCCCACTCTCTGATACCGTTATCAATGTTGTTATGGTCACATCATGTATAGTTTATTCAAGTCTCATGGCAATCTAGAGAGCTTACATCTGGAATATATGTTTAATTTGCGAAATATAACATAATGCAGGGGTTACAGGTGTAGATATAAAATAGTTAAAGGGGTTATAAGCGTTAAAGCTAGAGCATTGTATGCAAATATTAAAAATGTTAAAGTGTAATATGTAAAAATATAAAGAGTAGAGCTACTATGATAGCCTCGTGAGAGAAAAAACAGTAAAAAGGGTTAAAACTACATACATGTACATGGCAAAAGAAATATCCTAAGGAGTATAAAGATAGAATACACATCTCGATATTTTACCTACGATACGAAATTAAATTCGACAATATAAGTAGCAGGTTACGAGTCATTGCTCTTTTTTGTTCATAATCGACTTACAATGAATAATGAAAGAATCCCTACGGATGCGGATAGCCAACCAGATGCCGATTCACTGATTTCTGGCCTACAAATGCTTCGACTCGCAGGGATGATCAGATACCGATGCAGGGACGATACCGATACGATAGCTGATTTTGTGAAAACCACTTACCTTGAACAGGCAACTACCACCCACTCTCATAGCCACGCTTGGAGATCGAACCCGGGTCCCTGCGGAGAAAGTCCAGCTTTTTACCATTCGACGAGTTTGCTCTGATACTATGTAAACACTAATAACCTAGCGCCTAGAAATTCTCAATTCAAGACGAATTTATAAGGGCATATAGTCTTAATCGTCTGTTCATCATCATCTTCGTTTTAAGGAACCTATTCACATACAAGGGATGTTAAACATATATTGAGAACAGTGATTGCTTCCTATAACATTAACGTATCTGTCAATATCCTCCGCTAGATTTCATGTGTTCTGTGATGTATACAAGTGGAAGCAAGCCAATACGTGGAATTTATGTCCTCCGCTTCCGCCTCTTTTTATTTTGGTTTCCTGTGATTTTCATGCTTGCTTTATGAATATTTTTTTGGTTTTTATTTATTCCTGAAGAAGTCTCTACATGTCATCATTTTTTTTTGTGAATTGGGAACCAAATAGAAGATTTTCTTTCTATGTTTTCGTGCTGGTGATAATACATTTTCAGACAGACACTCCAAAACCAAACCCAACCAATGTTTGTATGAGAGCAATCACTGACCCAAAATTGAGTGAAATCGGGTACTCTTTTGGAAAATTATCGCACGGGAAAAAACCTGACGGAGGGACAGAAAGAGGGATAGACAGACAAACAAAAATCAAGAAGTGTGGGCCAAAACAATGGGTGAGAACAATGGCACAAAACATAAACATAGCACATGTCAACTACTGGCCGTTTCCCGCAAATCAAGAATTTTCTATCTTCCAACCGGTGTTTCTTCAGTGTTTCTTCGTTCACATAATCTCATTGCGATAGATGTGATAGATTGTTTACGTTACACAGACACATAGATTGTGTTTACTTACATACAAGCCAAACAAAGTAATTAACAGGCGAATTGTCCGTATGGGAAGTCCGTTTGCCAAGGTTTTGTTTTGGAAACATTTGTATTCAGCCAACATTAACCAAAAGCTTGTCATAACAAACATATTATTGACAATGTGTATGTACTGTTAATATAGACAGTCCCTATACAATGGCGTGAACCTGTACGAGTTACCTCCTCTGCGAAGGGCAATGCATAGTGTAGAACTCAGCATTGCTAGTCTGTATGTCCATGTAGGTCTGTCAAGAACTCATAAACTGTTCGTTCCCGCAAACCGATTTCTGGAGTGCACAAGGTAAAATATTATATTGTAGTTTTTTTCTTCACGCTGTAGAAGGCAGGAAGGCAAGGGTCTACTTTCTATCTTCTGATGTAAATGTATAATACATTCATACATTTAAAACGCCAATGCCAGCGGGTGGTAGGGTTCGGAAGTGTCCAGAGGTAGGGAAAACCGGAGAACCCAGAAAAAAACCAGTGGCCCCGGACGGGCAACTACAGTCCATAAACTAGCTATGCCGGAGATTGACCCAGGCGACCAGTGGAAATAATTAAGCCTTATACGCCTGCGACTAACAGGTCCCATTCGTGATATATTATCACATTGTATTAATCCTTGGTAGACATAACTATAGCCCGATCTACCACAAGGTATTTTTTTATATTGTTCCCAGATACTTTTCAAAGAAAAGCAATCTTTCACTGATTTGTTAAATCTTTAAGGTAGCTTTTATTTTTAAAGGAGAACACAGTGCTGTGTATATAATTGGAATAAAACAAATGATCCCATATAATGCTTTATATATAAGGTGACTGTTGATTAGTGTTTACCAATATGGTTCTAGCATCAAACATGATCAAATATATCATCATCATGAATTTTTCGTAAATTCTGATCGTCTAGTGTTGCGATACCTTTTCCAGAGTTGGTGTTGCAGGTGTTGCACGTTTCTTTTTTGAAAAATTAACTTACATTTTCATATTTTTTTAGATGTTCTTTTGGTAGGGCGACTTTCCAAACAGATCGTCTTCAGTGCCAAATGATTGCTGCTGACAACAAACTCAATAATGTCAAAATTGATTTTATTTGATGGGACAGTATTATTGAAACCACTCGCAGGGGATTATCTTCTTCGAAAACAGATCACGATCAAACGGTATATATTTCCATCCGTTTAACCTTTGTGCGATCCAGTCACGAATAAACAAGAAGCTATAATTAAACTGAACCTCCTACTTTGCTTTCCTCAGGAAAAAACGTCTGGAAATAACATAAATAACTCTTTCTCGTCCTTTCGTATCTCTTGATTAATATTCGTTTCCGTCACTCATCCTTCACTTTCTCCTTATGCGGTGTCCCGATTTAATCCTGTTTATCCGGTTAGTTCTTCTTCTGTATTCGCCTAGGTCAAAGTTGTCTTTCCAATAATGTTTACACTTTGTCAAAGCAATGGTTGGCCATTGAAATTGGCATTTGGGTTTAAACTGTGATATTATATTGAAAAGAAAGCAATACATATAGTATGAAGGTAATCCCTTTTAACGCAAAATTATTCATTGCGACTTATTTGAAAATGCATCGATATACGGTAAACCATTTAAGAAAGAATATATGAAGCTGCTAATCAGTTATCCCGTGTCTCACGTATTCTGAAATCATAAAATTATGAAATACGGTCGATTGTTTTGCATCTTATCATGAAATATTTAACGTTATACCAGGCCTGTAGACAACCATCAAATTCATGGTAAAATTTCTGATGGCATATCAGTATGCACATATTTCCAGAAAACTTCTCTTTGTTCATCTATCATGTTTCTTACATGTTTATGGTAATTACCCCCTCCATGGCAGGATAATGTTTTTGCTGGCGTTGGTTTGTCTCTTTGTGTGTCTGTAAGCAACATTACAGCTTTCAACGAATTTTGATGAAATTTTCAGGATATCTCAGCAATGATAGAAGGAACATATGATTAAAGTTTGGGATAATCGGGATTACTTTCTGGATCTAGGACTTTCTTAAGGAAAAAATGCTGCATATTGTTCCAATGCCATAAGGGGTTAAGGAACTGCCTTGACGATAGTCTGCACCCTCTGAGTGCGAATTTCTAGTTTGGCTGTACCTTGCTTCTTTTGGAAGGAATCTTTCAAAACTTGCTTTATATAAATTGTAAACAGAGAAATACATTTTAATTATTTCCCTTAAGGTAATTTATATGGGAAATATAAATTTCCTGTTTAACAAAAAAAAATAATAGATACATGAAAAGATCGGCCACTCTCACTTTTATCAGTGTCCTGATCAAGTGACGGCTTTTCTGTCACTATTCGTACAGGCTGTACTTTGTCACCTGCAACATAATTCCTAGCAGCAACTGAATTCCCTCAAAGATTAAAGTAGTTCTTATGCCCACAGTAACATTCCCTGAAATCAAATCTGACTTTAAATGTACACTGTGAAGCCGAACTGAAGTGTGTTTGTCTGAAAACACACCATTAACAAGTGCATGTGCAGCAGTAAAAGACCTATTAGAGAAAGGCAAAGTGTTTGCTAACATGAGAATTTGGCCTGAACCCGTGTCCCTCAAAATTCTAATAGGGGTAGAATCTGAAAAATCACTTGAAAGTGATACAAAACCATCATGTATGAATGGCTCAAATAACTCCATTTCGGAGTCAGGAGAGGACTCTACTGCCTCAGTTTCATCAAACAAAGAACTTACACCAACAGTGTCAGTCATAAACACTTTTTCAGAGTCACTAAAGGAATCTACATACTTACTACAATCAAACTACTCATGGGAGTCAACAGAGGCATTTTCCTCAGCGGAAACAAACTTCTGTTTGTCATAAGAAGACCTTGCCTCATTTGAAATACTCTCGCAAGAGTCATAAAAGGACTAAGCCTTATTTAGTGGGTACTCCTCGCAGGAGTCTTCAAAGTACCTACATTCCTCGCATGAATTAAATGTGGATTTTACCGCGCAAGCTACGGATTCTTCTTTGGAGTCATTAGCATCACACTCTTTATTAGAGTCAATACAAGAGTTGTACCCCTTATTTACATGAAAAGAGCTTGGCTCTTGTGTTATGGCATGCATAGATTTTTTAAACATACCAGAAGGTTTGCTCTTCGGTTTATTTGCAAGTTTCCAGCTGTCATATATTAGATGACCTTTCTTTTTGCAATAATTACATATTTTCTTTGAAAATGACTGGTCTTTGTTGGACTCAGACACAGTGGACATAGACTGAGGTGTACCCTTGGACTTTGTTTAACTATCAGGACTACTAGTACTGGGTGACTGCGCTTTAAACTTCTTTTGACCATACTAATTTACATTATTGTTTGTTAAAGATTGTTTGATAAGCTAGTAAAGGACATTTTATGTGTTAATGAATAATCATCAGCTAATTGAGCAATGTCAAGTGTTTCACGACTTTACTCATCAAGAAATGTTTTAACATCTGCGTTAAAGCAGCGCTTAAATTCTTCAAGCAAAATCAACTGGCGCAAATTGTCATAATCTTTCATTACATTTTTAGAACTACACGAGCGATCAAACAACTGCTCTTTTGTCTTAGTAAATTCTACATAGGTCTGTTCTTTGCGCTTTTCCCAATTACTGAATTTCTGGCGGTAAGCCTCCGCAACTAACTCATAAACTTTTAGGATAAACCGTCTACCTGGTCATAGTCAGCAGCGGCTTCTACTGAAAGCTATGATTAAATTTCTCTGGCCTTGCCAGTCAAAACACTTTGTTATAGCATAGTCCAATTTTCCTCAGGCAATTTTAAATTTTCAGCTACCTTCTCAAAGTGTAAGAAATATTATCAACCTCTTTTCTTGAAAAGGTGGAACAAGTCTAATGTGCTTATTAACATCAAAACTGTGATTTGGGGCAGCACGTAGACCATGTTCTAGTTTAAGTCTTTCTAACTCCATTCATTTTAACGCAATATCTTTTTTTTTATTCTAGTCTTTCTCTATTTACCCTTTCATGTTCTCCCCCCCCCCCCCCCCCCCTTCTCTTTGTTTTTCTAATTCCCTCTCTTCTCTTTGTTTTTTTTCTGATTCCCTCTCTTTTCTTTGTTTTTCTTTTTCTAATTCTAACTTTTTAATGCTAGCTTATGTTGCATTTCTAACTTTTTTTAGTTCTAACTCCATAGCAATGCTGTCATTCTTTTATGTTTCCATTTCACTCTCCTCAATTAAATCCTTGCTAACTAGATCTTGCATGATTTTAGCAATGATATCAGGTTTTCGCAAAGCTTTTATAAAATCTGTTACAGGATTCGAAGAATATCTATAAGTTCTGCAGTTATCAGATAGATCCCAAAACCGACTCACACTCCTCTGTGGAATTTTACTTTCTCTCTCTTTTCGGCTCCAAACGCAGCCCCCATCTACAACTTTTTCACCCAAAGCCTAGAAACTTCTATTTCACGAACATCCCAACAAACACAACAAGACACACGCGCTCATAGAGCGCGAACAGTCCAGAAAATTCCAGATTAGCACGACAGCAAGCGCTGTGTTTACACTCCAGGGTTCAACCAGTACAGATTACACTGAGTGCTTTGTCTCTACACGCCATAGCATCGCCCTATGCCTGAGCTCCACGAATCAGAATGTCAACGCTAAACCCTGCGCATAAAAAATCAGATTCACACAACACTATAAAAAAAATACATGCAACAGCATATAAAACCTGAAATCAAGAGGGCTCAGTAATAACATATCATTCCTAAAGTATGGATGCCTTCATCCCCATTCAATAGACAGTGCCCTTAACAGGCCATGGACATATCTTTTTAAGAAATATATATATATATATATATATATGTATATATATATATCTTACTCGTAATCTTAAAGTCTAGGTATTTAAAACCATGCCGTTAGCTTCATTCTAACAACATTCAACTGAGGATCGGTCGCATCCCGTGAAACAGATTGCAGTGAATTTACAGTGTACTTTTTTCTTCATTGTTATATATATATATATATATATATATATATATATTCATATCTAGACCAGTCTATGGTCAGTTCGTAAGGGTTCACTTGGCTTTACTTTGTTAAACTTAATATATTATGTAACATAAACGTCGCTCGTGTGTAGACGAAGCACCGGTTTGTCGGTTTTGATTTATGTCACAAGTCCTGTATGGGGTAATTTTGAAACCGACCGTTCCCTCGAGCACGGAATAAATATTACTCCCCGATACAGGACGACACGTGATGCTAGAGACAAGGCTCTGTAGAGTTTGATTGTCAGACCAGACAAGTGGCAAAGACATGGGACCATGAAGATAAAGTAGACTTAAAAACAAGCTAGGAGTAATTTTTATATGTCACTTGATCAGCTGACTTGGAGCAGAAATCATACTGTTATAAAAAAAAAACTTCCACACATTGTTACTTAATAAAATATGGCATTATTAACCAATTAACTGGCAAATAAGCTCTCATAATAAAATGTACAGTACTGCAGAAAATGTATATTGTAAGCATATCTTTCTATGTGTCAATCTCCGTCTGTTGTTCTATTTTAAATATGTATTTTACAATTCGTTATTAAACCTAATCGCTCTCCGCGGATCAGATTGTAGTGGTTTGTTGTGTAAAATGGTGGACAAAACAGGTGAAAAAAAACACCGCCCTGGGTCGTGTCACTGATACCAGCTCCCATAGCCACGTCAAGCTTTCAACCCAGGGTCGCCATTGTAGACCAGGAGCATTCGTGTCACATTTGGCCGTCATGGCCCCACTCTCATTAATGATACAAGATTTCTATGTTTTACATTTTTGTTTGCCCATGAATGCCTTAATATAAGAATGAACTTTTCAGGTGGAAACTTGATGACACGAGAGGGGGTGAGAGAACAAAAACCTGACTTTTGGTTTTTACCCACTTTGGCCTCATACCGTTTGTACCTCGTACAGCCGCTCATATAGAGAGCATATATAGATGGCATGAGAGCTAATGACGGGAAAGAGAGTAATATGGAAGTACCCACACAGACGCACACATAAACACTTAGAGTGACAGAGGAAGAAACATATACGGAACAGAAAATGAAGCGGAGAAAGAGAGAGATGAATAGATACAGATAGCGGCACACATCCTGAGAGCGAAAGAGTAATTTGCCAGCGCAATCTAGCACTTTCTACAAATTGAATTGTCTGCTTGCCAACCAATCTGGATAAAAGGTCTTATCGTCGGTTCGGCCTTGAAGTCAGCAGCAATTCACACTCAATCATTTTAAGTGACACCAACCAACACGCGATTACCAGTGACACATTTTAATCAAGGTAATTAATCAAATTGAGTAACTAAATTAACGGAGTGGTCGCAATTGTAGATGGAATTTCGTTTTGTAGATCATGAAGTTGAAGGATACCACTACAGTTAATAGCTGGTAGACGTCAGCCTGGCTGTTTTACCTACTTACTTAATGTAAAGTATAGGCCATGTTTTTGTCATAATTCAATTATTATTTCCTGAATAAGCCAGAAAATTTGTACCCTGAACAAACCAAAAATATATAGATTTTGATTGAAACACTGAATACGTAAATACTGAATACTTGCACGCTTTGTTGGCGTTCGAGCTTAGTAATTTCAATATACATGGTTCTGTATTAACAGAATCATCAAGTTTTCAAGAATATGTGTAAGGACCATAATAGCCTCATCCTACATGACATTAAATAAAAACATCATGGAATATTAATTACATGTTTGTTTAATTACTATATTTACATTCATATGAGCCTCGTTTGCTGAAAAAAAATGTGAGGGGGCGAAACAGGGTTCGTGTTCACAACTCAACATGTTTACCCGCAGTGATACAATACTCAATTCGGGCTCAGGGCTCGACATTACGGTTATTCAAATCGCCTGAGTCTTATACAAGTACAATGAGGACAAGGTTCCCGTATGTAAGTACATAGTTCAATTATAAATATAAGTAGTTGTAAACTTATGTTAAGAAAAGTGTGTTTTCATTTTTTTAAATGTTTTGCCTCTGACTATCGGGATGATTGATTATTGGTTAACAGTTTATTCGTGTATGTAAAACGGGTTATTAATAAAGATTTCGACGACTATTCTATTATTTCTAAAGATAAGCCGAAATGAATTTTTTAAGTCATATACCTTCATGCAAGTATTTAAAAATTAGAAAACAATCAACCATTGTTGGAAAGCCCGAAGATTCCCTCATTTGTATAAAATTAGAACTCGACCGTTCTCAGTTTTCACAATAAAATAATTCCAAGCATTCTGAGGCAGCAGTTTGTAAAATATTAATGAGGAATTACACACAATACTTTCACCTGCCCTGAGGACAGTTCACAGCATCTTAAACCCAGTGTTCTACGGCACTTACTCACTCATAATGTCATATTAAATGAATCCCAACGGTACTTTGTCTTCTCTCTCTCTCTCTCTCTCTCTCTCTCTCTCTCTCTCTCTCTCCCTATATTTCTATCTCTTCCCTTCTCTCTCTCTGTCCCTCCTTCTCTTTCCCTTTCTCTCTCTCTCTCTCTTTCCCTCCCTCTCTCTCGTTCTCTCTCACGCTCTCACCCTTTCTATATCTCTCTCTTATTTTTTTCTCTCTCTCTATCTCTCTCGCTCTCTCTCTCTCTTTCTCTTTCTCTCTCATTCTCCCTTTCTCTCTCTCTCCCTTTCTCTCTCTATCCCTTTCTTTCTCTCAATCTCGTTATCCCTCTCTCATAGCTTCGCACGGGATCTTGCTCTGTGTCTGTTATGGGAATGTCCATGGATTCACAAATAAAATAAACTTTTGGTATATAATCACTTTTCTTTCAGTCATCTTATTTATAAAAAAAATATTATTAACACGTCACCTGATAAAATACAACATGTCAATCAACGACTTAAGCCGGGCCCTAATTAGTTTTCATATAATCGAAATGAATAGGTAAAACACTCTGAGCCAACACCGATACCTGATCAAATATCCGCGTGTTATGCTTGTCACGGTTCACATATTTGTTTCACATATCAGCTCCAAAACAAAGAAAAACTCTAACACCTTTGAATATCCCCAGCCGTCGGCAGGGAAAAAAATTGCCCTGCTCACGATGTTATTAACTTCTTTGAATAACAAACAAAATTATGATAAAAAAAATTTAATATAAAAGATATTTAGTCCTGTATAACACAACCCTTCTTAAAATTTCATAAGATTTTTAGTTTTTAGGAAACATTAAAAATGTCTTCTATAAATAATCCATCCACCTCTGGCGGTTGTATAATAAATGTCAAACACCATCGATTTCATATTTTCGTTTTCATGACCGTCTTTTCACTCCACGATGGCTGATTTTCAAAATCTGGTCTTCCGATACAACATAAATTTTAGATGAGAGATTTGCCGGTGATATTATTTTTCCTAGCCTTAATTAAAAAGTCGCACTCCATTCTGATCCCCTATTATCGCTATGTTCTTGGTCGTACTCGAGTACCGCTGATTTTCCAAAAATGTCCTTCGAACAGAGTAATTCGCCCAGTTAATGGATTTGCACTTGATATTTCATTTCGACTTTTTTTTTACCTTCATTTGACAAAGCCTATCCGAACTCTGCCTGTAACTGCTCATTTGCGGGTAACCTTCGGAGCGGAGGTTTCCATTTTGACCGCTCGGTAAATCTAGACATCTAGTTAATCTATACAATTCTGTCATTATTGATTCATTAACTGTGGAATGCTTGATTATTTTTGCTTTACATGCGTTAGATATCCTAGAGAAAAAGACGAAAAAATCTCGTCCGAGACTTAACGAGAATGGTGAATCCCTGTCAGGTACTGACGAATTTCATTTAACGGTTTTACTACTTGATGGGATCTTTGTATGAATTCCTATTCGAATAAACAAAAAAAAAACTTTTAATCTAGAAAGATCAGAAATAGCATACGTGTCTTAATAAATGGTTGTTCTCCTCTTTGCACTAGGCGACAGCTCTATTGAGGCAGTACAAAAATATATATTGTCCTACGGACTCTTGGAAGTTTTTAAAGATTTCTTTGGTATTGGTAGACGCTTTCACTTCTTAATGCATGTGTATATATCTGCAGAGTTCCATTCCGGTTTTGGAGCAGGAAACAGAGGCTTATATTCAATAATCCTGGTGTCAACCAGGTTCGGTGTATACAACCCCTTCGGGTGTGTTATCCCCATTGCTGGGTCGTAACACTGAGGGGCCCCAAGGCAAACTCGTTTTGTGGGTGACACACGTCTGTTTTGCAGTATCCCAATTTAGCCTGCTGAACGCTCAAATTGAGTGTTGGCTGACCGTAAAAAAAAATCTCACCGCCTCGGGTGAGATTCGAACTCACGATTTCTCGTCTTTGAGTCCTGTGCTCTACCCCTGAGCAACAGAAGCTGGTGGACTATGGGAACTTAAAAGATTTTACCGGTGGAAACATAATGCCTTTGATTTTTCGAACCTACACAGAAAATACAAACATCTGATCCATTTCTTAAAATGGTGAATATGATTTTAACAGAATTTAATCTGAGATTTTGTGCCATAGCAATTATTAGCAACATTACCAAGGGCCTCGTCTTCTTTAAGAAAAATGATCCGGCGATCCAGAGAACGATATTTTTTTATGGCTCAATTATAAATAAAATCAACAGGATTAATGCTGCAGTTGATCTTCAAGCAGACGACACCACCCTTTCGGTTGGTCATTGCCACCGCAGCCTGCGAGCGAAATCGCCTCACTCAGCAAGAAGAAATGATTGGCAATATCCCATGTCGGTATTTCTTGGCAGCCTAAGATATGCTCAATTAAGTACAAATTGGAGGGTTACTTTGGGTCGGTGGCTCCTCGGTGCAGGAAGTCTAACCGGCCATTTTGACGGGTGACGACGTCCAACTTTCAGCCACGCGCCATTCACACTCATTACTTCGTTTCCAGCCAAAGCAATATGGCTTAGAGTTAACGGTTCCATTTTGGAATGCAGTGTGTATAAATAAGGCATGAAATAAGTTGATACTTAAGATACATCTCTGGCAAATCCCCTTAATCTCAAATCAATCAAAAAATCGTCTAAACTTAGTATCATATCCACGACGTGTACACCATTTTAAAAATGGCGTGGCGTCCTTTCTAATGGTATATGAATTTATTTTTAAAAATGAAATTGAAATTATCCTTTAATTAACATTTAACAAGTCAAAGGTTAGAGAGAAACATGATATAGGAAAAAATTGAGATATTTCTTATATAATTTGATATTAATCCATTAAAAGTGGTTTGATGTTATCGGTTGCTTAATTTTATTTTTGTTAATTATAACAGTAACTTTAAAATTTTCAAAAATGTCAAAATATCATATGAAAATGAATGTGAATTTTATCAATACGTTTACCATCAAACAGAACTCAGTACCAGACTTAAATTATTTCTAGCGCCTGATAGGCATTTGAAACATTTTGGATTAACTTTTTAGGGCTTAATAAAATGACATTTAGGTTAATTAAAAATACGTTGATCATGAACATTTTTAAAACATCTGTCTTTCGATTTTACGGTATCACTTACGTCAGTTTACATTCACAGACAAAATGGAAGAAGATGAAAACATGACAAATCTCTTTTTTCAATTTGTCATGGCTGAGACTGATTGACAGATATAATAACACCTGGTGTGTTATATAGAAAAGCTAATATAAAGAAGCGGATCCGGGGGGGGGGGGGCTTTTTCAGCCGACGCAACATTTTTTTAAGGCTTTCAGACCATTTTTTTGCGAGTTCCCCCACCTCCCATACCCCTTTCCGGACGCGGGGAAATATTTTTAGGTTTCGCCGTTAGTCCTCCAGGGTTGGAACCCTCTTTTTTCCGTAATCTTGGATCCGCCCCTGATGTATAGATATATGTGTTCATAGAGATGTTATTGAATATTCATGAGCAGGCGAACCAAATCATGGATCATCATTCACCGACCTTCTTTGAATGTGATGTATAGACTTCGTAGTGCAGCATACACCCCCATACATCATTGAAAGTTCAGAAAACATTTCTTATTTACCCTTCGGTGGCAATCAATCAACTCCATGAACGTTATTAACATAAAGTAAAGACGGAAATTGTGCTTAAGAGGTTTACAATTATTCATTGATAACTGATTAATTCCTTGATAAAGGTCCTGAATAACGTTTAAATTCATTAAGATTTACCTGTTATTCTACCACCGGCGGATCAAGGTAGGCAGCCGCAGGGTCCCCACTTTTCGGCCACAAAATATGAAAAAAATATGAACCGCCTTTTTCATACCCTTTTCTGCAGGCTTTGGTCATATATAAAGTCTTCTGACAGCCCCGGCTAACCTGTTTACACAGGCCAGGGCATCGTCACCACCCATCCAACTTTTCCAAAGTTCTCTAGCTGCCCCTGTCTACGCATTATTATTTTCTTTCCCCGGTAAATGATATAAAAATAAAAATAAAAAACTTTTTTTTTAAATATTTCGGCATTTTTCCCTCACGGGATCTTTTAGGAGATAAAGCCGTGGAAAATGACCCGGGAAGAAATATTAAATACAATAAGAACGCAGAAAATACGCAAAAAGGTGACAGGGCGCCTTGTCTTTCCATCTATTCCTCCAGGTTTTCTGGTCTCGTGGCAAAATTTGATAAATTTGTTCTGTAAGCAGGACAGACATTTAATCAGATCGGCCAGGTTTTGCCGAACGTGAGTTATCGGGAGTGGGAGTTCGGGGACCTAATCGTAACCTTCTTCAACGGAACCAGATGGATTTGGAATGCGTGAAATCAGATACAGCAAGGAATCGATTATCATTTTTGAGGGATTTTGTTTTACTTTTAAGCTCATCTTATAAAGTGACCAACTACTTAATTCGATAAAATTTCCTATTTCAATAGAACAAAATGAAATCGAAATATTAATAATGTTTGTTTTCTGTTATATTCATGTTTTCATCTTTTAGCATAGATCAGCTGTATTTAAAATACAATATTTAAAAATACAGTGTATATACGTATGTATTGCATTATATATATATATATATATATATATATATATATATATATATATAATGTATATATATATATATATATATATATATACATATACCAGGAAGAGATTTATATATATAAATTTCATTCTTAAATAATGAGTACTTTAGAAAAGGAAAGTACGTTCATTAATTTAAATAATTAAATTGAAATATACAGTTTTCTGAGAGCATGTGTGTAAAGAAAAAAAAAAACAGTGATGGAGGTCTCGTTTCCGGATTTGGACACGAGTCCGCATTTGGACACGAGTCCGGATTAGGACACGAGTCCGGATTAGGACTCGAATCCACATTTTAGGGACTCTGACGTAGACCCGGATGTCATGGACTCGGACTTGAACTCGGACTCTTAGGTAACGACTCGAAAAATCAGGCCGAGCCATCCCGACTCCAGCGGAAGGAAAGCTCTGTCACAGATACCATGAAGCAATTTATTTACAAGTGCGAACTACTTACCGAATAAAACCAGTAACAGACTTATATGCCAAGCTTTAGGTCTGCGTCTGGAGCTAATTGCAATTAAACATGAATTAAATTAAAGGGCATGTGTACACTAACATAAACAGACTCAAAGTTTCATTTTAAATTTATTTAAATAAAGAGATTTTTATGGGACTCGGACTTGGACTCGGGTTCCAGATAGCTCAGACTTGAAGAGGGTGGACTTGGACTCGAACATCAAGAACTCGGATTTGTACTTGGACAAGGTTAGTGTGGAATCTACCACGTCACTGAGGTAAACTATGTTTGGATCATCTTTAGACATGGATCGGGCCTTTTACACATGGATATTGATGAGCCACCATGCTGTCATAAGATTTATCCAGCCTTTATATGCCGGAAGTTAACTGTATGAACCCTGCCAGGGTTTGATTACGGCTCGATAGATGAGACACAAAAGTACTCAGATGATAGCATCCAGACGAGAATCCAGACGAGAATCAAGACGAGAAGACAGTTTGATGACAAGGGGACGTGTATCAGAAAAAAAAAATTGAGCGGAATAACGTTTATCTTTGGACACGCCCAAAATTCTTAAGTGATAGTAAGATGAAACACTCGCTGTACTTGTCAACATAACGGACCAAGGAACTCATTGTTAGCTGCTGCCGACAGGTGGCATCAGTGAAGAGGAAAAGGATTCATACAAAATCATACTTTATTATCGTTTTCTACTTCTTAAATATTATTAATATATCATTACTATTATAAATATCATTATAGACAATAGTAGAAGTAGTAGGAGTAAAGCGGGTCCAGAAGGGGGGGGGGGGGGGGTCCAGGGGTTCCGGACCAACCTTTTTCGTCCACTTCAACCTTTTTTAAGGGTTTCAGACATAATTTTTGCGGCCTGGACCCTCCTTTTCCGGGCCCAGGAACCGAATTTTTAGGGTTTTCATTAGACCTCCTGGGTTGCATCCCCCTTTCTCTAAATCCTGGATCCGCCCCTATTACTATTTAGTAGCATAGTATATTCTTCTTCTTTGTATTATTATTATTAGTACTAGTAGTAGAGGAGTAGTAGTAGTAGTAATAGTAGTAGAGTAGTAGTGGTGGAAGTTATACTTTTATTATTATTATTGCGAATAATTATAATTTTAATATATTTATTTAAAAAAAGAATGTGAGATTGCTCATTCATACACACACACACACACACACACACACCCTCACACACACACACACACACACACACACATATATAGTCGGTTGTAAAAGGGTAAAGTTAAAGGTCACAAATTCTTATGAATATTTTTTTAACTTAAGATATGAGCTGACTTAGTCATATTTCAGCCAAATCTACAAAACACGAAGAAATTAAATATTTGTAAATGGTTTTGACTCGACCATCTGACCGTGTGGAAATGTTAATCACAAACAACCAGCTTATACACGTGACATTGACGGGCTAGAGCGTCATGTCCCCGTTTCTAGTGCGGCAGAGGTTTCCAATTTAAGCGAGCCCGTTTTCGGGAACATTTGTCTCTGACTAGGTTGAATGATGATGTTAGGGGGAGCCAGCTTCTTTAGTGGTTCTTTTGACGTAAGGATTAATAGGAAGACGCCTTGAGAACCCACAACAGGACGAAAAGATAAAGTGTCCTGTCTCAAACAGATCTCGTAGATAGTCTGGACGATTCGTTTATTTAAGTTTTATGGTGGTCCATCGTGACCTCAAGCACAGCCTCAATCGTTGAACATTAGTTCGAATCAAGCTAACTCGACACAACGAGTCATGTTACATATAAGTGTGTATAAACGTGTGTGCATGTGTGTGCCAATTGTACTAATATCTGGAATTTTACACTCAAACTTTCAAATAACAACCCGACAAATTTAGATTCAAACGGACTAAAAAATCTTTGGCATTTTTATTTTTATAAGAAATAAATGAATAGCATGATATCCTGATATAGCGACTATAAAGAGAACCCTGGGTGATAGAAGATTATATTCATAGCAACTAATCTGCCAGCTTTCATCTCGGTATTACCTGACTATGGTATAATCTCCGGCCAATCTGACTGGAAATTGAAGTCAATATTTCCTCTGGCTGTCACTTACAGAGATACAGCACTCGCTGACGTGAGATAATTTGCTGAAATCATCGCGACGTTTAGACGTTATATATTAATGAAATTCAACATTTGTTGATTTATATATATATATATATATATATATATATATATATATATATATATATATATATATATATATTATTTCCTCTGCCAGAAGGGTATGCGTCCGTTCTGGGTCATATGTGTGTGTGTGTTTGTTCACAACATAACACACGCAATTATGAACGGAATCTCTTAAATTTTGCAGGACAGTTCGGGAATAGGGCAAAGAAGAATCGATTTTCGTATGGACACGGCACGTTTTCCGGATCCAGGAACGTCTTCAAGGAATATTCACAAATTTACAGTCACGTACGATAGAAAATTTGAATTTGGGTCGTAAAAGTGAATGGCGGATTCATTAGAATGTCTTTTCAGGATTGATGATGGTAACGATTGATATACACTCATTTGACACCTTCGTTGCTAAGCGATACTGGGGTAGTCGGCGATTACAACGCGATGATTCGGGGATAACGCCAGAGCTAAAGACAAGCGCAGGAAAGCAGATCACAGAGCTTACACACCTTGATGAGAGGTTTCAACTTAATATCGCAAGCAACCTCGGCCAACCATTTATTTATTGTAATATCATCTATTGTGGTCACTGAAAGCTATGTTAAGGCGTCCGTGCTCTTCTTTAATACGCCAAATCCTCTCTTACCGGCAAAAATACAGGTTTCTATAAAGCGGTGCTGGTATTAACAGAAATACTTTTTTTTCTCAGGTTATCCTGTGTGTTACCCTTTTTATATTATATTTGTTTTTCCCACAAGCTATATCAGATACTTGGATATAACATCATGTAACTTTACGTTTCAATACAAATATTCCTTGCATTTATATTTCAATTCCTTATTAAAAGAACAATACTTAAAAGTGCTCCAATACATCTGCTGCTTAATGATTTAAATAAATTATATATAAATATAAATAAATAAATATACACATATACATATAACGAAAATTTATGTGGAAATTTGTGTTTAAACGGAGTACACAATGAATAATGAAATTTCAATGAAGTATCACTGGGAAATATTACAGCCTTTTAACAATAAGATATATTATATCAATATATTATATATTAAGATATATTATAACAACATAATATATTATAAATATAAGATATTGTATAAACTTTAAGATATACTATAATCTTTTGAATACTAGAACGAGGCATATAGTTTCGTGGAAGAAGATAATGTGCGGAAGCAACATTATAAAAAAATAGAATATGCCAAGCCTGAGCTGATGGTCCTTACATGAAAAAAACATGGCAGAAATATAATGTACAACTGGTATTTAATAACATATAGCATGTATCATATCTCTGAGGATGGTATCCTATTTTGTATAATTCTTGCCTCCCTAAGAAGGTATTCCTTCATCCACGTTCGTGTGTGTGTTTTTGTGTGTGTATGTTCGTGTGTGTGTCTGTGTGTGTTTGTGTGTGTGTATGTTCACGATTTATCTCAGGCAATCATGAACATAATCTTACGACATTTTAAGAGCATTCCGGAAACCGGCTTATTAAGAAAAGATAAGATTTTGGTTGGATCATACATAAGATCCGGATTCAGGAACGGTACCGAAGAATAATTACGAGCATACAGTCGAATGAACCTGAGATTATGGGCCGAATAATGCAAGCAGTTTTCGGAGCATAAACTTATAGGAACCCACACAGGCGGAGGCTTGCATTCCTTAAAATGTAGATTTGTAGTTTATTTATATAAATGCGCGACAAATGATTATTTTTCTGCATCTTGACATTGCCTTTGCACCCGCTCTGTGAACAAAAAAAAAGTATCAGTGATCCAAATTAGAGCTAAAAGAAATTCACGATTGACCATTAGCGTTATTTAGCTACGAACCATTCAGTTTTTATTTCAGATTGAAAAAAAAGTAACCATTAGTCACAGAGTGTGCGTCTATGAAAAACCAATATTCGTGCACACACACATCAAAAACACAGATGAGATTTAAATTAATTGGTTGCCACTTTAAAAGCATATTTTAGCTTTCTCAATATGATTTGATTATACTCAGCCATGCCTTTGAGAAGAGAGCATTTTTTGTACGTTCTTATTGAGATAAAACAAACCGGTTGCCATGGTGAACGTTCACTTTTAAGGTGATCACATGGCGGCGTTAATGCTGTCTGAGCCAAAACAGCCAGAGACCAAAGATTTTGTTAAAACCAAAATGTTTCCTAATGGGCCTTGCCTTTGCTCGGTAATTGACAGAAGACTGTAATGGGGAAGAGAGTCTGATACTATTAACCGTACACATGACATCATTAAGAGAATCGTGCTGGCGGAAAACATGTCATGAAATGACAAAACATTTCTTAAATTAGTGGTGGAGAGACAGAGAAAAAGAGACAAACATCAACACACAGATAGACAGAGGCAGAGACAGAGAGACAGAGGCAGAGACAGAGAGACAAACAGACAGACAGAGACATTGATAGAGAGAGAGAGAGAGAGAGAGAGAGAGAGAGAGAGAGAGAGAGAGAGAGAGAGAGAGAGAGAGAGAACAGAGAGACAGAGATAAACAGATAGAATCACAGAGAGAGACAAATGCGTAGATAGGGCATAGAGAGACACATAAAGAGAGACAGACAGACAGAGACAGAATGAGACAGGTACAGAGCAAGAGAGAGTCGGAGAGAGAGAGACAGGGATACATACATTCAGAATTCCCTGTTAACAAGAATACCTTAAAGAGTTTATATACGTACATGTACCTGTACTTATTTGGTTTTGACCTTTGACCCATACGTACCAGGAATGCCCCCAGCTGGACCCTAACTAATCACTACTAACATCATGATTTCAGCACATGACTTACATTCAATTTAAAGGGATGCAGAACCTGCCCATTTAATGAATACCACATTAATGTCCAATTGGTCTAGCGCCATATCGACCCTCTGGCATTACGACCAGATTACTATCTCTTGCGAGAACAAATAAAGATATACACATGATTCCAGTTTAAAGTAACTTAAAGTGACTTAAATATGTGTCCATATAATAAAAGTGTACATGATGTTGATATTCAGTTTGAAAGCTTGATTGGGGGTAAAAACTGTTTCTTACTTTTAATACACAATCATAGTTGACGACAGACTGCTCTGCGACAGCCCGTTCGAAAAATATGTTGAAACATGTATAGATATATTGAGTAAAAAGAAAGAAAATTTACCCCTCTTAGGACATATATATAGTTGCATCATCGCAGACAAAGACCGCAAACGTGTATATCCTTGGCGTGGCGCCACAGAGGAGTTCCGTGACAGAAGTCAAATCAGACAACCGTCAAATATAATATAGATTAATAGGCCGTATTTATTTTACTTTTGTGCCCACGGCATTTGGTTGTGGACTGAGAGGAATAAACAAAAATTCATCTTCGTCCATGAATACCACAGTGTATTCTAAAGTTCAAATGCCCAAATAAAAAACTTCTCTTCCCATGCCACCCATGTTTTCTATATATAATAACAATCAACCAGGGGACGTATGTGAATCACGGTTATCAGCAGTCGGCTTTGTTCTCGTGGGAAATTTCGAACATTGCATTATTTATAGTTTAGTAATTAGTCTGCCCGAGCTCCTCAACGGAACTAAGAATGAAAGCTTCTTGCTCTTTCAATATATTGGAAACAGACTTTTTTTTACCGTGGAACATATATCCAGTATCCTTTCTTTAAAATAACTTAGATATATTAGGTATAGTAAAGAAAGCAGTGTGCAAGTTTGCTGATCACGCGTAAGTTCACGTCAAAAGAACTCAGTTAAATTATTCTAAACCCAAGGCTTTTTTGGAAGGATAATTCTATGGCAGGTTGATGCCACTGTTCAATGAATAAGGATAATAATAAGCAAACAATAAGATGGGCTTTGACCATGAAAGCTTCTAGAGATCAGATTGTACAGGAATGGAACATCGTTACCTGCCGTAAGTCATCAGAGCGATTCGACGAGATTCTGTTGGGATTTCCCCGTTTTAAATCTGAGTCATTTATGAGTAGGGGATTGAACGGAGACCTCCCAACTGATACCAAAGAGGCAAAACTGAGATAGGGGTAAACCGGGGGGCCCGGAGAAAACCACAGGTCTTGAATGGCTACTACAACCCTATCTAAGCTGGGGACCGAACCCAGGTCGCCAGCGAAGAGCGTCGGGCGTTTTTCCCTTTCGACTGTCAAGCACCAACTCGATGATATTACACGCTCTCAAGAGCGATTATCCACAGCGATTAGCTTTGAACAAGGCCCACTACTTTTAGAATTCTAGACATGATGCGTAGGAAACATTAACAGGACCATCATATTTCTATGACAGTGTCTTGTTGGCGTTAGCATTCAGGGATGGCAGTTGAGAGCGATAAGAGAGTATCTTCTGACCCAGAAAGACACCTTTGATTCCTAGAGAAAGTCAGTTGGACGTGAGAAGCGTACGACCTGCCGGTAATCACTGTGGTAAGGGCGTTTAGTTCCTCCAGCTGGATGGGGTCATTTAATCACGTGACACGCGTACGTGGAAGAAGACTACCCTTATGGTGTCACGTGACTAGGTAAGGAGACAATGATCCTCGCGGCTGTACAATTTCAGCGTTAATTCTATCATGTATCATTCTTATCATATATAACATTCACTCTCTCTCTCTCTCTCTCTCTCTCTCTCTCTCTCTCTCTCGCAACATATACATACCAGGTGAATATGTAAAGTACATAAGATATGTATGATATATGAACATCGATATTTCTTTACAAGTATATAAACAACCCATATATATATATAAATGTATATATCTACGTTTATATATATATATATATATATATATATGTGATAAGATGATGATAATGCTTTATTTCAGACTCACGGCCCATACACATACATGCATAGGTCAGTATGCACATAATATACATACACACAAAAAATATACCTATATATATATACATATATAACGTTTCATATTCCTACATATTCATACAAACACATACCTATACATATATATACATATACATATATATGTATATATACATAAATTCGCATAAAAATATATACAGATATATATACATATAAACATTAAACACGCATGCATATATACATGATATATAAATATACAAATTTACCCGTACACTGTTGTCTTAATTTTTTTACCATGAGTTATTGCTTTCTGATATTCTTCTCTTCAAGGAATTTATTTGCTTGCGCACTAGAGCATAAAAATGAGTAAGATTACGTGTCACAAACTCGGGCCTGATACTGCACAGTTTAGTGAATCCAATAAAAATTATATATATATATATATATATATATATATATATATATATATATATATATATATACATATACAAATATATACCCAAAAAAATACATAACATGCGAGATACAGAGACGCTGGACTCGCACATTGCCTAAAGGTGTTTAATAGAAATTCGCTTGTGGCCCCTCTTGGTGGTGAAACCACATTTCTATTGGTACACGACCCGTTAGACGAGAAGCTGGTTATTATTGATTTACTGGGAAGGTGTGAGGAGGAGAAGCCGGGATTGGGTGCTAGGAAGATTCTATAGCGTACATCCCGCCAGCCTCAGCAGCCAGCCTCCAGTGTGGACAGGATGGCTTGAGCAGCGGCCACCAAAGGGCGTTGATGGCAATTTTTCACAAAAGCGCCGCGGGATTTATGACTTTCATATTGGGCCCGCAGCGAAGTGAAGAAACGATATCTGTTGAAGTGTACTCCTGTCTCGATATGTCTATATCTGAAGACCGCGTCTGGTTTGAAATCGATTTGAAACAAACAACCAAGGAATGATTGGAATGTCAGACTGCATGTACGTTTCATTGCTAAAGACACTGGAGTTGTTTGAGCGAAACTACCATCCGTTTATCAGGTCAGTAGAAAGTCTATTTTATATACACGGATTTCGCACAAATTGAAGTACATGGCGTCAAACTCTCTCAACAGTTTAAGTAACAATATCAGTTCCAGATAAAGGCGTATTTTATTTTTCGGCATTGATTACACTTCATGCATGCTGGACAGGGTGATCTCGGATTTGGATTTCTAGGCTATGGGTAAAAACTTTTCAGTCTTGCCATGGACAAATCGTCAATGAATGTTCACAGGCATAAATTGTAAAATTCCGAGGAAATACGACAATAAAAACTTTGATCCGTTTTATGGAGATTTTTTTTTCTTGAATAGCGGTTACTTATTATTACAAGATGTTTGAATATTTTAAAGAAAACGGTCGTCTAACTAAATATAATGATTCAAAGTGAATTCTTATGTTTCAAGATTTGATTTGTATAAGTAAATCTCAGATGTACGGCTTAATGGCTGAAACAGACGCTAGACATAATTTGCATTGTGGGAAGGGACTGCACCGTTAATAAGATTTTCTTTAGATCTATGTGATCCGTGTATTGGAACTAGTAACAGAACAGGTGCGTGTAATCCCTGGATAAGATCAGAGTGATTCCTCGAAAGAGTTTACAGATTGAAAGTAAACGGGACTGACAAAGGATGACACACACGGAGCCGAGAGTGAACCTGCCGGTCCCAATGAATGAAAAAATCGGGTGACTTTTCTTGAGTATACTTGAGGAACGTTCGTTAATGAAGCTTTCACGCTGAACAAGGTCTGGTACAGTCTGGGTCGGGCTCTCCAGGAAGGCAACAATACGAAAAGACTATCCAGCTCGAATTCAACTGGACTTTATTTAATTAGCTGCAGACCCTTGGAACACTTAAGGTAAATTATTTCTATACCTATAACAACGTTGACATGATTATGACTATAGGTTTATTATATGCTTAAGCGTGTGTGCTATTAGGATATCTCTCTCTCTGTGTCTGTCTGTCTCTCTCTCCATATATATATATATATATATATATATATATATATATATATAGTTAGTTTTATATTTCTTTGCAGTAGTAAAGTATGTATGCATTATCATTTGCACTGACAACATTTATTGAAAGCTAAAATGCGTTACAACACTAACCAAAAAATTCCAAAATCCAAGTAGGATAAATTTATTATAAATCAAAATTCCTACACGATTTAAACTAATCCGATGAATGTTCAATTGACATTCCCTTCAGTGTTGCATCACTTGATTTTCGCAGGCATTTTTGACAAATACTTTCAGATCCGGTTGATTACTGCCTAACGCTGTTTTACTTTCGACCAATAAACGTAATAAACGCTTTTATATGTACTTTTATGTTAATTAATAGAGATTTTATTCTACTCCGGTAAACAAGCTATAAAGCTAATATAATTTAGGTCTTGATTTCGAAACAGTTATTGATATAGGATTCTCAGATAATTACCAGCGTCATTTTGATGAATTTCTTTTACACCCCCTTTAGCAGATACTGATTTTCTTTCTGAATGCTATATGCTGGATATCCCGGTTTCATTGTATAAAAGAAAGATTTTATAGCAGTGTATTTATTGCACACAGTAGGGCTATACATACTATGAATCTGCGAGGGCGAGGCCATGAAATATATTGTACTAGAGCGAGACATAAGTCTAGGGCGATATTTGTTTTAGATGGATATTCCTCAGGCACATGTATACGACGTGATATCCCTTTAACCTATTTAAACAGGGATACTACTAGGGCTGGGTATCGGTCAGTTTATTCAGGTACAATACGTATTGCGATATACTTAGAGCGATATACGATATGCATTGACATTTGTGATCTTATTTAAGTCTTAGAAAGTCAGTTAAAGAAATAAAAAGCAGCTTAAGCTATATAAATAACTCCGATTATAATTAATGTTTGGGTTGTATGTCTTGTATCTATATTTGCGAGCTGTTTTGTGTTTCATCGATACGACGGTACAGCATGCATATCGATGTATTGAAACAGCCCCAGAAACTAACATATTTAATTAATTAGCGATATACACTTAATTCCGACATACGACCGGAGACATCGGAATTTTAGTCTGGACGTAAAATGGCAACCCCCGGGATTTTTCTTTTGGATTTTTATGCGCGGTCATTGTATGAAAAAGGCTGAGATATACGACAGGACAGCAGTTCAAGCGCAGATTTGAATCTCTCTTCGGAGAGAGGCTAATGGCCATAAGGCACATATCAGAGGAACACTTTGGGAATGCCCGTGATCTCATCTGCATATCATTGTAGAATTTATTCAATTTGAAATGAAATAACGTTACATATGTTCAAAATTTGCTCTATTTATAAAGGGTCAGATTCAGGATGCGTATGGCTGAGCTGGACTTACTCTGTGAGATATGACACTGTAAATTTTAAGGAACTGCAGCAATATGTGGTTATTTAGACGTGTGGTTTAAAAAGATCTTTTATCAAATGATTTTGAGGATAGCTGTATATAAGGAAACACAAGTACGTTGATAGAACTGACCTTTCATGTCAGGGGAATATATTTGAGAGCTTGGAGAAGGACGGCCCCTCTGAACTGCCGGCTGAACTTCGTAGTGGGTATAAGCTGGCGTGTTTCTGAGGCTCAAGGGCTGTAAAAGACGCTGCTTAAGCTCCTGGCC
Organism: Sipunculus nudus; assembly: GCA_026874595.1. Classification (NCBI taxonomy): domain Eukaryota; kingdom Metazoa; phylum Annelida; class Sipuncula; order Golfingiida; family Sipunculidae; genus Sipunculus; species Sipunculus nudus. Next base: position 43,465,794 of record CM049322.1, on the reverse strand, counting down.
TGCCCAGCCGAGCCAGACAGACCGACCTTTTCCAGACGCAAACAGTCTGCTGGTTCTCCAATCCGAGGTTTGAACGCGGTGCTAACAACAGCATGCCGTAAATGTCACATCCTTTCATAGAAACTGAGATTTAAAACGTCAACGTTATATCCCACATGCGAAACTTGAGATTGAGTCTGCATGTCAATTCAGAAAACTAGATAAACATATAAAGATGATCTAGCTACCGTTCATAACATAACTTCCCAACAGGGATGTACTTTCTGAAGGAATGATGGTAAAACTGGTAAAAAGAAACAATTTATATTTAGCCTAGCTATATTGAAACCTTAGAAGAAACCTTGGGAATACAAATAAGCGATTTATTGTTAAGTCATGGTTAAATAAAATACTCATATCCTAAAAAAAAAATGGGTCGGTTAAGAACTGCATGAGTCAAGGTACTGACAATCCAAATAAATACTTTTTTTACATTACGTGAAGTACAATCCAAACAATTGAACCAAAAGTTTCATACCAACATTATCCAAACATGTATCTGAAGCTGTTTGCACTAATATCAAATATAGTGACGTATAACAGACAACATATTTGGTTATGGCTAGGGCTATCACTATCCGGATATAACAGGTGTGCTGAATGTTACTCGTCATATTTCGAGCAGTTTCTTCCATGTGTTGTGAATACATATTGAACATGTTTGAGAGATAGCTGTTTACCCTGACAACCCACAGCTATTTACCTAGTACAGTTGGGTTCTTTCAATGTTTTTCATATTTATATCGATCCATATGGAGACTGCATGTGGCTAAAATACAAATACAGCAACCATTTTGCAGCAAGCCCTTTGTAACCTTATCAAAGGATATTAACGTGTTTTATCAAAGACAGAATCAATTGATCAAGACGATTATAAGGTTTTTGCCTACCTTGACAAGATGGTAAAATAGAGCGTCATTTATCTGAATACAGTGTATCCGAAAAATTGTCTTAACTGAGAAACGAATATTTGATCGATTTTTTTTCGAAACCTGAACCTGAAAAGCATACAGGATTGATGGTATAAAAATATCATCCGGTTCAAAGATTCGTCCGATAACATAATATAATGAATAACAAGAAGTTAAACGTATCCTAGATAATAATTTAGACCTGCTTCATTAATATTTGTCTGTACGTCTGTTTTATTATGTCCAAGTAGAACTCAAGTGCAGGTTGGAAAACATGGTGATTTGCTTCGCAGTATCATGCAAACTCGCTTATCCGACCAAAACCCTGACCCCGAAACTTCCGTATAAACGACGCTTTACTGCATTGAATTTTGCTTTCCAAGGTTTTTTCGCTCTTTTCCTCCAACAGTTAGGTCTTGGGACGTTGCACTTTCAGGCCAGCCTGTACATTATAAGCCACGGGCTGCAGCTGTTACTGCTGCTACTTCCGGCTGGTAGTAAGAAGTACGTAACAGTGCCAGAGCAGTTCCGGATGAGGTCTAAGGCCCATCTGTCATCAAGCGGTATGAAGGAGAGGGTCAAAGGAAGGTGTTTACCCGTGACAATAAAGTAGGATGAAAGATTAAATTCGGAATAAAGACGAGAGACCCGATATTTGTTTTTAGTGTTTTCTGCACTAAATCAGAGAGAGCGCTGATTTGATAAAAGAGGATCTATGTTTAACTAATTGGTAGAAACTTCTTCAGAATTATGTATACCCTCTTTACGATCCTTGCGTTTGATGGGATAGTTTTGAAATAAAACCATATTATTTTATCCTATATGTATGTGAGATAATCACACATCTTTGTATTCTTTTTTTTCAATAGAATGAAGTAGCTACTTCGAATATCGCTGAGTATCTGGTTCAACTGTTAAAGGGAGTGGTATATCCCATGTTTTTGTTTAAATATTCCTTGATTCTTCACATTTTTTTTACTAAGGTAATAATAAGATTTTCAAACAAAAGGTGTAGTATTGTAATATGTTATTAAATATATATTGAATAACCATACCACGCTGCGAAGTCAAAGAAGCTTTAATCCTCCGAGGGGGATGGCTGGTATATACCCCCCCCCCCCTCCCACACACACACCACTTTTTGGCAAGGGTGCGGGGGATGGTCAATGTTATCCCCCCCCCCCACTATTTAGAGAATAATAATTATATATTGCAACCGCAATATATTAATAAATAAAATTATGGACTTTGGTTTCATTTATAAGTTTACTATGAAATATTATATCTAAACCAATTTTATAAAAACTTCATACGGGAAACATAAAACCTTATTTTCTTAAACCTTATACTTAATTGTAATATATTTGAAATGTGATTAAATATAAATATTTGAAATTTGTCATACAAATGCTGACATATTTGTAATGTGTCATACAGACGTCATATATATATATATATATATATATATATATATATACATATATAGCACTGACTCAGTGAATACACTACTGAGTAAACTGTATGGCAATCCTGCAGCCGAGTCGTGACAAAAGTCAAAGGCGAGAACAAACTGCAACGGCCATCCATCCTGATAATCTTAAAGGAACCTATTCACACCACACATATAAAATGTAAAATATTCTTGAAATATACGGTTTCCTTTTCAGAATATTATGGTATCTGTCAACCTTTCCTTCTTTAATGTTTGCCGACTCATGTGCGCGAGTTTGAACATGCGTGCATTGGGCGCGATCAGTTCAATAAATCAACATAGCTCCAATACCAGTGATTCTTCTTTCATGTTTCCTATCTTTGTTTGAGAGTTGGCGCGCATGCTCAAGATCACTCCTCTGGTGTATCAGTGTTGTTGTGGTAAACAGGTAAATGTGGACTGTAAACTGACGCCCCACCGAATCTTAATTTGACAAGCTATCATTCAGTATACATATAAACACACACACACACACACACACACACACACACACACACACATAGTGCCATGATGTAAGGGTGTGTACCGAAACTGAATATACTTTTTTATTCTCATTTTTGTTTAGGTGCTATCTCATGCGAATCACGAATTCACTTTATTCTTTGACAATAAACGTTATGATGCACTAGTCTACCTGAATTAAGGACGCCTTTCTCAACGACTTGCTGTAGTCCACCTCGGCGAATATTGGCCGTATAGAGTCATGATTTCACAGAAAGCAGCTATAAACCCGACTTGATGCACTGTAAACCCCAGGGCTTTATTTCTCTATGGCGGTTTTTACTACATCAACAAAATATAAGGTACTTATCAGAAAAGACCGTCTCCGCCAATGTTGTGGGGACGTCACACATGATCCGTATACGTTAAGCATAAAGGCATAACGTCCGTATATAAAGAAACCTCCCAGAATACCAAAATACCCTTATACACAAGAAGAGATCATGATTATACGTTCAGATCGCGAATTTTAAGATCATAGGCTTATTGTGTTGATGGTCGTTCTGCCCTACGGTACAGATAAATCAATGTACATAAAACAATGAGTATCTTCAGTTATCTTCAGTCTACCAAGCTATTCTGTTCTTCCACTGTGTATATAGATAGGACCTGACATATATGTCATACATTTCCACTCACGCACTCTCTGTCTGGAAACTTCATGATAGTTCCTTTTTATCAAAGAATATCATGTTTGGGCTTTCTTTAAGGGTACCATCAAAGTAGTTTACATATCCCCATTGTAGTTGTATTCAAATTTACTGAAACCTTGTTGTGTCGGAGTCGAAGGGACCCTCAGAAAACTTCGACACCTCCGAGGTTCGACACAAGCGGGTTTTATTTGGTAATAATTTAACTAGAGTTGTCCGGAATATCGAGTCTGTAACTTTGACATAAGCGGAGTATTCGACTTGAGCGAGTTCGACACAACGAGGTTTCACTGTTCACTGTTTGTATGTCAAAAGTATTTTTTTTTTCAAATAGGCGCAGCGCTGTTGTTGGTCATAAGAATAACATTTAACATTTCTGTTTGTTATAAATATTCTTTTAAAATCTTCTGTGTAGCAATGAAAATGGCATTCTGGTGGTAGACTATGGCTTATTCATTGAAAGGTTTCCGTTAGTATTTCATCCACACTTTCCATAGTAGGCCTACCCTTCGATAATGTCAGCAGTGGAGAAATACTACTCTTGTTAATATACAATAATATACATCTCATAAAGTTAACCTTGCATGAATGTTACAGCATTGTGCTCCATTATCTTGAGAATTGTACCCATTGTCTTCTCTTATTATTTTCGATTCAAATATTTCTTTAGTTTCCTTTTTTATTTGTTAAACTTCTGTATCGTGTTGTCATATACCACATATAATGTCATTGGCGGATAATATATCATCAAAGCTACAGTCCACACACATTGGTTTTACTCCGCCTTCGTTTCAGATGTCCTATGGCTTAAAATGCTGCTTTAAGCATATTGCCATATTTGTCAACCCGAGGTTGGAAATACTTTCTTATCAGCCTGCCTTCATAGGGTCTCGTAAGACCAGATGCATAGACCAACATGGGCTCTAAATATAATATTACTTTCTTGAAAATATCTATTATGTCTCATCCGAATGAAGGATTCAATTTATTCTGTTTTGGTATCAAATCTACTTCCATGCATTATTATGCATCAGTCGCAATTTAGTTGCAGCGTACTTTTTCTAACGACCTGCAGTTGGCTATCTCAGTGAATATTGGCTATTGCGAGTCATGATGGCAAAGGACAACGTCATAAAACTAACATAATGCACTGCGTGCTTTATTTCTGCATGCGGGCTAATGTCACATTACCGCAATATGAAATTATACTCAAAAGCGCCGTCTCTACGAATGCGGAAAGATCATCACAAATAATCCGTAAACATGGAGTATAAAGATACATCGTCCGTATACAACCAACCTCCTGAAATACCAAACTACCATTATACACAAAAATGGATCATGATTTTTTTTTACGCCCTCATATGTTAAGATCATAATCTTGTTTTGTGGTCGGTCATTTTGTCCTACGACGAAGATAAAACAGGGTAAATCAACAATAACCATGTATTTTTGATGATTTTTTTCAGACTAACAAGCTATCCCGTTCGTCCGCTGAGTACATATAGATCTGACCTGACATCTGCCACACACCTTATGTATTTCCAGTCACGCAATCTTTGTCTGGGAATTTCTGATGGTTTCATTTAACCAAAAATATACTGTCTGGATTTTCTTTTAGACTGCTATTGAATTCATGTCAGATATTTACATAATGTTTTAAGAAAACGGCATAAATACTTTGAATACATTAGGGGCTATTGTGTCGAAAGGACTTGAAAACATGTATCTGATATAGGTGTGATTTGACTCTCATAAAATCTTTTTTTTTTACAATTTAATATATGTTGTCTTGTTAACCTGAGCCCCATTTTCTTCTTTATACACGGCTTATTGCGATTATCTTTCATGGAAATAATTTAGCCGAGCGATCTAGAGTTTCAATTAGGTGATGGTCCTACGACAGTTTTCACTTGTCCATGTTCTTATTTTGTATGAACATGCTTTTGGCAATACAAACGATATATTGGTTATATATCACGCCATAAGTTCATTGATTCTAGATATTCTTTTTTATGTGCACTGGGTTAGGTCTTTTATCTTCAACAGTTTTGGTAGTCTTTGTCTGTCTTCCCGTCCGGTTCCCATAAAACTTGTATATAATTAACAAGGACAAGCAGCTATATTAATACGACCGTAATAAAGAAAATTAGAGAGTACACTAATCTGTTTGTGTTAGATATTCCTAAGTCAAATATTCTTCACATTTTAAGAAATGCCTATATCATGCGATTACCTTTTTAATCAAAACAAAAAATTCCATTTTACAAACAGACACTTTACAGCCAATATATCACATGTTAATGGTTATATTTAATTGAAGATTTGTCGGCAAATACAAGAACAGATAAGAAAATGTGATATGGTCTGAGGTCGTCACGTTACCATGGTTACTGATTAACGCATTAACAATCTCTTCATCAGATCCTTATTCATAATACCATATTACTTTCTAATAAATCAGAATCGTCTTTCTGTGCTAGGACATCCAGTTTGGAATATTCCCTCGAAAAGTGTATGCCAAAGTGAAGCCGGCCTTACATCTACCGATTTTCCGATCGGTAAAAAAATTTATCGGTAGGATCGGTTGATGTGAGGATGCTGCCTGTCGCTTTTTTTATAATCCGTCAGTAAAATAAGCTGTAAAAGTCAATGACAATTTCAAAGATTTTTCGGTTGACTATATCCGGCCGGAAGATTTCGTAGATGTGATGACGTAACGAAAGGTCGACCGATGTTTTAGCCTACCTCCATTACTGATAAAAATAATAGCAATCCAGAGGACGAAACAAAAGTGACAAAAATGGTCAGAAAAATCTGGTGATGTGCACGCGAAAGCGGCCATTGTGTGGTAGGTGGGAGACTGACTTGACAACGGGACATAGACTACACACCATGGCTTGGTATCGGTCGCGTTTCAGCTACAATACGTATTGTGATATACTTAAAGCGATACCCGATACGTATGACGATACGCTTAATTTTTCTTTATATGTCATTTCTGATTAAAGGCGCTGTAGATAAAATTTTTCGTAAACAAATGAAAAAACTCGAGATCTGTACATTCATTCCTCATTCAGTCGATCATACGACAAACGGTGATCTTTTTAAGTCTCTAGTAAGGGTAGATATAAGACATAAAAAGCAGCTTGATTAAGCTTTACATATACCACACATTATAGATTTTAGGTTAGTGTTGTATGACTTGTAGATATCTGTAGCAGTGACCAGTTTATGGCGTATCAAAACAACGATACAGCATGCATGACGTATCGGTAACCGTATCGATTTGGCGCATCGATATGTATCGATATATCGGTTTATTGATACAGCCCTACTATAGGACATCGAGGTACTAGTCAGCTCCATGAGCAACCCGAGGTCACCGAGAGCAGCTGAGCGAATAATTAACAGTGACATATTAAAGGCCTCGAAGCCGTATGGTTAATGACCGAGACTCCGGCAGGGAACACAGTCACTGTGTGACAACAAAGGTCACCAGTCAATAGCTAAACGAGGCTGCTGCCCAGGGTCCTCTTAGACCGGCCAGAAAACTAGATTAAAATATGAACATTAAATAACGGACCATCGCTAATGTTTGAGCAAACTGCCATGATCAGAACCTGAATTTCTATAATAATACATGGCAATCATTGTCCTTTACCAGACAGATATACAGGCAGGCTAGAACGAACGTGAATCTGCATCTTCAGCCAGTTCGATTTGTATTGAAATGCTCCCGAAAAACTAAACTGCAATTAACATTCATCTGAAAACCACCAATACGTTGATAAAGAAATGGGAATAACGAAAGTCCTACTGGATGGGTGAACTGGCGCTCGTCGCATTACGTTTGTTTTTTTTTACAATTTTTGCAAGGATTTCTTATATGAATTTGATGGAACAATTTTTATCAAATGTCTAACTCCTGTTACAGGAAGAGTATACTGTTGGCACCATAGGAAATGGATCATCTTGTCAGCTTTACAAATATGCCCATAAAAAGTGGTCTGGCACGAAATATGAATAATACGGAAGGGGGGGGGGGGGCGCTATAAACTCGAATACGATGCCAGCTTCGTGGAGTTGCCCAGTTCTTCCGAAGATTGAAATACTGGCATATATTTCAAGTTGGTAGCCCTGTAAGGAAGAAAGGGACAGATCCATTTCCAATTACCCCTGTCACAAGTCCCATCTCTCATATAACGTACAGCCAGGCGGCCAGTGTCACGATCTTAAGTCCTGCTGGGCCCGTCTCCGTCAGCTTAACGAGGACGTATTAACGCGATCGAAGTTGTGTATTGGGCTTTAAGGACATAGATTCCGAAGGGGCTTCACTGTGGGCCCGCAAAGATCAGCCATCAATAACCGAACAAGGTTTCCCCCCCCCCTACCTCGACCCACTACGGACCGGCTTTATTTAATACCCTGGTATCGGACACTACTCTGCCCGGGACTTATTAACTGGCGGCCCCTTGGTGGGCTTCTGTTTATTGAAAGGCAATAGTAAAGAACCGGCGCTGCAGACGATATGTAGATCGTCGCCAAATCGACCGAACATTGTTCACACAAGCGATGGTAAAGCCGCATTTCCAAACCATTTACCATATTCATTTGCCGAAAAATTGTTAGTGTGGGGATGGTGTTTACATTACATTCCAAAACAAAACACATTTTTTCTTTAAAAAATGAATATATAGTTTTTTTCTTTCCTTTATGAATGACAATTGTGGCATTTAGTGGTTCAAGAGAGGCCTGTCAGAGAGAATCGCAACATTTCAAGCGATGTCAGATTGAAAAGAAAGTTAGATTTCCTATCGGATGGCTCATTTTCAAGACTGTGGATTACTGATTTTGGTCCACCATTATTATAACTCAGCTATTCTTATCCAAACAAACGGCCTGACAAACAATATTAATATTAGGAATCTGCATTCTAGTGAATGCATGCCTCCGCCATGTAGGAGATCCCAATTGTGTGATGTTCCCTAAAGCGTGTATGTATTCATTTATTCGGCCAATATTTCCAGTGCCGTTTGAGAATGAGTAATATTCCTTTCATGGTTGCGCGAGTTATGTTGTGAACAAACACACACCCACAAAAACACAGACAAAGAAACAAACAAACCCACACGAACAGGAACGAACGAAATTCCTCCTGGCTAAGGCAGTAGTTAACAATAGATGCAAATAGAGTAGCTGGTCACACCTTGCGATTGACCTTCCGCACAAGAAGCTCCTCTTTCCTAAGGAAATATCCTCACTTCCAGTTACTTTGCTAGGCTGACACAGTACGCTGCAGCTGCTATTCGTCATTATATCATAAACGGCGTGACATTATATAAGTTGCCTCTTTTCCGCTATTGACTTTTAAGCGTTGTAAGATAAAGAATTAGAAAAAGGACCGGAGAAGACAATGATGCAAACTGTCAAAGTTGATCAATTCTCAGTCCGTTTTTAGGTCTTTTTAAAGTGAAAATAAATTAAAATGCAATGGGCTTTTATATTTGTAACTATTATGAATAAAAAATGAAGTATTTTCTCATTGAAAAAAAAAATTGTGTTTATTGATTATTTTCCATAATCATTCTCCATGGAAAAAAGGCGCATTCAATATTTTGCGATCAATGTTTCGTTAACTAAATAACTGATGGTTAATAACTGATACATTTTATCAACAAAATAATGACTACTCGATTCTTCTTCTTATTTATAATCATTTATTTAGTTTTTATATCACCATGAAACTGTGATCACCAGGGGCTATGGTTTAAGGTTGACAGTTCGAAAACAATCATCGCCCGCTACGATATTTCCTTGGTTTTTACCGAAATTTGTAAAATGCAGTATAAGCTTATTGATTAATCAATAGTTATAAAAAAATAATAATAAAAATGATAAAATAGGGTAGAAATACTCGTCACTCTGACTTGATGAAAACATATTTTTAATCAGCAATATATGAAAGTGAGTGGAAGTAAAACATATTGCATAAATGTTGAGGTCCCTGTCTTGTTCTTCTCTGGCGTTTCTAGATTCTGCCCTTCATGCAAACCATGCATCTTCTGTTGCAGTGCCATTAATCTTTCCTAGTCACAAGGTGCATCGTAATGAATGTTTTGTGCATTTTAATAACGATTGGAAAGCAAAAAGATCGCCCAATCTTCCTCAGTGACAGAGTAGTTACGGTGAGGATTAATGGAAAAGGTAATGGGCGCTTGTTGAATAAATCACCTTTCATCTTTTTATTGACAGGTAAATTAAACAGGACTCTGGGATGATTAATCAATAAGTTTTTTTTTTTATAAAATAAGATCATTATTTAAATTTTTTTTTGTCATGAATGTTTTATTTTAGGAAGAAACGACCTTTCTCCCGGCTTGGGTGAGTAACTTGTATCATAAAATGTTGTGGGATTCTGTCGTTTATGTTTTCTCTCGTTTATCTGACCTTCATGCCATACGTGAGTGCCATTAACTTTTCATAGTCGCAAGATGCAAAGTAATGAAAGCTTTGCGCCTTTTTGTGACGACTGGCGGCGCAATTGGCAAGTGTGTCCAATCTTCACCCGCATTCACTGTGAGAATTAATGGAAAAAGTAATGTGCGCTTATTGAATGAAAGTCTTCCAACTTTTCACCCAAACACATTTAGTAGACCGGATACTGCTTGGACTGAAAATAATTAATACGTGTGCTGTTAATAATAGAAGATCACTCTTTATCTTTTTTTTAATGATTGTTCTTCTTTGAGAGAAAACGACCGGTATTATTCTAATTGAATCTGAGTCTGCCAAAGTGAATTTTCATTTTTATCATAAGACGGAAGCAATTTCAAGTGCCATCTTTTATTTGTCAAGTTTTTTTGACGGACGGAACCAGCGAAGAGCTTATATCTGTTGACTTGTTTTAATTCGATTTATTTGCTTTTTTTATTTTTTTAAATCTATATCAAGTGAATACTGCGGCATGTGCCGCGTCGTCGCAAATAACATTTTTCCAGACACTTCCGTACCGTACATCTGCGTCAAAGGGCGGCCTTTACTGCATTCTTGCGCAGCTGGTGTAAATCACTCCCCTGAATAAAGGGGTCAATCCTCCTTTGGTTACATTGCAGGTTTTTCAGGGTTATCACCTTAAAGATGCACACAATGGGATGATTGCTTCCAGCATCCATGGCAAATTGAATCATTCGCCGAGCGAATGTAAACTCGTCGGTGTCACCGAAATAAGCCAGCTGGGTCAAAGGAAAACGTAACTTTGCTTATGCGCTTTTAGTTTCGTAAGATGGCTTTGTAGAGAGATAAAATAATCCTGTTTTGTTACTTTAACTTTTTTTGTTTTAATATTTTTCGTAAAGATGGACAGATATATATCGCAATCATGACAAAGCAGCATTCAGATATTCATACGGTGTGAGTCATGCCGGGGAGGTAATCATAAATTTAAAATTCGTTTTTTGAATCACTGATGACCGGATTCTTTTTTTAAAGCATGGTTACTGGATTCATTTGTCACGGAATCTCTGTTTTTGTAGTTAACCGTTTTGCCCTGTCATGGATCTTTCACTGACCAGCATAACCATTTTAGGTTTACAATTTAAAAGTATACCTACTGATGCCCCCGTTCATTTGTTCTAAACATTGTAAGTACAGTTAAACCTTGACATTATGTGGTTTTAGAGCAATAAAGAATTGGGACCGTGAACAAGTGGTCGTTATATTGAGGTGTTCGCTCATCTGAGGTGGTAGTTTAGCGAGATTTTACTGTATATACAATGTCACGTGAGTTGAAGAAATACTGTTCACATTAAGCAGAATTTAGCTTCATATGTGCACAATGGTCCTCAGAGGGCCCCGCATTTCTGATAGTGCTGGACTAGTTTACATGTGGATGAAAAATAAAGTTAAATTTGAAAAATATGACAAACGAAAACAGGTTTTTATCCATATGCATGAAGGAAAAAATCCAGGTTTTTATCCATATGCATGAAGGAAAAAATCCTACTTGTTCAAAAAATATTAAAGAAGATATGTCTGAAATAATGTGTACAATAGGAAATCACTGATTGTACTCTGTTGCCCATATTTGATCTTGAGCAAGTCTGCATTTCAATACGTCAGAAGCCCCATATAGCAACAATGATCCCTGTGAATTTGAGAAAGATCAAGCATGTTCTTGTTGAGATATCGGTTGCAAAAGAAAATCATCGACTGTGCTCTAGCAACCATATTGGAATTTCAACAGGTCTGTAATTCGATAGAGATGGAGCCCTTATAGGTACCTATCATTCCTGTGAATTTTGGATAGCTAAAGTTTGTTGTTGTTGAGTTATCGCGCGCAAAAGAAAATTGGCGACTGGGCTGTGGCGGCCATATTGGAATTCTAACAGGTCTTTAATTCAATAGGTCTGTCGCCCTCATAGGTATAAATCATCCCTGTGAATTTGGGAAAGCTGCTGTAGGTTGTTGTTGAGTTATCGCGCGCGAAAAAAAGTGTCTTTGACGGAAGGACAGAAGGACGGATGGACGGACTGACACGGAGATCACTATAGGGCACCGCTTGTCAAGCGGGGCCCTAATAAGGAATCCCATGGCGAACAATACTCGCATCCGTATTGTGATGTAAGCTTATGTGTAAAAAAAAATAAAAACTTATTCTTATAACATAATACAAAGTTCATGTTTTGTTCTGACAAATGTCTTCAGGTCATTTTTACGATTCATGCCATACGGTAGTGTAATTAAATTTCATTTTCAAGTTGCAAAAAATTAACGAAACCTGTTTTCCTGTTCGTAAAGGTAGTGGATTCAAATGTCAAGTTGAAACCCATCTTCTTCGGTAAAACGGCACTTCCGGGTGGAATTAATGGACAGTTAATTGATGTTTACTCAATAAACATCTATCAACTGTTTTTCACGGCACATCAAGTCTACAGGATGCCTGCAGGACTAAAAATAATTACTCAATACATTGCCTGGAAGTCCATTCTTCAAGAAAAGTCTATTTTATTTTCTTCAATTGAATATCTGAAAATAAAATTGCAAAGAAATATGTAAATCTACGGTCAAGCATTATTATCCGAGCAGTTTGAAATTTGTAAAGTTTTAAATTATGAATGTGCCAAGCTTTTAGGTAAAAGCCTAGGGCTTTGCATATAGAATCTTTCGAAAAGCTTTAATTCATTCCTAAACGTAGGAAGAACTGAAATCAACTCAAGGGATTACCGGTTGCAAGTTCTGCCAGGTCCTTTATGACACTTTCAAGACTCTCCCACGCTGTATATCACTGCCAAACGACAGCCAATTATGTCAAAGGCGAATTAAATCAAGCTGCATAAAGGGTCTGCAGTTCCCCTTCAATTGACCTATCCATGAAGGTTATGTGACCTTAAGCGCATATTTATTCAAAGATTAATCATAGGCATTAGACTACCGAGCAGCTAATCAGGTGACCGTAAACATTGTCATGGGTCAATCATCCGACAAAACCGAAATTTGCATAATTTGATAGAGCTCTGTCAAACAGAACACGCACAGTCTGTACCAGTACCTATGTCGGCATGTTTTCCGGGATATTTTCTTATACAAAGGAGACAGTATAACAAGTTCTAGGTTACAGGTTACAGATGCCATTCCTGCGACTACCGAGTAAACAATATTGTCTTACTTAGCACGTAATTCGTATGAGACAAATAATCCAAAATATTCCAAAGCGGTTCACAATGACTGCGATATATTAAACAACGGAGGACAGCGATACCAGTTGATGACGTCAGTCTGTACGACACCATGCGTCATCGACCTTTCTGATGTCATTATTATGTTGTAAGCAGCTCTCGCTACCATGGGCATGGAAGACCCTCTGTGTAGGAGCGTTTCGGGGGCTCATTATAATAATTAGATTAAAAGGGCGGAGCATTTGAGCTGTGGTGGAAAGGTCATTTAGGTTTCGGGACTGTGCTTAACGTTGCAAACAATGGATAATGGACTCCTGCACCCAAATTCAATTGAATCACTCACTGAGCGAACGTGAACCCGACGAAATCACCGAATTAAGCCGGCTTGTACGGGCTGGTACGAAGGTCATTTTGTATAAAGTTCATTCCATAAACGTGTATGAGATCCTGAAAGAGGATTCCTCTGTACTGATTATTGAATTATCTATTAAATTAAGACTTTTATTTAAAAGTCTTATTTATTCCAAATATAATAAAAGTTACTGTGACTATCTTTCGCTGCATTTAATCCTGCACACACGTGCACATACCCTAGTTTTGAATATATATATATACATATATATATATCCGAATAATAAAGGAGTTATTTTTATAGATGGGGTTTGTCGTACGTAAAAGAATAACAGAAATAAATGACAGTGAATTGTGATTAGAAGTCTAAAGAACTTGAAGAAAGTATAAATAAAAATACATCACGGGGAAAATGTTAGTTGTGCAAGCAGCTGAGAGCAGGTCTGGTGTTCTGTCCGATCCGATTAACTATGTTTTCCATCCGTCATTGAATATATTGCATTAAATCGTCACAGCATTGTATGGTGGAATCATCAAATGCCTCCTATATTTTGCGATAATAATAATGAAGCAGACATATACTTTTTTATTGAAAACTGATTGTACATATGTCCACATATTCCCACACTGACATTTATTTAAAGCAAAAATAATTGAAACCTTAATAGACGCTTTATCGAATCCACCTTCCTGAACTCAACTCATGTAAACCAAGTCCGACCGACATCTTCAAAATAATTAATCAATATCAATGAGTCTTCCAACATGAGATAACTCTTTCATCTTATTAAACAGATCATTGTGTTACTTCTTTTTTGTTGAAATGACGCACTCTAGCTGTCTCTGAACGTTCTCACATTGGAAATGTTCTGTGCACAGTCGGGCAATCCGAAACGTACGGTCGATGTTAACGGCAGATTAACCTTTTCAGACTTAAGGGGCCGTTCCCGTTCAATTACGTGGAGGGTTTGTTTCGGTTATCAGCCTGAAAGCTGTAGACAGTGAGATGATTTGTGCTTCATCCAAAATAAATCGAATCACTGAACGAGGGCTCGGCGGGGCCAGCTACGTGAGTTGTCATGTAACTGCTCGCCTCGCACATTCTCTCCTTCCCGAGATACTATTTCAAAGACAAAAAACAGTAATCCACCATGACAACTTTATACCTCAGCGCCATCTTCGCATAAGAGTTAGATAATTGACGGGCTACGGTTACAGCACAGGAATCAATGGCGGAGATCATGAGTTCGAATCTCAACCGAGGCAGTGATATTTTCTACGGCCGGATCCTGTCCAAGCTGAATGTCCTGCAGGCTTAATGGGAATGCCATGATTCACTCACACGCGAGTGCTCCTTTCGGGGCTTCCACGGTGGTACGACCCAGAAACGGTACCGATTACACAACCTGGGCACGCAGGTGCAGAGGTCACTGGGCCTGGTTCACACCCGGATATTAACTGATTAATGAAGGGTGTCCAGCTGCTTTTTCAAGTAATCCGATACCAGAGTAGAATCTGCAGATGTTCTTACCTTATTAAACTAGAAATAAAAAGCATACAACCCCCAAAAAAAGTAAAAAAGACCTATATTGACATACATTTCGCAGCACTTTCTCTGCAGATCTGCCAAAGAGGTTAAGTATTCGCCCATGTCGGTTTGCAACCGGATAAAAAAAGCCGGATCCAGCATTATTTTTAAGCTTCATTGGAGGTAAGCGCTCCATTAAGTGCCATTCTAATTTGATTTAAGGTCGGCATTTAGGTGTAACTGTTGTGTATTGACGGAAAAAGGGCTTTATATATATATAGTGTTTGCGGGTGTACGGTTGTGTGTGTGTGGGGGGGGGGGGGGCATAAAGAAATCTAGAAATCTACATTTCATAAAATGTAACTCTCCGCCATGTGGGATTGTAGGATGGGAAGGGTTTCCTACATTTTCAAACCGTGTTCGCATTCACTAATTCGGCTCATATTTACAGGTTCATTCATGCATATGTGACTGTAAATTTGTGAATAATCCTTAATGACTTTCCTGAATCCGGATCATATGCCAAAATAAAATCGATTCTGCATTGGCACTTTCCAAAAATACCTTGAAAACTTCATGCAATTCCTTTCATGACACACGAACCGGGATTAATACATACCCTCCCGGTGGAAGCAATAATAAATAAGCAACGGTGAACAAAGCAGGAGGTCTCGGTAGGAGTATATTGGGTTCATATAAAGTAAACACAAATGGCACAACGGACGTGGGAAAAGAATAATAAGAGAGCCAAAACTTGCCTCTTCAGTCAAATTTCCCGAGGTCGTTAATGCCAGCCTTTGCTACAAACCATAATGCCGAGGAAATGTCATTAACGTTTTATTTCTTCAACAAGAAAGATGATACGTTTCTTGTCCATTTTAGGTCGTGCGAAGAGATGTAATTTTGATGGGAAATGCCAATTTCGCCCCGTCTCCCCAAAGTTAAGTTCTGTTAAAGGCAAGATTAAATGGAATCTTAATGGATGTTTATTGAATACATTTCTTTGAACTTTTCCATTTGAAAGAAGTCTTGCAGTATTATTTAAGATAATTAATCAATGGATCTTTTGAGAAGGAGCTTTCTTTGTTTCTTTTATTTCATTTTCATGACTCTTCTTCTTTGGAGAAAACGACGCCCTTCGACTCCGAGGAGATTCATATTTCAGTTAATTAAATCACTGAAAATCCCACTCTGTGAAATCGAATTCTCTTGGATTGCTGTGAAAAAGAAATTGCACGTGCTTTTCTCTGTTGTAATTGTGAGCACTTGTTTAGGCGGAAGGATTTTAAATGTTTAAGTTGGAATGGTTCAAAGGTAAATAAAATGAATATATCATACACTTTATATTTACGTCAATATCCTCTGGAAATGTTAAAGGTTAACTTTATGGCTTCTGCAAGGCATTGTCTAATGAAAGCTAAAAACGACATCTTCATATGGTAAGAGAAATTATATTACTATAAAGTCTTATATCAAGAATGCACGTAAATTGCCATTCATTATGAGATTACAGTGATTTCTATCTAGTTTCCCAGACTTGCGTTTGAGGCACACTAAACACTGTATCATTTGATTAGGCGTAAAACGCATTAACTTCTAGTCCTAATCCTACTCGTAAATGTGTTACATAATTATTGTGCATAGGTAAGCCCATGTCTAAATATGAAATGCAGTACAATTCCATCGACAGGTCTTTGTTGTACAGTTAAAGAACGCATGATATAATATAATGAGTATATATAATAGCAACAATGAAAATGGACATGTAAATCTTAATATGACACCTCGTGAAACGAAATGAAAAGTTGAATTATCAATCAATATCGGAATAGAATTTCCAACCGTTCGATAATCTCCCGGACTCTCCTCAAATAGTAAATCCTTTGTACACACATTAATCTCAAGGAAAAACTATCCCGGGTCGTACTCATGCACGCCAAAACAGTCCATATACTATCATGGAATTTGCAGGTGAGATCGCGAAAAAAAAACCGCCGCGAAACAATGGAAATGTTAAAATCGCGAAAAAAGCCATACATCAGTAATTACTTCATTGCCTAAGGTATCAACTTATGCTGTATTGTGATTTGCACAATTTAGATTGGCGAGTTTATATTAGGATTCAGTGGCTGTCTAAAGTAAAGTACAAAAAAAATTAGATGTCATTACCATCACTGGGACCTCGATAAGAAAGTCTTTATTTTCAAGTTGGTCGCTATTCTGATGCGGTCGTTAAGCGAGGATTTACTGTACCAGGTACGTACACACTGTTAATAGGAGATGCAGCTGCACAAACAAGAGATCGACAATCATTTCACTCTAAGTAATTAATAATACTTAATCAAGTCTGGATTTGGCGTGATTAGGTTTCAAGGTGATCACAAGTTTACCATGCTAGGAAAAATACGAAGACTTCACGTCTGTGGATGGTTTGTTCTGGTTATCTCCCAGACAGGAACAGACGACCAGGTGACGGCGGCCTGCCCCAAAACAATTTGAAAGGCTCACTGACTGAAAGGGACTCTGGCAGAGTCAGCAAAATAAGCCACTTGTTGTAAAGGATTACATTATTCAGTCTGTGTAAATGCCAGTTTGCCACATTCACTTCCAGGAGATGGCAACTATTTAGTACGAAACAGAAAGCTAATATTATCTCCCTATAAATCAGGGTCATTCTGGTTTTTGAAGTAAGTATGTTAGCGGTTTTTCTTCTCCGTTTTATTTTTTGTAGGAATAAATGTGAAGATGGCAATTACCATGACGAAAGTAGGAAAAATACAAAATGAAAACTAGTAATCCGCATGCTAAGGAATGTAAGTCTCTGCCATTAGTGGATCCCTGCTGTGGAATGCTCCAAAACTCGTCTTTGCATTCATTCGTCGTGAACAAAACACACACACACACAAAGACACATACACAAACGGGGATGAACGCATAACCTCCTTGCGGAGGTATTTATTGTTTTTCATTTCTTCAACACATGGCGGGAGGTCATGTTTGTTAATGTTAAAAGGAAGTAAAAAAAAAAAAGATTATTTAATATTTAAATTTTCTCCCTTTCTATTCTGTCTTGTATTCTCTGCTTTCTCTAGAGTTACTAGCATAATATTTAATAGGAAATGCCGTGATAGTTATATATTACGAAAGTGCAGAAAAGAAGACACATTGCGTGACCTTTCTCCTGCAGCGATGAGATTATTCCCTTGGCTGCTGATGGCGCAAATGTCAATGTTCCCTCATCTTCCATCACAGAAAGTGAGAATGAATGGGACTTTAATGGGCTC
Source organism: Sipunculus nudus (assembly GCA_026874595.1). Classification (NCBI taxonomy): domain Eukaryota; kingdom Metazoa; phylum Annelida; class Sipuncula; order Golfingiida; family Sipunculidae; genus Sipunculus; species Sipunculus nudus. The sequence continues at coordinate 43,447,361 of CM049322.1, read as the reverse complement.
TACATTTGAAAACCTCTATGAGCTTTTTCTGAGAAAAAGGTGTCAGGTTGAATAATTGGAAATAATTAATCACCTTGGTTTCATGAGATTGCTCTCATGTGTTCCTTTGCTCAAATTCATGAATGTACATCTGTCGGAGGAAACGAGGCACTTCGGATCTGATGAGATCCGTATTTACGTTATTAGAATCCTGTTTAACCCCAGGACTATAAACAAGTATTGGATTCCAGTGTGAAAGCAGTTTTCATTGCTTCCGTGTTTTATTCTGGTGCTACAGTCGAAAGAAAATTTCCTAAGTTTGAATAGTTATGACCAAAATTTTACATTATTGTTCAAGACCGCATACTGATCAATGTCAATAGTCCACTAATAGAATTAGATAAAGTTTAATTCTGTACTTGTGGTTAGAACTAGGCTCTGAGTGTTACAAAATACTAGCACACTACCCCTACTTGCCGTGGGTCAGATAGGCCGGATTTGTTCGGTATCGGTTTTTCATGGGGCCTGTTGACATGGGCAGCGATCACTGGTGGTCCGCTTTACCCGTTGTTGTTTATACATATATATATATATATATATATATATATATTACTAAACAAGTGAACTGAGAAGTGTAGATTCAGATGTAACTTAAGCACGACTCGGCCAGTATTCTTTATATTGTGAAATTCATCGGTTTTTATCACTTGGAGACCGTTGATAGGTGACTTGTGCGATTACCGAATGAAGGGAAATAATGTAGAAAATCAGGCGAGGGCAAACTCGTACAGATAATCATTAGATAATATATCATTAAGACAAGTATATATATATATATATATATATATATATATATAGTATTTATGCACACACACACACATATATATATATATATATATATATATATATATATATATATATATATATATATATGGGGGAGGGGACTTTTATTATTGATCACAGGATTAGGAGCACATTATAGGAGCTTTTTTCTTGATCACACGTCCTTGAAAAAGATCAAAACTGCAATGTTTTGACCATTTTCGCCTCCCTGCTGAATGCCACTCTAAAGTAAGTACAGTACTAACGACGCTGACGTCGGTGAACGAAAAAATACCGTAGTCTTTTTATAGGCCAGTTCTCCATCGGTTAGCCGGTCTGTTCCGGGAGCAGGCAATGGAATGATAAATACCTCGATCCAAAGCAAATTTCATCACTTCCTAACTGGTCATGAACTCGGCTGGTCGCCTGGGTCACACAAGTACCTATATATGAGACATGAGTCATACCGATATATAATGCAGTGGCCTCCGCCGGGTTAATTGGTATGCGTTCATTCCCGTTCGGGTGATTGTATTTGTGTGCGTCTGCGATTCCTGTCCCGGCGTATGAAAATACCTAATGTGACGTCATATTGGCCTTCAGCAGCGTACCTCCTCTCGTTGAGTGCTTCGCCGGAAGAAGAGGGATTAAAACTTATCTCCAAAGTACGAGAGTCACAAAAATATATTTTCAATTTTTGTGGCGTATATCCAAGTAGTCCACACGAATGTGTGTTTATTTGTATTTGTTTGTTTGTTCCCAAAATAACTCACGCATTCATAAACGAAATTTCACAAGATGTTCAAGACATTTCAGGTATTGGCCAACAAGAAATAGATTATATTTTGATGTGGATCACATGATCGGGATTCGGAAACATCATCAAGGAAAATTCACAAATGTACAGTCTCTTAAGTTATACATGAATTTACCTGGGAATTCGGCCCCAATAAGTATTCATTAGAATACAAAAATCTAGTTTTTCCTGGTGTTAGTTTTGTAACTGTAAAAATGTTTAAATAATTTTGTACTCTTCTCAAGGCAAGTAAGAAAGGAACAAAATATATTGGGTTAACAGAGAAGGCGAATATCAATAACTTCCGAATACACAGGCCCTAGATTTATTTAATACATCCTATTTGTACTCAAGAGAATGGGTCGTAAGTGCTCTTTTGGAGAGTTCAAATGAACGATATTTATTAAATTCAGGGTACAGTTTCAGTGCCAAAGGGCCAGGGTTAGCCCAGGAGGGGTTGTATGAATAAACAATTTATTCCTGATCCAAGCACCGTCTGTCAGGGCTAGATCACAGGGCATTAAGCCAGTAGCTAACAAGACAGACACAGGCGCCTAGACGAGCCGACAGGGGGGCAGAGGTCCAAACGTTCAAAAGCTCAGCATCAAACGCATTCACTGTGTGGAGTCCACTAACTGTGCTTTAGCACTGCTCCGATTTATACGTTTAACCCTTTGACGGAGGATATGTTCTTTGCCGTGTTTATTTTTAATCTTATACTATTTCTGCTACTACTACTACTATTACTCTTACTACTACTACTACCACTACTCTCTCATGTATATATATATATATGAAACTGAGTAGTAGTAGTGGTAGTAGTAGTAGTAGTAGTAGTAGTAACAGATAAAATCTGATCTGATTTTTGGCATACACGAAGTTTGTCAAATGTTATAGTTTCATGTTCTTGGCTATTTTATGTTTCCTGTAAATCAAATAACTAAATTATTAATAAAAGCAGATCATTCATTTTATCTGCCCATTAGAAACAAAAAGTTCTATTCGTTCCCAAAGCACGCTTTTTACATAACCAAGGAAATAATGGATATGCTATGTGTAGTAAAAAATGATCTCGAAAATAGAACAATCACAAATAAAAATCATTAAACTCGCGAACATGAAGTCGAACAAGGTATATATTAAAGTATGAAGTTTAATCAAGTTTTGTATATAGATGCGGAATGATTATTGCTTTTGATCAAATCTACACTACTAGCCACTGCTTTCTTCGTCGGTTTGCTTGTGATAACGGTTTCATACATGATCAGACCCGCGACATCTAGCGGAGGTAGCTACACCAAAACCATAACAGAGATCATCTCTAATTTTTCTACGCTTGTCTATGACGGGACGTATTATTGTATGCCCACGGTCTGTCTATCCGTTAACCTTTAGTGTTGCCGGGCTTCGATTAATTTTCACAAGAATTCGATTAGAGGGAAAATCAACGCATATTTAATGAGGTAAGAGGTCACAAAGTTTCTTTGTGGTGTCGCCGCAATAAACAATTAGGAAGTTGATGGACTTTGATGAAACTCAAAAGAAATATTAACCAATACAGTTTTTTTCACCTGTATAGAATTTTCCACAAATTTCACGCATATTTAAGGAGGTCAGAGTATATAAGACATAAGATGAGCATTTTATGTGCCCTTGTTAATTTGTTAATTGAGGTAACCGTCTGCCTTTCTTGCATGCATGTATAAACTTGTCCTACCTCTATTTCCTTACAGGCTGCCTCTCGGATTGTACGTTTTTTTCTGATGGAGAATGCCTAATTTTCATTTTTATATTTATCAGTGTAGTTTACTACTGGGTATTTTGAAATGCGTGAAATTAACCAACATCACGCACTTTCCATAGTTGGCCCATCCCTTGGGGTTTGCCAGGTACCGCGTCCAAACCACGATTGTTTTCCAAAATCAACCACACATGCACTTTTGGGGTTTTAAATACACCAGGGGCGTGGGTATAAGTGTAGTGAAGAGAGTAATGTAATCCGTTCAAATACCTTGAATATGAATCGTTTCAAGACAAATTACATAATCATGTATATGTTTTGGTAATGACTTCATGGAAAAAGTGTTATGTTTTAAGCAGAAGGTGTTTCCTAGAAATGTAAGACATTTTAATTTTCAAGTTTGACATTTTAGGCATGTTGTCCACGGCCGTCCCATGATACCTCACCGTAAAATGTTCATTTGGGCAGAACCGACCTCTGGCGAAATGCTAATGTGTTACTTTTTATCAGCAGATCCTTGTATCTGACACGTGGGTATAGGATGTATGTCTTTTCTTACCATGACAGCATGTAAACTCAAAAACCTATTATTTGCTCGAAACCGTCTATAAAGGTCAAAAGAAGTCTATCAGAAGCACGAGAAAATCTGCAACCCGAGGTTTTAAGTATTTCTTTCCGTTGAGATGCTTCAATGAATGGCCTTCCGAGCAAAAAGCGTCAGACACTGTATTTCAAGATGAATATTTTAACATGGAGTGTCTGATTCTACTTAGAGGTGAGAATGTTCTATAAATAATTCAATACTTTGGTATAAGCCTTGGGACACACGCAGTTTTTAGTTGCATTATGTTGTAACAGCTGTGTTAAACCATTTCTGCATACTAATCTGGTACCTTCTCAAGTATCCCAAGATATTACCATTGTAGATGGGGCAGATTTAAAGCAAATTCTGTGTTTTATACGTGATACAACGCGATATCCAGACCATATCTGACACTAATATTGCTCATTATAATTCGAAATCGTCTTTTCACCGTTCAGTATAAACGTTTTAGTTGGCACCGAAATGTAACATCCCGACATTGTTAAAGCACCTAAAAAAATCAGATACGCTCTGATTTTGTCCTTTAGATATATAATTATTCATTGCGCCTAGTTTCATGTCAGACTTCAAGTCAAATGGTAAGATCTTGAATGCAAGATTTTCAGCAGAATATATGGGATGTTTGTACTTGATGTCCGTTAATTTTAAACAAATCGGAGGAAGAAATATTGGGCTTTTGCGCGACCGTTCCAGAGCTGAGGAGCTGGACTCCGTTTCCGATGATAGTTATATTAAGAATATGCGTATCAAAAACATCTGACCGTATTTGTGCATAATCCGGGGAAAGTATTAATTGTAGACAGGATTTTGTTTTAATTGATTTACTTCATTTTGATTATCGAAGGTGGATTTTTTTTCATGAAAATAAGTTTTATCATCGCTAAAACACCACACTTTATCCCAGATATCCCGGTTAAAATGTGAAAAAATAAACTGCATTCAATCTCCGATGCTCACCACTTAGTAGAGTTATTATGAAGAATTAATATAAAAAAATAAGGGAAAGCGTTCAATGAATACCTTCATTTATAGTAATGTTTTCAAACTTCAATCTCACATGGATTGTACAAATTATTATGTTAACAAATGTCAAGCACTCTCAATGACATTGATGATGGTGTTTGGTTTTTAGTAGAGGTGAAGGCCTAGGAATCCGGAGGAGCCTGGAAAAAAAACGATATTTTTTTTCTAGACACGTTGGAAAAGACACAGAACCAAGATGTATCTTGACAACGAGAGTTTAACAGTCTTTGAAGTCAAGATTGTATGTCTTCTCCAAACTGTGATAAAATATCTTGGATAACGTCACAAGCTATAAAAAGCTGATCGCTCTATCAAAGAAAAATAAAAAAAAGAGGCGCTATTTTGATGCAGATAAAGTACTACCGGAATGTAAAGCTCGCCTGATAGATCCTTTGAAACGACGCCTCCTTAAGGTTTCCTTTCTCGAGTCCATATATCCCATAACGGTTTTCTTTTACATGTCCGTCGTTTCTGATTTGCTTATAGTGACTGAAAATGAATGGCTTTTCACATGCTGGCATCATAAAAGAGTTAGATATCGATATTTCGTCTTATGTATCCTCCTAGACAATCTTCCAAACTCTCTGCTTTCGTGTTGTCTGAAGCCATACATGATATATTTCCCCTATCATGATGGAAAAAAATGTATTTTACGGAAACAGCTAACATTTCAAAGTCGTATTTCCTATGGCAAGTGGCACTACATAAGCTTTTAAGTTACAAACCCGTCCGTGGATGTTTTTTTTATGAGCCTCATTCGTGTCCTAAGCACTTTAAAACATCAAAAGCACAACAGATTTTAGTTCGACTTTCTCCATAAGAAAAGGGCCATCATTGAGCACATTGAGAAACACATTTAAGACATATCAATATATAAATGTCTTGAACTTTGGCCTTAATTAAATAAAACAAACATCACATGAAATTAATAATTCCAGATATTCATTTTCAATTTATCTAGAGGTAAATGAGGAATAACAGGGTGGACAATATCGATCATCGTTTTAGGCATGTTGCATCTTACGTATGTCCGTGTGTGTGTATGTGTGTGTGTGATTATTGTGTTTGTTTACATTACCTAGAAATGTCGTAGTATATGAGATGCGCTGGTCATTGTAACATTTTTTCTATAACCATGGCCTTTGTTTAAATAATTTCCTTAGAGCATCTTAACAAAAGAGATGAGCACTCCATGGCATATTTCTCCAATCTATAGAGGACAGAAAAGTTTGCTAAAGGGCAACGGTGTCTACAGAATGGTAACGATGTTTGCCGAATGGTAACGATGTTTGCCGAAAGGTAACGATGTTTGCCGAATGGTAGTCTTTAACTTGCTTTTTTAAGAATTAGAAAAAAAACCGGGATACGTCCTACTCCCTAAACATTCCCGCTGAACGGCCATATCCGTTCGTGAATAGATCGTAACCTATCCTGATTGTACACTCAAACTATTCATATTTTGCATCCTTATTTCAGGAATTAGAAAAAGCTCAAAAGCATAAAAGCTCTAAAACCAGCCGATACGCGTTCTATTGTCACCAGATTATCTCCACAGTTAAATTCCCGCCTGGACGTTGTCCTCTGAATTCTTTCGTTTCGCAACCCTTTGCTCCCGCCGAACCCTGACAGGTTTAGTTCTCCAAGGTTCTCTAAAACACTCACGCTGAATACCATTTTGCATAAAAACAAAATCCCAAATGTCACATGTCGCAAAATTTTATATGCCGCCAGCAATTTACTAATTTGTTTAACATCACTGGTATCAAGCTCAGTTAATTAGTTTCAACATCGCATATGTAAATTTAACAAAGGCCTTTAGAATGACTCATATTCATACCATTTGACATTAGCCCTAGAAGTGCCTCTGGAAAGGTTGGGGAAAAATCCAGCGCCTCACTTAAACTGGATAGCGGATTCCTAGAAAAGGCAGGTACGTGTCGCTGGTAGCTCTCGGGGGATAGTTTCTCTCTCCATTGAGGCATTTAGGTCAACCAAGCCCGCCATCCATAGATGACACTAGACCTTGTTTCAATTCTTCTCCGCTCGGTGAGCAAAAGCACTTTGTGACTAAGATGAACTTTTTCTGTGGATATTGAAACAGAAGGGTTAGTCAGGCCCATCAAACAAGGCAACTTCAAATACGTTTTAGTTTCGCATTTTTAATATGTATACGTGCAATTTTTCGTACTTTCTGGTAATAGAGAACAAAACCTGGTGTAGTAGGGGTGCGATTAATTATAGGATTGGTATAAAACTATTTCTAAGATGCACTAGGCCTCATTCTTTTGAATTTGCAGCAAGCAACAGCATCAAATTTATTAATTCTTCGTCTTTTAATCGCTTCAACTTCGGGTATACCATATAATGCTCCAAGAAAACAAGAGAATAGCTCATATCTTATTTAGAGTTAAGCGAAATATAATTTTTATTTTACCTAATCGAAGGAGTGACAGGTTTTAGCTGTTTATTTTTTTAGATTTTAATAATTACATGAGATTTAGATATGAACTTTATATTTTTAGTGTGTATAGCAGAATAATTAATTTTTTTTCATACTGCATTCTAAACTTTTTATTCCGATAATATTTGAGATAACCTTATTTGTCATATCTAACCTGTATATTATAAGTTTTATAATATATTGTATAACATGAATAGTCAATTAGTCCGAGAACCATATCGAAAAACATCAAATCAGCTGAATAAGCTATGTTGGTAAAACATGTTTGGTAATAAAAATAATATAATCTGTCAAGCTGTTGTTTTACAAATAAAATAAGATATCAATATGAACCTGTCTGCGTTTCTACCAACCCAGCGAGAAGACCACGTGACCCTATGTCGTGATAGTGGGCACATAACACGTAATCCGAGAACATGGACATCGTGAACTCAGCCTTACAAAGATGGTCTTCTTAGCAAGAAAGCTTGTTTAATGATTATTTAGAACTCCAGGTAACAAATGAAAAAAAAATGTATTTCTGATATATAAGATTAGCAATAGATTTCGAGTTGTATAAACCCATCACATATTTTCTGTGTATGTACAGGCCCTGTAAACTGTCCTGTTTCAAGGGTAAGGCCGGTGAACACTGGTTATAGTGATTCGCCAACCAACCATAGGGTTATATTCAAGAATAGAACAAACGAGAAAAAAATGACATTAAAAAGAGAATTTGGAAAAAAAACCATGAAAATAAAAAATTAAAGTGTTAACGCTTTTATCTTTTGAATTTGGGTTTAGAATAATATAAACTTTCATTCATCATGTCTATCAAGATATTTGATCTTTAAGAGAATATTACAAGTGTTACGCAACGTCGACGGCATATTTTTATATGACTAACATAACACCGAAAGTCTCAAGTATAATATCATGATTATTCAAAACACATCATTAGTCTGAATATCGAATATATATTTGTACGGTTAATACATGTAAATGCCAAGATATTATAGTTTTGAAATTCTTGTAAGTGAGGAGATGTCCGGGGCTAAAATGGATAAAAACGGATATAGCCAGCTTGTATGAGAGCGTGTTATGGGGACTCTTTGAACATGGACAGATCGATTAAATGTCAGTCCCAAGTCCTATAATTTACTTTGTAGTAATTCTCACTTCTCAATGCCTTGCCCTTAGTAGCCAGTACTCAAAGGACTTCCCTGAATGGCTGAAACCCACTGGGATTAGTGGCGTCTGCTTACAAAGTCCACGTATGACGTGCCGATCGGCATATAGTGCGTTCGGGGCGTTATTTATGTAGGCAGTTTCTAAAGTGTATTGAAAACTGATTGTTTGGCGTACCGCCCGCGGTGTCCCCCTCAGGGTTATGATAGGACAGCCATATTGATTTACCGTAAAAACCAATGACAATTTAACGTCATAATACTGCGACCGTGGAGGCATTAAACGCCTGGGCGAAATTCAAACGGAAATTAACAATTTTCCCTCTTAATTTCTCATCACAAAGCTTCTTCAGTCCGTTTTCCCTTTCACAAAGACGTCATACCGATCAAAGAAAATGAGAATATAAGAAAACAGAGTCAGCATTGATTGCAGTCTAAATGTGTAATTATGATGGATGGTGCAAAACTCTTTCTGTTAGCTAACAGATAAAATAGAAATAGACAACGGTTCATCCGTTGCAGTAGATATTGAGAATTCCTTTTCTATTGAAATAACATTTTTATCTAGCATATGAAAGGTTTTTCAACGTTCACATTTCATTGATTTTCTAATTGATTATATATATATATATATATATATATATATATATATATATATATATATATATATATATATGACTTATACAGTGAATTTGGTACACTTTTGTCCCCAAAGTTCTCTGAAATGCGTTGCGTATGAAACTGTGCTATACCTCATTCGAAAGGTAATTGTTACCGCAGTGACCTAGTTTGCCGATATGCGAATAAATAATTTTAATGTACACATTAGGAGTGATTTTTGCGTAATTATTACATTTCGTGGAGGTTACTACCGAAAACAGCCGAACTGCCTTCAGAGAAGACCGGAAAGCTTGGACCTCCAGCGGAGTATTACGGTCTATCATGTTTGTATACAGTAGTTGTCTCGAAGCCGCCAAAGTAGCGTCTCGTGTGCACAAACAATTGCAGGGTCATATCATTCACTCAATAGATCTTGACCCTGTGCGGAGGCTGATTTTGTACATGAATACCCTTGCTGTCAGTGACTGATTTAAGCATGGTCGGCCTGATATTTGACCCAGTCCCTGGCCCACTTGCATGGTCAGTGAATGTGTAAAACGTGATTCTCAATCCCTTGGCACTCATTTCATATGTCAGAACGCAATATTGGTTAATCCCCCCAATTCATCAAGGTTATTCTTGACCAAAATGTTGAAATTACCACAAACTATCCAACAAAGCACGTGCATGCGTTTCTGTTTATATATACAATATCGCGTCACTAATATTACACCGCAATATTGATCCACAGGTTTATCAATGTATAAAATATGTTTCATGGACCAAATTTTTTTGTTTGGTAAATTTGGCATGAATGCTGTCGAAGCATACTCTATGAAATTTATTATTTTTTTCGTAAATTATTCTCCACTACTCAGGCGAAGTATGCATAATCCCGTTTCATTCTTTAGGAGAAGTTTCCATGAATTTAAACAAATTTAATTCATTTTTTTTAATCTTCCTCTATCCTCTAACGTCTAAAAACAATAATATATGTAACCAGTCAAAGATCTAGGAAAATCTGAATGCCGACGCGTCCCATTCCGGTTGGCTAATGTAAACATCACCACTTGAAAAGGTCTCCAACTTAAACATACTGATGTATGCATTTTTGCCAAGAGTACAGCGCCACAAAATAAATGTAAACATATTTGTATATATCTTATTAACACAGAATCCTACTGAAATTTATATATATATATATATATATATATATATATATATATTTAAATCGAGCCAATATTTTTCATCTCTTTTACATACAAATGTATATATATTGCTACGAAGATAAAATAAATGAGGGGAAAAACCCCTGGGCCGATCCCGGTTTTCGTACAAGTCCGGCGAACCAACCGCTTCGCTAGTTCGGTCCGCTTTTATGTCACCCCGTAACAATATATTTATATATATATGAATGTTTTCTTTATAAGGGTAAGAGACAATTTATTCCTAGAACCGGTGGTTTGTACATTATACTTATTATGTAAATACCTTATCAATATAATTGAAAGAACGTCGCGATAGTTTACAATAATAGACTAAGCGCAAGCATGCCTCAGGGAAGAAAATTCATGGCGACGTCGGATTTTTTTTTTTCTCTTTCTAATTTGCTCAAATGCTTTTCTAGGCAATTTGGGAAAAAAATTCTAGTCCTAATGAGCTTACTTGCTGGCAAAATCGCTCTAACATTTCAGAACTACATCCTGATAAACACGATACGGACGACGTTTTCCGACCATTTATCCTAATTTCAAGTTCCAGCAAATTAGATTTTAGCCAATACAGTCTCTATAACGCACCTCACTTGGACATCGGTGTTTCTACATCTTGTGTAACATCAAGCTTCTTGCTAAAACACCAGCTCATTTAGTGTTATCAATGTTTGAGTAGGAAGCTTGTTTAGCTTATTTGGTATTTTCCGATTCCTGTGATATAGCAAAAGTCATTAAGAGGTATGTATATGTTTCATTAACAAGTTATCAGACCATAAATTGAAAGATATACGATTAAATATGATTTACTCGTGTAAAGTATATTATAGATCCGGGTTTAGATATGAATCCTGTACAAGATTAAATTATTTTAGAGCATATCAGTTTGTTATCAGTGTATTCGGAAGCATTTTGGATTGAATTACGAACCTAAACTAAACATCAACTTCATTTACAGGCAAAAAAATTGGTTTGTTAAAGTGACATTTGTACACAATAAACACAATTTCCTCAGACTGACTTGATATGTGGTTAACCGTCAACATACGTTTCACGATATATTTTATGCTTACCTTTCTAACGAAGTTTTATATCTGAATTATTGTATTTTTCTCTGCCCACCCATTACTTCTGTACTTTTTATTTTCTGCTAATGCATAATGGATTTTACCCATGTCGAGCGTTGCCAAATAAGCTTGCAATAAGCTTAAAGTATGTCAACATATTTCGGTGGCATATTAACCACTGATATAAACATATTTACGACAGGAGTCAGAACGTCACGAATAGTTAATTAAATACCATACGTGCATACAAATAAATAGGGACATTTAAGAGAACACATGCAGAATATCAAAATTGGCGTTCCGAATGATCCCCTTTATTAAAGAATGATCAGATTTTTTTTTTTAATTGTTCATATACTTGTATATACATGTATATGTATATGTATATATATATATTTATAATTATATATATAATTAATTATATATATATAATTATTTAAATGACTGTCTTATTAAATATCAAGATCATTTGTACATGATAAAATACATGCCACATGGCATCATAATATAAATGGATTATCTGTACTCTAAGAAAATATATTGATATAGTCCGATGTGATGAAATATCCGCAGGGCTCCTTTACGCTAAATGAATATCCTTAGTCATATGTCTGAGACAGACGCAGCCAGAGGCACGGATGAAGTCTAATGGACCGCAGTTGCAACTGATACCTTAATGAGCGCGGAACCAACCTCCACTTAAAGTGTTCCGTGGATTATATTAAAAAAAGTATGTGATGCGGAGTCTTCTGACTGCTTTCTTGAAACATATTTTATACTTCCGCCTTAAGAAGCTATTAATACACGACAGAGTAGGCGTTTATGCTGGACTGGTAAGCTAACTTGTGTCGTGACACAAGCCATATATACCAGGAAAATGCACGACAACGGCCATCCATTCTATTATATCGCTATCGTTTGAAACAGCGGATGATCTTAAGATTAGGCCGCCAGTGATGAATTAAATTAAAGTCTGACACCATCGCCTGCAGGAATGTATCATGTTCTGTCAGACGTGAAATTTGGCTATCGTCCAGTAACCGTTGCGAGCCACACATGTATCCACGCGGTCAGAAATTCAATAGATATTCATGGAAAATACCCAGATGCGGAGTCACAAGATGATTTTACTCGCACATGAGAGATTTGGTTAGAAAATATACTTTAAAAACAGCTAATGTTTGGTCAGGTTTATGCCAGGTGACACTTTACGTGTAGGCTTTGCGGCGTTGACAAAAATAAGGAAACTAGTTTACATCGTAATCAAGCGTTACAGTGCGATCTTCAATTACAAGATGTAACGGCTTTCAGGGTCGGCTAAATAAGGAGAGCCTATAGCGGTGTGCTTTAATTAACCAGTGGTTATCATAAAATCAAGATATAACCTCTGTACTAGTAATATAGTGACGGGTATTAAAGGAGATAAGTCACTTATCACTTATATTATCCTGATCATTTTTACAGGTTCCGTGTCTCTGTTTCATTTTTTTATTTACTATTTGAATTTGGTCCTGTGCGTTGATAAATTAAAATTGCGTGTATCAGTTTACTCTAACAAGACCATGCATATGACAGAGGAACGATATTGCGTGAGAACTTGCAGTCAAGGAAGGAAAATTTATTCGTCATAAATAACATATTAATTAGCTTTTTTCTTTTAGCCAACATCTTGAATTATCACTTCTATGCAGGGCGCTATGTTTATATTTTCTTTCGCGCCACTGATTGCGTCCGGTGTAGGTTTATTTCTACTGTGCATAATCATAAGGATATGGCTAAGAAACAAAATATTTGTATGTAATATTAAATTTGAAAGACACTCTATCGAATGTTAAACAGATATGACTGTTAAAAAAATGGACAGTTTTAATTGACAAAAAAATATTCCCCGACAAGAAAGGCACCCATAATTAGGTAAAAATCTAGCATCAGGCAGCTATAGGCGCTATATGTTGAGCTAAGTCTAATTTGTCTATTTGTCTATTTGTCACTTTATCTGAAATAAATAAATGTACTCAAGTTGGTAATTGCCCCGCCAGGGCTTTCAGAGATAAAATTTAATTAGCAGCTAGGGTTCTTCGAATGAATAGGACTATGCTTTTGTTGGCGCCTGCATCAGAGTTAATGAGAATATTTGGTAGAAATTTATATTTATTATCTTCTGGCCATCACTAGATGCCGTTAATCAGCAGTTTATAGCCTAGTGTTTTGCTATTTGTGGATTAAAATTTACATAAAATCCATGTCCTTCGTGCATGATCCATTAATAGCACCCATAGCAGTTCATAGATGAATACACGTGTGTGTTTTTCAAAGTGTGTTTGGCCAAAATAAGGAAACGTTAAAAAATATTATATTTATTTGTGACCAAATATTGTCTCATATTTCTTTTTTTTGTCAGTTACTTGCTTCAAATAATTTCAATGAATTTTAAATGATAGAAATATCACCTGTTGATGTCACTGTTTATCTCTATCTATAAGGATAAAAGTAATCATTAGATAAGACTGACATGTTTTATTAATCCTTCTGTGTTCCAAGTTTTATATGCTTGAGGTTTGAAATAATTCGGATATTATATTTTTAAGACAACCAGCTCAATGTCGAGATTTCATCATATTTCTTTTTCATTCCCTCTTATCTAAATTTTAATCTAATTATGTATATTGCTGGGTTATAACACCGAGCCCCCCCCCCAAAAAAAAAAAAAAACAAAAAAACAAAAAAAACCGACGTACTTGTTAGTGAGTGATACCCAACTGTGGGGTACAGCCTTCCCATTAAGCCTGCAGAGCGCTCACCCTGGGTGATTCTCGCCACCTCATCTGTGATTTGAACTCACAAGACCCCAGTTTTGAGTCCTGTGCTTTACCCCAGAGCCACAGAAGCCAGTTTAAAATTGTATATTTACTGTCTGTTCGATTCAGTCAATAAGCAAATTATGGCTTATTGTTTTATAATTTGTGGATATACAGTTTTACAAAACATTCTAAGGAACATAAGCCTCCTTCATGTGGGGACCCTTATATGGGATGCTCCCCTACACGTGTTTGCGTTTACTTATTTAGTTCATAATCCAAGGTTCAATTGTGCATAAGTGACTCTACAATTGTGTATATTCCTTTATGACTTTCCTAAATCCGGATCATATACCGGATCCGCACTAAAATCCTCATTCGCCTATTCCCGAAATGCCCTATAAATTTCATGAGACTGCATTTTGATGGCGTGAGCTGTTATGAACAAACACACTCGCTGGCGCATTTGCATTTGCAAGTGAATGTGTCTGGGGGTATACAAAAAAATATGCTCAAAGACATCACATTTATTTAAGTGACTAAACATTTTTCTCATACGTCTCCTTTATGTTAACTTCTTGCTTCTTAGAATTTCTGTAGCATATATAATTAATGGTTTAAAAAAAAGTTTAACTGGCATGGCGTAATTGTTAAATGTCATTAAATAATATAGGTAACAGGGTATTAATCATATTTTGTGTGACAATCTGGGTTAAATTAATTCAAAATCACAGAAAATAATCAAAATCAAATCACGATAAGAGTTTATTGATAGATTGGTGTCTTGTTAATAATGACATGGCGATCAATCATATAAGCCAATACATTATCTGAAATTAGCTGATTAATTCAGGTTTTCCCACAAATCAACACTGAAAGCTATGTTTTAAATGGAATTCATCGAATTAAAAAAAGGGACTTTTACATGTAAATGATATAAAGTAGACTTGAATAGGATATAATTAAACCAAAGTTTCACAACCCATTTACCTTTGGGGTGACTGATTACAGGGTAATTAGTGTTGTATGACATGTATGCTGTAATTTTTACTAAATCATCACAATTTTCATTAATTATACAATAATCTGCTTCCTCTTCAATTAAAAGAAAGCAACGGAATAACTAATCATTTATTTTGAACAAATTGCATTTTGAACAAGAAAATAACTCATTATTTAATGATTTCCGAGGTTTCATAGCTAAATATCTCACATTAATGTGAACTTAAGGGATCTACAGAAGGTATTCAGACGCTACCACATAAAATATTTCTAAGCTATCATCCTTAAAAGAGTATAACAAGTTAAAAAAATATTACATATTGATGTGAAGATCTATTCCATTGATTTTCCTTTGCTGATTTTCCACTATCTATTGCTGATGTTCATACTTACCTAAATCTGAGGTAGCTAATAAGTTTTTTGTTTCTATTTTCTAATTTTACAGGCCTATTTTTATACCAAAACACCATAATATTCAAATTTCAGTGTTTTCCGTTTTCATATTTAACATCTTTAATGTTCCTTGGCAGTGATCACTTAACTTTGCATGATACTGAAAGAGAAAATTACACATACTATAACAAAATATAATTTTCTTTGATAATTACATTAGGCAAAAAAAAAATAAAAGATATGGTTCTCAGGCACCCGAGTCAATTTTAACCCACTCATTAAAAAACTTTTATTTTAAATTTCATCTTTCATGATAATAAAATAATGCAATTTTGACAAGTTTAACTTCGTTTTGTAATGCTTTTACCTGTTTAGAAAAAAAATATGTTATTATCATGCTTTTCTCTGATCATATAACATTTTTTATCGAAACATAAAAAAAGGTAGTAAAAAACTCACCCGAACTGATTTCTGAAAAAAAGCCTGAGAACCATACTTTTTTTGGCCTTAGGGGAAATTAAAATGAAAAGGCCAAGGAAAACAAATTCAATATATATTACTTTCCCTGATAAAACATACCAGAGCTGGATAAGAATCTGACCATACATCTTCCGTTGAAACAACCCCAACGCGTCCCGAAATTGATAGCGAGGCCCTGACCTCTTTTTCGATACATTCCACGTAGAATGATTTGTATGGCGTTTTGGTTTCCCCGGGTATCTGCTGTATTTGTATTTATTTCCATCTAAGTTCATCACCAAGGCCGCCCGCTATATTAACCCTTTATCGCCCACAGTGTGAAAGCATCACTCAGACGGTAACGATCAACAGTAAGGCTACACAAACAACATGTTCTACAAAATGGCTGCTGTTATTTATTTTTTTCTTGGAACAGTTTCCCTTCTCCGTGAAACGTCTTGTGTAACAATTCAGTTAGGCTACACAAGCAAATTGCTCCGAGGAATGCCGCCGAATTTTTTTTCACGGAACACCTTTATTTAGCAGCTAATCTTCAGTAATGAGTAGGGGAATAATAATACACCTAATTAATCCTTAGCTTTTAAGTTTGCAATGGTACATTCAAGCTTACCAACATCAATTTATGTCAAACCTTTTTCCAAAGATATATTTCTTCTATCATTCCTAATCACTCGCCAGCCTAATGTACCAACAGTCATTTCCTGAATGAGGCGAGAAATCGAAGTTATACTGCATTAAGTATAGACTGAAAATGTGCATATTACTTATCGAAAAAATAGCAGCATTTTGCCAATCCTAACATAAATGGTCTGCCGAAATATCGAAGTGGCACAGCATGCATTGTCAAAATCTCTGTTGAAAATCTCAGTGAACATGATTTAATTTGTCATTTTGATATAACCAACCATCTTTGTGCACTTTCGAACTACGCTCATCATGTGCGAGAAGTAATCCTGTATGACTGATCAGTTTCAGAAATCGGTCTGCGTATCTGTCTGATATCTGACCACATTCAATTATGTTTCCATGTGATTGACAGTTTAGTTAGGGCGGTCACCATGGATATGGAATGTATATTTACATATTCATATGGTTTCTTTTGGGACTCTGCTTCAGTTATACTCTAATGTTAACACTGGTAGCTGAGTGCAGCTATATAACTGTGATAACAGGAGCGTGCAGTGAAGTGCAATGCTGTTTCACGTCTAATTAGAATAGATATATGGTTCTTTTACTCTTACTGTTTCGACGTAAATTTCAATTAGTATGGCTGGGAATATTGCAAAATCAGTACATATCATCAACATTCAGGAAAAATTGTTCCGAAGAGCGAAAAAGAGAAATATTTAAGAAAATATACTGACTTAGGAACGATGCTAGTTATTAATGCTAGCAGTCGCATGGTTGACATGTTAATAGGCATTGTACCCATATTTCTGGGGCGTAATTACTCCTGCCTCCAATATAAACTAATGTCTGGCTCTCATTAATGAATCTTCTTAAATTACCACAATTAGTGTCACATATTCATAAATGACCAGCCCTCGTCCTTCCCAAATGTCCATATTTATCCCCATGTAATCACATATTCGCCTCATAACCATCTGGCCTTGTATAAATTTTTACTACCCCATCCAAAAGGAGCACATTCCAGCTGATCCTGTTGTCAATCTTATAGTGAAAATCCAGTGCTTTTATTCAGACATTTCCAAATGAATTAAACTAAGGGGCTCAACCTTGTTGTGGTTATACTATCTGTAACAAACCAGCCACGGGGCGCTATTTATAACCCTCATACGGCCGGTTCTAGTTAGGCCCGTAATTACATTAAGGTCTTGAGCCGCGCTGGAATGGGGTGCAAAAAAAAGACGTCGTACGCTGAGTAGCTATCTCGAAATGTCATGCAAGCCGTCTTAATAGAATTCGGTCCCGGTAATTAGTTATGGTCTTTCGTTGATTGATGCGTGTTGGGCAACAACCAGGAATTTCCTTCTTATAGACATTCAACAGTCTGTTCAACCCTTTTTTTTAAATACTCTATACATGGTATTATTATTTGCTCTGGCAACATTAACTAATTCATCATTGGACGAACATGGAAGAACGTGATCAATATGTCGTTAATCATTTTTTACACACTCTTTTCGCTTAAGTTATTCACTAAATGGTGCAATAGGAAGATTTTTTCCAAACTCATCTGTCTTCCTGTCTGTGCTTAATACTCATGTCCTCGCGTCAGTATGCATAAATTTACCTGCATTGTTCGGCTTAGAGAGGATCTATGTGTTTGATACAGATATCCAGTCATAAATACCAGTCTCGCTCTGGATCATGCATATATACAGATATATATATTATGTATTGAATGATGCTAGTTATTAATGCTAGCAGTCGCATGGTTGACATGTTAATAGGCATTGTACCCATATTTCTGGGGCGTAATTACTCCTGCCTCCAATATAAACTAATGTCTGGCTCTCATTAATGAATCTTCTTAAATTACCACAATTAGTGTCACATATTCATAAATGACCAGCCCTCGTCCTTCCCAAATGTCCATATTTATCCCCATGTAATCACATATTCGCCTCATAACCATCTGGCCTTGTATAAATTTTTACTACCCCATCCAAAAGGAGCACATTCCAGCTGATCCTGTTGTCAATCTTATAGTGAAAATCCAGTGCTTTTATTCAGACATTTCAAAATGAATTAAACTAAGGGGCTCAACCTTGTTGTGGTTATACTATCTGTAACAAACCAGCCACGGGGCGCTATTTATAACCCTCATACGGCCGGTTCTAGTTAGGCCCGTAATTACATTAAGGTCTTGAGCCGCGCTGGAATGGGGTGCAAAAAAAAGACGTCGTACGCTGAGTAGCTATCTCGAAATGTCATGCAAGCCGTCTTAATAGAATTCGGTCCCGGTAATTAGTTATGGTCTTTCGTTGATTGATGCGTGTTGGGCAACAACCAGGAATTTCCTTCTTATAGACATTCAACAGTCTGTTCAACCCTTTTTTTTAAATACTCTATACATGGTATTATTATTTGCTCTGGCAACATTAACTAATTCATCATTGGACGAACATGGAAGAACGTGATCAATATGTCGTTAATTATTTTTTACACACTCTTTTCGCTTAAGTTATTCACTAAACGGTGCAATAGGAAGATTTTTTCCAAACTCATCTGTCTTCCTGTCTGTGCTTAATACTCATGTCCTCGCGTCAGTATGCATAAATTTACCTGCATTGTTCGGCTTAGAGAGGATCTATGTGTTTGATACAGATATCCAGTCATAAATACCAGTCTCGCTCTGGATCATGCATATATACAGATATATATATTATGTATTGAATGAAAATGTTCGGATGTGTCCAGTGCTCGTACACAGCATTTATAACGAAGTACGTTGCTTGTTGTCAACTAAAAAATTATAATTTAAAGAAATATTTTAGTTTTTGTCCTGCACATGTACACGATATTTTTAAAGAATTACATTACTTGTTGTCACGTACCTATCATATATTTTATTTCAATTGTTTACCATTTGCTCCATACTTGTTCTTTGAACCTTTTAAAGACATACGTTACTTGTTGTCAAATGCATATTTAAATTTATTAAATGTTATTGAATAATCATTTAAATATTTGGTCTACTGGTATTTTGGTACTTGCTGCTTTAAACGAGACATAGTAATTATGCTTGCTACACATATACTTGAAAATTGTCATGTACATTTCAAGTACTTGTTTTGAAAGAATATGTCAAGTACGTTTCATATGTAAAGATGTATTTGTCAATAATTACAAAACAAATACATCCTCTTACTGCTGGTAGACATCTTAATTTATAATATTAGAGCAGGACGGGATGTCCATGTTTCGCGCAACTGATCGCGCCCGGTGTAACCTATTTTCCACTGTGCATAATTTGATACGAAATCCTGGCAGATACAATTGTATTCCCCGGAGAGAACATTGTTCACTTTTTTTTGTACACCTTATATACCTAGTGAGAGAATGGGTACCTTTAAAAAGCATTGCTAAAAATAGGTCAATATACAAGGTTATACTCTGTTCCAACCTGTATCAACCTTTTGTTACATTTTTATGTAATTTAATTCTTAAGTATTCTAAACGTTTTGTCTTTTGTTCCATTGTTTTACATTAGTTCATCCCTCAGGTTTCCTTTATAAAACATGTTTTACATTAGTTCATCCCTCAGGTTTCCTTTATAAAACATGTTTTACATTAGTTCATCCCTCAGGTTTCCTTTATAAAACATGTTTTACATTAGTTCATCCCTCAGGTAACCTTTATAAAACATGTTTTACATAAGTTCATCCCTCAGGTTTCCTTTATAAAACATGTTTTACATAAGTTCATCCCTCAGGTTTCCTTTATAAAACATGTTTTACATTAGTTCATCCCTCAGGTTTCCTTTATAAAACATGTTTTACATTAGTTCATCCCTCAGGTTTCCTTTATAAAACATGTTTTACATTAGTTCATCCCTCAGGTTTCCATTATAAAACATGTGTTATATTAGTTCATCCTATCCTCAGGTTTCCTTTATAAAACATGTTTTACATTAGTTCATCCCTCAGGTTTCCTTTATAAAAAATTAATCTCCAATAAACTTTCTAAATGAAAACAAAGACAAACATAGGTTAGTTGGAGAGAGAGAGATTTTAGTTGTGTGTGGACTGTAATTACATTTAGCATTAACAACCTCCACATACTTTATTTCTATTTATTTATGACATAGCCCTAGAGAAAATGAACAGTGTTGTGTCGAACAAGATGTTTTAATTATGTGGTAAGTCCACATGCTTGGCAGACAAATGCTTGTCTGCGCCAATCACGGGATCCTTTTGGCTTCAGTATGTTCTTAAATTAAATCTTAAATTAAAGGAAAGGGCATACCAAGGGGCCTATTTTTCTTGTCTTATTTTTCTGTAAATATTGTACCCACAAAGGAAAGGTTTCATACCAAAAAATAGTGGTACAGTTGTTAATAAAAAAGGTCCCTGGATTCAGGATTTTTATAGATGTAATTCAAGGCATTTTTACATGAAGCCGCGTAGTCTAATGGGATTGGCTGAGAACACGAGGCCATAACGGGCAGAGAACCAGTCTATATTTCCTCTTTACCAAGGTCTATGGTCAAAGGTCGTGACCTGACCCCGGGCTATGTCTGAAAGGAAACGAATATAAATATGACAGGTACGCCGTTATACAGTAACATACATGGCAGGTTGTATATACCGAATAAGAGGTCGTAGCCTCGCTATATATTTTGGTTCCCTGCGGGGACGGACCCAACATCGAGGAATAAGTCACATTTGTAAAACTGTCAGGGTTTATTTTCTTGAATTTTATAAATATGACAGAAATCTAGGGTTAGTCATTTTTTTAGCAACTATGTCTGAACATATATATATTAAGTCACAGGAAAATGTTTTTCACTCAATCCTCACTTAACGGTCATCACTAAATTCATTTTATCGGCGCTTCGTCTTGTGATGTTTTATAACTTATGGGTAAATCAGTCAAAGATATCAGTGATCTTGTCGTTACCTTAATTAGTGCCCTTCAATAACCGCAAATGCATATATTCATTTAGCGTACAACAATTAGTGATTGAGAAGATAATTAAAAAATTAGGAATGCACCAGGTGGATTGCGTATCTCTGCAATAACTTACAATATCACCAGATCCGCAATTTCATCCGGATCGACGATTTTAATAGTATAGCTCCACCTCTTCGCAAGATTTCATGGAAATAGTTTAAGTATAGTTTTATTTGTTATCTCGCTAAAGGACTACTACATATAATTATCACTGTAAGATGATTATTCTTATCCAAAGTAACCTTTTTTGATCACAAGAAATCCTTAAGATATTTTTATTGATTGATAGGCAGCATGCTTAAGGTGATGCTCTAGATATCTAGATATTTTGATGTTCTTAACACAACATATATTACCTTTTACCACATAAAATTACTTAATCCCCAAAAGTAAAATTGCCTTTCCTCTATCCCAAGAAAAAATGTCTTGCCATAAGATATTTTTGAAGTAGCAAAAATCTTATGAGTTGAAAGAAAATTTTTCAATAAAAAAAAGAATCTTTGCTAACAAAATTTTCTTTTTCAACTCCCTCCATATTTTTTGCCACATTGGTTTTTCTTATAGTATGGAAATTAAATTTTGGCTTAATGATATACAAATAAGAGAAGACACAGGAATATGGAAATAAAAAAATACAATTACATGACAAAGGTAAAATAACAAGGCGAATGACCTTTCCACTGGTACTTCAATTTTATCCCTATCGACACCTAAGAGAAAAAATAAAATAAAATGCTGGTCTGTAGAGGAAGCGTTAGCTCAAAAGGTCATTTAATATGTACAATATGCCAGCAAAAACACAGCTCAACACACTAGAGAATTTCACATTTAAGCAACTATCTGCTTATATGGAAACAAGAAATATATGAGAGTCAAGATTGAAATCTGAAACAATGTTGTAATTAAAACAATTATCAGCGAGTAATTGCTACAGTCCTTGTTTCACACATAATCAGTCATCCTAGGTGGAAAACATTTATTAAAACAAAACTATCCTCCAGGGACACAATACGGTTGCCTAAAACAACAAACAACCACCCATTTGCATATGTTTTACATCAGGTCCGGCAAAATGTATTGTTTTGACCCGTATTTTGAACTTTAATAGGTCAGCGAATTTGTCAGCTCAGAAGAAGACATGCCGTAGGCGACTCCTCCGACGGGATTCATTGCTTGACTCGTGACATCCGATATTTGCGTCATTTGTCACTTGTCAACGCAGAGTCCAGGCACTAAATCTGTCCATAATTTGCCTTCGTATTATTTTCCATTTTGTCTGGCAGTGACGTATTAGCCTGTAGCGCTGCCCCTAGGGTCAGCGTGCCGACGTTTTACGTACATAAATATTTTAACATCATACGATATTCTTAGTGGTGGTGCACGACGGGGTATTTATGAAAATTCTCGGGGACAGGAATAGTTAGTTTTGTGTGCTCTCTCTCTCTCTCTCTCTCTCTCTCTCTCTCATGGCATCGCAAAGAATACCGCTTTGTGTTTGTAATGGGAATGCGCTTAAAATAGTTGGTTTTGTGCTCTCTCTCTCTCTCTCTCTCTCTCTCTCTCTCTCTCTCTCTCTCAGAGCAACTAAAATCCTATTACTGTTCCCAGCTTGCGAATAAAAACTTACAAAGTTCTTCTGACTGGGAATATTATGCATTTACATGGAAGCAGAAAGTTTAACAAACTGTTGTTTCGACTTATTTCTTTGGCTCATTTGTAAATAACTCGGGTATTAGACCTTTCTGGTAAAGGCCGCCATTAAATAACATGCTCTTCATATATTATATTATATTATTTCATATTATTTTATAAAACATGTTGTCACGAAGACAAATAATTTTATATTATTTCATATCATTTTATAAAACATGTTGTTACGAAGACAAATTGCTCAGGGGAAAATTCTTGGCCGATCCGGGATTCGAATCCATAACGATGGAGCACATGTCCGGCGTACTAACCGCTTCATTAGAAAAGCAAGCTTCACTAGCGAGACAGTTCGGTCCGCTTTTTTTATGTCACCCCGTAACACACCCCCTCTTAAGAGCGTTCTGCTATCAGAACAAGACTTATTATCCCAGGGGTCACAATTTGGTGAGCTTATTCCCTGGGCAACAAAGTTAACAGTCACGTTGGACGAGCCCCCATTTTGTTACGAAGACAAATTGCTGAGGGGAAATTCTGGGCCGATCCAGGATTCGAACCCATAACGGTGTCGCACAATTCGGCGTTCCAACCGCTTTGCTAGGAAAGCAAGCTTCACTAGCGAGACGGTTCGGTCTGCTTTTTTTATGTCACCCCGTAACAATGTATTTAATATTACAGTATTTTATATTAAATTATGTTATGTTATTTTATATTATATATTTCATAACATTATAATATATATAAATATATATATAATATAATATTAACCTAGATTAGATATCCCATAATCTATAAGATATATAAATGTATGATATTTCGTTCTTATATTCATATAATACATCATTGTCTACGAGATTTGCCTATCATCGCAGAGACACCTTTATCCTTGTTTCGAGGTTAGTGTCCCCTACAAAGAAATCCAAGGCAAATGCGATTCTAGACAGCTAAGTTGATCTAAAACACACAAAACGGACAGTCACATCTCATAAACATACAACAAACCAAACACTCATCACGTTAACAGCAACTGAAAACAGCTGAGCTCAGCACTTTTAGATCACTTGATATCCTGTTATATTGGTTTTCTTGTTTTATCACCATTTTAGCAGCCTGGACACGATTTTTGGCAAGAGATGTTAGCCAAGTCTGGTTCTTCAATGTACAGCCAGATCAAGAGTAATTGCTGACTAACTCACAGAGAATATACTGAGGACGTGCGATGAGTTTTCAGTTGGAAATACGCAACTGAATCAATATGTGTTTGAAAAGGTTAACCAGTTCCGAGACGAAAACTCAAACAGGGAAAACATTAGGGAAGGATATTAAGAAAGGCTGCCATGCTATCTTCAAAACCCTTATACGAACAAATCTTGCAGTTACCTGAAATATTCACTTAGTATCCTGCGTATAATCCAAATATCACGACGTAACGTTTTAACCATATGTATTTGCAACTTATTAGTTAAAGAGTCCTTTGCTATTTACTTAAATTTGATAACTTTGCATAATTTATGGGTTAGCCTGTGGCATCTACAGACCAGATAAATTCTTAATGTTTTATTTTACTAAAAGGAAGATTCTGACAGCTACGCACCTGAACCAATCAATTGACTCGTATACAATTCTTTCACGCATGAGTAAAACTATAAATGTTGCTATTTAAAGATTGACGGTCCGGTAATGCCAAACAAAATTCTGGCGCATTTAATCATGTACCTCCGGCATGTAAACAGCTCCTGTGCAATGTTTACTTTTTTTCCTCCGCCAGGAGGTTATGTATTCATCCCCGTTGACGTGTTTGTGTGTGCGTCTTTGTGTGTGCATGGGGGGGGGGGGGGGTGCGCGCGTCTTTGTTCACAACAACTCAAGAAATCATCAACAGAACCTCTTGCAATTTGCAGAGCATTTCAAAAATGGGCCAATGAATAATTGATTTTATTTTGGTTTGGATCCGGCACATCGTCCGGAGCTCGGAACGTCATCAAGAAATAGTAACAGATTTACGGTCACTTATGCAAACAAAAAAAAGGTATTTAGGCCGAATATTAAGTGAATGCAGGAGGCTTGCATTAATTAGAATGCAGATTTCTAGTTTAACAATCTATTTGAACTGATTTTCCGTTATGATTTCTGACGGCATACCTCATCACGTGCGTGCTTATATACGTAAAACATAATCAAGTAAACAGAGAGGCTAGTTTGAGCAATAGTTGTATAGCCAGAGCTTGCTTACAGGACGATCTATGCAGGCGATGCATGCTAATCAGGCTGCCAATAATCATTAGACTACACATAACAATTTGTCTTCCTTTATTATTTACGGTCACAACATAATACATAAAATTTTGCCAGCTTGCCTAAATAATAAAAGAAAATTGCTCCAGTTCTTGAGATGGCGTATATTATTATCAATACATAATTTGTTCATTCTCCATACCTTTTAGAGTTCAAAAGGGAATCTGTGCAGTAGCCTAAATTGCCCAGATTATACCAAAGACCTGTCCACAATTTGAAAAAGAGTGATATACGAAAAAGTGGAGCGGCTATGGTCCGTTTCATCACCTGCTGTCCAACTGGTTTTTGTGTAGATAATTTACTTAAAATATTATATTTTGATTATTTCCTAGAAAAATAAATATGGGTGTAAACCTACTATGGCAATTACGAATCCTACAAAAATCCCCAGTTTATGTTTCACAACGTTTTCGGCTCTTCAAAGTGATCTTGCAGATATGATGTATCCCTAGACGAGCAACCGTCTTTGTTTTAGATGTTTATATTTTTTAGAGTGTTTACATGAAATCATCCAATAAGCAGCTGTCAACTGAGGCTGTTGCATGTGACCAATAACCTTAACCGCCATAAATAATATGTTGTAAAATGTTAACTGACTTCTCATATTTCCGATAATTCTGTTTCTGAAATAAGGTGTAAGGTAGATATTTAGTTGAAAATTCGGTTCTTTAATCTTCTTCTCTACATTATAATTGTTTCCCTCGAAAATTAAAGGTTTTCATAGCAAAAAACAGTTGGACATGAGGGGATGAAACGGACTATAATAAGTAGAACAATAATTTTGTTTCTGTATTGCCTTATTCTTCTTAATCCATGACCGTGATATCCCCGTTCATCATCTGTCTGATTCATCGCGTCTGGGAGAAAGAAAAGAAAAAAATTTTATTAGTCCGTTTCATCCCCTCATGTCCACCTTTTTTTATTTTTTTTGTCTATGAAAATTGTTTTTTGTTACTTTTCTATTGGAAATATATGTAATTTTATAGGAAATCACTGAAGAAAAAATATTAGTGTTTTTCCAGACAAAGGACCTCAATCCAAAGCAATACCAGTGAGAGGTTTAAGATCTTCTTGGAAGCTCAAGCACGATCCGACCGATTATTTTTTTAAGGAAACACTTTACCATTTTAGCATCCATTATCTTTAACTCAACTGTTATGTTTTGGGATTGTGATGTCGTAAATGCAATTTCTTAAAATCTCTAACTCTTAACTAATCATTTTTGTACAGAAACTGCAAGAAATATATCCCTGATACAGTAAGTCGGCAGATTTAAAGCTATCTGGTGACCTACCGTTTTTATAGAATCTATGTGATCACTGGCACTTGTGCGAACATGATAACATACTGTATAGGTAGTTCCTTTTAGGAGAGGTTCCTATAATGTCTCTGTGACGGTTGTATTAGTTGAATTGTTTATATACAATCGGTTAGTAAACACAATACATCCGCCAATGTTTACAACAACAAAACACCCGTAACCTAAGATGGTTGGTTGCATATACAGTCTAACCTCTTTCATTCGCCCCTTGTTTACCCGCCAATCTCGCCTACCGCCAACAAATGACAAAGTCCCGATTTCCTTTCTACTTTTTTATCTCATTCATATACCACTCTCGCTACCCGCCATCCGCCAGGAGTTTTTTCCACATTCCCTAGATAATATGCCAACTTCCTGATTCCAACTTAAGACAAAACGGGAATATTACTCAAGCCGTTGTGTTATCGCTCGGGCTCAGCTGACCTGCCGCGTTTGTGTTTACAACATGTCACGCCTCACTGCTTATGGATCAGTACCCGTTGCCACTAATTAATTAATGACTTAACACCCTTGAGTTGGGAACAGCTGTTATCAGCCGAGTAAACGGTGTTGATTTTACACCTAGAGTTGTTTGGTTAAGTGTCATTTAATAAGGTAAACCACATGAGTAGTTTGAAACGATTTACGGTAACAGGGAGGTTCAATGACTTAATTGTCCTCAATGACGCACTTCGCTGGACGAAGCGTGCCTGGAATTTTATCCGCAGCGCCACCATCGACAACTTTTGGAAACACACAGACGCTATATCCAGGGGTGACCAGACATATGAAACAGATCGGCAAGCCGGTCCAGAAGCAAACAGTATCCATTGCCAACCAGAACATAGGAACGCCACAGTCTTTGAGCGATCAGAATATCGTGGAAACAGTGACAGGCAGCGATGATACAGCCAGTCCGAGCTGTGTACCTGTAGAAATAGTTCCCTTACCTCCGCCGAAGTGCGCCAGGCCATGGAGATCGTCTTGCGATATTTCGAGAGCTCCAACTACAGCGAACAGTCCGATATTAACGCAATTACAGGTTGTACCAAAGAATAAAAGCCCTTCTGTTACAAGCTGGCAAACGATGCTCCATAATGGATTTTTTTTTTGGGGGGGGGGGGGGGGGGGGGGCAGACTGGCATGAAAGTGAAACGCACAAGGAGGACCATGTAGAATTTTATATTTTGACCGGATATGTTGTACATTTATATCTATGTAAATATATTGTACACACTATTTTTCTGTTGTTATTTGTATTTTTTTTTATTTCAATGTTAATAAAGCAATAAAATTTGTACACATTTTTTTTAATGTGGCTGGTTAAAGACGAGCATAATAAATGCTTGGCCCGAATTAACCTACCCTACCCATCCCATTTGGACCTCCGATCAACTGCCACCCTCGCTTACCGCCAAAAAATCCCCCGGTCCCAAGGTGGGCGAATCAAAGAGGTTAGACTGTATGGGTTACTTAAACGTTCACAAGTTGCAAGAGATGCCGCCAGATATTCCTTGTTGAATGTATTTGGTTCATTGGGAGAGTCCGTGTTTCAAACACGTCGATATAAACAAAACAAACCGTCTTTTTGCGGGAAGATCGGCGTTTTCTGGCGTATTTGTATTAAGGATTCGAGGGATTATCTTAAGTTAATAGACGACATTTATCGGAATAATCCCTTAACAATGATGCAATAGATATATTAACCAGACTAATAACCAGTGGAATTATTTCCATTGATACAGTATTAGGTTTGTCACAGGTGAGACAAGCAATGTATTGTCTGTGACAGAATCCTATTATAATGACAGATAACATGCCAGACGTTTTTATTGTATAGCTATTTTGTTGATGTCCACCATGCCCAATGATCATGGGAGTCTATCAACATATTCGCCATTTGTACGGTTAAGCGGCCCACATATTTTGCTTTTTATTGGGATTTGCCTGTAATCTCGCCTAACTTGATCATGGAATATTTCTCAAGTTTCTTTTGATTGATCACAACGACGAGGATATTACTTTAGTTACTAGAGGGAAACGTTTTATTAGAGGTATTCATTGTTACACGTAATCCCAGGATTTGGACACGACAATGGCATTGATAAAGCAAGATGGATGCCGTTCTTTAATCAACCAGACAAAAGGCGAGACCTTTAGTTCTAATATAATACACAAACGTGCAATAACACGTATCTGGAATCAAGTATTTTAAAATAATAGCGCAGATATTAAGTGTATCTTCACCCTTAATTGATTTTATTACTTGTCTTTCCACTTTTTAACGGTAGGATCATACAGAAACATTTAAAGCGTTAAGATGCTGCAGTCATACATAAGGAATACAGAAAGACGGAGAGACAGATAAACCAGATCAGATTGTAAAAGCCTCAACTCCCCATCACCCTCGGGATGAGGGTAAATACAAGAGAAAAAGGTGAAAGAGAGAGATTGTGAGAGACAGACATAAACATACACAAAGATACAAATGGTATACAAACGGACACATATATGTGCTCTTATATATATATATATATATATATATATATATATATATATATATATATATATATATATATATATATATATATCATACATAGATTCATCAGATAGGATCTCAGTTAAATGTAAAGATGACTTTCGATATTTGAAATAAAACTTTATTGGGCTTTTATCGTAAGGTTTATAAATGGAGGAGTAATTTTAGAAATGTAAGCAAAATAGAACGTTTTTCATTCTAATGATTTAACCCAGCTCGGCGAAAGTGAGTTTAGTGGGTGAACCCCCTGCTCTCACTGAGCTAGATATAAATCACGGCATATTTGGGAGGAAGGCGGTATGACTCACTCAGTCAATTTGACGACTGGCGATTGGAGTTCTTGTACAAAGCTCCTTGGCTGCAAAACAGAGAAGGAACACGGAACCTGGTCATGTGAAAATACAGTTAATATTTTATGTTGTAAAGATCTCCTGCTTCAAACGGGCTCAGAGGTAATGGCTTTCATAATGAGCACTTTATGAGGACCCAGGTAATAGGAAGTATCAATTAACGCCGTGGTTTTCGTATCACTCGTATTACTTTCTTGCTAATGAAAGATACTTCCGGAGCCAATTTCGATTGTTTATGGAAAAAGAGTATCTTCTTTGCTCTGTCCGAAGTGCATCATGAGTAATCACCAGGACCACCCGTAATGTTTTAGGTTCCATGTGTGTGTGTGTTTGAATCAGTAAAATGGTCTTCATTTCTCATGAATTTAGAGTGGTTTCAGTCTACCATTAATTAGAAAATCTTTATCTTTTTTTTAGAGTGAATGTGAAAATTGAAAATTAGTCCGTTAAATATTATTATCCTATGTCCAAGTTTAATCCTAATAAAATGCCTAAGGGGTACCTCTAATTTAGAAACATGGTAATTAATATGCACTGGGCTCCTCTAACCTCGTTTCCAGATTTATGAACCGATCCTTGCAAAAAGGGCTCATTAGGAGGTTAGAAGGACGAGGCGAAGACCCGTGGGATACTCCCACATGGCCAACGAGTCATGCAGAGAAAAGATAATCCCGCAGTAAATACCGGAAGCAGTTCATCATCCTGTTTATTAACCTATATGGAATTAGAATTGATCGGCGATGGCCCTGTCCGAATACTCATGAGGTTTCTCTAACCGCTGTATTGTACTTAATGACGTACTTTGTGTTGTGGCACCACTTGCCTCCGAGTTCAAAATATTCCACAGATTCGTTGGATACCTCGCAGTTATGTCGGAAGTGATTTGCGATCCTGTCGTGGATATAAATTTAGGATATACATTTGGCACAACTCTAAGTAAGATTACACAAATAAACCCTTTAATTATTCGCTTTCTCTCACTTATAGAAATCCCATATTTGTCCCATATATATATAAACTGCCTATCTGATTCAATGAAGTGACCCAGGTGAATACTGTTTAATAGCGACATCTGTCGGTAAAGACTTACACTAAAACTTCGGGTGCGATATTACCAAAGAAAGATCGCATCAGTTATATCAGAAATATTTAACTTTGAAAGGATATATTTAACTGTTTTATTTTAATTCAGACACGTGTTTGATATTACTGTATATACCCCGCAATGCTGCGTATTCCGGCGTGAAAATAAAAGACGACCATACGGCGCATGATCGTGCTAAGAGTCTATTAAACACATTAGAGATTTAAAAAAGTCAGTGATTTAAAACAGAGATTTTAAACGTTAGAAATGTTAAACGTCAGTGATTTAAAACGTCAGAGATTTAAAACGTCAGGGATTAGACATAAAAGACGGCTTTCAAAAGAAGCACAAATGGAACTTTTCATGCATGTCACTGGGAGACATATGATATTCTTTATAAATTTGAAAACAGATATTCCGTAGAAATTCTATTTTTTTTATAATAATGATTAGCCAACTTAATTAAAGTATATTTTCATTATTAAAAAAAATAAAATAAAATTAATATATAATCTGCAATCTCAAGGCACAAGACACACTAATTTAGAGATGCATGCAATTCAGTACCTGTTGAGGTTAGCAATCTTAGGAGAGAATTCGACAATTTTTAGACCTGGTCATCCAAGACATCTGTTAGTTCAACTATTTTTGTTCTAATTTCACCGTGTTTTTATTTGTAGGCGATTGCGACCACGCGATCGAGGAAGCATCATGGAGACATTAGGACTGATGATGTTGACTTACGTGTCCATGGCGCTAGCCGATTATTCAGGTTTGAGTATCTAGATATTATATATAATAATGTATATATATATATATATATATATATATATATATATATATATATATATATATATATATACAATTTTATTTTACCACTTTGATCCACAGTATCACAGTATTTATTATATAACGGTAGCTCACTGATATTTAAGCCAGAGTTTGAGAGGTTATTTCTACTTCAATATCTAGACGTTTTCGCCAGAGATTATATACTGCAGTCAGGTCATACCGATATGCTGATATGAACTTTGTATGAACCATTATCTCTTCAGCGTCTTATGTTTCCACAGAAAAGAGAGAAAGAGGGAGATATTCTGATCCAAACAAAAAATATAGTCAAACCCTATCCCTTTTCGAGAGTGGTTAAACAGTTATTACTTCATCAAGCTAATTGACAGTCAAACAAACAAGCAAGCAGATATCGGTTAAAACATAACCTCCTTGGAAAACGAAAAGCACATGACATAACACCTATACGACATTGAATAATAATATTCACCATAATATCACAACTGTATGTATTTGATGTGGTTAAAACCCGATTTTATCTTAA
This sequence comes from Sipunculus nudus, assembly GCA_026874595.1. Taxonomy (NCBI): domain Eukaryota; kingdom Metazoa; phylum Annelida; class Sipuncula; order Golfingiida; family Sipunculidae; genus Sipunculus; species Sipunculus nudus. The sequence goes on along the minus strand of CM049322.1, from coordinate 43,415,027 downwards.
TCTTAGAACCCATCATCCGAAACCATTCTTCCGAGGAGCTGCTGATGGATAGACTCTTCCAGGGGTATCACCCCTCTGCCAGACCTGTCTTGGACTCGTCCAACACGGTCAAGGTCACCATTGGTTTCTCGCTACTCCAGATACAGGAACTGGTCAGTATTACACCTTAATGGTTTCTCTTTTGGATACTTGAACAAAACTTAAATTAGTACTCACAGCACTTTTATATTAAGTTATATCAAAATTATTTATTTTTTTTGTGTCATTGAGTTTATGCAAAAAGTGCGCTAAGTATTATTCGGCATGACCTCGAGAGTTCATTATTTAAAAAAAAATTATATGGGATTTTTTTTCTTTCATGACATGTGTGTTGCTAGCATATTAGAAGTTTTAATTGGGCCACATGTAAGGTGATAACGCTTATGTATGAAGAGGTGCTGTATAAATATAAAATGCAGAAATATATTGAAAGCTACGACTACTCAGTGTCCTGCTTTTGAAATTGAATACTCAGTTTTAATAATAATAATAATAATAATAATTAGCTTATTGTTTTAACAATAATATCATTATTTCGTATCAACCTCATTTTTCATATTAAAGTATGTTTAACATTATTCACTTTTTACAGGATTTCTGAAAAGAATTAAGTATTGCATATCGTTAATTAAATATGATAATTGTTTACAATAGGATTTGAGAAGCCAGGTCTTCACATCTACGGGTCTAATAGTTCTGGTAAGTTCTGGTATGATCATTCTTAATACCTCATTTATGTATTTGTACATGGTACCGTGCTAGTGTACCAAAGATAATAACACATAGTAAACATTATAGGAAGTGACACCATGGATATCAATAACAATGTTAAAGCAGAGAAATCGTTATCCTAGATTATTATACCATTTATTTTTCTCGTAGGAAAATTATGCCTCAATTTCACGGATTTTACCTTCGGCGCTTCGTTATTTATCACCCACAATACATGCAATTACTTCTTTCAGGAATGGGTCGATGAGAGACTGGTCTGGAACCTCAGTTCTTATCCCATACCGGAAATTGTCGTCGAAGCAAATAAAATATGGCGACCAGAGTTTGCCTCCATCAATGGGTAGGTCAAGGTCGTACATATGAACTTTGACCCATTTTCTCGCCGTGTTCTCGTAATGATAATTTGTAGACAGATCTATTAATTTTCCGCAAGATGGTCATTCTTTCATATTACCATTATACATACCCGAGGGAGTACATTAACGTTGATATCCTTTGTTTATGCTCCTCTTAGTACACATATAGTCGGTATATAGAGCAGTGATATCAACTATTTTGTTTTATATTGTCACAATGACCTATACTATCTATAACATATATATCGTATTGTGATCTAGTACCTTACTGATTATGACAAATAAGGGCAGTATATTTGTACTTCATAAATGTCTAATACAAAACTGTTATTTTCTACCTAAACGAAGCATACTGATATACCGACATTTCAATTTCGACATATTAGTGGTTGCCACCGTGAATTATGCTATATTCACATTCATCCGTTTTTTTGTTTTTTTAATGTGGCAACGGCAAAAACCATCAGTCGCATGACAGTGCAATGGAGTGTACACATGTGTAAAGTATGGCCACGTCAATGTGGTCAGACTTCCCGGTTATTTTTCGAATCGCTCTGTGAGTGGTCCGTACGGCGCCGTTCCCATAAAATGACGTCACTAAAACGATGCATGGACCGCCTTTCCAAGCACTGTAGTTTAAGACAACTGAGTTGCCCAAAAATGCAAGAATAAAGAAACGTAACCTATAGACCTGTTGTCCAAATACACAAATATATATTCTGATTCCTTTTCATACGTGTAGGAGATAAATTCCCCCATGATCTCTACTGAGAACGAACGTTATAACTTATTATAACCTTGAATAAAACGGGAATCGTTTGTTATAACTGACCTTTCTAAAGAGGCCATGTGACAATTAAGACCATGTTTCGCCAGTCCCAAGGGTAAACTTTGTGATTTACGTGAATTTGTTGCAACATAAACCAAATCGTTTTAATTTTATATACCTTGGCTTTGCATTTCAGCGCGGAGGGGATTTACGGAGAGTACGGCCACTTCAGAGCCATGGTGACGTCAGAGGGGCGAGTCCACTGGGAACCGGGGGGAATCTTTAAAACCATCTGTGAAGTGGACATCACCTATTATCCCTTTGACACACAGGAATGCCGGCTAGTGTTTGGGGCCTGGTCTTACCACACCGCAAAGATGAACCTGACCACTAAAGCTACAGTTGTTAACAGAGATAGCTACGAATCTAATGGAGAATGGGAAATAGTTAAAACCGAAGTGGAGCGAAACGAGTTCAATTTCGACTGTTGCCCCCATGAAAGATTTTCTAATGTTGCCTTCATTATACGCATGCGCAGACGCTACACGTTCTACATCATGAATGTGATTTTGCCTAGTATTATGACGTCAGTACTGCTTTTGTCCATATTCTTCTGTACGCCTGCACAGAAGGTCCAGATCGGCGTGGTAGTTTTACTGTCTTTCAGAATTTTTCTGCTCAACGTTACGGACAGTATTCCAAAAACTTCGGACCATATTCCACTTTTAGGTGAGTAACTTTACAACTAAAGAAAAATCAGCTTGGCTTAATATTAGCGAAATTTAAATTCCACGACATTTCCTTTTTCGTTGATTTGCGAGGTTTTATTATCGGTTACTTATTTCACGCATATGATTATAATTTGACACTAAAGTTTCCTCTTTTGCTTAACTAATTGTAATTATGACTGGGGTTTATCCATTCAACAACCTGTTTCATGTTTCGACAGTAATAATCTGTGTTTTTCTCGGCTGATCCCAATTCCATGCACATATTAGATTGATCCATGATCAGCAGATGTTTTATGGACAACTCACCTGTCAATACATTTGAAATGACTAATTTTTTCATTGCATAAATAACTGCTCAACTGTGAATGAAGGTTTCCTTTCTCGCGATCTTAATCATTTCGCGAATATCGAGAATTCGAAACCTTTGCGAATATAAAGAAAAACTGCAGAATTACACGATATGTTATCGGTATAGCAAAGGAAATTATAAACATATTCTCAAAATCATGATGAATAAGTGTTATTAATAATCACATGATTTTATTTTTGATATAATTATGTTCACCTGTGAACTCAGAAGCCCGATAGATCACTCGTACACAATACGTCTTTCTCAATGATCAATCGGTCTTTAATACTAAGTTTTATATGAATATAAAACATAAAATTGCATGATTTCTCAAGTAAATTGTGGTATTACTCAAATAAAATACAAATGAAAACTCATTGACCTCCTCGCTATCATAAACATTTTTCTTGCGGTTGAGTAAAATCATAAATATCTGAAACAGCCTACCGCTACCTCTGTCTCTTTTCATTTGTGTTTCCGGTAGTTATATATATATATATATATATATATATATATATATATATATATATATATATATGAATGGTAGTTTTATTATAGATATATATTACCTTTTGTAGGTATGTGTTTTTTTTATCTTAGATATATTATATCTTTTGTAGGTATATACCTCACATGTACGATGGCGATTACAACGGTTTCTATGGTATTAACCGTGTTAGTGTTAAATTTGCATCACGTCAACGACCGACCTGTCCCCGCGTGGGTACGTAAACTCATACTGGACTACACCGCCCGCGTGATGTGCATGTCTCGTCCCGAGTATCGCGAGATCACGCCGAGAAGAGGATGGTCGCAATATGCAAATTTCCACATGAAAAAGAAACCACCACCGAACTTAGGAATACAAGTGGGATTACTAGCTGCCATGAATGGTTCGGCAAAGCTGAACAGCAGAATCGCAAACGGTTGTCCTGATTTTCGGATTAAACCAAACCAAAACGGAGAGAAAGAGCGAAAAGACGATATGGCGTCACGGTATAAAGTGGAATTCTCTTATTCAAAGAAGGTAAAAAAGGATACAGGAAAGACAGTTGGGAAGGAGGAGATTAGAGAGGAGAGTATGGAGGATAAGTATTCTCGAGAATGGAACCATGTAGCTGAGGTCGTTGATCGACTTTTCTTCTGGTTGTTTTTTATTGCAATCATGGTCACTACTTTGCTTTTATTTCAACCTTTAACTCGGGCGTATCTAGACCAAGAAGAGGAGATGGTTAACCCGCCAAAAGTAACCTAAAAGCAAAGAAATCCTTTGCAGTTTTATCTATGAAACCGTACGTTATCGAATCTGCTTCTGGGCTTACCTGAATAAGAAGTAATAGAAAATAATAAAACCCACCGATGTGTCGATTGACATCCTTTTTTTTGTACCTTTAAAATGAGAGTTATCCAGTCTGCAAAGCAAACAAATGTTTGGTCTTTTGATTTTTGGACCGCAATGGAAATATTTTGCATCTGCATAAAAAATTCCATATCGTACACTGAGATTGAAAGAAAGTTGTGAACACAGGCGAACACAACATATTTTCGAATTGGTATGATTCGGGTGAAATCAACGGTATTCTTTAAATTTTCGAAGTACTTTGTTAATTGTGACATTCCAAAATTATATTTATTTTGCTTTCAATCACAGCCATTACTAGTTCTGGATGACAGTTAAGAACAGGTCTAGTGCCAGGTGACGAGTCATGGAAGCCAGTGGTCTATTTGCATATGACATTGTAGTACAAAGTATACAGTTACATGTGGTAACAGTGTTAAGGGAAATTTTCCTCCTAAGATTATGAGATTTTTACAAAGGATTTGACGAACTAGAAACATATCGGAACCCCGGAGTATGATAATTAAATAGACAGAAACACAAATTAAAATTACTTGGGGCAAAATTATACGAAATTTCAGTACCGGTTATGAAATCAAATAACTGTTATATACTTGTTCATGTGATTTTGTAAACTCAGTTTATGTACAATATTATGTACGAATAGTGTTATTAAACCAGGTTACTTCTAATTGTAAGTCTAGAAAGGTACATAATGGACCAGCTACAACGGAATAACAATGTCTTGAGTTCAAAACTGCGTTTAATTAAAGGCATGTATTCTAACGTAAATTCCCACTTTTTATGTATATTCTTGTCTTCGTGGAGCATCATTCACATTTATTACCTTGACAGATGTATTTATTTGACTGCGGAGTGTGATACCATAATTGCTTATGCATTATTTATATAACAGAACGTTTTTCTTTTTGTTTGTTTTTTTTTTTCAATATATTTTGGTGGAGGTAAGCGCCTCCATTTTTATGCTAACTTAACTCGTTTTCAGACTACGTGACAGTGCAGTATCACACGCTTCCTCCAATTTTTTTTCCTGGCCTCAACCAGGCCCGGTGACTACTGCACCTGCGGGCCCTAAGTGGGTTATCGTGTCCATTGCTGGATCATATCGCCGAGGAAACCCCGAAAGGCGAAATCGTTCTTTAGTGGAAAATGCCGTGGGCACGGCCTTCCCATTAATCCTGCAGAGCGCTCACCCTGGTTGCAGACCGCCTCGGTTGAAATTCGAAATCACAATCTCCCGGCTTTGTGTCCTGTGCTCTACCCCTGAGCCACAGAACGTTTCCTGTTCAAGTTCTATTCGGACATTTTTTTCGGCGCAGACCGCTGACTGAGATCATAAACACAAAGCTCACCCCCTTCATTTTCCTCTCTCTGCTGCAGACACATGTCGAATAAAGACGCCTCTAGGATCTTTAAATACATCACATTTTATGAAATTGATCTACTTTACAATTTTACCAATGTCAGCGAGTTTTCGAATTAAATGATCGAAATAAATATTTATCTTGAAGTTCTTTTCCTATCTGTTCCTAGAAGTTCCTAATTAGAAGATATTACACTTCTTTTAGAACTTTATTAAAAGTACAATTTTCATTCTGGCCCCTATCACACAGATACTTAAATTCTCTCTCTCTCTCTCTCTCTCTCTCTCTCTCTCTATATATATATATATATATATATATATATATATATATATATATCGTCTGTATTCACATTCAGTGAAATAAGTGTAATTAAGGTAACGACAGGATTCTTGATATATTTGACTGTTTTACCCATTAGTTATAAAACATCACGTAATGAAGTGCTGATGAAATGAACTTGGCGATGACCGCTAGACTATAAATATAGGTTTTCTACAAGTTAATTTTATTAACTCTGCGGCTGCGTCAATAAAAGTACAGATCGATTCATTAAGCTTTTTGCTAATTAAGTCTAGCGTGTAAAGCCCACATCCTAAAGCAGAGTCACATACAATGCAAGAGACATTCATTTACGTTTTTCGTTCAAGAAGTTGACAACTTCAATTTAAACGTGTCTGGGAATCATTTTGACCTTATATTATTATGATGTTGCATGCGTAACACCTTGATGTCGGATTTGGGTTATATATAATTTTATTACTGCTTAAAGGATTTGCATTTTTAATAATTAATCACATGGTTGTTCATATATTTTTTAAATGAATCAGAACTGTTCGTTGGAAGCGATAACTCTTTTATATAAACAATATCTTTTCCTGGTAATTAAGAGAATAAACAAACTGATAATAAGTTTAAAAAAATAACTAAAATTAGACATTATAAAATAACAGAAGCCCAGAGCGAAATCAAGAGAACTCGGTTAAAATTAAAAAAAAAGCTTTTGAGTAACACAATACCCATTAGAGTATAGACGAGGCGGTCTGGCGTGTTGGAGCAGTCTCCATGGCAACTTGTGAAGATATGGCCCAATTTAGTGGCTGCACAGCTATGGCTGAAATGGCCGCTACCAACATGGAAAAGAACCTGATACTTTAATTAAACAAGGCTTACTACGACTTAACCTGAGGGTTTACTTGAAAGGTAACCGGATCCCGAGACAAGGCGTTCGGAAGACGCAAAATCTCAATGGGAAGCGATTTTATGGCGTGTGTAATCCTATATCCTAACAGGAAAATCAACTGTCTCTCGCAATATTTTTTTCTGAAAGTGAATTCTAACCTGAACACCGACTTTTTAAAATAATCTCAACGGCCTCTATTTAAGGGAAAAATCAACTTTCTAAGGAATTTACTGTTTAGGAAAATATTTTCCATTTCTTTTTCTTTTGTTTCCTGTCAACTGAAAGTGAGTGTTTATTTCTTTCACCTCCTCCTGAAACTCGATTTTCTCTTTAAAAAAATGAAAGTGATTCTTCATTGTAATGTAAACTCATTTAATTGCATTCCTCCGATTCCTGCCTAATCTAAAATCACATTTTTCAAATTCCATTAAATATTTAATATAACAATCATGTCTTTCAACTATAGTTGAAGCGCTACATTACAGTGAAAACATAGAGTTGTCAAATATCCCAATTATGATTGCCCAATAGCGCGTCAAAGGCTGAATATTGCTATAGTTGTCATAGCTCCCTAAGATGACTGCATGCTTAGCCTCCGTATGGTGTCAGGCTGGAAGCAGCCTAAGAGCTGATAGCAGGAAAGGACGATCACCCCAGCTTGAGCCGAGAGCACTCGCGGACTGCATAGGCCAAAACTAGGTTGATCACGCGCGTGATGGAGACCCAAAGTTGATTTTCTCTGGAAATTAATTATATTCTCGGATAACAATATAAACCCAATAACCTGTAATACTATTGTTAAGATTATTAAACATTCAGGATGACCTGTTGGATGAAAACCATAGTACTGATAAGTACCAGGTTTTTGTCTACTTATGTTAATGTCCATACTTTGTGCATCGGTGGGACAAGAGCAGATTAAATGAAAAATGAGTTCACAATTATTCATCATTTACGTCAAACTCGTGGGAAAGTAATTTTATTATTTTTTTTTATTTCTTTGGGGATAGATGCGCTCTGGCGTGGGCAAGTTAGTATGTTAAGTAAGGCATGTCCATTAGATGATAACAGTGTTGTACATGAAGCAGAATATACAAAATGTCAGAGGATGGCCATCTTCATTTATTAAATATGAAGCCCTCATATTTCGATTCAATACATGACAATGACAGAACAGTTTGAGCACTCCGGTGAAAGAAGGAAAAATATGATCTTTTATACGTTTAATTTTCTACACGCCTCTTAAAGGAGTTACCGCTAGGAACAGCGTCTTTTCACAAATACAAACGCCTGTTTAAAATTATTTATGTCTATATGTCTTAACTGCAAAAAAAAACCTGTTTTCTCATCATATATAACAGTCATTGTTTCACTAGAAGTGTTAGATGGTCATTGTCTCCTTACAAAGCTTGACGAATTACCCTTTTTGTTCAATCTTGTTTTTTTTTTTTCAATATTTGCAGACTTATGCTGTAAAGTATGTCGATAGTATGTCGGAGAAACGTATTTTAACATGACAGCTAGTATAAATCGACTCTGGTTGTCACAGTTAATACTTTATCCTCCCTCTTACTGGCTTTCATTTTCCCCTTGTCGATGGCTTTGCAAGCGTAAGTAGGTTAAACTTTAAATTGAGTATTAATTTCTAATGGTTCTGACATGGCTCAATTGTTTCCTACATTAGAACATAATGATCCAAAAAATCCGAAAATTATCTCTCATTTTCTGATGATTTCGTAATACGTGACTTAAACTTGGCCGATAATGTTTTCGGGTCTCCCCGAGGGGACGTTTGTTAAACACAGTGATCCAGACATCGAGTAACGTCGAGGAAACGAGAACAGAGATCAAAGAAACGTCAGAAAGCATAGATCGGTAGACCTCGGTAAAAATCGGGAGTCACTTCGATTTCTCTTTATATTTCAATATATTCCCCGAATTATCCCGACGTTTCCCCGATTTCTCGGATGGGTCATTGGTGTTCCAGATCAATCAAAGCCACACAACCTCCCTAGTATTTGTTTTAAGTAATCGAAGAAACATCAGGTGACATCGGATGACATCGGGTGACATCGGGTGACATCGGGTGACATCGGGGTAGCATCTGAACTACATAGGGATATCACATCATGACAGCTCTGTGAGATCTTGGATATAGTTAAATAATGTATTGAAGTAAAACAGTTCCCTTGAAGAAAATACAATTTATAACGTTGAGTAAAGAACTTCCCACAATGCAAAGTCAATTTCTCATTTTACTAGTTAAATACAAACAGTTTTAATACTTGTTAGGCACAATGCTAAAATTTACAATACAGTGCTACAATGTCTATATAAATCCGGTTATCCGGGCAATTGCTTGTTCTGAATTTTCTCCAACTCGTTTAGTTACGAAAACGAGGGCGTTTTACAGAAAACGTACTTCCATTGAACCTGATAATAACTGCTCGCATAAACAAGTAATCACTAGATAAACGAAATTTAGTTTGAACTGCGCTTGTATGTCTATAGATACCTGTCCAAAACCGGCACGGAGAGAAAACCCTACAGACCTCAGACTCCGGATGTACATCTGACCCGGCACTGTTTCGGTCCGTAAATATTCCTAACTAGACAAGAGATAATGTTTATGGTTTAGCAGCCACGGGGCCTTCCGCCCTGTGCGACCGACATGGAATTTCCTCATTCCATTGATATTTTTGCAGACTTTTTTTAAGTTAGGACTTTAAGTTCAACACGGTAGCTCAGCGTCTAATCTCAAGATAAAACCCGTGCGCTATCATGGCAATATTTTGCACACATATTGATAATGATATTAATGTTTAAAGAACGTAATTATCGTGGCAATATTTTGCAGACTAATTGATAATAATGTGAATATACAAAGAACTATATTTTCCACCCTTTTACGTGAAATATATATATGTATATATATATATATATATATATATATATATTTAATATATATATAATTTTTTTTTCACTACATGCAAATTTATCTTCCAAGCGTTTACATCAAGGTTATATTATATTATTTAGAAGAAAAATTGAATATAAAGCGAGCTGAATTAATTTTATAGCAGCTTCGTACAAAAAATGTTGATATCTAATTTTGACTATTAATGTTTGAATACTAGAAGACTCAGAGGGAGTGGCCATAATTGTAACATGCAAAACATTAATTATTTATTCTTGTCTTGATCCCTCAAACATTCCCTCAATAAAATAATTAGTCAGTAAAATTGCACTTCTTCTGAGACAGGTTATCATGAAAAAGATATTCACGTAAAACAATTTTACATACCCTTCTCACAGATAATGTAATTAAATAACACATTTTAAGGCAAATGAAACATTAAGATGAAAATGTAAATCCTTCCAAACCAAGGAGGAAAAGAAAACACAAAGGGGAAACTGAAAATAATTTGTAATGTTTTTTAAACATGAATTATTTCCATAATATACCTAACATGTTTATGCGTTTCCGTTTATTATTTTTTTTTTCATAATCTCCTTTTTAGATATCAAAATATACCCTCAAACCAGCGTTTGAGATTAACATTTTGTCGTTTCACAACATAACTATTGTATGCCTAATGATGATCTGGAACTAGGCTGTAGTGGTTAATTTAAAAAAAAACTCCACATGAACACTATCCGCCCGGTATGTAAAAATACTCCCTGCCTTGTCCTACAGCCAATCGTGATTTGCATCCATTAGTGTAACTGAGCCAGCCTTTGAAAATGAAGAGCTCTTTAGATTTTTATGTATGTCGTTCCGGGAGCATAATGTTTCCTAATGGCTACACAACTGCTGGTGAGCGTCGACTTAAATGTCAACTTTGCAAGATGAAACAAATGCAAGAAAATCAACAACAAATTTATTGATTTTTTTTAATTCTTCTTTCTTGTCGTCTCAGATTTCAATGTATAATTTACAACTTTTTCGTTTCCTTCATCAACGACTGTGCTATTTAAGAGACACATGTACAAATATGTTTGTACCCATATTGTATATAGGTAAATGGGTCGAAACCTTTATTTACTATCAAAATGTACATATATTTGCATATGTCCACATATTAACCTATAAAAAATTTACACATGCATACTCAGAAACATACACACATATATATAAATACATATATATGCCAGTATATATACACACATATGTATCTCACGCTATTCGCATTATTATTTCCGGTTTCCAGTTTATGCTAAATTTAATTATAGATGACCTACAATAGATATACATGCATGTCATCATGACTGTGATTCTTTAAATATCTGCTTCTTTTGTTAATAGATTGGGGCGGTCTTTGGATAACCCTATTTTTAAAGATCTTTTATAGTCGCATGAATTTTTGCTCATTTATTTACTTATTCAGTATTCCTCCCCCCCCCCCGCCTTTTCTCTCATTGTTATTGCTTCCATATCCAATTTATTTGAAAGGAATTTCAAAAATTAATGTAACACTGGTTCCTGTTTGTTACACTTTTGTACATGTTTATAATATTTTATTATAATGACTATGTTAGTAAAGACATCAAGTGATAAGGTTTCTATGTCTGTTCTGAATAACATATCTCTTTTTGTTACTGTTAACGTTGCTTCTGGCAAGTTTTGTTTGAGAAATGTTATTATTTTTTCCCAGAATATTTTTGTTTGGATGTAGTTTATTAATTAATGTTCCAAAGTTGTGTGTTCTAGCAAGTTGATTTTAGTAATGCCCATGTACAGATTTGCAATGTACAGAACTTAGGTACATCCACGTTATGTGGGTAATGTAGACATACTTATATAACATATATACAGAAAAATACTTTCGCAGTCAAATGGAATATGTATAATATGATATGATATCCAAAACATTTTAAATGAGTTTGTGAACTCTACCAACTGAACAACTGTACAAACTCTACCAGTATCACTAAGTCATCGATTCAGCCATACGTCAAGGAAAAATCTAAATCTGAGCAGGTACATTATTTAAACGTGTTGTTTAAAATCCCATTGCACGATTAAGCAAAGCGGATTTTGCAGTCGCCCTTTTAGGAAGTTGCTGAAAAATAAGTTGAAAGAATTCTCCGTCTATTTCTTAAACTTGATATGCGAAGCCTGCGATTGAAACCTGTTTTTGAACATTTAATCTACAAACTGATATTGTTTCGTAGGTTTGTTAGCGGTTGGTGTAGCTATACTCTCACCAAGGTAAAATAGCGATAAATCTGATTAATTTGAGTGCTGAAATTGTGTATATATACAGTGAAACCTCGTTGTGTCGAAGTCGAAGGGACCCTCAAAAAACTTCGACACATCCGAGGTTCGAACAAGCGGATTTAATTTGGTAATAATTTAACTAGAGTTGTCAAGAAAATCGAGTCTGTAACTTCGACATAAGCGGGGTATTCGACTTAAGCGGGTTCGACACAACCAGGTTTCACTGTATATATATATATATATATATATATATATATATATATATATATATATATATATATATATATATATATACACAATGTGTCAAAGTTTTCTGAGGGTCCCTTCGACATCGACACAATGAGGCTTCACTGTATATATATATATATATATATATATATATATATATATAAATATATATGTATGTATAGAATAAATATATAATATTATATATATATATATATATATATATATGTATGTTCATATGTTGTCTGTTTAGCACGATTTATTCAAGGGGGATTGATTGCTTCCTGAGTGTGAGAATGATATGCTGATATCATTAAAGAGGCCCCAACATCTATCTGACCTTCATAAATTAAAGTTAATCCCTTAACGCTTTTAGAAAAATAGGCCAGAAAATGTAGTTATAACTGCGCATAGGCTGCTTATTTTTTTATATTAACGTGTTTATAATATGTGGGGGCTCACCAAAATAATCAAAGCAAATTAAACAAGGACATCTCAGTTACATCTGGCAGCAAGTCAGATAAGCCAGAGCTTTGCAAATGGCGTTTTGCACCAAGTTCATGACCTTTCTACCTCTGCATATAAGCAGCTTACCACCTTAGGTTACATGTTTTTTTCACTATGTCAACATTGCTGTGTTAACAAACGTATTGTTGATAAACAAGTTCACACATCCTTCACTAAGGCCTTATAAGAACTTTTCACAACCTAAATTACCCTTAGATCATTAATATATACACAATTGAAGCCAGAAATTACATAATTTCTTTTTTCAAATGGTAGGTGATTTGGCACCTTTAAGAAGCCTGATCTTTTGTTCTTCCGGTTCAGACCCACCCGAACTTTGTTTACGTATCCATCACCTTAACCTCTCTCTCTCTCTCTCTCTCTCTCTATATATATATATATATATATATATATATATATATATATATATATATGATCCGTATAACCTTTGTCAATACCATGTTACCGTACCAGAGCTCAGCGCCAGTGAGGGTACTGTGTGGGAAGATAAAGATGTATTAAAGGGTTACAATATTATATATAGCCTTGTTCAGAACCGCATATCAGTCCTCATTTACTTACATTATTGTCTGTTAGTATACTTCATTAGACGCACGACTTTTTCCCCATTGTGCCTGAAGAGTGTATATATTGACGACCCTGACACCGTCTCATGGTTACACCAGCGAGTGATTATAAATATAAATATGATCCGAGCACCTGGACGGGAGTACATATCCGCTATTTCTAGCCTCGTTCTCGTAAATCCGGATTATTTGTAATCCGTCGCTCACGGTAAGATTTATCAGAGAGCCGGGGCAGAACGCTGCCACGAGGCGAATATTTTACTGGGTCATCAGAGAAGGAAGCAGTTGCCATGGGCATGAGAATGCTACCTCTGATGGTTCTATTACCCCTAGTAGACAATTTTCCGGATTATATATTACAAAAAAATTATATTTCATACAAGTCGGAAAGCAAGCGTAATTTTAATTGAAAGGGATGTAAAATTTCACCTTGCGATGGTTCCTATTAAAATATCACCTGAAATGTGCCACAAGAAAAAGCCCACCATTCCACTTTAAAGTTGTGACTTAGATGGAGGGACAAGACATTTCATTGTTTCAGGGCCAGGGAGTTCCCATTTCATTTTTGTTTGACCCACAACCGGGGCGGAGTCAGGTTGGTTAATCTTAGCGTGGGTAAGCTTTGAAGCCGATTAGGGAGGATTCTTTCCAATAAAGCAAGGGTCATGTCGATTGATTACACTAACAACTGCTGCCTGATCAGTGGAGTAGGACGTTAGCTCCAAATATTCGAATAGTGACGCCTAATCCCACTTTACAGAGTGCGCATTGAAGTAATTACGATGATTTTATGGTAGGCGGCCTAATTCGATCTTCAGTTAACTGACACATACCAGCTGTGGTGCTGTTGTATTATTGCTCCAAGAGGGAGGGCATGAATTCATCCCCGTTCGTGTGTGTGTTTGTGTGTTTCATTACCGGAGTCTCATGAAATTATCATGCCATTTCGGGATTGGGCCATTGGAGAAGTAAGTAAATATTGTTGCGGATTCCGCACATGTACCGGATTCAGGAATGTCATCAAGGAATATTCACAAATGTAGATTTACAAATATACGAATGAACCTATGAATACGTGCCGAACAAATGAATGCAAACAGAGATTGGGGAGCGTCCATAAATAAAGAACCCCCCCCCCCCCCCCCACAAATGGGAGAGGCTTGTATTCCTTAGAATGCAGAATCTTGCCTTGGTTACCCTGTGCCGTGCGGATTTCATTGTTAAAGTTTGAACTTTCTAAGGATTCCCTCTGATATTTTGGTTTGGTTGTCTTGTTTGTTGCTGATGTTCTGTTTGCTGCTTTGGCAGCTGTTATTATGTCATGTTTTTTTTTTTTTTTTTTTGGGGGGGGGGGATGAGGGTGATGCACTGTTGTATTTATGTCTCTTTCAAATGCAAAAACGATAGCATGTTTCTATTTTGATAGTTTCCACCAGATAGTCCTTTTTTGATCTATCCGACCTCGAAGAAGATAAAATTTCTCGAATTCACATGTCTTTAATATTTATATGCACCATAATCTAAAACAACTATTGGACTGATTTTAAATGTAAACGGGTTCTTACCAGGGAAGCTACCTTATGTTTACCGAATAGCAGAATACCATTGTAAAATTTAAGACTAGTTGTTTGATTCAGGAATATTGAATATTACAATGACATTTTGTGGTATAAAAGAAATACGTTTGATCGGCTCTGGGCTTCATTAAGACAAGAGCTTCATTATTGCAAGGAACGGGATCGCATTATCCAAGGAACAAAGGAAATGAGATCAACTTAGACGGAACTGCCGAAGACCTCACGGCCAGGAAACGTAGAATTGTCGGAAGTGTTTGGTGCGAGGCACGACCTCTATAGGGAAACCTCGTTTAAATCGAGTTGTTTTCCGCGTGTAAGGCTGTCCATGGTAGATTTGCATAGCCTTCCCTTTCAAACAGAAGTATTATTATGAAAATCACGATATAAAGCAATGTATCATATATAGGACAATGATGAATTCTAAAAACATTATATTTTTAAATTAATCAATATTATGATAATAAAAGAATAAGATACAAACATATAAGTATGGTATCAAACGCAAATTATCTATTTTACCCAGAAGTGTTATTATGTGTGAATAAATATTAAATGGTGAAATAATGAATTGTTGATAAAAATAAGAAAAACAAACATATTAAATGGACTATCATACAATCCTCCCTCCTCTGCTAAAGTACATTGTGTGACAAAAGTGACATTATATTTAAACTAAATGAGAAAATAATGACATATTTCGATATACAAAACACGTCTCCATACAGAAAAAAAGTTCACAGATAATGTCTTGGATCACGTAAACCCCAAGAAGACAGATAAAACCTGTCGGACTGAATGGCCTTGTCCAGAATCAGATCAGCAACCCTGGTACAGAATACAGACAGGGACAGGGCAGTCGACCGGTCTGGCCCGGAAAGATGAACAGATATATATGACTCCCAGAATTCCTAGAATACCCAGAGGTCTCCGGTCTTATCACTGGAGATCAACCGTGCTTTCCTTAGATGCGTTCAAATAGTGGCACTGTCGTTTTACTCTGCAATGCAATAAACATATGACAATATTTGTCCTTTTTTTTAATTATGATGACCTATTGTTTATATACACACGCATACAAGTACATGAGCAGGTATTTTTTTTTTCCGTACGTCTTAAGGGGCGTACAAAATTATCATACTTTAAGAATAAATGTCGAAAAATATTTGACTTCCGCCAAGGAGGTTATGTATACATATTTTTAGATATTTCACTCATTTTCACCTGATTTTGTAACATTTAAATTAAAAAAATTTAAAAGGGACACTATTTTAAACCTAAGTAACAATAATCAGCTTTTTACTGGACTCATATTAAACTACAAGATATTATCTAAAAATGTTTTTTTTTGTTTTCCTCTATCACGGATCCAT
This sequence comes from Sipunculus nudus, assembly GCA_026874595.1. Classification (NCBI taxonomy): domain Eukaryota; kingdom Metazoa; phylum Annelida; class Sipuncula; order Golfingiida; family Sipunculidae; genus Sipunculus; species Sipunculus nudus. The sequence continues at coordinate 43,398,660 of CM049322.1, read as the reverse complement.
CTACCCTCAAACTGAAATTTAAATTTTCATTCAACAATTAATTGAATAAAAATTTTTAAAAAAAAATTAAATCATGTGAAAATGAATGAAAAAATATGTATACTATCAGAAAGATCACAGTGCAAAGTTTAAAATAAAGTACATTTTATGGGGCCTGATATAAATTTAAAGCACTATTGAACTGAATTGAGATATTGGGGTTTCAAACAGTCATAATACCTTCAGGTGTGTTATGCGCCACTCAAAAAATATAAGGGAGTCCCATGAGGACTAACAAACGGACACGCGCTAGCGCATTAGTAGGTGAGTGACCGGTCATGGATAAGTTGCACATGGATGGCTCCCGCATCTTCCTTATAGAAATAAGCCAAACAGCATGTGTTGATAAAGAGCCATGATCGGCTCTGTTTAATGTAATCAGGCGTATATATATATATACATATATATATATATATATATATATATATATATATATATATATAGCTATATATGTCCTGTATCTCACTTATACTCTACCATGAATTTGTCAATTAAGAACAAGCAAAACACATTGACTCTGTAAAACCCTCTTTGAGTAATAAATTATGTTAATGTGTACTGTGCATTTAAAGACCCGTTAAATACCTAACAATAAATCTTATTTATTGATTTCTGTGACCTTTAAACGTACTGAGGTTTGGACCTCTTTGGAGTGAATTAAAAATTACAATATCTTTCCAAAGAGAGTCTTCCAGTTTAACAAAATAAAAAAGGCGGAAAAATTAAAGTTTATGTATCTCTGGTTCTCGCACTTCTGACCTAGAGAGAGTGAAGCCATGCAATACTTGCAAATACTTAACCAAATCAAGCATGAGCTTTCTCTATGCTAATTAAAATTATGGCTTACAGCACCACTGCGCCTTTGTGACCTATAGCGCGCCTTTGTGACCTTTGTGACCTTTTATTTTAATAGGACCCTGTATCCTGAAGTTCTCTTTCAGCTGGTCAGGACAAGTGGCGCTGATAAGCTGGTCCTGGATGATCCTGGTATCTGGTGATATAAAAATATTAATATTAATATATTATAATATTATTAACGAACGCATGTTATGACGTAAATTAAAATCGACGAACACTTTTTTTTTTAATTCCTTAATTTTACCTTCATGATTGATAAGCCTTCAGCTTTGACTCATATTGAAACCAGTTACCAGAGTCTGATCACAAAACATCTCTAATTCATGTTAACATTAACAAAATTCAATTTAGGTTTCAAACTGCACTGGTTTAAATTAAATAATTTGTCGTAGCTGTGAAGGTCTTTTTTTACAGTTGTTTTGTGTATGTATGTTTCAACGAATTCAATACGAATTATTCAGCGTCTTTGATACGACGCAGATTTTTATATATATATAAATATATATATATATATATATATGTGTGTGTGTGTGTGTGTGTGTGTGTGAGGGTGTGTGTGTGTGTGTGTTATATCGATAATTCAGCGACTCGTGGATTGCACAATAACATTTAATTTGTTCACTATGTATAAAGCATAACTCTGACATTAAATCACTATTGATAAATTTCCAACATGTTATTAAATAAAAGTTCTCTGTATATACGCGTGTTTCCCTTGAAAGCGCTTCCACTATAGCTGTTTTTTTTTCAGTTCAGCTTGCTTACCAGCTCCTCACGCAATCTCCGACCCCAGTCCTCCGGTATTCCAGCTAAGCGTATTGTATCTACCGTTTTTATCTTAGTGCCCCAAGGCGTAAATTACAAATCAGCGGCCATGGTTACATGTGGCATAGCATGCCAGTATAATATACAAATACGCGGGAGATGGTAGACTTTACTTTAATTAATTCCCATAATTTAATTTCATAATTTCATTTCTCTATGAAATCAAGTGGTCCTTTCTCTATTAAACCTACAGGAAATTGTAACATCAGGACAAACACGTTAAAAACACGATTATCGGCCGTAAAAGTATGTCTATAAAAACAGTCCCAGTTGCCACTGTGGGGTCACTAGTCTAGGTCTGCTATTTTTATCAGCCACCGTTGCAAAAACATTCAGTGGAGCAGATGTGGACTGACTTCTTCTACCTGGACCAGCCCAGTATAAAACCGGACTAAATCGGAGGAAACGGGAGCTCAAAACAAGTATCGGATGTTAAATCAGTCATGGTCATTACATGTAAAACATCACAATATTATACGGAAGATAAAAAACAGAAACCCAGCTGTTCGGCTGGTATCTTGATAGAGAACCTCATGCATCAACACCAACATTTTTTTATTTTTATTTTGCTTTCTTTGGTCACATATCGTCGATGCAGAAGCGGATCCCAGGGGGCCCGGACGCCCCCCCCCCCCCCCCCCCTCCTTTTTTTCTCATCCGAAGCAACCTTTTTAAGGGTTTAAGCCAATTTTTTTTTAACCTGGACCGTACCTTTTCCGGACCTGGGGAACTTTTTTCAGATTTTTCATTAGTCCTGGGTTTGACCCCCCCCCCTTTTTTTTTTTTTCCTTAATCCTGGATCCGCCCCTGCCGATGTCGTCCGGACGTGTCCAGACGTGTTGTTCCGATGTCGTCCCGAAAAAAAAACTGTGATTTCTTCCAGGGTTTCAACAAAAATTCTAAAACAAAAAATATAAAAATAGTCCCGATGTCCCACACACTCCAGATGCCACCCCGTTGTCACCCCGATGTGTTATGATAATCCCTTATTGTTAGTCCATCGGAGCTTCGCCGGCGATCCATGAGCCATGTCTCAGCAGAGTTCTGTACCAACGTTAAACTAAAATCTGCATTAATAGTTAAATTAGTTCCAGGGATCACCAGTTTATTTGTTATATCATGTAGTTTTGGGTCCGTTTTACTAGGTGTTACGAACCTAATTTCAACAGATCATGTATGAAACATGACATGATCTTATGAAAAGTACTCAAACTACAATATTCTCTTCCCTACATGTATACATATGTCAGCTGTGTATTTAGAAGCCGCGGTGCAGTGTGGGGGTCAGATTGTGACGCCCACAGTCCCTAAACAGCAAAGTCGTATTCTTGTGAGTGTATGCATGATAATAGGAGGGAAAGGGATAATGGAGCGTCAAGAACAGACACAGGTTCTTTTAAAAGGAGGGATTAACACCCTGGTACAGGTAAATGTGACTAGAATACTAGTAGTTTATAGTTACTTTACATTCAGAAGTATGTGGAAACAAATGGTGCGCGATGCAAACTCCATCTTAAAATATATATAAATGTATATATATATATATATATATATATATATATATATTTAATTTTTGTAGGTCAACAGAAGTGCGCGCTCGCCCTGCTCCCCTCTAAATCCCACCCCGGAACATAGTATATAGGTAACATCTTTCGTCCCCATGGCAACAGCTTTCCCCTGCCCCGATCCGGTAAAGTCTCTGTTCTTCCTCGATGGCCGCGTCCTGCCGCGACTGTCTCTGATAAATCTTAACGTGAGCAGCGGATTACAAATAATCTGGATTTATGGGAACGAGGCTAGGAATTATTGATATGTACTCCCGTCCGTGTTCTCGGATCATATTCATATTTATAATCACACGCCGTTGTTACCGTGGTACGGTGTTAGGTTTGTCAATTTTTATACACTGTTCAGGCCTACTGAGGAATAAGTCTTGCCTCTAATGAGGTAGACTGGCAGACAATCACGTAAGTGGATGATGTCTGTTAAGTAGGTCTGAACAAGGCTATAATATTATTGTCCATTTATACGTCTCTGTACCTGCTGGCGCTGAACTCCTGTATTGTGACAGGGGTAGGACGCAGCCTGATGAAGTGTGGACCCAGGGTCTGGGGTTCGAATCTGAACCGGGAACTGGTTAGTGATATTTAGCGGTGGGAAACGGTTGTAAAATCATATTCGATGGTCGAAAGACAGAAAACGACCGATGTTCGATTATTAATCGATCATTTTATGTACCATATATAATACCGTGAAAGCTACTGCATATAGTTAAAACTAAAATAGTGACCAATTAAATTCAGTCGAACATGTACAGGACGCTGAGAGGTCAGAGTAATGGTCATGCAGGTTATTGATACTTATCCGTTGCACATGGTTAAGTTATACAGTTTTTCGCTGTTTTGTGCCCCCTCTTTCTTATATCTCTGACAGAATAAAATATATAGAGAGATAATATGACATCATGTGCATACATAATTGATTGTGATCGATTACACAAAAATGCAATCAATTATGATAAAACGACTATTTATTGATATAATCGATTAATTATTACGCAACTAATATATATATACATGTATATATATATATATATAAATAAATATATATATATATATATATATATATATATATATATATATACACAAAATACTTTGCTGCTGCTGCATGTGAATGTGTGAGTGTAAATATTTGCGGTTTACTTTGCTCTTCGTTGTTATAACATTTCTTAATTATGCGTTTCTGTGAGCAATATCGGAATATGTAATAAAAAGTAAATGAAATAATGTGTGAAGTTTGCATTCGAGAGTTTTGGAGTATGTGACATCAAATATATCTAAATGTTTTTGAGAAGATGCTAGAGAATTTTCTTTTTAAAAAGCTTATGGACTGTATTATGTGCTTTCACATGTCTTGTGTAGTTGCATAGTCATTTGTAAGTCATACGGGTATTGGTAAAGTTCATATGCATGTTAGAAATATTTTAGGAATGTTTTAATTTTTTTAATAGTTATAGATATATAGTTTTATTATGGATGTTCAATGTTTTACTTGATTTTTTTTAAAGCGCCATAAGCATTTGTTATGGCACTACATAAATTTGTATTATTGTTATTATGATATTATTATTATTATTATTTCATGAAGCCAAGCGAGTTGTAGCGTTCTGGACTGTCGATGGCGCTGCCACCTGGCGACTTCCAAATAATCAAACGAACCATCAAACATAACAAATCGCAAAATTGTGTATTGCATATCTGTGGGTTTTATCGAGTTCTTTGAAAACTGGTCAAGTTTTAAATGCGTGAAAACACGAGCATATATGGCAGTGCTGTAGGACTCAGGTCCGGAACTTGAATGCGAGTCTGGAATCGAGTCCAGGTTTTTAGGTGCTATATAGACTCGGACTCGGAGGCCGAGTCCATCACGTGTCCTGTAAAAAGAAAAGGTCTTTCAAATACTACGAGGACTTATACACATGTGCGAACTACTAACACTACAACAAAAAAAGCTTTATATTGCCAATTAGCTCTTCGTCGGGAGATAAATTGTAAAACTTTACAAATTCGAGTAAAAAAACTGTATATAAATTAACATAGAAACATACATGATAATCTGCTTCAAGTTCTTTAATAAGGAGATTTGTATTGGACAATAGGACTTTGACTCGGGTTACATATTCCTCGGACTCGAAGAGGACGGACTTGGACTTGAACCTGAAGGACTCGGACGTGGACTCTAGTGGCCTGGACTCGGACTTGCACTCGGACACGCATAGTTTAGACTCGACTACAACTCTATTAAAACATTGGTATATGTTCACATATATTATATCTAAATATAATCACTGCTTAATGCCACCTGATTCACCTCATACTGCATTACTAATTATTAATTGACTCACTGTCAAAGGTGCGACCTAATTAGATGTCAAACACAGATGAGACATTGAGGCCCACATTAGCTGATATTTCAGGGTTAAATCCAAGTCACGCCAAACCTGGCATGCTAGAGTGTAAATCTCAGCAGGCCCTGTTAGATTCTTTCTGTAAAGTACTGGCCTTATGTTTTAACAAGTGGATAATATACATTCCAAGATTGGTGTTGAAACTGTACCATGCATAGGACTTGATAATGAGATATCATTCTCCTTGATATCAAATATGGTTAACGTTAATTACATTCATTTGACAACATGCCTTTCAGCCAAAAACTAATAAAACCCAATACAATAATAAATGCCAAGATCCAAATCAATCTGAATCTTCTAGGTTTAAGTTTAACAATTTTACATTACCTGGTTCTGTTTGCATAGAATATGCTTTAACACAGAACCATTGATTTAATACAACAATACGGATATGTTATTATACATATATATTCACATATATATACACATAATAATAAAAATAATAATAATAATCATCATCATCATCATCATTTATTGATACAAAAATATACACATCTGTATACATATATGTTATTATCACTGAATTATCATTATTGTTAATAGTATTATTATTATCATTATAATTAGTAGTAGTACTAGTTAAAGTTGTGGTAGTAGTAGGAGCAGTAAAAATAGTATATAATGCTGCAACCAAACGACTTCTTCTGGCAATACATCTAACAATAATAGTAATAATAATAATAATAATAATAATAATAATAATAATAATAATAATAATAATAATAATAATAATAAAAGCTTTTTTATTACATATACATATATAAAAAATCTTTACATTAATACAGTTACTAATTGATCAAAATCACTTTATTATTTTTAAGTTATCTTGTCCATTGTATGCAATTTAATAAGTTTAGAAAACACGAACACAAAATTTCGTTAATTAGCCAACCTCCAGATGTCGCCACTGTGCGTGTCGCGGCATGTCTGGCTTGTGGGGACCCGTTCCCGGCGAGCGTCCTTGGTTACCGTCACCAGGAGCCGCGCGGTGCGTACACAGGCCTTGGCGACTGGGCAATCACGAGTGTGTATAACAAATTTGAAGAGACCCCGTTTGTCTTGTGAAGTCCACAAAGGATCAAAGACCTCACATACAACACGGATACTGGGGGAGACATCCTGAGGTGCTGAAACAGAAAGCTGTCAACCCTGACAAAAGGCAAAGTACACCACACGCTTTATCTGGCAATATTTGTTGGCTGAACAATAAGACTGATATCCTTTAGGCCTATATAGAGAGATCTGTGATAGTCAAAGAGAGCTAAGTTATCACGATGTCCGAGGTTGATAATTTGGAAGAGCTTGAAGCTCTTATGCGCGAATTTCCAGACTGGAAAGAAAAGTACCCGGAACTCTACCAGCAGTTAAACCCACCAAGGTAATTACAAAATATTTATAAAGTTTATTAATACAGGCATATGTTATTAATTCGTTTGTGTGTGCGTGCTTTACAATATATATATATATATATATATATATATATATATATATATATATATATGTAATTTGAGAACTTGAGATTTATTTTCTCTAAGAGTAAATAATTCCACAAAATGCTGACATAAATAATTAAAATATGTTCTAATAATTAAGTTGATATACCTTATACATTATTCCTATTGAACGCTTATGTTAGATATATAATAAAGGTGTGTGTGTGTGTGTGTACACACACATGTATATATATATATATATATATATATATATTATTATTATTATTATTATTAATGTTTAGTCAATTTAACTTCATATGTTGGTACAAGAGAACTGTTCCGTTGGAGCAATGTTGAGGTTGCTTTCACTCGTCAGGTATATGCATTCAGCACTTGACTGGCTAAAACAGCATGGTTAATAGTAAATACCTTGGGGAAAATAAAAGAAAATCATCGTTTAGTTATGGTAACAGATAATGTTAATTTCAAAATGATGATGGATTCAGCTTAAGTATAATGCTTGCTCCAAACATTTAAATTTATAAATAAAGGATTAAGCATCCCCCCGCCCCTCTGTCTGTCTGTCTGTCTGTCTCTCTCTCTCTCTCTCTGAGATATAAACTACAGACCAAGATATGTATACATCTATATATGGAGGTAATAATAATAATAATAATAATAATAATAATAATTATATATATATATATATATATATATATATATATATATATATATATATATATGATATAACCTTAATTTAATACACAATCATGTTGTGTAACCAGCAGTGTCATCTTTGCAAGCAAAGTGTAATGCTATTACGTTCACACACTTTAGTGATCTTTACATGTAAACTAAGCCATAAATATGCCCTGGCACCTTTGGGTATTACATAAAACCTGTTAGTTCTGTCGAAAGTGGAGACGCCATGCACTCCTCGAGACAAACTGCAAAAACACGTTCGATACGGCAAACACAGGGCATAGTTTTATCAGGTACATTTCCCATTACCAAGATATTTACTGTTTCGAGGATAAATTTGTTCAGCTCCTCTCTGGCTATATAGATCAGATCAATGTTATTACCGGAATATGCTGTTACTGTTATTTGTATGTGCTATTGATGATGTTTAACCAGTTAACTGCGTAACGCTGTGTAACTTTATCGACTTGACAGTTATATATATCATTATTTTGTCTAGCCATGTTTAATATTGCTTTTACATTAAAAGCAGTATACTCTTTGTTTCGACACGCGACTCGCGACCTTCAGGTTTTAAGCTAAACCGAAGACAGTGGCATATGAATGTTAATGCTTGCGAGGGAATAATCAGTCAGTTTATGATAAGGGCATGGGAATACGGGAACAGAAATACAAGGCGAGAATCTATCTGTTGATAGAGTTGCAAAACGCCTGGACCCCTACCGGCCTAGAAGAAACCGGAATAACTCTCATTGATGATCACGCCCAAGTTTGGGAATTGCATTAAGATAGTCGATTTTTTATTTTATTTTTTTTATATAAGCCAGGTCTAATTATACTTTTTCAACTTCAATACGTATTTGCTCTCTCTCTTCCAATCTCTCTCTCTCTCTCTCTCTCTCTCTCTCTCTCTCTCTCTCTCTTAAACGCGCATACACTGTACTAGCGTAAAGTATATAATCATATTTTGTCTGTTCTCTTTACTATTTTAAAGAATAACATTTCTGCTATATTAAGATTTTACCATTAATTTATCTATGTTCATTTAAATATATTTGTCCCTCTTGTACATCTAATGAAATTTATTTTACTGTCATGCCTATCTCTCTCTCTCTCTCTCTCTCTCTCTCTCTCTCTCTCTCATCCGTGTTTGTGAGGATAAACATTTTTTCCAACAGTATATTTTCAATATGGGTAGTAGAAATTAGACCTTCCTCCGTGAATATAGGCAATGAGCAATCCCCTAACCGCCCTCTGTAGCTCAGAGTTAGAGCACAGGACTCAAAACTTGGAAGACGTGAGTTCGAATCTCAGTCGAGGCGGTGAGATTTTTCACGGTCGGGCAAGGGGTAAGCGCTCTGCAAGCTTAATGAAAAGGCCGTGCCAACGACCGTGTTTCACCCACAAACGAGTGTGCCTTTCGGGGGTTCCTCGGTAGTAAGACCCAGGAATGGGGATGAATACGCGGCCAGGGCCAGCAGGTGCGGTAGTCACCTGGCATGGTTAACACCTGGATAAATAAAAATGAGTGAAAGTGTGTGATACTGCTCTGTCATTTAGTCCGAAAACGGAAAGGAACTCTGCTGATTCGCATATAAGTAGTTCAGTAAGCAAAAAAGGGTTACCGACAAACAAAAATAAATTATTTAATTTTTTTTTGTTTTAAATCCCCTATAATGAGCGACTGGCCCCTGCTGATTGTCTAAAAAGTCCCACAGAAACAAAATGACCAAGGATACATATGCTAGTATATATCTGTAAGTACCTTCGCTTGTGTTAAACATAAGATCCGTATAATGTTTTATTTATCCAGGCGCATCCAGGGAATATTTTTCATAGGAGTAGTATTATCGAAATGTGTAGGTGAAACCCCTCTTGGACAATGCAGTTGAAAAAAAAACCTGATTTTGAATAACCGATTTCTGCCATATTTTAACCATTTTTTTTTTTTTTTTTTGGTTTTGTTTTACTTTAAATCAAAGACATTCTGTAACAAGAGGAATGTGAAAGTATCAATAAATAAGGCAGTTTCACCTTTGGGTAAAATGAGTTCTTATCGATCAAGCAAACCAGAAAATAGATTACTTTCTTTTTCAATTAGCGGGACACCCAAATCTCTCAGCAACGAGCGTCTTGGCACCCACACTTGTCGCGGTGGTTCTCTGTGTTTGCCGACTCTCGTAGGGTACATAGCTAAATGTTATATAGCCACTTATTAGGACCATATAATCACATCTGTCAACCCATAAGCACAGTAGCGGGCTTAACATGGTCATATGTTATGAATGTAAACAGCGCAAATGGACATATTGCCCCATGTATTGGCCTTTTGAGATAACTACTACACACGTTCGGCAGTGGTTTGCCTCTTTAGTGGCATTACCGACATAGGTTATGCGCAGTAGATCACGCATAAAATGGGCCGAACTTGTGAATATAATCACATCTGAAGTGGCGACATAAGTGTATATTTTCTGAGAGTTCCTCTGTAAGCTCCTCGACATACCAAAATCAGCGGGCTCCCGTGGGTCAAGCCTGAGAGGTTTTTAAGTCTTTGCCACCTTGAGGTTACACTGAGATATATTGGGACGAGGGGTCTTGTAGTTGTTCTTCTCAAGGGGGAGGCTTCATCTGGAATAATGTCACAACCGTGATAGGTATATTATTCCACATTCATGAAACGTTATTGTAAAGGAGATACGTTACCGGTACAGTGTAATTGAGTCAATATGCTCGAAGGAGATTCTGTAATTACCAATGTTTTTTTTTAAACAAAAAAGCCGAAATTATAAAGATGGGAATTCATGAGTATTTATATTTGTAGAGGTGGGGACTGGGCAAGCAAAAGGTAGAGACCAAGATCTAAATACGGAAAAAGGGATACTTTATACATAAGTTTGGTTGTGTTTGCCTTAAAGTGCTTGCCTTAAAGTGTTACTGCTGTTACATATTCACAAGAAGTATTTTAAGGCGATCGCTCCAGAGAGCTCGTACTTTTAAAGATACAGACCAACGTGCCGCCCCCAAGGCACGCGGTGATCTACGGATAGCGTTAGTTGATTGCATTAAGCCACTTCAGCACGCCTTGTGACAAGTGGATACATTTCATATTGATATCAGACACTGTGAGGCCTTTGAGACAGAGCACAAGTCACTTTTGTTCTTTAATTCTGCTTCCATGGGCTCATATATCGATCATATGCCAACTGTGTTTACACAACTAACTTATTTTTTTTTCTCTTCGGTTCGGCCACGGTACACTGTGTTTATATATCTATAGCCGTGTTATCTTCCAGTCTTTGAAAAAAAAACAGGTGTAATATTTATAAACAATAGTATATATACTAAAGTAGTTAGCATTCAGTGCGTCCACATTATGCACATGTATTCATATTTATTCTTATATTATTATGAGACTATGAAAGAGCAGATATATATGTGTGAAGTAATTTTTAAGGAAAAATAAATATTCATATAAATATACATATATATATATATATATATTAGTAATATTATTTATTTATCAGGAACATATAAGATATAGATAAATTATTATGATTTATCAGTTATATATATATATATATATATATATATATATATATATATATATATGTGTGTATATATACCGTCAAAGACTGCATAAGATATAATAAACCATGATAACGATTGTTTAATTATTTTTCTTTAGAATAAAATTCCCTCCACTTTACATACCTTATCACAGAAAATCTCAAGAATAAAATGATTTTATAATAATCAATTACTGTATGTGCTCGCTTGAAGAATACATGATTTAACGCTCCTTGCCAAGCAGTGTATGCCACACGACAGAGCTGCATTGATGCAAGGTGTTATGAATGAAGTTTTGTTGTTTGTGTATACATAACTTGTTTGAGTTGATTTCACCGGGGTGCCTGGCTATACAAAGTGAGGGTAAACAATTCAAAGCCCATCTACATACAGGTTTCGTGATAAATGTGGGCGTGGAGTCCGTGTTCCTGTTATTATATATTTGATACACAACTCGGACAATAGCGTGGATTCAATCGAGGTTTAGCGCGCATGACCGATAAACATGGCGGCGACGGAAGTCAACCATCGTTTCAATCTATAGGCCTACTTTGTTGGCGCATGTGTCTTTTTTATTTTCTGAATGCGTAAATATATAAAATGTAGCAAAATATATTTATACATCTTACGGCAAATTTAAAATGCATAAGAGCCTGCCAAAAAGAGACTGTATAAAATGAAGCTATTATCCATGATATATAAAGAAACGACTCTGTTTAAATTTCATGGAACACAATTAACAATGAGTCATATATATTTCTCCGCTATTAGCTATATAAATTATTCATATTTATTATTATAATATATTTCATAAAGAGTACCCTATTCTTTTACAGTTATATTCTTTCTCACATTCAATCTCTCTCTCTCTCTCTCTCTCTCTCTTCCTGTCGTACATTAAAATGCAAATAATTCAATTTGGAAGACTGAATTATATATAAAGCGTGGATTAATATATATATATATATATATATATATATATATATATATATATGATTACCTATGTACCTGCCTTGACCTATACCGGCCGCTGATTAACAATTAGTGCCACTGTATATAATAGCATTACTTACGGCCGACGGCACTCGTTTAATCCGAGTATTTTAAGTCTCTGACCTCGCGGGGGTTGCTAAGCGACGCTGATTGCTTCTCATGCTTCACTTATCATACATGGCATGAAGTATATTCACACCGTGGTCATGAGATTAATGTGTACGATACTTGAACAGAGGTTACAATAAGGAAAGGGGTCACTCCGTCCGTATAATATATACCTGTTACAGATCTAAGACATGTATCTTAAGCTTTTTTTCTTATACATCGTATATCATTTGTCAAATAAAAATCACCCGCAGTTTATTTTGTTTCTAGCTCCACTTCTCCAGTCGATTTATTTTAATATTTAAAATAAGTTATACGATAACAATGATCTTGTTTGGAAATCATATTATATCAAACAAAATAATACATGCATGGTGATGCATCACCATGCATGTATGTAAATGTGTTTTGAAAGACGATTATTTAAATAACAGTTCTCAATACATCTATTTTTATATGTATTGTTATGTATTGGATACATGAACTGGTTATTTTATTTCCATTTTATTTTGATTTATGGTTGCCACATTGTCTATAAACTTTCAGCATGATTTAATTAATTTCGAAACCTTTATACCCCGGACATACGAAAGGAAATATATCTTCACTTCCACCTTTATATTACGGACACCTATCCATTACGGACGCTTCAGGCGGTCCCGAATTAATTAAATCAAAAGGCCCATAGGCTAAATTATACGGACAGCCCTCTAAGGATAAAAGTCCAGACCTTAGCAGTGGCCGAAAATATGATGTTCAATTATACCTAAAATTCCTAAGAATACCTTTGATCTGTGCTTTCATTTGGCAAATTCTGAGGGATACGTAGCTAAGTGAAGTCTTACAACTTAAGTATATATAGCCCCTTTACAGGCCAAGGTAACGTTCAGTTTGTTTCAATACCGGGGAATGTCACTTTAAAAACAGTAGGTGCCCATTGTGGTATTCAAGTATACTTCAAATACAGGTTGAATGGTGTAGGTGTTTTTTTTACATGCAGGTACTTATAGAACAAAAGTTGTGATATTTGTTTAAAATATAAAGATCTCTTTATGATAACAACACCAAGGTGTTGATAATTTCAGGGGAAAACAATCTCGTGCACCTGTTCAAAGCGAGATATAAGTCTGTGTACAGGTGTAAAGATAAAATTGTAATAGGTGCTCAGAAAATGTTGAAAAACGATCGAGACGCGTGCCTAAGTGGACAATTTTGAAGCACTACTTACGGTTACATGGCGACACAGAAGAGATTAACATGCATAAACCCGATCAGGGTTTATATAGATCGTGCCACCTGATACGGCCTATATATTTCTATAGTGACAAGCAGAAGGGATAAGCATTATTTCGGAATTTTTTTATACATAATGTCGTACATACATGGAGATAATTCGTGACCATGTCATAGGAAAATTACGTCGTGTACACGTGAATAACCTTCGCCATTTCGTATATATTGCTTTAACTTTATATACTGAAGAGGTTGCAATGCATGCAAAAGAGCACGGGTTTGGGATTTCATGCTGTCGATACAGTATTGACTATACGTCGGTTTCTTTTCGCTGTTGGTTTTTTTCCCGCTTAGTATTTTGAGCAACGGATTTATATTGTGGCAATTTGCTTAACCATACAGCATAAGTGCTATGGTTTACCCAAGGACGGGTTAATATTGCACCGGTTACCATAAGATCAAAATTAAACGGTATTGCGCAGAAGAAAAGTATTTCGTCTTTTCGTTGCAAACAACAAGAACCAATGATTGTTTGTGATAATAATAGTGATAATAATAATAAGTCCAACTATGAATAGGAAAAAAATCGGTAAAACAAAATTCAGTGTAGTGAAAATATTTCTCCTGAACATGATCCAGAGCTCCGCAGGGTAGTTAGTAAGGCTGAACGTTTATAACCTGTGACCGGGGTTCAAAGAATGTTAGGCTCAGCTGCTGCAATCTGGCGGTGAATTTCAAAACTAAGAATAGGCACCAGATAAATGCATGACATTTATTTTTGTAAGGGAAGGGACCTTTTTATTTTATCGAATAGATCAAATGTGTTCTTTCGTGGTTATTTTGATTGTTTGTTTAGACTGTTGATGTGTTCGGTGCGTTTACTTTATATTATCCAATCAGCAACTGCCAAACCTGACTGGGTTGGCACAAGGCCGTCGATCTTGATTATAAATGGGTTTGAGATATTCAGCTATGATTTCTCAAACGTTCTGTTAGTGAAATATTTTTATTTAGAAAATCAGTTTCCATAATAAGGCTTCCTTTCAACTGATGTCCCTATGATTAACATTAAGTTGAAAAAAAGCAAGTGGAGACAGATCGATGTCACTGAGTAAACTATCTTTCAAACATTTTACTCTCTGGTCCTGAAGAAGGAAATGTTTATGTTTGATGGCACTGTCATTTGAATGAAGATGGTGGTACATATACCTTAAGTATTTATATATCGATATTAACCCTTCTGGATTCTATGTTTCATTTGCATGGATGTAAAAATCGATCCAGATATCATACACCCTTAGACATAAGGTTCATTAAGACATTAAAGCGAATCTCTTAAGGGTATATCAAGAAAATACCATTGTGTCTTTGAGGCTGTATCGGGATTCGCACATGGGACCTGTCGTTGTTGTTTCAACCGCTTAACCACTGGGCCACGTCCTAAACCCAACTTTCATTTCCTTTTCAGATTTCACAAACACCAGCGTGGTAAACATGAGAAGAGCAGAACCACCCAAAAACGTGGAGGGTCAGTCCCAGTTACGGACTACCAGGCTACATATTACAAGAAGGACGCCAGCCGCCCACGAAGCACTAAGCGACCTCCGCCCACCCCGCGGGACCCTAACCCACCGCCCATGAAGTTTGACACCAACCAAAGGGCGGATTTTGTGCCGAAAGATCTGAGTGCAAGACCGGGTCTTCTTAAAAAGGTATGACACTTACACCGACATACAAGACACGCAGGGTATTTATTGTAGCATCTCTGGCGAAACTATAATTCGTTTGTACTGATTTGAAATTTAGTAAATTTTGCCAGAAATGCTGCTTATAAATAAGAGTTTCGAATGAAATGATGAAAAAATGACAGTGTCTGGATGGGATTCATTGTAACTCTTATGGATATAGTTCTGAGTGTGTGTGTGTGAAATAGATAGATAGAGAGAGAGAGAGAGAGAGAGACACAGACAGACGACAGAGCAGAAGAGACTCCTTCAGTGAGCATAGAATTCTACTCAGGTCTCCATGCAACACTAGTGTTAATTTTTAAGGACCACCGTGATGGCTGTGTTCTGTGTCTTCGAAGGCTATTATTATTTTAATTGTATGCATATTGATTAGTTCACAGCCATAGAATGTTGTCTAAATAAGAATAAATAAAACACAGTACAGAAATGTTATTCATTAAAATACTTTACAAATCAGTTCTTAGTCCAGCATTTATCCTAGTGTATTTAGTTAAGTATTAATTAATTGTAATCATGGGTATTCTCTTCGACCAGGAAGAAGAATACGTACCTCCAAAAGAGCCAATAGATGGCACCACCTTCTACCAGCAAGAGTTCGGGAAGAGCTACAAACTGCCTGACATTCCGTCCAGACCTAAACAAGTGCCAAGCAACCTGAAGAGATCGTCGGCAAAGTTTGAAACCCGCACAACAAATAAGGTCAGGGGTCAAACCTTTTTTCGGCATCAGTTAGTTCTGTGTAGCAACAGTATGCTTAAGTGAAGCAGAATATCCTCACGTCTGTGATGGAAGCAGACTCATATATAGTCTGTATAAACAATGGACATTCAATATAGACTTTAGTGTATGAACGTTCAAATCGAAGGATACCCAGGTATAACACCAGAGATGTTTAACATATAGATTATACGTCATAATCCTAGTGGTATTAAACATTTGTCTGGGGAATTTAGTTAAACTGTGTCTAATGATTTATATTGTGTATATTATTGGTGGTAGCATCTGTTGTTAGTCCGTGTGTACAACTAGGACAGATATTTTGCAAGTTTGCGGCACAAGTGCTTTATTTGTCGAGACAAACACACGGTGGCGCTCAGCTTCCCAATGTGATGAGCTTGTGAAAGAGGCTGCCAGTGCCCCCGACGCCAGCACCCACTCGTTTTGGTGCGAGGTTTCTAATAAGATTTTGCGGGTGGCATCGGACCTGCCGTGAAGTCTCTCTCCTTCCATTTAAACCTCCTTGGTAATAAAAATATACTTTAAATCAGAGACAGAAGAGACTTGCCCTGCCAGGAAGTGAAGATTGAAACAATATAACACTGGTTTACCCTATGGATTCAAAACTCTTAAAGGTAACTAAAGGTAATCCCATGGAGCTTTTATTAAAATAGGCCAGAAAACGTAGGCATTACCGCCCACAGGCTGCTTGTTTTGTTTAAATCAACGTCTTTATAATATGTTTGGGGGGGGGGGGGGGTAATCAACACAAATTCAACAAAGGCATCTGGCAGCAAGTCAGATAAGCGCGAACTTTGCAAATGGGGTTTCGCAACAAGTGACCTTTCTACCTCAGTATATATGCAACCTACCACCTAAGATTACGTTTTTCCTTTTTGTCAACATTACTGTGTTTACAAAAATGTTGTTGACATTTATCACTTTTTCACTTAGATCATTAATATATACACAGAGGTAGCTGGAAATCACATATTTTATTTTCTAAAAGGTAGGTGGATGGGCACCTTTAATCAAAGATCCATCACATCACCGAGTATGACAGAGACATTGTACGGACTTTGCTTGCATGAGTAAAATTTGCATGTGAAATGTGTTCCAGATTTGGGGTTAAAGATCCGGATAAGAAGAGTCCGATTGCAGTACCCTTGCTCTCTCCTACGGTGGTAAGGGTAATAAAATTAGGATAATAACTGTGATATTAAGAATAATAATCACACACAAGAATGATGACAATATTTACCAATATATTTTATAGGAGCATTATAAGCAGTGGGAGCCTAATCCTTCCTTCACCTTTGGAGAGTTGCCGAGCTTCACTCAGTCCATCCTTTACCCAGGAAAAACGAAAGTTCCAGAATCTACCACCAGGGAAACTTTCCAAGGACGCACAGGCAGACCAGCCGAGCTAGCAAAGTCCACGGAAGGAAACATTTCCATTGAAGGTAAGACATTTAAAAGAATATGAGTCACAAGGTTTCGTCAAACTCCTATATTTTCGATATTTTCCTATGAATATATTGTCTCCAATAATTTCCTATATTTTCCAGCATTTAAGTCTAAAATATCCTATATATTCCTTTATTTTGTATACTATACAAGCGTTTATTTAATACAATTATTATTAATGAATAATTATTGGGTATGTAAACCAACTATTATTGAAAATGTGCACCCTTTTTTAGATCTGTCGATGTAATTAATCATGGAGTCCTACTGTTATTGTAGCCAATGTAAACCAGTAAAACACACCTTGCAACCTTTTTGGAAGATCGATCATCATATTAATTTACCATGAAACAACGATTGTGTAATGAAAATTAGATTTTTCTTATATTGTTTTACTAAAAATCCTAATAAACTCATATATTTTGCCTCAAGTGCTCCTATAAAATTCCTTTATTTCTTCAGGAGCCTTGTTTGAGTCCTGCTGGAGCTTGTATACTATTCATATACGAATGCAACTGTGTGTTAATCGAGAATACATGACTCAGTACAAGGCCTATAAAATAAATAACTGTATAATGAATGGATCCGAAATGACTTTCCAGCAATTGCTGCGTATGGCGAACTAAATGCCTTTCCCTGAATCCCTAGCAAACCAGTAATTTATAAGCTGTAGTAACCACAAAAGCGGTAGTTACCGTGAATAACAATAATCTTGTCCCAGGGTACCCCATCGGAAACGTCTATGACCTCACATGAGTGAGGGTAAGTGTTAGAAAATGGACATTTTTGTCGATAATTTCTATAACCGCACATTTTCTGTTACAGGCAACATGGACCTGCATACAACCAACCAGATGACATATAAAACATTTAACGGGGCACAGCCTGCACAGAAGATTGTATACCAGCCGGAAATCAAAATCAGGAAGCGGGATAAATTCAGTGGAGAGACCCAGGCCATGCGAGATTTCCCCTATTATCGTGACCAGCCAGGGCCGCCTAAACCTGCCGAACCAGCGCCAAGTACCATAAAAATCCAGTTTGACGACAGGTAAGTTAAAATCTATTCCTGTTAATAAAATTCGATGACGATGTTAATATAGTACAATAAATAAAATAAAGATAAACTAATTGACTGCTCATTAAAGTCAGCAAAGGTTTTAAGATTATATTTACAATATGATTGCACCATTTATCTGTCACCTCATTAGGCCATTAGCATTGTAGAGTCTGTTAAGGGTGCAATATTTATGGTACAGTGAAACCCCTCTGGGGCGGACAGTCACGGGACCGGACGATTTGTCCGTTATAGTGGGGTGTCCGCCCCAGAGGGATGTCTGCAGTTTCACTGTATAGCTAATTTTACCACTTTCCGATTGGCCCCTTTAGTATTGGTATCCTCAGTGTTCAGTTCATTCATATAAAGCCTGGACAGTCGAGTGGTAAAACGCTCGGCTCTCTCCGCTGGCGACCCGGGTTCGATCCAAGGCATGGCTATGAGTATGGTTTGTAGTGGCCCGTCAAAGGCCGGTGGTTTTCTCCGGGTTCTCGGGTTTTCTCCACCTCCAGACACTTCCGAACGCCACCATCTTAGCCATAAGGAGTGCTTCGATTAGTTATAATAACTATTTATACAATTCATATAAAACAAATATGTTTAAAATAAAGAGAAAAAAATCTCTTTGTAGGCGGCAGTTTGATACGGAACAGCGGGCTCAGTACAAAGGTGTCGACACCAGGGAATACCCGATGCCAAAATCCTGCAAGAAGGATGATGGAGAGTACGTGGCGCCCTCTGTCAAATTCGAAACTACAACTTCTCAAAAGGTACGGGTTATATTGCTTCGTAAAACCTTCGAAGGGGCAAACATATAAGAATAATCATCAATCAAAATTAATAAAATTTTTGGGGAAATGTTTCAAATACATAAACGTTTAGATAAAGTCATGTTTCATAACACCTCCTATATGTGGAGAAGTTAAAAAAAATACTATTCAGGAATATACGTTATTTAAATTAAGAACGATTTTACTTTTTTAAAACATTAAATTCATCTAAGGGCAATGATGTGAAAATGACGTATTGATCGAAAATTGGTTAGCCACAAGAAAAATGCTGTGTAGGCATTTTTTTACATATGAAATCAATACTTATTTTTAATTTTGTGTTTTTGCAGCGGGACTACAAGCCGATAGATGTGACCGAAGCATTCCAACCACCGTCGCCTCCTCGCGACAAATTAAAGAAACCGAAGACACTTCCAAAATTCGATGACGTCACAATGAATAAGACACAGTTCAAGCGCTGGGAGGTCAAACCAAGGGTCAAATACGGAGATTTCCATGAAGGTCACAAATACGTCCCCCCTAAGGATAAATTCGCCGTTTCCTCGACAACTCAAGACACGTTCGTTGCAAAATCAGCAGAGGTTCCAATGAGCTACAAGCCTTCTCAGAAACCTATTGATTCTGCTGGTGTACATGATTTTAACACAGTGTATTCACAGACTTACGCAAGCCCGAGGCGTTTAGAAATTCTGTCGAAAAGTGAACGGAACGCTCTCTTGCGGGAATTAAGAGTACGAAAAGATAGGGAATCCAAAGCGACCGGTTTACAGAAAGCAGTAGTGGCGAATTGATGACGTCACCAAATTGATAGAAATATCGAGAGTTCTGTATATGAGCTTGTGTATGTGGAGTATATATTAGGGCCCTGTGCGGGCTGAAAAACCCACACCCGCCCCGCATCATACCCTGTCAGCCTGCAGCCCGCCCCGCAATAAAAAAAAAATAAAAATAAGCCCGCCCCGCCCCTCAGTTACTATGATTCCCTCAGCCCGCACCCGCCCCGCAAAATCTTCTTTCAGCCCGCACCCGCCCCGCCCCAGCATTTGTCAAGTTTCCGGCCCGCAGTCCAGCCCGCAAAATAATAAAAAATAGTTATCGGATCCAAAGGTTTACATATTAAGATATTTTACAGCACATACATAAGACACGCTTATGATTAATATAAATGAAATGTTTGATGATTGGAATGTTAAATTATTTTGAGTACGTTTTTGCAATAATTCAAACCATAATTCATGAGGTATTTTAAAGACATGTTTGATTTGTTAGATGGATTTAATATATAATATATATTTCACATTAAGGATTCATCATCTATTTTGTATAACAAATTGACGTTAAACCTAGAAAAGGCACATTTGCATAGTGTTGTTACAACTGTCAGCCAGTGTAAGGGGTTAACAGGAATAAATTATTTTTTTTTCAAATTTATCTTTTCATATAACTATTTTAACGACACCTGAAAACATTTTATACAAAAATACCAATTTCTTCAAATGATAGTTTTTTAAAGTAAAATTTATATTCATGTTTTACTGAACTGCCAGATAATCAATTCGTAGCCCGCCCGGCACAGACTTCATTTCGGCCCGCCCCGCCCCGCACTTTCTTAGATGTAGCCCGCCCCGCCCCGCAAAGATACCTATGCGGGGGCCCGCGGGCTGCGGGTCAAAACCCGCACCGCGCAGGGCCCTAGTATATATGCGCCTTGCCCTGAAAGCGTTTACATTTTCTGTAAATATCTGTTCCATACAAATATCAGCCTAAACATAGTTCATTTCTCCTGCTTCTCACAAAAGTTTCAATTAACACATTTTATGTGGTATCAGTAAAAAAGAGTGTTTTCATGAACATATATTGACCTTCTATTTTGAAATTCGTTTATTTAATTTGCCACCTTCAAGTAGGGTACAAGTATATTTCACTTATACTAATAAAAACAAGTGTGTCCATAGAAAGTCGGAAATCAAATGAAAACATTAAGAAGTCGATCCACGGATTAAGCAGCGACTATTAATGAATGTCTTTCATTATTGACGTTTTGGCATTATTAATCAGTATTATCATGCATGAATTATTAAAAATAAACGTCTTTCGTGAAGTACTCAATTCTATAAGTGATACGTTACAGTACAAACTTCTCTTTTACTGCTTTTTCTGACGGGGTGGCCAAAGACCTAGAAAGCGAGAAGAGATCATATCGTGTCATGAATTGGAGTGAGTCATCATATATTATAATGTGGATATTGCTGAGGGTATGAACTAATACCTCTGAATGTTGCATATAGATTCCTAATAGTGCTGCCACCTATACTATACTTCTATATTTGGTGTGTCAAGGCATACAGGTCTGTTATTGCCAAATATATCGTATATATCACTATACACCAAACAGTATTAATTTTGCACATCATCATTTGTCGGAAACTCCAATATCAAATCAATTGTCAAATATTTAATTTATCAGCTGGGGGTAGGCCTAGTTTGTTTGGGTTTGCATTATGGCATTTTTGCCGCCTTGCATCCATGTATTGTAGTATTATTAAAAGACGCACACACTCGTGTGTACACCATCACACATACAAACACACACATACAGTATATATATGTGTGTGTGTGTGTGTGTGAACCTATAAATTATGTAGTGGAAACCTCGTTGCTTCAAAGGGAGACTGAAAATTTCGACAGATCTGAGAATCGACAAAGCGTCGCTTGTGTGTTTCTACATATGGCAAATTATTTCATGTTTCACTTACACACAGACACACACACCCTCACACACACACACACACACATATATATGAACCTCTTTATTATGGACACCAATGGAACCTGGGTTGTTTTCGCAATACACAAGTGTCCAGAATATAGAGGTATTTTCTGTACTTTAATGTTTTTATTTTACGAATATGTTTTTAATATTTATTATATGCGACTCGCTTGTTTGTTTGTGATGAAATAAAGTTATAGGCCTATATTTAGCCTTTGTTATTTAATTGTTGTCGTAAACTACTCTCTGTGATTGTAAATCCTCGGGGTTGTCTCACGTGTGGGCACAGGTGATGTCTCGACAACCCTTTTCTATGTCTGTGCCTGCATGCTGTTGTTTTCACACACACACGCACACACACGCACCCTCCCTCACACACACACACACACACACACACATATATATATATATATATATAATTATCCTACCTATAAGTATGAGTGATGTAGTCGAGTACACACCATCAAGGGTCCGAATGCAAGTCCGAGTCTTTGAGATTCGAGGCCACGATCACCGTCTTAATTGACCGTCTTAAAACTTTGTTTGATCGCACTTAGCTCGCGTTGCAGAGCTATAAGTATATTTAGTATATATAATTGCCCTGTTTTTGTCTTTGTTTTTGTCTTCTGTTGGTAGTTCACACCCGCCTTTATTTAATATGTGTTCATGTAGGGTTTTTCCACAGATAACATAATACAACACAGGAATTTAAGTTTAAAATCCTCAAATGGCCGAACGGTCCGTCTGAATTTTTAACGGCTGTTATTACTAAGCATATAGTGCCAGTCTATTAGTTAAACGTGACAATCAGGAAACTAGAACATTCTCGGCGGCCACTGTAATTTCACTATAAATCGATTAACGTTTAGCCTCTTAGCACGTCAAATGACTTTGAGGCTCCAGAAGGGCCCTCTGCAATAACTGATATCTTACAACCGTGCCTTTTTTTAACTACTGGACTCGAGATGGAACCGGCCTAATTTTTCGAACCCAGACTACAAGTCCGAGTCCTTAAAAAGTGAACTCGAGTCCAGCTTCACAGATGATTATAATGCTGTCACGCTGCACGCTAAACATATTAAAACAACGCTTAAAACATTGCCCTGAATGGGAACAACTAATCAGTTAGTGTGAAGGTCTGGTCATGCTGTAGATGTCCATGACAAAATATCCTATATTTTGTCTGTATATTTGACCTTTTTCCTATCCGTTTATTTATGCAAGAATGAGAGTCGATGATATAATATTTCCCGAAATTTATGAAATGTTATTCCTAAACTTCCTAAAATCGGAAAAAAAATCTGAATTTCTCATGCCTGAAGTACGTAGGCCTACTGCTACATCAACCCCGAAACAACGGAAATCTTGCGCTTCTAAAGAAGCTACTGATTTTTCCGCTGCCTGCTTTGACCGTTTATGATGCACCTAAACACCAGGTGGCATATCTGCTGAAAAAAAAAAAACCTGCTGATGTGACTAGCAGCCAACCAAATGCCAGTCAACAAACACTCGACAGGCATCAGACTCCGCCCAGAAACCACTTGTTGGGCCATTCTAAGCCTGTGGTCTGTTCAAACGGTTGCCGGGGCGATGAGCTGTCACTCAAAACGAAATGAACAACATTAGCTCCGTGTATTCCTCGCTTGGCTGGTAAACCGTTTTGTCTTCCAGCACAGGGTCTCATCTGATTGGACCAAAATGCAGTGCTCCCTTCTGGTGTAGAGATTAAGGATAAGAGGTCAAAACAAACAGCGCTTACGATATAGGTAGTAGGCCTATATATGGGTAAATCGCTGTGTAAAGAGCGTAACTCGAACACTTCCCACGTCTTGAAAACACTATAATGTAATGAACGTCCAGGACATTTTTTCAAGTTTACACCAAAATACCTTATCATTATTTATTAATGATGCCCAAAACTAAGTCGCTTATATAAATTCACCAAGGTTTTAGTAAGCCGAGTATTCCCCGTCAGTGAAATATTGTCATCCATAGTTCGGGCTACATATTTTTATCATATAGGCCAGGGATCGAGATAAAGAACATATTTGCTTTGACACCAGAGTGTATCTTTAAAAAGATCTTTTAACAGGGCAACTATAAAGTCACAATTATTCCATTATGTAACTGTAAACCAGGAAACTGACTCCCCTAAGGGTATCAGAAACGTCGGCTTTTTATATGAATTGCTATTGGGAAAAAGACAATGGGTGATCCGCTGGGTTACAGTCTGAGAGGTAGCCCGACACGTACGGACTCCATCGATTCATCTGTGATGGAGTCCGACCGTCCGGCGGAGAGAGTTCACCCTGTGGTACCTTGAGGGACCTGTAAGATGAAATACCAGTGTTTGTTGTGCGATGGATATACAGTCTTGCATTTATATACACAAATAAACTTAACATGTATCAAATTATATCAATATATCACCTTATGAGCGCCTGTAGATGTTTTTTTATCATTTGAACGTGCGGAGTTCAGTTGTTGCAATCCTTCCGGGACCATGCAGAAGTCGTATATATGCCCGGCGGAGACGAAGCACTATCGGTTTTCATTCAGAGGAAGTGATCATTCTTTCCTACATACTGATCATTCAGCCAAAGTTTTTGGTCCCGATGGAGTCACGCTATACACAAGGCAAATACGTGTCTGAGGGTTTGCATGGATCCGTACCAACTTGCATAGTATAAACTCTCCCCGCCAGAGGCTGTAGCGCTTGACACTTGTTCACTTTATGTCAGCGCTGCAGCAGTCTAAGAGGAATCACATTATCGCTGTACATGCCGTGTTAATATTTATTTTTCAAATGTGTGCGGCTTAAGCCAGTATTCAAATTAAAGTTCGGCGTGATTTAATTTATATTACCTGTTATTGATGTTTTGCAAAGAACCGGCACCCAACAATGTCGAATTAGAATCTTGTATTTGTTGGCTTTATTTGAAAGAATGGAGAAGGGCCATTTATGATTTCTGGCAAAGAGTTTGTCAACAACCGACAGTTTATGAGGGGATTCTCATCAAGAGAGGTGCGCTTATTGGGTCGCTTATTCGTAACCACTTTTAGTTAAGTAATATAAATTGTTCTAAGCTGCAGTATCCACAGATAACAATCCATGACAATTTTTACTGAATCCACCGTTCATGTGTCATATAATTTTACAATAGCCTGTCAAACTGAAGGACAGAAACAAGGCGCAATCGAGAGTAGCAGACTTATGAATCATTTTGATTTTTTTTATCAACTTCTTGGTATACCGCAATGGTAGGCCAAATAATATTCATATTTTATGCCGCTGTCACAGAGAATGCCTGTCAATAAAAATCTTAAAAATACATACATTTCCTTGATATAGTCGAGTCTACACATGCAGAGTCTGAGTGCATGTTCCAGCCCAGGCCGCACAAATCCCGGTTTTGAAAATAATTAAATTACATTCTTAAACTCTCTGCAACAAATTTCACTTGCTCCAGAGAAGTGCTTTTTCATTTTTAATGAAAGCAGGAGTATTGATCTTATCTTCTTCATGAAAAAAAGGAACAGATTTATTTGCACGGCTTAGTTCAACAAGGTGTAGAATATTCCATATACCCTTAAATGGATACACGCCTCCTACAAAATAAGTGAAATTTCCCATTAATGCCCGGATGATAAAGTAGCCGGTCCGATGTTTCAGAGTAAAGCATAGAATCACTCATCCAGGTAGAGGCCTTGAGTGCTGACCCCATCCTATGGCTCTTATGCAAGAAATTTTGTTAGGAGTCAGGGTCTCCGCGTATTAGGAGATGGAGGTAGTTAAGCACAGGCGAAGATGGGTACTCGCAGTCCTCCTTTTGTAGACTAAAGCATAAACTCCCATAGGCTGGCAGTATTATCATGTTTTGGCTTAGTAATAAAAACATTTGGACAAACCTTCAGGTCCTTTTTTTGTGATTTAAAACTTAATTTGCTATTTCTTTTATTTTATCCGTAGGAAAAATCCTACAACGGGTAGCGCCACCTACAGTTCAAAATTACACAGCATTCATATGATAAATTGTATTGTCTATCATATAAAAGCTAAAAGTATTACCAATTTAGGACTATCTTGAAAAAAATCGGATAATATCAATTCAGACCACAGAAATAAGGTCAGCACAGATGGCGCCACCTGCAGCTCAGAATCACATAGCAGCAAAAAGATATATATATATATATATATATATATATATATATATATATATATATATATAATTTGGGCGTGAAGGCTGCAGCCGATCATGAGATACTTGGGTACATATATTACATCATGTGTGCAAAGGCATCCATTTGTTAAATTTTGTGACAGAATTTGAAGCTAGGGAAACACGCCATCTTGGACATAATTTGACATTATTAAACTTATTCTTTCCCCTTTCTCTGAATCTTGTTATGAAATGAAAGACATTACGACTTGTCTTTGAAAAGGGCGGAAAATATAACTTCTACCCGCGGGAAGGTAAGCATAGGTGGCGCCCCTTAAAGCTTTTTTTGCATATTATCACATGACCAATAATTCGCAAAGTATCATAATGGCGGCTGTAGTTGCTACGAATTATTGGACCATGGACGCTGCAACCTAACATCAATTTGCAAAGTAAACTAAGTACAATGGACTCATTTGGTTATTATAGCTCAGATAGAAAAAAAATATTTTGTGAGGTCATGATTTGATAATAATAGTAGTATTTATATTATAATTTGGTTATATGGCACTTTATGGTGTTGATACTGTTATATGCGTGATTATGTCACAAGGAGGAAGTTGGATCATCGAATCAGTGTCAACGGCTATGTCGCCAAAGTGAAGTGGGTTTAGTGTAGGAGATTTAGGACCATACCAAAGGCCTTTTAGTAATTGGTCTCAAATAATAAGTGTGTATAGAGAAAAAGGATCATACAAAGGGTATTTTAGTCATTGGTCTCAAATAATGTAAGCTTCTTCTTGCTGGTATATGTTGAACCATGGAGATAGAATTAGATAGAGTGAGCACAGGGATCGACGCCCAGCATCAAAGGCACCCACGTCCCAGTCCTCAGGTTTATATTCCTGCTGCCTTTTGTACTCGCGAAGTATGCCCTTTGTACTAACGTACTCCGTCGTTATCGCGACGCCTCGTAAAAGTCAGACAGTACAATTATAAGGCTGCTTTCCATTCGCGTGGGGCGTTTCACCGCGCGGTGATGCCACGAGGTGATGGCGCCGCCAGAGCCTTTCCATGAAGGCGATTTTCTGTGGTGCGGTGGCGTTGCGTTGGCGGCCAGAATCTCTCAAATAATTTATTCATGTAGCCTTTCTATGTTCGCGGGTTTCCGCGCGGTGAACGTGCGCGTTTAACACCGCGCGGCGGAAATTGCACATGAGGCGTTTTTTGCAGCAGGTGTTCAACTCTCCGCTTAGTATATCCTCGACAGGCACCGCCGATCCAACGCCAGCGCAACACAGAAAGGAAAAAGGCAGCCTTAATGCGTTCGATGTTGCTTTCGGCAGCTAAGAATGGGCACTTGTTTGCGGGATGATTAACATGTTTTTTTTTCATGCAAGCGGAAGTTAAATTTTAATGCAAATGCATGCCCTCTCTTATTAAAAGACATATATATGCGTCATCGGCTATACCGAATGCTGAGATAACGGTTGTACACGCAATGATTTCAGTCTCAGCTTGTCCAGTGCAGCGTTAATATGTAACATTGGATTGTATTGTCAATATTTTTATTGTATCTCACTTTACCGCACAGGTACACTTTTATTATTTTTTCCTGTACAGGTAAGTTTTTTTTTTTTTCAGCTTGCCATTGATGTAATTTCTATGCGTGTAACTTGTCGGTGATAAAGCAAGGCGTTCCTAAAGATTGGTCTCAAATGATTGAGCGTGCATATACAATAGCATGATCCTCACAGTTTTTTTTTTCATCCAGGCAAATCCATTGTCGGCGTCAGTGGAATCTAGTTCAATACCAAGTAACCCTAAACGCTATAGTGCTAACTGAAATTTATATTTTACAATTCATTACATCTGAAAGTAACATTTATATGGTAGGCCAATATAGGTAATTGATATGACAATTTCCTTTCCAAGTAAAACTGCATGTACATGTGTATTCTCGGCGAGAACCACGTGAAGTATAACGGTTAAATTTTAGCAATATAGCCAGAGCAAGGGGCGTTCACACTTATAGATGAAATCTTGATAGATTTCTTATCAAGATCGCAAGTAACATCGGACGCGCACCGCAACCCCCGTGTTCACTCCATAGTTGAACATTGTCGGGACACATTATCGGTAACAGGTTATTGAGTATCCCTCTGTTGGAACACCCTTGTGTATCATCAGTGGACTCTCATATTTGCATCTGATCACGTTTTGCTTATTTGGGCAGTCCAGCCAAATCCATGTGCTCAGTGAACTTCTGTCGGTTCGCGCATATATATATATATATATATATATATATATATATATATATACATATATATATATATATATATATATATATATAAGTAGGTTGCAGCAAAGTGCTCGATACAGCTAAGGTAGAGCAGGTTAGCTAAACGTTATGCACGTTATAACTCGACGCTCCGACGTGTTTAACGTAAATATATATATATATATATATATATATATATATATATATATATATACTCACACATCTATTTTAAGTTTGTGGTAGTGTCTTCCTCGCTGACTCTCTCTCTCTCTTTTTACAAAGGGGAGATACACTCATACAAGCACTTTTGGGGGGGGGGGGGGGTATATTTTATTATATGTGACGGGGGTATATTTTATGATATGTGACGCTTTGCTGTTCATCCTTGTAAGCGCAATCTGAACTACGATAAAATGAACCCATATCTTTGAAACTTATCTTTTTTAATCAACTTGAAACATAAACGAGACCATCAATTTTAAACATCAATAACAGGTCTAACAGTATCCATCCTAAATATAATTAATTTTTCAACAGACAAAACAACGAATATCTTTTAACCATGCATGCAGCACATTGAAATCTAATCAAATGCGACATATCTCCACATGTTTAACGCTTTTGCTGTAGGTTTTGAAGTTTTTACATTTTTTAAAGTTTCATTCTCGGGTAATTCCTGAATAATGAAACGATTCCTCAGAACAGGTATGATGAGAATGTATCCTTTTTCGATTCTTTATATACAACATTTGCAATAACAATAATGAAGGTTGGTATTAACAACATACGCAACTACCACGCTTTCCCCCAGCAACACCAATTACTGCTTCTCCTTTTAAAATCTAATTCGAAATTTTGAGCTGATAAATCTTATACGTTCCAGTTCCAACTATATTTACTTCATAGTTAAAACAATGTGCGTTGGCTTGTATCGATCTGTACACAAACCAACTGCACAAGTCAAGTCTAGATACCATTTCCCTTATACATGTTGAACAGCACTAAGAGAAAACACATTTACATTATTTTATTTAAAGTCTGAACAAATTCTAAATATTTCTATATTTCCAAGTAGTGAATTCATAAACATTTATTATGTGAAGAACTTGTAACTATATATGTGTTCATACTGAGCAGCTGGCACAAATATTTATATATATATATGAATATATATATATATATATATATTCATAATAATAATAATGGAACTCATGTGCGCTTACATGTTATAAAATTTTCACGTTTTCACGACGAAATGTACATTGTCACATTGAGTAGACGTAACAGGGGGAGTGCCACATTGAATAACCAACTAGAACTTGAATACCATACAATGTCAAATTGATAAACCTTAATTAGAATTTGTACATGTGACAAATTAATATTGTATTGTATTTGAACAATTATTCTACACTCCTGAAATATCTAGGTGGTTTTGCATGTGACTAAACTATTCTCGTCACACGATTTAGTCGCTCAGTTACATGAAAAGCATTGTAATTAAATCAAGTGTTCTATGTTATGTACCTCAAGAACAAACATACACGACCTCAATAAAGGTGGCAGAAATATTTGAACAATGGATACTGATTCAATCACTAATGACCTCTAATATTTGAAACATCAGGGCCACATTAATGTGCTTAATTTTCATGCATAGATTTTGTATAAAATTGAATATGAAATCAGTCTTAAGATAAGATAAAGTTTATTGCTAAATTATATATATGTAATAAAATCATCACATACAATAGTACTTGGCTTGACTGATTTGCTTAAATGAATGCAAAGAAAGGTCCATATTTACATCTCTGCAGTATTTGACTATATAGGAGTGAAATACTCATTCAACTTCAAATTTTTTAAACATTAGGTTAAATGGGTAAATGGACCCCCCCCCCCGTCACAATAATTATATAATGAGAGGGATAGACATTTACACTGGCTCATGAACTTTTACACCTAGTTTACACCATCATATACAATCACTTTCAAAATTCAGTTTACAAATACATGCAAAAAGTATTATTTTCCTATTTGCATTTTATCTACAATTTATTTCGTGTATAATTAAAATTAAATCTGCAATATTATTCGTGTCACAATAACATTAAATCCATAATTCATTCCATGAATCATGACACTTCATAAAAGGGAGGCAAATAGACCAAACAACCACAGAAGCTGGTAAGAAATATACATGCACTTGTTGACCCCACGTGAAACTGACAAGGCGATACATTTCATCTGCAGGTGTTCAGTGAAATGTGACAACGATGACGTCAGCGTTCACTCAGACGGAGTTCATATATGCTGAATCTTTATGTGGCTTGAATAATCTGTTCTGTATGAGTTTTCTGGTGATGGCGAAAGTTGCTTGAATCACTAAACCTTTTGCCACAGTCATTACACACAAAGGGTTTCTCTCCTGTGTGAGTTCTCTGGTGTCTGTGTAGGCTGGTCATGTCATTAAATCCTTTCCCACAGTCATCACATACAAAGGGTTTCTCTCCTGTGTGAGTTCTCTGGTGTGTGTGTAGGTTGGCTATTTGATTAAATCCTTTCCCACAGTCATCACACACAAAGGGTTTCTCTCCTGTGTGAGTTCTCTGGTGTCTGTGTAGGTCACAGGAATACCTAAATCCTTTCAAACAATCATCACACACAAAGGGTTTCTCTCCTGTGTGAGTTCTCTGGTGTGTGTGTAGGTTGGCTATTTGATTAAATCCTTTCCCACAGTCATCACACACAAAGGGTTTCTCTCCTGTATGAATCCTCACATGTCTCTGTAGTTTTTGTAACGTTTTAAACCTGTGACCACAATATTTACAAACATGCTTTCTCTCCTCCTCCTGTACATTTAATTTCTTCAGTACATTTCCACCAGACTTTCTCTTATCACTTTGACCTGGCTTTCCCTCAGTGTTCTGTGACTGTTTTAACATTTGTTGTCTTTTCTTGGCGTTTTCATGACGTTTCTGTATGATATGTATAGGTAAGACAGCTCCATGCAACTTGTGTCTGTGTCTCCACAGGTATTCTTCACTCCCATAAAGACCACCACAGTCCAAGCATTTAAAGGTACCTAAGTAAGATAATTAGGAAAAGCATTTTACATTGATTCATTAAGAGTTCGTTAGTTCCATATAATAAACATATATTCAATTTGAATTACACAAGGACTTTTTTTGTAAATAACTACAATGTTTCTTGATAGAAAGCTGACATAAATCTGTCAATGACAACTGTCAAGCAAGCTTAATAATTTATATACACAGTAACAGCACACAGAGAAACATAAATATGAGCTATTCTACTTGAAAAGTAAGAAGACATTTGTCTATATATACTGGCATTGAACACAATATGGCCAGCCTCGTTTATTAGGAGTATTTATCTTTACCAGAATGCCAATATGTAAGGTATAATGCCATATATCTGATCTTTTAAAGAAAATAAGAAAAATATATCTTTTTAGAAAGTTATCAGGGAATTGCCCATCGAGGAATGGACAAAACAGGAAGAGTTTACTGATTCAGGTTATGTATGTGTGTGTCTGTGTGTGCATTTGTGATTTCTCATTTTCATTTGGTTTACTGAAAGGACTTCATAACACACCGTTACACACCTTTCTTGGCATATTTTTATTGGCATGACTACACTTTAAAAAATCTTATTCTTGGCGCTTATCCAAAAGTGAATCTTCATACTGATGTATGTACTTGAGGGTATGCCACATATAACTCAACAGACTGTAAAAATTATACTTTACAAAATGAGTTTGCAGCTGTTAAAAACAAGAGTAAACCATATGGGGACATACTGCTTTTGTCTGTGTAAGTGACCAACAGTATCCCTACCTGTGCCACCAACAATCTTCCCTCTGATAGTCTCTCTGTGGATACCCAGCTCCTTGGCGTAGACATCTCCATACCAGACTAGGAGTTCAGAGCCTGCAGGGATCTCCTTAAAGCTCCTGTAGTAGATCTGTCCACAGTACTGGAAGGCTACCAGATTCTGTTCCTGCTCATTGCGGGCACAGTTTACATACCTCATCCAGTTAGACATGGCAGGGTTTTGTGCATCAACAAAGTGTTTGACCTTCCGGTTGTCAAAAACCTGAAGTAAAATGATGTAAAATTAATTTCACGTCATTATCATGATGTCTGTTTGCCAGGAAACTTATTTTATAGCTGTTCTGTATGGTATTTTAAATATATTGCTACCAAGAATCTCTGTGTGAACATTTATGTAATGACAAGTTTTTAACAAATAATCAAAGGATTATGGTAGGGTCAGTCTGAATGGTAAATTACAACTTTATAAGTCAATCAGTGATCATTAGTGCCTTGTTAAGAAACATTCTGAAATAATCTGCCAAGGACCAAATACTACAAATCACTAATGACTGATATAGTCAGCTTTTATCGTGACGAACCTAAAGGATTTTTACCTTTATTTCAGCTGCAACTGCTGTTTAAGTTTGAATTTTATTACATAAGGAAGTTGCATGAATAACGTGGGGGAGTTTACTGAATGCAATTTGCAGATAGTACATGTATATCCAATTTTTATGAAAACACAAAATATATATATATATATATATATATATATATATATATACACACATATATATTACGTCTTACTTATTGTGAAACAAAGCATTCTGATAGAAAAGCTCACCTGCCAGCAGTATCCAGAATCATGAGCCTTGTTTTCATCTGTCGTCAGTTCACCTAAGTAAGGACCAAACCTTACATTTTTGGGAAATCCCTTCTCAGCCCAAACACCAAGTCCAGCACTAATAATTCCTGAGTCCTTCACCACCAGTCCCGCTGGTAAACTTGCCAGATCAAAGTCCTTTATTTTGCCAATTGCCTGAAAGGTGTTTTATCTTCAGTGAGTCCATTTAAAAGATATTTATCAACAAAATTATTAGTAACAAGGGACCCATGGATCACGGCGATCAGCTGATCATAATTGGACTATTAAATGTTTCTCCACTGTGATACTATATCGAGTCGATAAAGCTTATGAATATCATGGACATGTTTGGCTATTATGAGGGAATGTAATGTAATATGTGAGTAAATGATAAATGAAATTACCTGACTGATGGATTAATAAAGTCAAATATAGTGGTTTATTTTTTATTTATTTAGGAGGGGTTGAAAATTGTGATATATTTGAGCAAATATGAATGCAATGACAGCAGTAATAAGCAGTAGTAGAATGATGATAAGGCTATTTGTTGAAGGATCTAAAGTGTATGGTAGTCTGCAAGCTTTCAATTTGACAGATATGTTGTTATGATTAAATATGCTGATGAAGTGATTTATGAATTTGTGACTGTATGACACAATATCTCTTTAGTCTTGACAAGGTACATTATTATGATGCCCACTATGTCTACATATTACACAATATTGACATAATATCTGGCATGTACATAGGTACCTATGGAGGAATAGTTATACAAAATATTAAAGTATGAATATATCTGATTCAACTTGTTCTTGCTTACTGAGGCTGACTTTGGGATGGGGTTTGGAGAAGGGAAAAATGAGGGCAGCATGAAGGTGGATGTAGAAATATTCTATTGTAATGTTTTTCATAAAATTTATATAAGAATATGAAAAGCTAAGAGGAAAGGGGCCCTCCTACTTGGTTATAGTAAAGTTCTACATATATGATTGTAAACTAATACTCTGACAAGACTGTCATGAAGAAAAACAGTAAAAGTTTTGAGATACTGTGATGCATATGAAAATTTACAGATGGACAGGCAAGTTGACAGAATGGACTAATACCTTTATTTCACTTTCAAGGGAATAATGCATTAAAGTTTATATATAATCCTATTTTTTTAAGCATATCCACTTTTTCCATTAAGAAGTTTTTATCTGAATCATTTTTTTATTTACAGGTTTATAAATTTTTAATAAAAAAAACCTGAAAATATAAGTTAAAATATTAGAATTGTTGCAATCATTATATATACAGAGTAAAAAACTGAAACTATAAGTTTAAATATTAGAATTGTTGCAAAAGTTGCAGTCATCATATATCCAGAGTGTAGCTCATATTGGGTCATATTATGCACACACATATATTTTATTATTTTTAAATCATAAATGTTTAAACTGAATTTAAAAGAAAATAATGCCACAACATGGCATCTACAAGAGTATTCTTTGAATCACTATTAAAAAGTTTTGCACATTGGAGTTTTCAGAACATGCTTAATTTTATTCACCAAAATAAAATAAAAGATTCAGTAAATTTGATAAAATAAAACATCTTTTCAAATAAAGTATACACACTGTTGGTTGAATGAGGGACAAACAATATCATTGTGCTAATTACTATCCCAGTTTTAATTTATTACTGGAATTAATAGTCAATTTCACACCTGGTGAAGTTTTTACTCCTCTGAAGTAAGGAATTACTTATCTCATGAACATCCACACTTTCATAGCAATACACCACTTTGTGGACACAATTAAATGTACACTTTAATCATTGTAACCCTGGTGGTACAATACAAAATCTTAAATGCACCATAGCCTAGAATAAGAATGAATCAAATACAGAAAATAATAACATTCATCTAGTTTATGCACCATCTGGGGGGGGGGGGGGGGGGAGTGCAGAGCAGAGGGGAAGCCTGCTGTTAGTGGCCAAGCTGACCCAAGGCAAGCTGCCTGGGGTGGGTTACATAATGCAAGTGAAGGCTGTACTACCAGGTGGGCTAGATGTAAACAACACTTGACAAGGTGCAGAAAACATGAACAAAAGCTATTTTTTCCAATTAATTTCTTTGAAATTTCAGATTTTAAAAGATTAAATCCTTATGTATATGCTTTGAAAATTAAATCAACAGTGCCAAAGTTGGACAAAATTTAAGGTATTGATTTTTTATTTATGCTAATAACTTGACAAATTTGCAAAATTCAGATCTAATTTTGGGTAAACAATTGAATCTTGATTAAATAAAGTTATATTCCTGAAAAAAAGTCTCTAGGTTCAGCAATTCTCATGTTAGGTGAGTAAATATATTTCCTGATTTAAAAAAAAAAATGCATTATGTTTTGGCCCATAACTTCAAAATAATACCCAATACTGACCTAATTTTTGGTATGTTCATAGAAAATGTATGAAAGAATGTGAATACTAAATAAAATCAAAAACAGATAAGTGGTTTTGATATTAGGCAGCCTTAAAGTGTAACAATGGCTTTTTATGGAAAATGGAGTTTTTTTCCCTAATATCTCAAAGGAACAAAGTCCTAATGACCCAATTTTTGGTATGGTAGGAGATTTTGGGGATATCTAAGATTATGCCAACAGCCTGGGGAGCATAGAGATGTGCACTGAATGACCTACAGTCATCAAAGTGGACTGCTTGACAATGTAAGAGAATACAAAAGAGCCTCCAAAAAAATTCAATAACTAGCCTAATTTTGCAGCTTTTACTTTCAAATTTCAGATTTTAACAGATTAAATCCTTATGTATACATGCTGTGAAAATTAAATCCAAAGTACTTACAGGAAAAAAAAGTGCCGTGGCCAAAGTTGGGCAAAATTTAAGGTACCAATTTTATATTTATGCCAATATTTAAAACATTTTAACAGATTTTGATATAATTTTTGGTATACAATTAAATTTTGATTAATTCAAGTTGTATTACTAGAAAAAAGTCCCTACCTTTAACACTTTTGGTCTTAAGTGACCAAATATCTTCCTGATTTTTTTACAAAGTCCATTATGTTTGGGCCCATAACTTTTATCTGGAATGTACATAGAAACTATATAGAGGAATATTTATGGTAAATATGAAGAAAACCAGATGAGTGGTTTTGATATTAGGCAGTCCTGAAGTGTGAAAATAGATTTCTAATAAAAAATTGAGGTTTTTCCTTTATATCTCGAAGGAACGAAGTCCTATTGACCCAATTTTCGGCATGGTAGGAGATTTTGGGGACATCTAACTGTATGCCGAATTTCAGATTCCTAGGTCCATTGGTGTCGAAACGTGCCAGTCTTACGGACGGACATCCAGACGGACAGACGGACGGACGGAACGACAGACGGACGGACAAAGGACAATGGACCACGACTAAAGCTCAGATGACTTATAGTCAGCTGAGCTAAAAATGGTTTAAAAAATGATGTCATAGAACAAAAATGGTTAAACAAAATATATTTTTACAACAATTTTTAAATTATCTGTTGATACTCTAGTAATTCTGGATCTTTTGTGATAGGATATTTTTATTACATTTAAGTACATTTATTATTCTATTCAATCCATTCACTATTCATGTGATATCCAATACATGCATGTCATTCCTTTTATTACCAAATCTTTAATAGTTGCAGATATTTCTTCTTTTTTTTCTCTTTCACAAGAAGAGATTTTGGAAATATATTCAGGATTATCTTTCTGGTTACTACTCCTGATCTATAATATAAAAGTTTTGTATGATGACACACCTCTGCATCTTTGATGATAATAAGAGGATGATCTGGACATTCACTAAGGTATTCCTCCATGCAGATTTCACAAACTAAAAAAGAAAATAACTTGCACACACACAATATATATATATATATATATATATATTAAGACAGATTATTATCAGCTACACATTCAAGGTTTGGACTTTCTGTTAGTAGATAGTGTTCAAAATGATGAAGAGTCTACAGATATATGATTACATGTTGATCATCACAGCTTATAGAGCAAAAATGAAGAATATGTGATAATGAATAATTCCTCTGAATAGACAGCAAAGATTTTATTAACCTACAACACACATCTACTTACACAAGTATCTGTCATCATCTGGAACCTCGAGTTCCATATAGTTCAGCTCTGCACGATTTCTCTTCGGATATCTTGGAGTGGGGGCACCTGCAGCTGCACTGGGCTCTTCTTTAACCTTAGGTTGTCTTTTCTGAGGCTGTAAATAAAAAGTAAGTTATAACTTAATTCAACCAAAATTAAGCTGAAGATACTAGTAATTCTATAGAAACCCCAATTTCTTTTCAGAAGTGGATTGAAAATGTTAACAGTTAGAGGTGCGGACTGGACCACTTGGTCAGTTCTGGTCCATCATATAAGCAGCTGGTACTGGTCTGGTCTAGCTGGGTGGACTGGTCCAAGCGGTCCAGTTCATTAATTAAAATATCATTTAAATTAAATTAAAGTTGATTTTTTTTTCTGTGTTTATCCTACATAATTTAATCATTATATATATAATTGTTCAAATTTTTAACAAACTGGAATATCACATGTAAAGCAAACTGTGCAATAAATGTAATATTATAATCTATATATGAATTGCAAGATCTGGGTATGATTTTTTAATGACAAATTTAAAATCACAGTCTTTGTAAATAATTTTATAATAGTGGAATATTTTGTGTTACTGTGTGGAATATATATAAACCAAATTGTGCAGGGGCTGGGCAAGCTGATTCAGAGAATCTGCTGGAAGGGGATGGATGTGGGAAACATCAGCTGATGTGACTTGAAAATAGGAAATTTATTAGTCAAATGATGAAATTTAGCAAAAAGATTATATATAGGCCTACATTTTAAACATTAATATATAGACATTGTCTTATTATACTGTGATACACAAATGCTAACAAGGTTGAATGTTTGGCAGGGCTCAAAACTATCAGTTAAACACTTGTCTGGTCCAAGTAAAAGTGCCAGGTAATGGTGGCAGGGAAACCAAAAGACCATTTTTGGATGACTCAAAGGCAAGTGGGTCTGACATCAACCTTTACAAAAGGCCTGAAACTTGACTTATCTTAAGTTGGACATTCTCTTTCTTGGAGAAATGAAATCATAACTGACAATACCTCTTTATTTTAAATCATCTTGATGTT
Source organism: Sipunculus nudus (assembly GCA_026874595.1). Taxonomy (NCBI): domain Eukaryota; kingdom Metazoa; phylum Annelida; class Sipuncula; order Golfingiida; family Sipunculidae; genus Sipunculus; species Sipunculus nudus. Next base: position 43,360,035 of record CM049322.1, on the reverse strand, counting down.
TGTTGGTACAAATGCTAAAGATAAATATACACAATCATTTCCAAAACTCTTTCTGTCAATGTCCATGACTTCAATAACTGATTTTAATATGGCGAGTAAATATTCATGGATGCAAGCAAAAGCTGGATGTACCTTTACCAACTAAGAAAGTACCTTCAAAAGTTAATGTCATGCCCTGGATGGAGACAGTTTCACTAGTTTGAGCAACAACTTACTGTTATCAGGGTTAAACCCTCTGATTTCCTGTATGTCTGGGTATCACTCAGTAAGCACATATCGATCTCTACCATAGCTAGGATATTATTATGATCATCTTCTAAATTTAATCAGCTAATCTATGCTTGAAAACAATCTTACCTCATGGTAGATAAATAATTTACAAGTCTAACCAAGGCAAAGAGACAGACAAGTGAAAATTAACAATAAAGATAAATGAACCACTAGCCTACTATGAAAAAGGACAAATGGCCGGGTAGAAATTCAGTAATGGAGATCACATTTCTCTCAACTCATCAAAAATAGGGATTCTTACATAAATTAATTTAAAAACAGTTTTACCTGTTTGGTGACATCCTGCAGCTGATCTTTCTCCACTTTCAATTTCCTCACTGGTGGCTGGAATCTTTGAACAGGAGCTTTAGCTGAAATAAAACAACATGCATTATAATAATAAAAAAATAAATATGCATATTTTGATCCAGGCTGAAAAAAAGTCATGTGTTGGTCTTCTGAGATGAGCTAGTGGATGCGCACTTGTTATGTATCAAGTCTACCAGCATTCATGACAGACATGTTAAGTTAAACTGCGCCTGGTGCTGAGGTGCTGAGCCTGCACCCCCCCCCCCCCCCACCATTTTCTTAGATCCTGAATCAGTCTGTGTCCAGCTCATAACAGTCATATTAAAGAACAAAATTTTTACTAGTAATTTGTGGATAATCTATACCCTAATGAGCTACTCTTATTAAAGTAATACTGACTTTCTCTGGTAAAATAAGTGTCTTAATTCTCTCCTATGACTACCTTTCTTTCTTGCTTGTCTGTCTGCTTGAATGGGTTCTGTATACTATACTACTAGATATTAAAAATTTCTGTTAAAATCTGTCACAAAATGAAATACCTGTTACATGTGAAGGTAAACCTAATATTAATTATTTGAGTTTAGTCCTACCTCTTGCACTTCTGCGATTTGCTTTCTTCCTCTCATGACTTGGAGTCCACTCCTCATCAGAGTCACTTGTCACTGGGTCTGGTTTGGGAACTCTGTTTCTGACTCTTTTATCTTTCATGAAGAAAGGTTTGGAGATAGGTATACCTGTAAATAAATATGGGATAACAAACAGAAGAAGTGATGCTGCTGTTGTTGGCAAAAATTAATAATATATGTACAACTGATATAATATGGGTCCAAAACAATGTTTTTTTCTATCTTATCATGCAAAAAAACCAAGGCCTTTTCAGTCAGCTTCAACTGAAACTATCAGTGAGTTCATGGAAAAAGTAGCAGTTTTGATAAAACTATTTTGGGCCATAACTGGAACATGTTAAAGTTTTACTGATCATGTTTCATTGCATCATAATTAGGGTGAAAGTATTTTCTTTATTTAATAAACATCAGATACCATAATGATCAGCATCATAAAAAGCCTATCTTAGTGTAACAGTGCTTCTTTCGTTTCAGTCTTTTTCATATAAGGGTTAGTTATAGGAATATGCTATCTGGCAACTACTTACCAAGTACCAACATGGCCTCATAGTTGCGTCTGATGTTCCGGTACCTGAGTTTCTCATACTCAGATAAGTTCTCAAGCTCTTCCTTTGTGAAGAATTGATCGATCTGCATGTCATCAGCATCTAATTCATTAGCCCGCTGGTAATCCTCAGCACTTGGCAGCTTAATCTTCTGCAAACAAATTGTCATGAGTCCAGTTAACAGAATATATGCAATTGCGTTAAAAAATTTAAACAAAATATAGATTTATAAGATCATTTCATGAATACATAAATTAATATTTATTCAAGATGATGCACTTTCACACTAACTTTTATTCTTGGTTTATACTGACTTATCTGAAGGAAAGTGGAGGACACAATTAAGTCATTATACAGATGTGGTGCCACCTGCAGGTTTAAAATGTATGTCATGTGACCAATAAGCCTAAAATTTTGGTAAATATTGATGAAGTGATACATGAAATAAAAGGTAAAATATTTTGCACCATATAAAGAAGCATGTGAATTCAGCAAAACTTTTAATACAATATGAAACATCAGTCTAAAATAATTCTATTCAACATAGTATTCTTTGAAATCCAAGGAATCCTTGCAAATGATTTGAAGGCTAAAGTGTTCTTATTTACTAAACAGAGGTGGCGCCACCTGCAGTTTATAAAAACATGTCAGTCATGTTTTGAGTTGGTCTGTAAAATTGGTTGAAGAAAGCAGCAAGGGTTTTAGAGAGATGTGGTAAAATAATGAGACAGGACAACAGACGGACAGACTTGAATGATTTTAGTAGTTATCTCTCCCTAATTTGCTGTAATTTGTGAGTCTAAATAGGAAACATGTGGAACAATATAAAAAAAGCACAGATGTAGCTACCAGTGTGCGGGACTGATAAACATAGTACATATAATTTTTAATTTAAATTATAATTTTCAATTCACATCAACATATCCTCTGGTCATTCACAGTTTTATTAAATGAACTATATTATTATAAAATGCTCAAGTTAATGAATGAACAATATTCAGGGCAAAATTCATGGCAATCCATGCCTTAATTATTGAGATACAGGAGATTTTAAAGCAATTTTTGCTGGGGTGTCAAAACAGGCCCCATTTCTCAAAGAATATAGTATTAGATCACATTCACCTCATTTCAGATCTGCAAGGAGATCATTTATAATCTCTGAGAAGGCACAGTTTTATGATCCTAGTCCACATGGATACAATTATTGCCAAACTAATCAATTGGCAGATGGCCAGGAGCTGACAGACAAAGGGTGAACGCTACAGCTCAATTAGCATGACTGAGAGTGAGCAGAGCTAAAAATGGTGCAGGATTTGATCACTGTGTATGGTAATACTGAGGTATTTAAAACTAAAATGGTTGCCTCCCTTGGTTAAACCTATCTACCGTTACAACATCTGAAAGTATATCTACAAAATTAAAAAAAAAGAAGCAACAGTACAGAATAAAAACACTTATCCCCTCCCACTGGAAAATGATGAAAAATGTTAACCATTAAATGTTGGGATAAATTAACACATCTACAAAATAAATCCAGCAGACTGTAAAAAAAAGTTTGTATCATAACATTTTTTTTTAATATTATTATAAAATATATAATTTTTTTTTATTGTTTAAAATGATTTGGGGAACTACTGCCAAGTTTCAAAGTTACTCCTGGTAGAATGATCAATGGTCAGGGTATGGCAAGTACCTGTTCTGGATTCTAAGTCTGATCTTCTATCTATATTGGCATGGTTTGTCATGAGTATTTATTGATAAAAAATACTAGGATCAAGAATGATATGTTGACAGCATACATTTAACACAGTGCTAGGGGTTTATATTTATTTTTTCCTCAGCAAGTAACCTAACCCCCATACATGGCAATATATAACAAGGAAGCAAGGGTCCCCCAGTCACATGTATAATGTGGGAGTTTGAGATATACACTTAGTGGCATGTGTCATGATATCCAATGACCCAGACTGGCCCATTTGTGTGTATTATGTACATTAAATAAAAGTTTATTTTCAGTTATCAGTGTGTGTGGGTGTCAGCAGATACATAATGTTGTAAGACTTAAAGGAACTGGTGATCATAAAAAAAAAATACTAGCACCCTGAGGGCTTTCCTTAAATGTGCATAGTCTGTTTTACCTGGAGAGGCCAATTAAAATTTGCTATTTATTCTCATGTACTAAAACATTATCATACAGAAAGTAAGTAAAGCTCATTAAGGTCTACAGGCCTACTATGAGATAAAAAAAAAACTGCAGAATTAAAAACTTTTATATTTTGCAACCCTCTGGTTCTTATTGGACCTTGTAGCCAAGTAATAAATATGGAATCTGTCATGAGGTATCAGCCTCACTTTGACAAATACATTCAAGGTTAGACATTGATGTTTTTTCTTGCCTGCCCAGTTGGGAAGCTAGTTGATAAAAGTCACCTGCCCAAATGTGTCCATTACCTGTTCCAACATTTTTTTTTTCATTGGAGTATTAATTAATTCTGCAATATTTATTTAGTTCATAGCTTGTTCCCAAATATTAGAGTACTCCTTCAAGTTTGTAGATATTTAGAGAGATTTGTCCGCAGTGTTCATACTAATAAATTACTTTCCAATAAATTTAATAAATATGGTGCTCTGGAAATTATTGAAATGGAAACCAATATCAATAAAGCTGAAAATTTGAGTAAAAATGTTTATTTATCATGTGCAAAAGAATAATTTTTTCCCATGTCAAATTGGCATGATTGACATTGGTCATGGGCAAAAACAACTGCTGCTTTTAATATAATGATTGGCTGGACCATCTATGGGGTTTTTACCTGCCCAAAGAATAATTCACCTGCCCATGGCAGTTGGCTAATGATAAAAGTTGATCCCTGTTCATTTTTAGAATATTAATGACGTTTAAACAAACAATAAAAGCTTTTAAATGTAGTTTGTTAGACCATGTGAACAGTGAGGCAGAGGGATTGAGATTCAAGAAGGAGACTGATTTGATTTAATTGAATTACTGATAATATTTTGCAAGGTATAGTTTTGCCAATTTTGGTTTCATTTTAGTTAATTAGGCCTATGCCTCATTTCATTTTCATCATTGAAGCCTACCTTTTGGAACTGATCTACAAGTACAAATAATAAAAAAAATCCCCAAATTTCAGTGGGCACCCTGTTTACTATAGTCCATTTCATCCCCTCATGTCCCCCTGTTTTTTGCTATGAAAATTTTTATTAGGTATATTTCAAGGGAAACAATCATAGTTTAAAGGGGAGGATTACAGAACTTATGTTCAACTAGGTAACTAAATTCCTACCTTATGCCATATTTGAGTAACAGAATTTTCTGAAAATATGAGAAATCAGTCTACATTTTACAACATATCAGACCCACTTATGGTGGTCAAGGTCATTGGTCACATGCAAAAACAGCCTCAACTGACAGCTGCTGATTAGATGATCTCATGTAAACACTCTAAAAAATATAACCAGCTGAAACAAAGATGGCTACTTATGGAGGAACACAAAATATCTGCCATATCATGATAATAGGACTAAAATGTTGTGAAACATGAACGGGGAATTTATTGTAAAATTCTTAACTGCCATATTAGGTTGTCACTTCCATATGTTGTTCACTTGGAAAATATTGAAAAATATAATAAACTTTTAAGTAAATCATCTACGAAAAACAGGTGGACAGCAGGTGGTGAAATGGACAATAAAAAGTGCTATGCAGGGCCTCGAGTAATCAATAGTCAATTCGCTTTATATCTCTTTTTAATTAATCAGATAACTACTCAGATAATTATATAAATAACTTTGAACCTCTATGGACTCTAACCTGGCTGTTGCTTTTGGCTTGAAAGTTCAAATTAAAAAAAAAAAAAGAGAGAAAAATTTGACTTCAATTAAGATGTTTGGAGCAGAGAAAAAAAGGCGTACATAAATAAATAAATAAATAAGTAACGTAATGACTATGACTATGAGCTCCTGTCAGTACTGACCACGGAGGACACCAGGCGAAAATAGCACGGTCTGTAGTGTGCTACTGTCAGTAATGAGATGTGGATTTTCATTCCAGGTGTTAATACCTACACGAAAGTCGTCCATTTCCTCTTCAGTTGTTGTTCGTTTGATCAGAATTCAGTGATTAGTTGACGCCCGCTTCGTCTGCTGCGTGTCGTCTGTGTGAGGTTTGTGACCTTGTCCGAAGCAGACGACTTTGTGTTCCCGCCTTCATTTACCGAAAATCACCAAAAAATTTGTTTTGCACATTTTTTCCCCCTAAAAAGACGGGAATTTATATAGACACTTTTTTTTCCAAATACGAAAATAAATGATTTCTTAGTTGTTTTCATTCATACTCATATCGACAACTGTTACGTTTCCCTCCATATACACTGTCTGTGTAGACATGATGGAGCATATGTTTGGAGAATAGGTAATGATTACCATAAAGAACTTGTTGCGTTTATGCGAAAGCACGCTACATTGTGATACCATGTCTGTGGCTCCTACAATTCCACAGAAATTTCTAATCATAATATTATCTTTCAGGAGAAATTTAGTAACCATATGTATTTCCTTTGAACATTCAACTCTTCCAGGTTAAGTGTAGCAAGGTTTTGTTGATAAAAAACAGTTCCAATTATTGAACATAGATGGCGCCATCTCCCGAAAGCAACTGTTCCAAACTGTATAATAATACAATATATACAATATGATTGTATATAATAATTTGATACATATCATAATATATATAGTTATATAATTATATAAAGATACATTAAATTCAATACATTAAAAAAAAAGAATTTTTTTTATCATTTTCATATACGATTGTAATATTTAGATTTAGTTCTCGTTTCGGTTGCTAGATGGCAGCACATAACGGCGATTGGTGCTATCTCGCGATATGTTGTCGTCTCTTATCAAGTACATTTAGGCTTAAATAAATAATTTTGATGCCTTTTTCCTATGCACGATCTGTCAACTGTTTTTAATTCATATATTTATATATATATATATATATATATATATATATATATATATATGTATATATATATATATATATCCAAAAACAACAAAGGAACAGAGATAAAATATGAGACATATTACAGACACAACATAAAATATGATCTGTATAAGAAGCGATAATTCGTATGCAATGTTCACAATAATTTGTACATGCATACATATTCAAACTTACATAAATAATTAAAAAAAATCAATTCACCAGCAAAATTAATAAAATGTGATATAATATTTTTTTATTGAGCTATATTTATACACTGTTCATACTCAAGAGTAAACTTTTCCCACGAAGTATTTTTCATTGATAAAAATTATTTAATTTTGGCATTTGGTTTATTTACGAGGATAGCTTTCTTTTTAAGAAGACCTATGACATTTCCATTCGTTTAGACCATATAATATTCATTCATAATCGCCAATAACATTGATAATTCCGCGTACCAAGGGAAAAGACGTGATTAATAGACTTTTTGGTACAAAATCCTAATAATATTCATAAATTGATATTTATATCTATATTCATGACACAAGTTACTGAAGTTACTGAAGGTGAATACTGTAGTAGCAAATGCTATAACAGGAGTTCTGTAGCTCAAAGGTTTTGAGTCAATATCTCAGCCGATGAGAGGTGAGATAAATGTCACTGTCGGCCCCAACCCAGTGATATCGCTCTTCAGGCTAAATGCGAAGGGTGTGACTCACAGCCGTGAGCTCACAACCGAGTGCGTCTTTTGGGGGTTCCCCTGAAAATACTTTTAGTACAAGATCTTTTAAATATTCACATACTATATGACGAAATTAGAATGGTAGCTGCCTCGGCAGACCGAAGTATGCCTTGGACCATCTGTTTTCTGGGTTTTTTTTATTTATTTATTTTTTTGGGGTGGGAGTTAAATTGACCGCCTCCATTTTTAATGCTGACCTATCTTATTCTTAACCTAAGTATATGCATCAGCAGAGTTTCCATTTCAGCTTGGGAGGGCGGAAGCACAAATTTCCTATCATTTAATTTTTATATCCTGCTTGTGTCTACCGCATGGGTCATGGATGTGTAATCTTCTCCATTGCTGGGTTATAAAACCGAGGAACCTTCAAAGACACACACGTTTGTGAGTGATACGCAACTTTGGGACACAGCCTCCTTCCTCCACGAACCTGCAGAACGCTCAACCTGGGTTATAGTGGGGTCACCTTAACAATCTCACGTAAATCTTCGGCTGACGTTTGGACTCCGGACTCCCGAATTTTAGTCCCGTGGTCGACCCCATGACAGCAGATGCCAGTGCCTTTGATCATATACTGGGCTGGCTTTCTAACAGTTCTTGTTCGAATGTTATGTTTTATTTAATATAAAAGGAACAGTCTTCATAGAGCATATATTTTCCCCAATCTGTCGGTCGAAATGCTTTGTTGAAAGGAATTTTGGCTCTTGAACAGTCGGTCAGAAGTGCATGTAAAAAACGATATGCGCAATTTTCCGGGTTTTTACCCCTATTTCAAAATGATAAACTGGGCGCATGAATATCTGATGGTAAAATTCAGTGTAACGATTGTCCATAAGGCACCGAAATTTTACACTTTCTGTTGATGTTTTCATAGAAACATTCGATACGACCAGGATCATTCGTTACCAGTTTCTGTATTGCTGGAAAAAGAATTTAGCTGATTTCTCATTCAGAGGTGTGATGCATGTGTGTGTATTTTGGTTGGATAGGTGAAATATCAAACCCTGCCTTTTCAGTCAATCATAAACTTGATACAGACATTTGAGGCCTTATAAATATTCCATGAATTTTGTTGACACTTTCGTTCGAATAAGAAATATCATTTGTTTCATAATCTTGAATCAAGTAAAAGATAACTGAATAATTATATAAAAAATGAAGTAGGCCCTACGAATGCCCAAGAAATTATATATTTCTATTGCAAGATTCATTTTTTTTTGGTTTGGGTCAAATTAGAAAATAAGAAAATGATATTGATGATAAACAGAAAATGAGAGAGTTATTTGTTTTGGATTAAAGAATCATGTATTGGAATTAGGACACTGATACATCTTCCTTTGAAAGTGAGGTACTATCATATCAGGACTTCAGTGACTCAAAGCCTGGAGGTTGTGAGTTCCGATCTCAGCCGAATAAAAGTGATATTTTTCAGGGTCGTTGATTAACTAGAATGGCTAATCTATAAAACACATGATCGCTCGTTTTCTTTCAAAACGGTTCTAGACTATCGCCAAACTGTCTGCATGCTGGGTGGAGGTGGTGTTCAGGCTCTCGGCGGGGAGTTTGCGTGGTTGTTGCTGCTCTGCCAGCTCACCTGAATTCCCGCCTTGATCTCGGTGCTGGGTGTTCTGGAGCTGACCTGGGAAGGCGTCTTTGATCTCTTCACACTTGACTTGATGTCATCTAAAATTCTTCAAAACTGTTTTCAGACTTCACTTCTATTTCTCCTTATATTATTTGGAGGCCGATTCCTGGAAACAAACTATCCCAATAATTTTGTCTTTGGTGAGGGAGCCGGTGCAGAATATAATTTGGGATCAAAGTGACTCGCTCGGGATCCAGCTTTACATCACCTCCTCCTAGAATGATCGCTCAGCGGGCTGAATGGGAAGGTTGTGCCTTATTGCCGTGTATCACTCACGAGCGAGTGCGTCATTTGGGGTTTCCTCAGTTTTAGAACCTAGCAATGTGGTTATTGTACACCTATGGTCTGTAGTTGCGGTAGACACTGGGCCTGGGTGACAACAGTATACAAACGAACATGATAGGAAGCGAGGGTTACCGCCTTATTATGTAGGCCTAATCCTTAATGGTATTCTGGAGATGATCAAATGAAAACATACATAAACTGGACCCTTTAAATTGCCGTTTCATGCGTTATTTTAAAAAGAAATCAAAGGAATAACGAGCCGTTTTCCAGACTTCTTAGTAAGACAGCACGAAACAAAATTGCAATCCCCATACGCACAGATACTTGTAAAAGAGATATTTTCTTTGTCTTTTTACTGAGCTCGCATCCATGAATAAAATATGTCAAACCTGAAATATGCAGTCCCAGGAATGCAGGCCACCACCATATGGGCGGTCCGTATTTTGGGGTAAACCGCAACTAGTGTTTTCATTTAATTTTTTTCACAATGTGCCAAAGTTTATTCATGCATACGTGTCACCTATGCATCCCTCACACACACAACCACACACACACACACACACACACACACACTCAAACACTCTCACACATATATACACGTGTTTACATTAATTAATTCGGCCCATATTCCAAGGTTCAATCGTTCATAATTTATTTGTAATTTATATTTCAGGATTTCCCTTCTGGATCTGGGTCATGAGCTAGACCCACACCGAAATCTGATCGACTCTTCATTGACCCTATCTCGAAATGCCCAAAAAATTTCAAAGGGTTCCGTTATTGATAGCATGAGTTACTAGTATGTTGCGTACAGAAATACACACACACACCTTTCGTGTGTGAAAATTGGTTTATTTTATTTTCAAAATAAATTTGCACCAGAGACAGGACGAATGGGATTTTTATAACTATTGATATTGTTACAGATGTCTGTTTTATTGTACGCAGGAGTGTTATTGACACTTGATTTGTGTAGCGTTAGCAATGTCCGTTGTCATGGGAGACGCGCGAGCCGGGCCGGCCTTCGTGTGACCCTGGCGTGTAGAAACACAGCGTCCTTTGTTCTAGTCTGTTCTTTGGGCACTTGTGTACTATGTATTGTTAGGTTCTTTGGATTGTTCGGGAAATGAAAAGTTCTCGGCTTGAGGTGAAAAAGTTTTAAATAAGGGGCTGTGTTTAGAGCGAGAGGGAAGAGAGAGAAATATCCCAGCGGACACGGAAGAGTGTGAGTTAGTTTTGGATCCATCCGATAATTGCAGCAGTTATAGAGCTTCTTCGATGTTTGTAACGGATTTGATATATAGTCTTCAGTTCGTTTTTGATATTACTACCAGAACTTCACTTTTGGATTACAACAGATTGATTTTGTGATTGAACTGGACTATTATTCTCTGAGAAAATTTATGTGAACTGTTCATCTTGATTATACATTTTAAAGGACTTGCTGCCACTGTGACAGTGGTGATATCCAGGTACTGTACACTTATTATTATTTATTATACTGTGAGATTATATTGATTGGGTGTTGTACTGTTGTTATACTGTGAAATTGTATTGATTTTTTTTTGTAATGTTAGGGTTGCTTTAAGAATAAATTATAATTATTTGTTAAAAAAGTCACAGACTTCCGTATTGATTCTCCTAGACATTTCACGCTGGCTAGTGTTACAGAATCTGATTTTTTTTTCTCCATAACCAAATTTATGCTCGTCACGACTACGTGATCTGTTGATATTAGGTTCCGTAACAATATCTTATTGATAATTAATTAAAATGCAATAAAAACTGTATGAAGGCCTAAATATAGCCAACTATTTTACGTATTTTGAAAATAACATAAAGAGTAGACTTTAATTTAATGGTGGGATATCAAATAGGTATTTTAAATTGCATCACTGTGAAAATGATAATTACACGTTAATTCGGTGGAGTGTGGGCATTGGGGGGGGGGGGTATAAGTCCGTTACTAGGACCATGTCTTTTTTATATTTCTCATGTACCTCTTACGTTCTATCCTGAATCCTGCCCAGTCTTATAATTTGTAGTTTCAGGGAATATGTTTACAAGCTTCACTCAAATATTCGGACTATAGCATAGTGCTTACGTTAGGAAACCAAAACTGTGAGCTAGCTCACTCAAGGTATACAGCACCAATTCATCACAGCCAAAAGACAGATTCTGATAGATGAATATAATCTTTATCCCCACGTATCAGATGAGTTGTGCTTGGTTTCCGTATTTACCTGACGAATATTTTAAATTGTGACTGAGAAACACTGTAGTCTGAAATCGGCTTCCATGGCTCAGGGGAAAAGCACAGGACTGAAATAAAGCAGGGAGGTCGTGATTTCTAAACTCAGCCGAGGCGGTGAGATTTTCATGGTCGGCCCCTACCCATCAGGGTGAGCGCGCTTCAGGCTTGATGGGAAGGCTGGGCCCCACAGCCGTGTATCGCTCACAAACGAGTGCGTCTTTGGGGTTCCCTCGGTGTTATGACCTTGCGACAGAAATAATTACACACCAAGGGTTCGCATTTGCGGTAGACACCGAGCCTGGGTGACACCAGGATACAAAAAAAATATCTGATAGGAGGCGAGTGTTTCCGTCTTGTCACGTGGTCCTAAACCGAAATGAAACTGCAGATGTACATGCCGGGATTAAGAATTAGAAAAGACAGCATTAAAAAATGGTGGCGATTCCCTCAAACAGGGGGAATCTTAAAAGAACCCCACCGGGGTAATTAAATAATCCTCCATGCCTCCGACTGAACCTAAACCTCCAGATCGTTAATACCGGTAATCATATTGTAACTAACTAAAATATGTATAGTAAGTCCTCTTCTTGATAGAAGTCACATTAAGTAAAATAATTCTTTAGTTTTTCATTCTAACGGCCTGTCAATTGAATGGAGTGGATCCTTGAAATTCACATATTAGTTTTCTCTCATTTGCATGTTATTACGTCACGGTTTAGATCAAGAAAAGCGATGATATAATGCCTTCGCTATGTGAAGAACCCCAATATCGTTGACGTATTAAACAGGGTCGGACTTTCCCACCGGACACTGGGAAGTTTCTAGAGGGGCCGGCGCCGTAAACCATATATTAACGTTGTGGGCGGATGGTATAAACTAAATATTGATGTCAGTTCGAGATTGTATTAAATCTGAATCGCTTTCACTCAAATATCAAGGGTGTGTTCCTCACCTAATTCCGATCCCCGTATCAAAGAATCCCTAAGTTCAGCTATGCGGTGGCAGGTACATTTAAAGGTACATTCTATAACTATTTATATGCTTGCAATGCACACCGATTTCGCTATTCTAAAGTGAACCCTTCGTATCAAGAATATATCGGTCATAGATATTAGATACATAAGATTAAGCCGGTGCTCGTTTGGTATAGGACCTTGGTATTGGAGGAATAATTTGCTGGATAGCAACGTTGTTACTCCTTTCTTCATCTGCGTAATCAATGTATTATGTGGAATATAAAAAAAACAATTTAATATACACGTAATCACCTTTAGCTTCTTTCAAACGAAAGAATATTGATATACCTTTTTTTAATTCTTTATTTTCAGAAAATTTACAGAAAATACATGATATTTACAAAGGTACAACAGACATACAGAAAAGGCGTGTTGTTCACATGTGATTTGTGATGCAATCAGAACATATACCGAAAGGTCAGTCCAAGCAACCCTATGAGAACCCCAAATAAGCTAAGCAGCCCTCTAGGTGATGGGCCAGCCCTGTCCCTCAACACTACTAGATGTCTTGGATTTTCCATTTATCACATGGGAAACTCGTGTCACACAAATCTATTTTCCAATAAAAAAGAAATAATGGCAACAACAGAACACCCGACTGTATTTGTGCCTTTATTTACAAAGAGTAGTAATGAACCAACACAATAAAATCTGTATAGATAAATATAAAATGTTAAACCCGTCTGTGAGTTAAGTGTAAACTAACTCCACATTTTAGGGGCCATAGAAGTGTCTTGCCCTTCATGCGCTGAAGCATTATCGGAGATATTTAGCTAATTAGCTAATTACGAACAGACTAAATCAGATATCAGCATGCACTGATGGATTTCCATAATTACTTGGGGTGTCTTTAAATAAAACATAACCTTTAATTCTTCCTCATTAAAGATAGATGTTGCATGTTTCGTTAATAACATACCTTTAAATTATATGTCAACTGTCACGTAAACCAACGCCAATTTTGAAAATGGGTCTGTTTATGTCTCATTCCATTGGTAGGTCGATATGGCTAGGATCTAATGCCAAGGCCACTTCTCCTTGTGACCGATTAAAACAAATGGAATATTATGCTGATCTCATCCATTAATGCGCGTCTTTATATTGTTTTGGTTACAGCTATATTTTATATGTAGGTGACATTTTTGTTTGCTTTCTAAATCAAAATTCCCATTATTCGCCTTTTCACACCTATGAAAATAACACACACACACATATAAATATATACAGTGGAACCTTTCTTGAAATCTATATTTTCCCTACAAAGTACACCTTTCTTTTGCGGGCAAAATGTCCATAAGGTTCTGCTATATATATATATATATATATATATATATATATATATATATATAAATATATATATATATATATATAGATATATATATATATTTATATATATAGATATATATATATATATATATATTTATATATATATATATATATATATATATATATATATATATATATATATATATATATATATAATGTAACCCATTTGCAGTTTCATTTGTGGAATCTATTATCATGTATTAAACTATGATTATTATTTAAATATATTCTCTGATAGAATATTCTCTGCAAGAATATACATTTTAAAGCCAGCTTTCGTCTACCTTTACTTTAGAATTTAATATTTCTTGCTTACTCCACATAAAAAAATATGTACTATAGGTAAATCCATTTCGGAGAATGATTCTTATAAGTATAACGCTTCTGTAGCGGAATAATGAGCTTGTTTATATACATGCCGTTACTATATACGGTACATGCCCCAATGTTGACAAACAAATAAACATTTAGTCTAAGGTGGTTGGTTGCATATTAGCCGAGGTTAAAGGTCACTAGTTGCAAAACAGCGTTTGCCAAACTAAGGTACGTATGACTTCTTGTTGAAGGTGTTTTGAATATTTAAGAAGGATCGTCATTTCCTTGCTTAATTTTATACAAGGTTCAAGTTATTAACCCTGCGCGAAGCGAGGGTTACTGTTTTGACTCGATTTTATGTGTGTGTTTGTGTCCGGACGATATTTGCAGAGGGTTTAACGGAACTTATTGAAAGTTATCGTACAGGTATTGCGAAAGTGTCCACGAAGTCCAATTTTGGTGTAAATCCAAGCGTAAATAACACCGAAATGAGTGTTTTTGTTGTTTGTTTTAAAGCACATTTTACCACTTGAACTTACCGTTTTGCATGTGACCACACGGCCATCCGTCAACCATGACCCGTTACGGCAACAGGCGACAATCACGTCCCGCAACGTGCGTTTCCTCGAAATTCGAATTTTGAATTCCTCGAATTTCAATTGGATTATGCCGCAAATCATATATTTTGTTTATTGACGTTCAGCAGTGGTATTTGACATATTCCATTTAAAATTATTAGTGTTATATTCATATATATATATATATATATATATATATATATATATATATATATATATATATATATATATACCATATATATAATTTTATTCAAGGGTAGATAGGATTGGATTAACCAAGGGACAAGAGTAGATAAGGGACAAGGAGAGACAACTTGATGAGTGAAGACTTTATTATTAGGTCTATGCTTTGAAAGATTTAGTTCTGAAGATGGTTTTGGTTCAGAATAAATATTTGTACACGTGTGAAATGTATATTTTATATTTCACAGCATATCTGGTCCGTATCATTTTGCATGTTTGTTCCTATTTACTATATATGGAGCCATTTATAAATTAAACAAAAAAAATACAGGAGCTATATCCCGCCGATTTCCTCAATATTTGCATAGATTCAGCCGTCATTGTGTAAAGTAATAATATATCTAGTATTCCTGAGAGCTCAGGCTCAGGGGTGGCTCATGCTGTAGAGTAAGGACCTAAAGCCGGGAGGTCCTGAGTTCAAATCTCTGCCGAGACTGTGAGATTTTCAAGGTCGGGCCCGATCGAGGGTTAGCGCTCTGCAAGCTTAATGGGATGGCTGTGCCACTTAGGCGACTCTACAGGCGACTACAGGCGACCAGGCTGTCGCCTCATGGTCGCCGGGTGATCGCCTGTATGGTCGCGTGTAGTCGCCTGAAGTCGCCCCAAGACGCGTGACCTCGAAGCTGTCGCCTCTGGATTTTCAACATGTTCAAAATTCTCAGGCGACAGCTTTTTTGTGGCCAGTGAGCGTAGCCTGTCTTCTACTGGCGTAGGTGCTGTCGTAGGCTATCGCCAGGAGACGCGGGTTGCCGTAGGTCCTGTCGTAGGCTGTCGCCAGGTGACGCGGGTTGTCGTGTGTGTTGACGCGGGCTGTTGTTACTTGAAACAAGGCCCATCCTTGTGTCCGGCTCCTCACAAAGCACATGGTAGAGAATCGGTGAAGCTTAATTGTCGCGGGTGGACGTTGCAAGAATTTTGGTGTCGTAGGTTGTCGCCAGTGTGGTCGTAGGTTGTCGTAGATGTGGTCGTTGGTTGTCTTAGGTGATTGTCCTTTGTCGCGGCGACTGTATCGCCGGTTGTCGGCAGCTTGTCGTAGCTTGTCGTCAGATAGTCGCCAACCATTTGTAGCTTGTCGTAGCTTGACCCAGTTTGGGGATGGTTACACACCCAGGACCCACAGGTGCGGTAGACACCAAGTCGAGTCTGTGAGATTTTCATGGTCGGTCCCATCCCAAGGTGAGTGCTCTGCAAGATTAATGGGAATGCTGTGCCCCACAGCCGTGTATCACTTACAGACGGGTGGGAGGTTCCTCGGTGTTTTGACCCAGTTTGGGGATGATTACACTCCTAGGACCCACAGGTGCGGTAGGGTCTGGGTGACACCAGGATACAAAAATAATATGATAGGAAGCGAGTTCTACCGCCCTGTCACGTTGTCCAAAACCTTAATGGATCACTGCAGATGTACATAATTAGATTAAGAATTAGACAAGAGAGCATAAAAAACGAGGCGTTTACCTTAACTTAAAATATTATTTAAAAAATAAAATAAATGAAAGTTACCCCAAGAGCTGATGATATGACAATTGTGACTGTTGGTCCGGTCGGTGAGTTTAATGTAAGCTCTAAAGGGTATGTCGCATATGTGGTTTATGTGGTTAAAATAAATGTATTAAAGTTCATATGTTTTGATATTTACTTGTAGATTTGACAGTTTCTTTCACAGTTTTCCATAGCTGTTGCCTTTAAATCAGTATTGTGACCCTTCTGTAAGACTTGTTCATACTACCAGCGTGTTAAAACATGATTCCCCAATACCATGCTCATTTTAAAAATACGTATTCAGTACCATACCCCTTTAGATATTCTATTCACTTCTCATAATACGACCAATTTGCGGTTATAGCGCATTCGCGTAAATATCCTTTCCATTACCGAAAAGGTATTAGACATATATATAGTAAATACGTGTTCACACTGCGATTAAGGTTTACCATATTAATGAATTGCTTTTAGAAACTTTCTCCCGTAGTGGTTCCACCGATGCGCTTCTCGACGGGAATGAAAACAGGCAGAGTGTGGAGAGAACAGGGATTTGGAATCCATGTATCTTCTAAGAGCCAGGTCTCCATCTCCTCTGTGCTGAGACCTTGCTTCGTCGGACATCGTAGCCTGTCAAGAACTTTGAACAGTTGGAAGTGTAGGGATGAAGTATGGAATGTTGTGCGTGTATTGAAAAAAAAAAGATTTCATATACGTTATACGAACGTATAGAGAGAAGTATTGTGAACTGGTTGATGTGTCAATCGTCAATTACAGATCAAAAGGGGTGCGGATGTCCAGCTTTTAGTTGACAGTAATTTATGAATTGCAATATTGAAAATATCTGGATGAAGTGGCGTAAGCTGAAAAATATATGGTGTAGGTAGAGGGAAGGAATGCCATCGTTTGTGGTTTTTCAGGGATAAATGTAAAAACGCAGCCGTTATTATAGGCTTCCGATCTTTGTCGAAACTAGTTGGGCTGTTTCCGGTGATAGCACACACGTAATTTAGAAACCACTCAAAAATCACACAAAATGATGTGTTCATTAAAATGATTCTTTTCATATCGGTGAGATAACTGCGGGGACCAGTGGCCAGTGTCCCTTGCTACTTAGAGAACATTTTAAATATGTAAGTAATGAGGGAATTTTGAAGCGCCTTTTACAAAAATTTAGGAAATTCTGTTCTCTTAAATATCCTTGCATGACGTGTCTTACCTTTACATTTCTCCTAAATTGGATATAAACTTGAAAGTCCAAACATTTAATAGTTTTTAACATGTTGATATATAAACGATGAAAATGCCCACTTACATTTATAACTTGGAATATATCATACTTTAAATGCAATCCTCGTGGTAGTATGTTCAAGTCGCATATTATGCAATTTACCGGCTTCTATGGTCTAAGCAGACTTACGGACTCAACAGAGCACAGGTGGTGATGGAGTTCTAGTTTTAGCCATTGTTGAGCCCTGTAGACTTATAGGAAGGCCTGGTCTCATTCACAGGAGAAAAAAGGGGGGGGGGGGTAGTTTTCGGTGTTATGACCCAACAGAGTGTTATAACGGGACGGGGGGGGGGGGGGGTATGGTCAATTAAAAAATGGTTAAGGATCCTGAAAATCCCCTGGTGCATGGAGGTTGATTGAATTGTGAATGACCACAAGGCCGCGTTCCAGGTATTGCAGAAGGCAGTTCGGCTGTTTTCGTTGGTATACTTTCCACTTAGGTCAGAAAACACGCAAACATCGCTGAAAATGATGTTTACATTAAGAATAATTTATTCTCATATCGACCATGTCACTGCGGGGACAATAACCTTTAAAATGAGGTATGGCACAGTGTCAAAGGCAACGTGGTTTCAGAGAAAATTGAGGACAAAGGTGAGGCGATTTCCTTTTATAAGTGTATATATATATTATATATATATATATATATATATATATATAGATATATATATATATATACACATGTCTGGTATGTTGCAAGGAGTGTATACAGGTTTAGGGACCTTCCATTACACAATAAACTTGCCGTCTGTTTTTGTGCGAGTTCTGTATGTGTATTTAGCTTTCAAAACAAACAAAAGTGTGTTTGGGAAAGTTAAAAAAACTACAGGATAAATCATTTGTAACTGGGAGATAATGTTTTAATGAAATAACCACTGTCTCATCTAATGTGGTGTCGCATTGTCATATGAGGGTACAGGACATACTATAGAGCCATATCATATATAGGTCATCTAAAGTAAACGGATCCTGATTGTTTGTACTGCCCTTGTATACCGCAAAACCTTCTTGTATACAACCAGAGACCGCTAATGCCGTGTACAAAGGGGACCCGCATAATCATGTACTAGCGGCTTGGTTGATTACAGATCCTGTATTACACATTGTTAGCAAATTGGATGATTTTCAAATCCTTCCGCGGAGGAAAACACCACAAAGACATGTACTAACGAAACTTGGTAAATCAACTTTGACCATCTAAACTGAGTAAGTAAGATTAATAATAATAATAATATATATATATATATATATATATATATATATATATATATATATATAACATATATGTTGTTGCAAAACTCACACATTACACATTTCGTACAGTTTTATACAAACATCAAATACAATGTTTCATACAAACATCAAATACAATGTTTACATTTTATAGAAAGCATATTTCCTGGATTTTATTTCAACCTTTTCAACCTGCACATGCAATATATACATGTATTCTAGTGGTCTCTTAAAAACTATTTTCCCATGCTTTTGCTTTCCACTACTTAAACTAGGAAAGCTACTCATGTTAGTTTTTTACTCATTTTGATCCATTTTTTTCGAAATGTATAGTAATCTTACATTCTATTTTACTATCATATTCTCAATCTATTCTCTATATTTCAATCTCCTTTCAATAAATTTAATTTACTTTAAAGATAACTTTAACATATGTTTACTAAATGTGCTCTTAGTCTTTTTTACATTGAATAGGTTTGTTACAGACACAACAAGTAAGTTAAAGGAAAGTCGGTCTCTTTAGAGATCCGTGGAATATGTGTTTATCAGTTCTTATTATATGTCATCCATTTACTCGATGCCATTCATGTTGATCTATTTAACTATATGGAAAAAATTGACCTCTATATATTGTCAAACAAACCAAAAAGGGTCAGCTAAAAAACTAACGAGACATAGATCAAAGGAGGAGGTTTTGTTTTAAGTATTAATGATGACCCATTATCCCTGGATTTTATATATTGTTTTTGGTAACCATTGTAACATCAAGCCTACAGACTACTTCCTAAATCAATATTTGTAAACTGGTTTTTAATTTAGAATGTCAGCATATCCATGATGATCAAAATGTTAGTACACCACCCACAGTTATATATTTGTCGTTTCATTTACTTCCGCGTATATATTTAAATAAGCCAGCATCTCCCATCATGTGATTTTAAACAGTGCATGGAGAGTAAAGGTATTTATCATAGTTTTTTTTTTCTTGTAGATGTAAATACGCTTGGATAATCTCTGCACTGCACAACTTGGTTATATTGTTTTCTGTCGAGCCACTGATCGAGAACCCCGTGACTCCTGGGGATGGGACAGTATAACGTTACTTCATGAGGTTAGGTTTGCCCCAGTTACTTTGGAGTCGTTACAACATGGAATTTGCACACTGAAGATTGTTTTAATGAATGACACACTTTTGTATTTAGGCTTTTCAATAAACTGCAAACTATGGATCACATTGTCGCGTGGTTTATTTTGTTAACGCAGCTTGTGCCGCCATATGCCTCAACAACGCCAGGAAATTGCCACGGATGTTTGATATGTCCAACCGAACTCCCAAACTTTTTAACAGCATCAGACATAGGGGATACTTCAGCTGTAAAGGACCTTAACCTAAATAACTGTTCGATTGCAAACATGGAACCTAGGGTTTTCAGAAACAATAAAGTAATGAGTGTGCTAAGATTCTCTTGGAACAGCTTGCGTAACATAAGTCATGGTTATTTCACTGATCTTGTCTCACTTGAACAGTTGTATGTAGATAATGGTGAAGTGGAATACATAGACGAAGATGCTTTTTCAGGAACACAACCTTTGGAGGTTATATCACTGACACATAACCGTTTACAAGCATTTCACGAGAAAGCATTCCATGGGGTTCCCGAGCTAACATACCTGGATCTTCGTTACAACAAGTTGACTGTGTTGTCAAACATGTCCTTTGCTCGATTGGCGTCACTAAAGTATTTAAGACTAGGAAGTAATAAGCTTTACTCAGTGGACACTGGTCACGAATGGCCTTTAAACCTGGTATGGTTAGATTTAGAAAATAATAAATTTGATCTCTTACCTCCACTCGCAAAGTGTGGCTTCAAACTTACATTCCTTGGAAACCCACTCTACTGCGGCTGCGTGAGACCAGATTATTTACTGCCAAATTGCAAGGTGCAACTCGGCTGCAAATTTCCAAGAAAGAAATCTTCCATAAGAAGCACAGCAAATGTCAATTATACAAATTATAAACCTGGCGTTTCTCTGAAAATTATTCAAGGATTTTCCACTGAGAGACAAAAATGGAATAACTTCACGGGTGTAACCGATTGTTACTCACCCCAGATAGTAAATATGACTCAGGTCAATGACAAAGTGATATGTGTTGGAGAATCAGATCCTCCCCCCTCAATCAAGCTAATTTCACAGAATGTTAACGAGAGAAAAGTTCAAGATGGAAAGAATAATGGCAAGAAGGAGGCTAAATTGTCAATTGACCTACACATGGGTGATGAGAACGTCACCTGCGTAGCGACCAACACGCTAGGTGAAACCAAACGGGATGTTAAGGTGGCTCCAAGCAGGGTGACCTTTCCAGTAAAGGAAACTACTCTACAGCACAAGGTCACAGACCCAGAGAAAACAGTTGCACCTACTTTTGCTCTCACCATGGCAACTGCAGTCGCAACCGCTTCAGGTATCACAGGAACTATTATTACTATTGCTGTGCCTGCAACATTGTTGTTGGTAATTGTGTCAGGATTATTGTGTGGATATCTATGTTACAAACGAAGAGCCAGGAAAAGTAGCCATGATCACTCAAATCGGTCATTGCCACAGAAACCACCCAATTCTCGTGACTCATGTCACCTTGGCACCGGAAGGGACAGTAAAGCTTTATCTGTTATGTCTAACCATCTTTATGAGGATGTCAAAGAAGTCAGCAAGTATGAGGCTCTCCTGCCTCCCCGCGCTCAGTATGATTACATAAAACCCGTCAGTCCACATGGCACAACTCTTAAGCCGGTGGTGATAGATCCAACACTCAAGGCTTTTGGAGAAAAAATGGCCAATGATGTCGATATACCAGAAAGCTACTTGAAGCTAGAGTCCTCTGGAATTACACTGCAAAAGTCGGGTAAAAACTTGGACACAAACACCTTGGATTCTCTCAGTAACACCAATCGAGCCACAAGTGACTACGTCAGGCCGGACAGTTACGTAAAGCCCGAATCGTATTTGGAACCAATACAAATGAACAAGTTTTCTGTCAAGCACAAAAAAGTAAATGAGGTACCTTAACCAGACAAGAACTAAGAATTAAGCAAATAGAAGAGAAAAGATTGTAACGTTTGTCTGCGGAACGAACAGTGTTCGCATAACTCCTTATGACAAATTTTTAATAAAGTGGCATCTAGTTTCGGTCACATTAGTTTGGCGATAACATGAAAGAAATTCGGCTTTTAGTTGTTTAAAAAAAACATCGAGAACGACTAAACATTTCGTACGGTGACAATTGAGCGACGAAATATATTTTACTCCCTAAACTCTCTCCACAGGTATTGTTGGCAGAAAAGACAAAATTTGTTAGACAGCATGATCTGAAATGTTATTTTCATGTTATAATGTATATATTAGAATATCCAATTTACCATGTGTATATTAAAGCATGATACAGATTGTTAGAAAATGACACATTAAAGAGGTTTTTCATACATTATGCGTACACCTATGGTAATATATATTTATTGTAAGCAGCTTTGTATATAAGCGACTACGTCACGACGGACAGGTAGATTAAATCG
Organism: Sipunculus nudus; assembly: GCA_026874595.1. Lineage (NCBI taxonomy): Eukaryota > Metazoa > Annelida > Sipuncula > Golfingiida > Sipunculidae > Sipunculus > Sipunculus nudus. The sequence continues at coordinate 43,337,295 of CM049322.1, read as the reverse complement.
AGTCAAACTTGATGTAAATGCATCAGTTCTTTCCATTAATGCAATAATAAAAACATTCAGACAAGAATTGTGACCTATCTTTTCATAAAGCATAGGATTAATCTTATTAACTACAGGGTAAACAGGGCTCATGTAAATGCTACACATACATACACATATATATAATCAACAAAAATAGCACTATAACGAATAAAACAAGGAATGCATAACTGCTACAAGGGTCAATTTTATACAATAATATTACTAAAATAATACTAGACAAGATAAAATCATTAAACATGCTGGTCTATTAATGCTAAGTCATATTTGCATGAGGTTGATAGTTAACTGCAGATGTGCAGCGGGTTTTAATAAAAAAATCTGCATGTAAATCCATATATGGCATAATATGACGGTGGAAAAATGCGTATTTTAGGTTCGTCTAGTCTTGTCGTTCTCTTTAGAGTAGAGATTTTGTTATATATCTATCATTACAGTTTGAAATAATACGAACACATTAATAAAATTATTGAGTGTACTTTCATTGTTACATTTACTTTTTAAATGCATGGAAAGGAAGAAACGGAATTTTGACATTTATAAAGGCGCGTGTTTAATATATACGTTTGTTATATGAAAGACCCTGTTAATTACAAATGTGTCAAATAATCGATGCAAAGATCACTTTTGGTAAGGAAAAATTTTGTTTAAAAAATCTTTAAATTTTTCACTTTTAAACCATCGTTATGTTGATAATGCATTGCACAATTTACGGTAATTATCTCCATATATTGAAAGTCGAAGACATTTTTGAATTCTTCTTTTTCTTATTATTCTGCCGCTTTTTTCATCCGATTTCATTGATACTAATTAAGGATATACGATACTTGAAACCAATTAATTTGACCCAGTTTTGGTGACATTGACCTATTTAATTGAAACATTGAAACCCAACTATAGTACCGTGTTAAAACATTTTTTTGGGTACCGCATTGATTTCAATCATGCGGAACCATATAAGACAGATTTCGCAGTACTTTACAGTTATACTACTATCCAGGTAAAACGTTAAACGTAGAGAGCTGAACCTTTTGCAGACGTGTCGATACCAATTAAGGAGTGCAGTGGCAAGTTTGGTAAAGGTATGTTCAATAGGTTTTGAATAATATTCAAAAATGAAAATTTTTAACACATCGGACAAAAACTCAAGAAGGGACAGTTAAATTCCTGATTGGTTTTACAGAACTGTAGTTCTTCGCAAACATATAAGATGTGGATAAAAGATCAAGGGAGGAATCGGAAGGGGGATGGTGGATAGGTGGGGATGAATGACTGATGCATGACAGTTACAATACGTCTGGTTTAGTTTGAAACACAAACGGATTTTCTTTCTGCAGCCATTCAATGTTTTGGATTCACCAGTTATTTTGATGGAACCAGGCGTGAAAAGCAAGTGGAAACAAAGTAGCTCAGGTTATGGGAAAACACACGGAAATTTACTCAGTGAAAAAGAAGTTTGTAGACATTAATCATATTAACTAATTGTAGAGCAACTAATCCAAAGAGCAAATACACATGTATCACAAAACAATCTGGGAATATAATGATCTTCATTCTGTTATATAAACACACCTAATAACTTGTCTGAAGATGAGTTTTAACTGTGCTACATTTCTTTCGTGTTCAACGATTTGGCGTATTTTGCATATGGTGAACCCTTGCTTAACAAAGTGTGAACCATATTTGTATGTACATGCTCGTGTTTAAGATTTCAGCAAGCCCACCGCTGTCTGCATGCATATGCCTACAATTGTAAACTACAGTTGTCACAGCAGGTATAAGTCGAGATTGTGAGTGTATTCCTGTAAATAATGGATATTTTAGAAGAGCAAATTATGAATAACTTTTGCCGTATAAAGAATCGCTTAATCAAAGGTTACTGTAGGTCCTGTTGATAATAAATCATTTTGCACTCTGAGGATGTGCAAATAAAAACAAGGTTATGCTTCTCCCGCAATAGTGCATGTTAGTAATAATATGGTTAAAGCATGGCATCCGACAATCAGGGCAAGAACTCAATCATTTGGTGACACAATTTATTAGGGGCAGCTTATTGTAGGTGCAAAGAATATAACCGGGGTCATAAATTCAGTTGCATGTTGCTAGATAAGTAGAACCGATAATACCACAAGGGGCCAGAAGGCTACTTTTTATCAAATTCTATATATCACGAAAGCCCAAGGTTACATGTATTGATATATAAAACCATTCAACTTTGTTTATTTTATAATAATATGTGCACATACAAGCGAAGTGATTAATTCTTCTATTGTTAATTATACAAAAGCTAGTTTTAGAAGCTCAAGGGACAAAAAAATTGAAGTCCTTCAAATGGCTATATCAGTTCAAATGGTCTCTTTCTGGAACATATAAACTATTTTTATTGTTAGTTATCCTTCAGTTCAGTCTCATCCCGATAGATAAATGTGCCCTTTATTTAAGTCTCCTATATAAACCGTTAAAACCTCAGGGTTAATATGAATGCAAAGTAAAAAAAAATAGCTATCAGCACTGAGGTCAGGATTTTAACATGGTTGATTGTTGTTAAATATCTCCCTTTCCATTAACATGGTTAACCGATTCATTATATATGATACGTGGTGCGTCGAGTTCATCTAAATAATTGTACCACCGTGGAAATACCATCATTCATTCGTCATCCTGGTAGTGGGAATCATGGGTTGTTTTATCGGGGATGCGAGGAATATGGAGAGCTTGCTTTTAGAGAGCTTGTTTTACATATTTCTATTTTTGACAAATATATTTGTGTCACAAGCTGCAGCATCTAGTGTTCAGTGTAATGGTTGTTCCGTGTGCCCCATGAAATATCCAAACTACTTAACCCTTTCGGATCTAGGAGACACCTCAGCTGCCAAGGACCTGAACTTAAACAACTGTTCTATTGCCCACATGGAGCAGGCAGTGTTCAAAGACAATATAGTGATGAATGTATTACGATTGAAATGGAACAATCTTCGCAACATTAGCCAGGGGATTTTTAGTAATTTAGTATCCTTGCAAGAAGTGTATTTTGACCAAGGTAAGGTGGAATATATCGATGCATATGCCTTTGCAGAAACTAAAACTCTAGAATTTATATCAGTCAGTCATAACTGGCTCAAAGCAATAGACAAGAAAGCTTTTGCGGACATCCCAAGACTCGCGTACCTAGATCTTCGATATAATGTTTTATCAGAGCTCTCAAACCGTTCTTTCGCAGGATTAGCTTCCTTAAAATACCTAAGACTGTCCAACAATAAAATACATCATGTTGCGAGTGCCGAGGAATGGCCACCAAACCTAAACTGGTTGGATTTAGAAAATAATACATTTATTATTTTACCACCACTTGGCTCTTGTTATTTCCGCTTGACATTCCTTGGAAATCCTCTTTATTGTGGATGTGTACGAGCAGACGATTTATTGGTTAAATGCCATGTGCAGCTTGGCTGCAAATTTCCAAGAGAAAAATCTAGAATTAGAAGTACTGCTTCCACTACGTACACCATTTACAAACAAACTCATTCTGCGAAAATTTTACAAAACCTGAGCGTTGAGAAAGCAAACTGGAATGAATATCTCAGTGTTACGGATTGCTATGGCCCGCAAAAGCTTAGCCTGACTCAGAATGGTGGCAGGGTCACGTGTTCCGTAGAATCAGACCCACCTGCATTCATGAGTCTGACAGGACAGGAAAAGGGGGTTACATCCGACCCAGCTGATTATGAATATGACAAAGCACATAGTCTAATCACAATGGACACGCCCCTAGAATATAAGAACCTTACCTGCACCGCCGTAAATATTATAGGCGTCGCCGAAAAGGTGCTTACAACAACCATCTTTAATAATACGGTGAACACTAGTCAACCTGAAACAGAGATATATAAAGACAACTCAGTGCTACTGAAATTTGGGATTATTACTGTAGCGACTTTATCTGGAACTGGGCTGTTCGTTTTACTGGCATATACAATTTACTGTTTAGCATATTATAAAAGACACAGGGGGAAAGGAGACCCGACATCAGTTGCCGTTGAACTGTCAAACAGACCGCTGCCAATGAAGCCATTCGCAGGTGACACCTTTGCTATCGAAGATAACGGCGCAGTTTCCGGTCAATTCTATGATGAACTGAGTGAAATTGGAAAGTATGAAGCATTACTGCCTCCTGATCCAAACATTGAGCGGTCTCAAGTTCGAGAATTACCAACTGGTGATGCTCTTGGTAAAGCACCCATAGTCTCAGGAACGAAATCTGATACAGAATCAGATTACGACCTATCAGAAGGCTATATGAAGCCAGAATCTTATATTGAACCAGTGGAAATGTCAAAATTTTCAGAGAATATCCCCAGCGGAACTGATGTATAATAAAATTTTGCATACATAAAATGTAACATTGAAAATATATTTATATATCATGAAATCCTTGATATTCTGACACCTTTTTTTTACATACGGTCTTGACGGTACTGTTAATGGATGATGCGGGCGTATCGTATGGGCACCTCTATTTTAGGAGCAAATATCCGATAAGTATCATGGTAGTTATAGTTAATAGTTCATAATAGTTTAATATGATGTATCTATAACAACCCCATACCCTTAGCCGTGTTCTAATTACTACAGCATATTAAAATTCCCCGAGTAATGCTGCGCATTTCATTTTAATCAATCATCAGGTATAGCTATCATGTGTCGAGTTACATGATTCCACAAATGGGCACAAGGAGGCACTAGGAAGTAATATGGATATTACCGTAAATAATAAACTAGACCTTTGTAGTAACCAAACTAATTAAAACATTTGTAAGCATCAGGAAAGTTCTTTCCTTGATTATTTCTCATAACTCAAATGCAAATCCTGTTCTCTTTCCTGTATACATAGGAACATGTTCAAGAAGACTATAATAGAATAGATATGCATGCCACAGTATCATCCTGCGATTCAATGTGAAAAATAATTGAAAATATAATATACAATTTTATCAAACGGGAGACCTCGGGCCGAGCTCTAACAATGGGCTGCTTGGCCTCGTTACGGTTCATTTCCCATAGAATAGGTGTGTATCTGGCAGGCAAGGCAACAAAATTGCGCTAGTTTTCCTAGGCATGTCTGACATGCCGGAAGAAAGTAAGGACCAGCAACCAGTAACAAAAAATCACTGGCAGAAGATAAGACCTGAACAAGCTCATGAAGTCACTCGGAGATGATGCACTTTCCACAGCCCTGGCCTCCGTGGGCGATCGTGACAAAAGTAAACTCGACAATCTCTGCTCCCACCTCGAAAAATCGGGTGAGATAAAACCATTGCTTATAATTGAGTTTATCTCTGCTAGTAGGGAAAGTGTAGATGTCCCTGAGGAACAAGAACAGGCTCAACTTTTCATAAGAACAAAGAGTGGGAAACCAAAAGTAGAATATGTAACTCACGTATTATGCAAAGATTAATACAGACTGGGCGGCCCTCAAATGTAACTGACATACTAGCAAACCTGCGGTATATTCAGAAGCTTGGTGAGAATGTGCAACAGAAAACTTACCCTTCAGTTATGCAGTTTGAAAATGAATACCGTAAAAATCAGGCCAAAGAAGGGTTCAAGTTAGGAACAGATAAACTACACCTCATGTCAGTAATGTTGGATAAAAAAGTAGACGAATATGAAAGCAAAAAGAAATAATAATAATAAATAAACTATTAGTCGTGTTTATGTGAACACAAATGGTCATTCCGTTTATGCTTTTTCTGGCAGAGAAATATGTCTCAGTTGCAATATTGGTAATGGGTGTCTCTTCGCCTCGTGCAAATACTTGCATGTCTATTTAGAGTCCGGGTGTTGCAGAAACCACCACAAATGACAACATAATGCTACCCCGATGGTTGTTAATTTTCCCAGGAGTGAATGTTTGGGAAGCCAAACCGTCACCTTCCATCGTCCTGGGAACAACATTTAGCATCCGTGTCGACGTATAGATGGCATTATGAATGGGTTTCGTATATTTTGAAATGTCAGTCATGCCAATGATGTAAAATGTAGAAATTACATATCGACTGTAGACTCACGTAATGTAAAAGTAGTAAAACAACATAATTTATAGGAAATAAAACAGGGTAAGTACATCATTACAGATTGTAAACCACTAGTAGTATCAGCATTAGGGTCATACCAAAGGAAAATCCAGGTCAAGTGAGACTAATACATGATTGTTCCAGACTAATGGATGCGGCGCTTAACGATTATTGGCACCCCGATATCTTTACTAATGAAACACAGATTATATTGTCAGTTTAATTGAACCCGGTGCTTTCATGACAAAGATAGACCTTCAGTCGGCATATAGATCGGTGCCGATACACCAAAAATGTTACACATTGACTGGTCTAAAGTGAACTTTCAAAGCTACCAGTAAGACCGTCCACATGCTTGCTAGTAAGTTACCGTTCGGTGCATCAATGAATTGATATATTTTAGACAGGCTATCGCAAATTGTTTTCCGAATGATGCACAGACATGGGTTGTGCAATACACGTGCATACTTGAATTATTTCATACATATAGAATACTCAAGCGAAAGCTGCAGGGACGCGTACGAATATCTACTAGACTTATTACAGCAATTTGGTTTCACAATACTTTCAGTAAAGTTTCCCACCAAACACAGAGCATGAACTTTTAAGAAGTTGAAGCGAACAGTAAAACCAGAACATGTCACTTCCAAGCGGCAAACTTAAAGATCTGTTTGCATAATTGCAAAACTGGCAAAACTTGCGTAAAACTACGATGCGTCAATTACAGTCCTTGGTCTGTAGAGTACAGTGGACAGCTAAAGTTGTGCGTGGTGGTCGTACACACGTGAGTCATTTAATTGATCTTTTAAAACGCGTGAAACGTCTTCTTCACTAAATTAGGCTTTCAAAACAGGCGCGCACAGATATAGACTTCTGGACAAACGTAAGCACAAATTTAACGGCACTGCATTCTGCATTGATCAGAATCCATGGCCAGTAATGTGTTTGTCAGCGGACATATTGAATGAGGCGGGTGCAGCCTTTTCCTTCATTGACTGGTTTTATTGTGCATAGAAAGATGATTTCCCAGAAGTAGCAGAGGAGCACATTAATATTAAGGAACTTTTAACGTTGTTACTGTCAGTTAGTCGCTGGAAAGAACACTGGTGTAACAAACATATAGTGTTCTATGGTGATAATTCGGTTGTGGTTAATAACATCAACAAAGGCATTTAAAAACAGTAGGGCCCAAAATTATTAACAGGAACGGTTTCGGATATCTGTGCGTTATAATTGTACTTCACTGCGAAGCACATTCCGGACGTGGAAAACACCTTGGCGGATGATTGCAGTAGACAAACATAGGTCAGCAAGTAACCGATTAGTGGTTTTAACAAGAATATAGAAACAAGAATATAGTGAGGAAACATACAAAACTTTTCTTATAGGACAATACATTCAAGAACCTACCTGAGGTTCTGCTTTTATTTTAACCTGACACCAGTTCGGTGTTCTCCTATAAATATCTGTAGGTGCGCAATATTCCTCGCACGTCCTCTGAAAGCATCACTTATTGATGGCTACCTAAATGCCGTCCGAATACTACACCTGGACGCAATATTACCATCACCGCTAGATATTTGGCAACTCCGCATGATCAAACGGGGTATTTCACTGCTTGCAGCCTAGCCACCAAACCAAAAGTTACCAATGACAATAGAATATTTGAAATTAATTTGTGAACAGTTTGATCTGAGTTCTCGTTTCGACAGAGCGGTTTGGGCTGTGTGCCTCAGGGATGTGCCGGGAGTCAACACTGCTGTGTAAATGTCAAGTGTTACATGACCCAGACAAACATTTATGCAGGAGTGAGTTAGAGATCGGGGATCGGGGTGCCATTTTGTGAAATATGTAAAATCAATAGTGTTGTGAACACTAATTTCTGATACCTCTGGCGCCGGTTTCGAATTCAATACAGTGTCCTTTGCACGCTTTGAGCCTAATAATAGCAGCAGCTGCGTGTGCACGTGACCGTGATCCACTATTTGGATAGATGCCCAATCCCGTTATGTTCCAATGATGCTTTTATAAAGGCGTTGTCATTTCAGCATGTGGCTAAAAATAACTGAGTACTCTGGCCACAGAATCCCTAGTGGTGTGTGGGGGGGGGGGTTCATTTGTATTCGCTACGGGGGTCCCTCCTCCCCTCATAAAAATACAAGGGGACTGGAAATATTTGGCGTATGATAGGTATATTTATGTTTTATGGACATTAAGATAACATTGTCGAAAGTATTGGAAGCAGCAGCTATATATGGAATTTGCTCCATCTGGTTTGAGGTTTGGAGGATGTTTGGGTAAAAGTGATTGTGAATGTTTACAGGAGCCTAACTTTCGCCAAGATCAGACGAATCTGTTTTGTAAAGCTATAAGTTGAAGTCAGTGCTAGTAAGTAAAACCCCGAGCGCTTGTAAGTGTAAAGAGAAATACACACACATATATAACACTGGAAATATATACTGAAAAAATATAATCAGTACATGCGGGAACCTCTTTTCATGACACAGAGGGTAAGATATCACTGAGCGCTTGTAATATTTACACATACACACACACTTGCATATATATATATATATATATATATATATATATATATACATACAAAAAACTCATATCATATCAATCATATATAAATGCTATCTGGCTCTTTATTTCCGACAGTGAGGTGAAGTGTACGATAACGTTCAAAACAAATGTTCTCCAAATGTCGGATCATTTCATTTTCGATGTTATATTCAGATGTTTTTTTTAATACTTTTAGTACCTCAAGGCTTACAATGATTCCATGGCAGTTATCCCTGTTCCAAACATAACCGTGTGATCAGTGAAGATATTATCCTATACTGTAAGGACTGGGGCATAACGGGTGTCGCTGTATATATTTACCAGATGATAAAACATTTCCCGATAAACTGCGTGTCAGTAAATTGTTATATTTGCCCGCATCGTCATGTTTTATTAGTAATTACAAATGTTTGCTAACGCTCTCTTTTTCAAATGATAAGGCTATCACACATCCTTCCTGGTATCCTTTTAATTAACTATATATATAATATATATATATAAATATATATTTGGGAGAATATACATCTTTTAGACAGGTCAAACCTGTGAACCCCCGTGGTTGTTTTAACCGGTATTTACACATTGAAATATATATAAAAAAATCCTTACTTAATATAATTGGAAAACATATATTTGCGTTACACATACACATGTACAAACACGCATGTGTACACACACACATATATATACTTCTATTACATATCTCGAATCAGTATTCTCAGTATATTTAAAATAAATAAATATAAACTGAATAAGACAAACCTAATGGATATTCATAACATATTCCTCTATTTTTGTAAATATTTAAGACAAAACGTTAAATACTTAATAACACCCATTCATACTTGCATTCTCCAACAGCGTGTCAGGGTGAGCGATACCATGTACCTCCATGATCATGAAATCCAAAGAATTTTATCAGTCCCACGATATATTCCCTTCTGTTAACTTAGGTGTTTACTTGTATTAAACAGTAATGATCATCAGAAATATAAAGTCAAACTTACAAAAGTCTATCAAAACATATTATAACTCACTTTCTTCAAAGTGTCTGTCTCTCATGTTGATTGGGTCCAAATAACCCTGTGGTGCATAATAATCGCTCTCCATTCCATTCGTGTCCCCTGTTGATACAGTGTTGCACAAATTGCAACATGGGGCGTCGACATATTTATTTCCTGTATCTGATGATGTTCCCAATGGCTGCTTCGCACGAACTGAAGGGTCGGTTGTTGAAGTACAAGTAAATTCTTCCTCGCTAACGATATCATATCCATGGTCTTCTATGTTTCTTTCCCCGTGTGTGTGTGTCATCCTTTTCAAAGCATCGGCTCCTATACGTTTAGGGGGTATCAATGGCAATGGCCTTTGGGAAAGTAACTTTCTCTGTCTGGTATTTTGTACTAAACACTTGATTTTCCTGCCCAAGATGAATAATGCAACAATTAGTATACAAGCTCCGCCAGCACCGAGTCCAACAAAAACGCTCGTTAGACTGTGTCGCCCTCTGTCGTTTGTTTCATGAATTTCCAAGGTCGTCCCTAAAGATATATCCTCTGCTTGTATTGTAGAAGACGAAAGATTGTAGATACCTTCTAGATGTAATGCTTTGGAAACGGTACCATATTCATTCACAGCGAAGCATGTGTATGAAAATGTTTGTAAATAACTCGTTGTTGCGGTAGTTACGTTTGAACTATAGTCAATATTATATACATGCTTCCAATCAAGTCTGCCATCCTCAACTTGCGATGTTATATACACATGAGGTTTTGGCCATGCTTCTGCATTACAAAACAGTACCCTGTTATCACGTGACACCTGGAATAAAGTTATATGTGGCAGCGTGCATTGGCCAACTTCTGTGAAGAATCTCCTGTGGATATGTGCCACTGTTTGATTTGGGGTAAACGACCCAAACCTGACCAGCCGTAAAGAGTCGTTATTTTCGGTATATGTCACTGAACCAGAACGGCCTGCTTTTTTCATGTGCATCGGCCAAGAACATATGTAATCCATGTTACACATTGTACTGTTTGCATGGCAATTACAGTAAAGTGGGTTGCCTGTCAGGGACACGTGACAACTACAACCAATAAATAGCGGAAATAATCGGAATAAGTTGTTGGAAAGATCCAACCATTTCAAGCTTAGGGGAAGTTCGTTTATACCTTCTTTTGCGAGAAACGTGCTAAGTTTATTTTCACTCAGTCGAACAGTGTCAACCGATGGTAAATTTAGAAGGTCAAATTTGAAACTAGTTATGGCATTATTACTTAAGTCTATATATGCCAACTTTGATAAATTGTGAAAGCTAGTAGCGTAAATCGTTTTCAGATGGTTACCTCTTAGTGACAACGTTTCCAAACTTGGCATGTTGCTGAAGGCTTTCTTTTCCACAAAATGCACTTGGCTATTATTCATATGCAGTTCTTTGAGATGCTCCATTCCTCCAAACACGTGAGGATAAATGCCTGATATATTATTCCAAGAGAAATATATGATCTCCAAGACTGTAAAGTTTTTAAGTATGTAAGGTTCAACCGACCTTATGTTACAATGATCGAAGTGTCCAGTTTTGACTGAGCTGAAGTCGCCCATGAGTGATTTGGATAAATAGACTCTTTCTTCTAAAGTACAGAGCATACATGATAAACACTGGTCCTGCTTTTCTGCAAAAGTGTAACACAGAAGAAATAAGTAAAATATGTATGTGGCCTTGGCGGCCATTTTCTATGAAGACGAAGTGCAAAGCACAAAGAACAGAACATGGATGTATATATTCTTCGCTTTTATTAATTGATAACAACTGTGTTTTTCGCCGGGGAGTTTGTCGCAAATATTTGAATTCAATTTTATGTTCATGCGGGCGATATAATAGTAATGTAAATACATTTGTAATTAATCAAGCACAATTATGCCATTTATATTTATTCCAGTACTCACATAACATATCAGTATTTGGAGCTACGTTAGTAAACAATTGTACTCATATTGTTAACTACTTATTTACATGAAAATAATTATTTGCTGTTGCGAATGCTTTCTCATAAATCACCTTACATAATTCTTTCCCAAATGACCTGGGACATATGGGTTGAAGCCCTTCTTTGTTCACGTAACATTTAATATCCTCTGCACTTCTCCGCCTTTTACGATCACGTGATCCCACAGAGCTAGTTCTTTTGGATAATATGATTCCAAAAGAGTTAGCCCTTTCCGATAATATGGCTCCCAAAGAATTAGTTCCTTTCCGATTATATGATTCCAACAGATATATTCCTTCTCCGATAATTGATTCTAACAAAGCTAGTTCTTTCATGTAGTATGATTCCGAAAGAGTTAATCCCTTTCCATTAATATGATTCCCAAAGAGTAAGTCCCCTTCCAATAATATGATTATCACAGAGCTATTCTCTTTCCGATAATAAGATTCCCTTGGAGGCAGTCCTTTCACGATAATGAGATACCCGCTGAGCTAGTCTCTTTCCGTTAATATGATTATCACAGAATTAGTCCAATTCCGATATAATTATTCCCATAGACCTAGTCGCTTTCCCATAATATGATTCCCACAGAGCTATTAGTCCAATTCCGATATAATTATTCCCATAGACCTAGTCGCTTTCCCATAATATGATTCCCACAGAGCTATATTTTTTTTCCGATAATATGACTTCCATAACATGACAAACTTTTTACGATACTACGATCCCCACTGAGCTAGTCCAATTCCCATATTGTGATTCCCACGGAGGTAGTCCCTTTACGTTAATGAGATACCCGCTGAGCTAGTCTCTTTCCGTTAATATGATTATCACAGAATTAGTCCAATTCCGATATAATTATTTCCATAGACCTAGTCGCTTTCCCATTATATGATTCCCACAAAGCTATATTTTTTTCCGGTAATATCACTTCCATAACGTGACAACCTCTTTACGATGCTACGACTCCACTGAGCTAGTCCATTTCCCATATTGTGATTCCCACGGAGCTATTCTCTTTACTTTAATATTATTCTCACAGACCTTGTCCCTTAAAAAAAAATATGATTCCGACAGAACTAGTCCCATGCCGATAATATGATTATCACAGAGCTATTCTCTTTCCGATAATGATATACCCGCTGGGCTAGTCCCTTTACCATAGCACAGTACATTCATGATCGATGAACATATGTAGCCCTACAACATTTTTCGTATATAAAATGATGTAATCTTAACAATTACCAACCATTATATTTTAAATGCTTTAAGAAGATTCTTATTAGGGGGTAAATAAAATTAGGTGGGACAAAAATGTAGTATAATCACATTTTTAACATTGAAACCAAGGATTTATGTGAAAGCATGGTTTTGCTACTGGGTTTTATATGTTGAAATTCTCTTTCCCTTAGAAAAAGTGTATTAATGTTTCCAAATTTGGAAATAAATCATATTGATCATATTGCATACATTGCATGCGGTCAGACACCATACCAAATAAAAAGTGCGTTACAACATAATCCCATTGCAAAATCCATAACCACAAAGCATAATCCTTCTCCTTTCCAAATGTTAATGGAATTATAGGGCGATCCCGTATGTTTAAATTAAACTTTTTAATCAGAAGCGTAACTGACGCAACATTTTTCAATGTTATCGAGCTTCTCGAATAATGCAACAAACTTATTCTAAGGTTTCTAATTACCATACATAGCGTAATATTTTAGAAATATATATCCATCAGCGTTGGTCCTGAAGAGGAACTTTCTGCTTTCTGTATGTCATTAGAAAAACCAACTTTGATATATGTTGCATAAAATCGGGAAATACTCTTCACTTTTATTCAACCCTTATATATGTAATATAAACAAAAATATAACATATTTATTGTTAATATATTTATGTGTATGCGATTTTACTTTAGCGACGAACATACAGACGGGTATAAGATAGAAAAGACTAACCAAAGTTCGAATCCGTCGTCCTCTCACTTAAGCCTGCTGCTTTCTCCGAAGCTGGCCTCGCTACCAAGAAATACATAGAAAAACGCTGCAATATATCTTGTACAAGAAGAGAAAATCAATTTTTTCTTAAAAATATACACGATGAACTTTTGGGATTATTTTTTATAATTTGTAGTACTTTGGATAATCTGTATACCTACTATATACTATATAACTATAAACATTTTATTACTTTACATAAATTAACCATTTACTTATTATAACTTATCGTGGCAAAGTATATATTCCTCTGACGGTGACCTTGGTGGTGCCTACAGGTAGGGGAAACCGGAGATAAAATACGGGGCATGGACAGGCCACTGCAGCTCTGGAGGAGAGAGCCGAGTGTTTTGCTACTTGACTGTCAAGGCCCCAGTATGGAGATACTATCCTTGCACACCTGAGCAGAATATTCGATGCTTTTCACTACATGACGTTATACGCCACTCTAAGATGGAACCAGCCTTATTTTTCTGGACAACCGTGCAGTTTTCATCAACTCCGCTGTCATTCATTTCCCACCAGTTAGCTATGGTCCGGTCGGCTGTTTCTTAAAAGGAAAACAACAGCGTGAAAGTATGACATCTTAGTGAGGGCCCACTTTAATCTCAAGTGCTTTTTCTTGCTTGCTTAATCAACCCTCCAACAAAACGCCTGTGAGTTGACCCCTCTGCACTGTAAGTACATATTACAATTATTTAAAAATGAAATTCTAATGCAGTTCTTAGTAATATATCACAACATTTATCGGAAACACCAAAAAAAATCCTTTCTGTACTTTAAAACTTGACAGTATTCGTCATGTACTTATAAAATTTACACTTATCATAATTAATTAATGTTACTTAGTTTTAATGTTGTCTGTTGAGACAATGTTAACTATTATTTGTTAACATCCTTTCGTTTTGTTTTGGCCATCTGTCCCGTATGGTAATAAATACAAGCTCCAGATTTTAACTCAAATACAGCCTCCCGTGTTTCTCTAACCTTGCCGGTCAATCTTACTTATCCAGTCCCATTTAGTCCTTCGGTAACCGATCCAATACTCGCCCTTGTCACAGGGGGCATCGAGGAAGATCTCGGTTAGGCCCGCACGGCTGACCAAGGATAACTCTGCGCCCGCATACCAGCAGCTTTTCCTTGCACCAAACCAACTGCTAGCATTGCAGCTGTATAATGAGTATGTGTTAAGTTTATAAACCTCATCAGAACAGTCTAATGTATTGGGCGAGGAACAGGCATACGTAGCCATAACAGGGAGAGTAAACAAGTTGCAGCCCCGTAAACCCTAAAATTGTTAAAATTAAATCATTCCAAACCTACAACCTGGATTTTTGAGGAACAATGTATAAAAGTTAACATAGTGAACAACTTTCCACAAAGAAAATAAATTGAATGTGGTTCTGCAAAAGATTTAATCAAGATGATTCACATGCTATGCTTCATATACAATATTACCAGAGGCTTGTACCTGACGAGGGTTGACCCAATTTTATCCTTATACCGAATGTCTTCGTGACACAGGTCTGCTTTAGTGTTTTTACATGAAGGATCTACGAATTGGAAAATAATTAGTATATATATATATATATATATATATATATATATAATTCTCTTTCTCTCTCTCTCTCTCTCTCTTTCTCTCTCTCTCTCTATATATATATATATATGTATACATGAATATATATTCTACTCTTCCTTATAGAATGCTCCGGCGGTACCCTTGTTTCGGATTTTTTTGCTTTCCTGTCGACTTTTGATTTTTGGCAAAAGAGGGTACAAATTATAGGATATCATCGTGACCGTGAAGTTCTACCAAGAATAAATACAAGGCGCTTTACAGGCTAGAATTAAGACTTTTTTTTGTATTTGTGGTCGAAGGGGTTTCGTTTTGTTAAACGTTCATATGTGCTTTACATATAGCTGACCAAATCTTAGAATCATTCAATTTATTACCAACTTTATGATGAATGTTATTTTAACATAATTTTTTCGCTTCATCTTACTTGGGGACCAGCATATTTGACCAAGACCTCTTGTAAAGCATGACGCAGCATAGAGTTCCTGGTCCCTTAGGTATACACAACCTCTGCTGCTGTTAAAATACCTGGGATTCACGTCTGCTGAAAGAATAACCATTATCTAAAATATAAGCTTACACAATTTGAACCCTCTCCGGCCCGATCAACATAGCGATAAAATATAATTAATGTAGGCAGGAACAACCAATGGAAGTGGAAGCTTTATACATTTTTAGTGGGTTCATTTTTCTCAATGAGAACTGCAGATAAAAAACAGCATTCTGGTCATGAGCTGGTTCTATGAGGATACAAAATATGACTTTTTTCATACACATTTCTTTAGAAGATCTTATATAAATTCTTACTTTTTGTCATACGTGTGTTAGGTTTTGTACCCAGCACGCCTATTGCATGCTATGTGCGAGGTTTGACAATAATGCTGAAACTCAATCATTAAGCTAACCGTGGGCTGTATTAATGAATTTGATTATTATTTTTACTGCGTAATGAAAATGCAATATCAAGTTTTAGTTGAGTTAATTCAGTATACGCTTTAAACATCTACATGCTGGCTAGGAATTCAACATGTTTGAAATAAGGAGACAAGGTATTAATTGTTAAGCTAAATATCCAGATCCAAACTCCTGCAAGTTAGATATCCTCCATTCATCTCAACTTCAGAAAATGTATCACCGTTTTTTGTACCATCATGACCTTCAGGCTGATCAAGCACTGTCTTGTAAATGGGAAGCCACGCGGACTCTACTTCAGCGGCATCCAGTAGAAGTTCCAGTTGTGAGGAATTCTCTGGTCTATAAAGATCTCTGCCTTCGTTTTCACACGCTGATATGGCTGAATAAAAGTCTACTTCAGATGTTACACTGATACCTAGGCACATAAAATCCATAGATACAAGAGTTAACCTTCTAACGTAGCGGCTTTACACTGCCGTCGTTTCCAATCTCCTTCATTTTCACCACTGCTTTGTATAGTATGTCTATCTGGGTTTCTACACAGGGATAGCACAGTGCAAAAAAATATGAATAGAGTGACTAGAGAGTTGTGTCATTTTGTGGTTGAAACCAATGTCGGCGGGATGTCGCGGGTTTAAAATCGTGAGCTGGATGTAACATGCGATAGCATGCTCTCATTGGTCTGAATACCAGTCTTTGCCTGTGAGTGTGTATCCCATCGTTTATCTAGCCCCAACCTAAACATGCCACACCCTCTCTCAGTGGTTTGATTACACTGAGGCGTCCGCTCTTGTTGGCTTGGTTCATGGCTCTGTGTCTAAGCCAGTGCAATCAAACTAACGACAGCTGGTGTAGCATGTTTCAAAATTTTAATCTGGATGCACAATGCGATACAACCCTCTTATTAGTCTGATTACAATCCTTTCCTCTGTGCCCACCTTTGTGGTCATGCCTCGAGAACTTTGCTATACAAGGCAGCGGTTAAAACAAATGGATAGCTAGAATGACTGCAGTGTATCACCGCTGGTTAAACAGCCTACCCTGGTAAAAAACATATACATTTTCTACTTACTTTTGAATGCTGCTACCTCATGCGTTGGTTCTCCTTTTACTACATTGATACTGAGTAGAAACAGTGCACACAATTTCGTCATTTTACCTCGTAGCCTCACGACCATTAAGGAACCTCCATAAAACCTGCAAAGGAAATGCTTGGACTAAAAGTGCCTGTAATAAATGAGTAATTGGTAAGACGTTTTTTTATAAATAGGATGTGTTAGAATATGAATACTTGATGAAATTAGACCTTATGACAATAGGTAAATTATATAATTATCTAAGGATAATAGTTTTATTCAAATCAACTCTGTAACTCATCACTATGACGTTAATGCCTGGTGATTTAATTTGCGCAAACAACACTCCAGGATAAAGCGCGTTCCATGTCATTAGAACAAGGAACAGGGAACGTGTATACTAGTGTCTAAACAATATAATGTTGGGGATTATCTATGACTTCCTGTTTCCACTATCAAAAGAACAACAATTCTGGAATAAAGCTTAAATGTGTGTATATATATATATATATATATATATATATATATATATATATGACACCATTTCTGGAATTAAGCTTATATATATATATATATATATATATATATATATATATATGTTTTTATATATGTGTGTGTGAAAAGGAGTGTAATACATGTTCTTCATTCAAATACTGTTGTCTTTTTTTAAGTATCACATGCAACCTAACTTAGAAATTACGGGCTTCTTGTCGGATAAGAATATGTGGAAACACTTAGAAATACTTAAAAGTTACTGGAGTTTATTTGTAAATTTTATCTGTAAATAGAGGACTTGCGACTGGCAATATTGATAAATAAAGCTGAGAAGTACATTTAAATATCTGGTATAATTCGTTCAGTTTTTCTTACCTTTTAGTTTAACTGTTTTTGATTTTTACTATTGTAAATTTTAAGGAGAAATTCTGCAATGCAAAATAAAACTTAAATACCAATCATTGTACCACTGCAAATCATTAAGATACATTTTTTCACGTAGAAATGTGCTATAACATTAGCACGTCCGATAGGTGAAATACACTAGCACACCCCTCCCTGAGACGTGTTCCGTTTACTTGGAGATCAGCATTCTCTATCGTTTGCTAAGATTTATTAAAATAAAACGGCCACAGACTAAAGTATGGATATATAAGTATTCTAAAATTCTAAAGACAGTAAGCTAATAAACTGTCCACAAACGTTGAAATCAGAGTACAGTAAAGTCCCTCTATTGCGGACGATCACAGGACCAGACCCTTTATCCGTTATGGCAGGCTTTCCACCAAAGGGGGAGACGGTTATCTTTTTTATTTATAAGGCTATATCATGAATAAATATTAATTAAAAATAATGATTGCAAACGTTATTATGTATTAGAGAATGCATGCACGTTGTACCGGCTCATTTGGCTTAGCTGTAGAGCACAGGACTCAGAGCCGGGAGGTCGTGAGTTCAAATCTCAGCCGAGGCAGTGAGATTTTCATGGTCGGTCCCCACCAAAGGTGAGCGGTAAGTAGGTATAATCAAAGGCTGAGCCCCACAGCCGTGTATCATTTACACGCAAGTGCGTCTTTGAGGGGTTCCTCGGTGATTTGCGATCGCAAACATAATCAAGGGGAATAAATTTGTGATATTGTCCTATGTCATTGGTCCATGTGACTCGTTTCCATAAGGCTTATGTTATAATATGGGTAATTGTCTCATCTGAGTGGCACGGGTCAGGTCATTACCTATACTATCAAGACTTTATTAGAAGCGACTGACACATATAAAACTACTTAGAAATTTTGACTTCTTTATTCTGAGCAGGTGAATAATTAACGTCTTTGATCGACTTTTATCTGAAAGCCAACCAGGCACCCCATCCGGGTGCGAAGTCATGACCTGTGAATGCCAATGTGTTTAAATCCTTTCAACGCAGGTACACTGTCATCTTCGCTCAAGGCCCAATAAGAAATATCGCCCAACATAAGGATGCTAAGATTACATCAGGAAAAGCTAGGCATAATGCAAACTCCAAAAATACCGTGGTTATCTATGCAGTTCTTTGATTATAAAGGATAACTACTGCATGAAAATCGAAGATGACATAATTGAGGGTAAATGAATAGAACATTTTTTCTGTTTCATTGTCATAACTACCTGTCTAAATAACGGAAAAGGTTTTGTGTCAGAGAGCGCAATGGAACCAGAACATGTTTGCATATATAACGCATTTGCCTTGACAAGGTAGCATGTGTGTCCGTCACAGGCGTGCTTTTAGCTAAGTTTCCGCCCGAGAGGGGTTCTTTAAATAGGAAAAAAAGCATTTGGTCGATCCAACGACTGTCCGTTTCATGGGGTGCCCGCCTCAGACTGTTGTCCGCAGCCTTGGGGTTCACTGTACATACCTTTACACTAAGAGCAGTTAAATGAATTTATCTACTGGAAATGACACTTAAAAAATCTAATTGAATCGGAGTTTGGCCTCACTGTGTTCATGTTGTGTGTAATAATAACAAAATAGAATAACACCAAAAAGAATAACCATTTTATTCCCGAATTTGCTGATGTACAAGATATAGAAGTAAATATGAGTTCTTAGAACATCAAAAGTACCACAAAAAAAGAATATATACATTAGACATTAAAAACCTTTACCAAATTAATTAAGGTGGCGAATGGTTATATGCAAATCAGGTTTCCAAAACCACTGAATACTGTGGTTGCCTTTTTGATCGCGATATTTTACATTGAGAAATTGATGATTATCGCGAAAGTTAAACCATGAACAAGACAATATAAATAACATGATAACATGATAACATAAATTGTTTATAGCCCTGACAGCAATCACTTATATCGTGCATGTATCATCAATATTACCACACATTTTATGTTACCCATATTTCAAAGATTTATAACATACATAATTCTTTTATCTATCTTCTTCTATTGCATGAAGAATTTTCACCTCTTCGATGTTAGCTTAGCTACGCATGCATGCAATTAACATGATTTTGTTTTCATAGTAGGTTACTGATTCAATATTTGTTATGCATATTGTGTAGTTTAATGTATAAAAATCGTGAAAATGAAATCCTTGCGCAATATTGAATCGAAATCCGTGAATATTTAACCCGCGAATATGAAAACAACCACAGTGTATTTTTAGCTGTATTTAAGAAGATTGCACAGAATAGGCAGTTCACATTAACATGTTATTGCAAAAAAATGTTTGCCATCTATTATTGAAGTTACACTGAACTTGTCAGATGGCTTTTCATTGTGCTCATATTTTGCAGATGGACCCTTGAAATTCTTCACCGCAGAACATTTCATTCCATTTCCAATCAAATCTCCTGAGTAACTCGAGGCAGTTCTCAGCTCTGCCCATAGAATCTTTGTTGTCTGGCTGATGTCCGGACCAATCGCTGTAGGTTATTTCCCCCCCCCCCCTGTTGACGCCCATTGCCAGTGTCTTACATGAAGCAGGTCATTTCCACCGAGCCAATATCCCCAGTTTCTGTAGTCAGTTAGTACTGATAAATAAAAAATAAATTCACGATTGGTTAAGTATATCACAATGAGCTGATCTTTCGTTAATCAAATTAGTTCGACAAAATTTCCCGTTGGTAATTTGTCTTGGTGTTTTGGTTTCTGGATCGTATATTTATTAGATCTACGTTGAACCGCGCTATTATGTTGTTGTAATGAAATTACACAGTAAAGGGATTGTTGATATTGTTAGTCTAGTAGATTGGTACCAAAAATTGTGCGTCATGGAAGCTTCTAGAGAATACATGATAAGATATGTTTCACTATTATTTATCAACAAAGTACACCTCAGATGTACACAAAACGTGCACAACCTAACCCGCAAATACATCATAAGAGTTTCGACAAGAGTTAACGAATGTTATATCCTGGTTGATTTGATATGATATTTTAAATATGATATGACCATAAGAAATATGTATGTACCGATTGTACTAGAAACGTAAGCAGTAGTTAATATTTATTATTATTTTACTTTTTCAAACACATGGAAAAACATATATCACTTACATGATTACCATGCTCTTACGTTTTGCAAAAAGCAATATGGCAGTTTGACCACATATACCTTTTCAAATATATTAATCTTCATAAAGAGTTAATCCTGTATTTCATCAATATGTTTTAATACTGTGGTTGGCTTCATTTTCACGAGGTTTATTTTTCAACTTTTCATTTTTTTCGCGAGGATTTCATTTTCGCGATCTCAGCATACTAAAATATTAACCATCATTATATGAAACCATTATAAGTAAACCAGTATTAAATGAATTATTTATATTTAATAAATGTGCGTAAAACCTTACTTATTGGACGGGGATCCAAGGGAAGATATATCGAGTTAAAATTATTTTCCATTAAAAGCAGATAATTTGGGGGATATTATCACTGCTATAGCCTCAAAGTCTTTAATCATTGACATGCCTTCCACGATGGGACCTCTGATTCACGAAGAATTAATTTTCGTGATAATTTCCATAAAGCGAAAATTGCGAGTATATTTCTCACGTAAAATCTGTCGTAGCATATTTTCAGTGTCGTTATAAAGGGTATTGTTGTGTCCAAACATGGTTTTGATGCAAGGGCTGATAGTCTCCGTACAGGAGTCTGAGATATAACGGAAGTTTGATGGCTTTAAGACAGGTGTATATAATTAATACATATCGGTCTGTATGTATCACCAAATAACAAGCTTATTGGTTTATTTGTTTATAATGCTTGGCGAAAAAGATAATTGAATTGTTTGAAAGCGTTATGGAAACGTACTTGGCTTCTGCAGTTGAGAAGATTGTTTTATTATTCTTCTAAGATGATAATTTTACCCCTTTGTCTCGATGCTGACGAGGTCTCTCTCAAGTTTAATGCAGTTTTCCCTTGCCCGTATCAAGTTCAAATCTTTTCGTACGAACACGTATCAGGATGGTATCCATTTGCCGTTCATTCTCTGTCCATATCTGTATAAATGGCCGAAGTCTTCAGGACACCTATAGGCTGAATGTAAAGAATAATTCGGTCCTCTATATCATTTGCTTTACTATCAAATCAAATTAAATTAAATATTTTTAATCAAATGAATGATCGGGTTTATTATCTGCCAGATGCTATATACTTCATATAGATTTCTTTTGATCATGAAAACATAAACGGTCTCATAACAATCACTAGGAAAGCCAGCTTTATGTCGTAATTAAAAGTATATTTTTCTCTAGATCAGTCAATTTACATTTAATCCGAAAATGAATGAGCAAAAGTGCCAAAATAACAGTGAGGTCAACATTTTGTTCTGCTCGAGAAAAGAGTCATTGGAGATTGACAATCATTAAACTTACCACTCGCAGCTGCTATTAGGCACACTACTACAGAGCACGTAACAAATAATTTCATTTTGTGAACCTGTGACAGTCTCCTGTGTCAGAAATGCATACAATTTAGAATTTAAAAGCTACAGGAATATATAAAATGTTTGAATCAGACGTTAAGAAAAGGTCTATGCAAACCTATACAGATATTGTTAAACAAAGCAAGCTAAATCAACATATGGTAACGTATCAACTTCGAAGTTTCATGATGTTTATAGGCTCTTAATAGGTCTTAATCTGACAGGTGGTTAATATATATCAGGTTTTGTAACAAATGTATTCCATGGCATTTTACGGTATGTATCGTATGCAAAAGTACCGTATTTCCTTGAATAGACGCCCGGGCGTTTATTTTTTTTAAACCCTGCTTTGACCCGGCGTCTAAACAAGGCCGGCTTCTATTTAAGGCCGGCGTTTATTTAAATTTACATGATCAGGCTCATCAGATAAACTAAAAAAAATAAAACACGCCGAAACAATAAAACCCGCCGGTCACTACTTAGGGACACAATTGAAAACATCGCCGGTACACGGATTGTGTTTACGAAATTTCCGTAGATACCATAGGGATATGGGACACGCGCAATCTCCACTATCACGCACCATAATAAGAATTAACGGGTAATCACAGCGAGAGATTGCAATTGTCCACAAAAATCTGTCCGCGCGGGCCTCTCGAAACCATGTACCCAGGTGGTTCGTGTGGCTGTTCCATTTATTTTACAACCGCGTGTTGTTGGTAACATTGTTTCCCTCAGAACACGGGTGGCTCTCCCATGAACTGTTCCCAGCGTACAACTGGTAACATTGGTTCCATCGAAATACGGCGGGATGGTACTTATAACGGCACAGCGTAATTCATTTCTTGACACTTTCCTCCCGTCATTTATTCAACTGATTCAGCTCGACACAGCGTATTCAAGCGTTTCTGACCTGGTTTATACTGAACACGGGTGGCTATTCCATTAACTGTGCACCGTGGACAACTGGTAATATATGTTCCATCGAAAAACGGGGGGGGGGGGGGGGCTGGTACTTATAACGGCACGACATAATTCGTTTCCATGACACTTTCCGTCCGACTTTTAACTGATTCAGCTTGCCACAGCGTATTGAAGCGTTTCCGACCTGGTATATACTGGTATGTGGTATTTACTGCCGGGAATATTTCTGAATATATTGTTGTGGACAAGAGTAAATACTATTTTCAACTTTAAAGTTTATCTCAGAAGCGTGGTTTTGGTTACAGTGGGGACGCACTTAAAAGCGCTTCAAAAATGAACGCAAGGAGCGTAATTTGGCTTGACAGTAGCTACAAATTGTACCGCTTGACACCATCATTTTGTGTCTTCATGCTACACAAGAAATATGTGCCAAAACGTTCTGTTCAACCATCCGTGAGGTATACTTTTACCGTACCAAGTTGAACCGCTTGTATCAGGCGGTACTATTTTTATCTAGCTTGACAGCAGTGATAGTGTTAGCTTCTCACTGCTGACCATTTTGTGTAGCGTTTATTAGGATCGTGATCTGCTTTAATCATAAGGACGAATTGGGAATATTTGGTGTCCCTCATGCATGGAAACAGGCATTCACGTAAGATAAAAACAAAATATTTACAGAAGAATTAAATATCAATAAAACACAAATCGAAATCCATACAACAATCTTTGGTTAATTTGACCAGTAAATGCACCAATTTTAGTGAAGTGATAAGACATCTTGCGGCAAACATGGAAACTACTCTGACACCAGGCCTGTGAACAAGACCGGCGTCTATTTAAAGCCGGCGTTTATATTTCTGGGTCACTGTTTTACCAGGGCGACTAAACAAGGCAGGCGATTATTTAAGGCCCGGCGTCTGATCAAGGAAATACGGTATACACCTTTACAATCGTTGCATGTACTGCATACCAGCATGCAAAATAGATAATATAACAAAGGTTTCATATTCTATAAGTAAGGGGGAACATATAAACAGATATATACTTTTTCCTGTATAAAAATACCGGGAACCTTTCGCTGTGGTACCAAGAAAAACGGCAATTTTTTTCTTTTGGACCTGTTTTATTTCAATTTCAATAAAACCACTACTTGTCCGTTTTGTTTAAATCTATTATCTAATACTTGGAAATCATCTAGGAAACCTTTGTTCTCTGAATCAGCGTTGCGTATACTTCGCCCTACCTCATTTCAAAGGTTATTGTTCCCGCAGTGAATTTTTAATGTACTCATCATTTTGATCAATGTCTGCGTGTTTTATTATTTGCGATGAGGTTACCATCGAAAACAGGCGAACTGCTTTCGGTAAAGACCGGATTGTGTGTGTGGTCACTCCAGCGCTAAATTTAGGACTATTGTGCACATGAATAACCCCAGCCTTCAGTGACGGATTGAAGCATGTTTGACCTGATATTTGACCAAGGCTACCCACGTGCGTTGTCAGTCAATGCAAAAAAATAAAACATGAATTTCACTTTATAAAAAGGATGTTTTTAACCAAGGAGTAATAATGACAAAACGTATAAAAGGTGCCCATTTCCGGAAAAGGGACGGGGCAGGTGTTCCAGGCTTCAAAATTGGTTGGATATGATTAAAACAAGATTGTGGCGACTGGAAAGGGGTTACGGTCCTCCTGGACTGCCCTTGGGTCTGCTTCTGCTACTAAAGAGGTATGCATATTTCCGTTTCTTTCTTCAGAAACAGTTTCCTTGCCTTAAAACGTACATTTACTTCAATTTTCATGTCTTCCTCACATTAACCTATTCTTAAGACGTCCAACAATAGTTATACCTGTCAAAGATCATCGGAAACTTGAATGCCCCCGTGTTCCGATCCGGTTCGCAAATGTAAACATCATCACTGACAATGTCTCCAAGGGAAACATACAACTTTGTGAATTTCTTGACACGAGCACATCGCCAAAAAATAAATGCAAGAAGAATATTTGTACATATCTCATTCAGACAGTTTGAAACAGAAAATCTATATTTTCTTTTAACTTTAAATTAAAATATGAGTCAACATTCCTCACCTCAGTTGTAACATCTCCCAAAGGCTAGTAAAAAGCCCGGTATACCGGATTTATCAGCTAGTCTTATTATATGAATGATACTATGTATACTTTCTTCAATTAATAAATAAACAAAAAAGGATATGTAGATGTATTAATATTCTCACATACATGATTAATTTGCATATATATATATAAATGTTTATGTATGTACATGGATATATATTTACAAACTAGTTTTTAATGAATATATTTATATTGTTGAAATGATCTCGTTTCTTTGAATGCATGAATTATAAATTACTTTAAGTTTATTTATTATAATAAGATATGGTATTGTTATTATTATTATTGTTATTATTATTATTATTATTATTATTATTATTATTATTATATCTTTTGTTATCAATTTATTATATTATCTCTTTTACATTTGTTACATAAATGCATTTTTGTTACATTACTCAAAGTGTGATATATGCACTTATGGATCTATTAGCTTGATGGCTACTATTTCTGAATAAAATATTAGAAATCCGAAATATTTTTTTAAATATTTGGAACATTAATCACACATTTCCTTGATATGTTTGGGAATTGACAAAAAAAAATAGTATATGGACCTTGCGCAGAAAACCACCAGTAAATGGACCATAGTTTTTTGGAGGGTATCCGCTCCCATAACCTCTATATCTATCTCCGGACAGGTCAAGCATCACTTCTATTGTATTTTCTCACTTGATTTATTTCACTCGACAAGTTTGTGTTAACAGATAAAACATACACTGAACCGCCAGGATGAAATTATGATTAAGTGATCCACAAAGAGAAAAGCGAAAAGGTGAAATGTTATTACAAGTAACAAATGTACCCAACTGTTATGTGAGATAGTTTGAAAGTTTCCGTTCGTTTAATATCTAGGTATTCATGTGAATAAATGGTAGTCGCCTAACTATGAGCCAACGTACAATACACGATAAAATGTTCAAACGATGAGGTTTCTAAAACCCGCAAAGTTAACTAAAACTTTATATTCTTGATCAAATATTAAGTCTTCGCAGAATATTCATATAACAAATTGATCGTGTGTATTTAAATGCAAATGTATTTATAAATTTCAATACAAGTAACAATATCATACCTTTACACGCTTACCTGTACCAGTTGCGTTTTACCGGTATTCCCATTAATTAATATGGGTCCATTTATCAACAGACATAATAAGCATATGCTTACCACGCTGTAGACCTTTAAAGCCTTTGTACATATTCACCATAAGAGTTTGGCCTTTCTTTGAATACAAAAATGCTGGTTGTGATGCTTGTGCCGCCATCTACAGGGGATTTTTATCTGTTTACACAAACTTGTCGAGTGAAATAAATCAAGTGAGAAAATACAATAGAAGTGATGCTTGACCTGTCCGGAGATAGATAGAGAGGTTATGGGAGCGGATACCCTCCAAAAAACTATGGTCCATTTACTGGTGGTTTTCTGCGCAAGGTCCATATACTATTTTTTTGGTCAATTCCCAAACAATTACCCAAAATTTACCGGTATCGAGTCTTAAGTGAGGACCACATCTGGTTTGTGTTCAAAAATAATACGTGGCATGTCACGCCAGAGAAAGGTCGGAGACAGCTACATGTATGGAACCACTCAATACAGAGAAAATGACTAAAGTTATGTAGCCAATCAGAGAGAAGTATTTTGCTTGTGCTGCCCTCTACAGGAGAAACAGTCTGATAGAGAAGTGGTGTTGCAGAGAAAATAGTCCTCTACATGGAAATAGTGCGATAGAGGAGAACTTTTGCTGGTTGTGTTGCTTGTGCTGCCTTCTACAGATATACCAGGAAAAAATTTAAGTATACAATTTTTAAATGGGTATTTTTTGTGATGCATCCCAGCATCACAAATCTTATACTTATAAACATACTCTCCTATATAGTACTAATCCTCTGTAGATGGCAGCACAAGCAACACAACCAGCACAACCTCACCTCTATTTGACTGTAGATGGCAGCACAAGCAACATAATCAGGATAACCGCTCCTCAATCAGACTTTTCCCCTGTAGTTGGCAGCACAAGCAGCAGGGTGTCTTCTTTATCGTACTAATTCCCTGTAGATGGCAGCACAAGCATCACAACCAGCATTTTTGTATTCAAAGAAAGGCCAAACTCTTATGGTGAATATGTACAAAGGCTTTAAAGGTCTACAGCGTGGTAAGCATATGCTTATTATGTCTGTTGATAAATGGACCCATATTAATTAATGCCAAAAATTATTTATAGGGGTTAGGGGTTTGCTATCCAGATTATGTTTGGTTATTTGGGCAGAGAAGGGAAATTTAGTTATATCAGACAGGACACCACAAGAATACATGCAGGGCTCTCCGTCTCTGTATAGAGAGACGGATACTTCTGAGCTTCTGTATTATCACCCATCCTGTTTTCTCTATAATCATGCATCCTGTTAATGATAACATCAGACATGCAACCTATAATTTTACCTCTTAAACAGAACCAACCAATGTAAAACTTGTAACTTTCTATACTGTATGCTTTAGAATGCACGTTTATGGGTTTAGGGACAATTATTGAACAGTTTGGTGTTACTTGGTCATGTTTATTATTTCTGTGACACAAGCATATGTATTTTACATCTCATATACAGTCATTTGTAGTAACATTTTTCTAGTATTTTGTTATCTATTTTAGAAAGCACAGTATATCCTATACTTATGAGGCTATCACATTTATTGTAGCAAACCAGCGGTAACAGCGATAACTGCAGCTGTCAGCAGCAGAAGTATCAGTGATAGCCAGAAGAAACTGAACACTGTGATATTATGGCTACTTAATAAAGACATGCTGAATTAATTGCTGGGCTAGCACAGTCCTTATAAAACCCAATCCTACAAGATGAGTCTTAAGCGCAGCATCTGTGCAAATACAATCCTCGTTTGCGGTGCTGAGGATGGAAGCTTCTGTAGTGGAGATAACTGTGATGGTCAGTTAGTTTCTGATAAATGCTGGTAATCGAATGCCGTTCACTGATAGCAACAGACACATCAAGAAAAGAAATTTGTGTTGGTGAGGAGTCGATGATGAATTTGATACGGCCGATAATTTAAGCCTGTGCAAAAAATTGTTCTAGAGATTCTGGACCGTGTTGCCATACAATAAACGTCTCGTCAATGTAGCGCATATACGGTAACGGCTTAACTCGAATGCACATAATCCCGACCCCTTGAAAACCACTGCAAACCACATAGTTTGTTTACTATTTTCAATTGTCCTATTAGTATCTTATTGCTTCGAGAGGGATACAGGGGTAGCAAAATGTTATCTACATTATGTGATTGACTAAAATGTAGGCAGCTATGTCCTTCCTCTGTTTATGTTCATTGACAGTTTGAGCCAACGCCTGGAGAATTTATATATATATATATATATATATATATATATATATATGTGTGTGTGTGTGTGTGTGTGTGTGTGTGTGTGTATCCATGGGAATGAGTGCAAACATGTACTTCATTCAAATATTTTGTCTTTTTCTCAGTTTTATTTTCAAAAACATTATAATAACAAAAAAAAACCGCGAGTAACCATATTGGTGAATAGATATGAATAATAGAGAAATACATTTAAATATTTGGTCTAATTCATCCTTTTTTTTTTGTCCTTTCAGTAAAAGTGTTTTGTTTATATACATGACTATAGGATAATTTGCTGAAATACAGAGACCAACGGGTCGCATTGCTTACCTGAATCGGACGTTCCATTTACACGGAAGAACAGACATTCTTCAATCCTCAATAAATCTCACATACATGTTCATGCTTAAAGTGCTGAGTATCTTTGGCCAAAATGAATATTAACAGAAATTTTTTAACCGTTATCTTACTTTAATGTGAGAGTTATAATAAATTATAGATTGACATGATAATTGGTGTCAAACTTTTATACTGTATTTCTCCCTCGATTTTACCATTGTAAATCTGGAGGAGTAATTCTGCAATACAAAATGAAAGTATATACCAAGTATTATACCATTTTAAATCATTAAGGTATATATTCTCAAGGAAAATGTCCAATAAAATTGTCCGGCCTGTAGTTGTAATTCATTTACACACCCCATTTTGAGATCTGTTCCTTTAACTTCGAGATCAACATTCCCTTCTATTTTTAATGATTATTTAAATTTTCACAAGTGTCAAGGTGGAAATGTATGGATATTTAATTATCTTACGATTCTAAAGGCAGTAAGCTAATTAAATGTCCACAAATGTGTAAAATTAGAGGAGTAAAATGTTAAGAGCATTTTAATCAATTTACTTATTGGAAATGACATTTCTTTAAACTCCGATTTAATCGGATTTTAGCCTTACTGTGTACATGTTTGTGTGTAAAATAAACAAGGAATATCACTTAAAAGAATTTATTTAACAATTTTATTCCTGAATATTCTGATGTTCAAGATATAAAGTTAATATAGTTCTTAGAACACGAAAAAGTATCAAGTCCCACAAAAATAATATATGTTAGACAAAAAAAAATACATAACCTAATTATTGAAGGTGACGAATGGTCATATGCTTTACAGGTTTCTATCCAGAATCATTCAATGCAGTAGTTGCCTTTTATGTTCGCGATCATTTTAAATACACCACATCAGCACGATCTGGCTTTCATATTAGATAACTGTTTCAATAATTGTTATGCATAAAGTGTAAGTTACTTTATAGAATATTGTGAAAATTAAATCTTCGTGCACACTTGAGTGAAAACCGTAAATATTTAACCTCGCAAAAATTAAACCAACCACAGTATTTTTTTTAACAGAATTAAAGAAGATTGCTCAGAATAAGCAGTTTACATTTACATGTTATTGCAAAAAATGTTTGCCATCTATTATTGATGTTACACTGAACTCAGTTTGATTTTCATTGTGCTCTAATTTCGCAGATGGACCCTTGAAATTCTTCACCACAGTACATGTCATTCCATTTCCAATCAAAATTCCTGAGTAACTCGAGGCAGTGCTCAGCTCTGCCCATAGAATCTTTGTTGTCTGGCTGATTTCTGGACCAATCGGCGTAGGTAAATTTCCACCCTGTTGACGCCCATCGCCAGTGTCTTTCATGAAGCAGGTCATTTCCACCGAGCCAATATCCCCAAGATCTGTAGTCTGTCAGACCTGACGAATGAAAAATAAATTCACGATAGGTATAATATATCATAATGAGCTGATCTTTCGTTACACAAATTAGTTCGACAAAATTTCCTGTTGGCAATTTGTCTTGCTGTTTTGGTTTCTGGACCTTATATTTATTAGATCTACGTTGAACCGCTCTATTATGTTGTTAAACTGAAATTTCACAGTAAAGGGATTGTTGAAATTGTAGGTCCAGAAGATTGGTAAAGCTTGGAAAGCTTCTAGAGAATACATGATTAGATATGTTATACTCTTATTTGTCAACCAAGTACACCTCAGATGTAAACAAAACGTACACCACCTAACCCTCAAATACATCATAAGAGTTTCGGTAAGAGTTATCGAATATAATCTGCAAATTGATATCCTCGTTGATTTGGTTTGATCTTTTAAATATGATATGATCCTAAGAAATATGTATGTACGGGTTGTACTGGAAACGTAAGCAGTATTTAATATCTATTATTATTTTACTTTTTCAAACACATGAAAAAACATATATCACTTACATTATTTCCATGCTCTTACATTTTGCAAAAAGCAATATGGAAATTTGTCCGCATAAACCTTTTCAAATATATATATATTCATTAATAGTTAATCCTATATTTCATCAATATGTTTGAATACTGTGGTTGGCTTCATAGTGACGAGGTTTATTTTTCAACTTTTCGTTTTTTTCACAAGGATTTCATTTTCGCAATCTCAGCATATTAAAATATAAACCATCATTATATGAAACCATTATTTGTAAACCAGTATTAAATGAATTATTTATATCTAATGATTTGTGCGTAAAATATTATTTATTAGACGGGGATCCAAGGGAAGATATATCGAGATAAAATTATTATCCGTTAATAGCAGATAATTTGGAGAATCTGATATCATTGTTAAAGCATCATATAGTCTTTTATCATAGACATGCCTTCCATGATGGGACCTCTGATTCACGAAGAATTAATTTTCGCGATAATTTCCATAAAGCGAAAATCGCGAAATGTAAACCCTCGCAAAAAAATAAGCAACCACAGTATACTTCTAACGTAAAATCTGTCGTAGCATATTTTCAGTGTCGTTATAGAGGGTATTGTTGTGTCCATACATGGTATTGATGCAAGGGTTTATAGTCTCCGTACAGGAGTCTGAGATATAACGGAAGTTTGATGGCTTTAAGACGGTGTACATAATTAAAACATATTAGTCTATATGTATCACCAAATAACATGCTTATTGGTTCATTTGTTTATTATTTTTGGCGAAAAAAGATAATTGAATTTTTGAAAGCGTACTTGGCTTCTGCAGTTGAGGTGATTGTTTTATTATTCTTCTTAGATGATAATTTTCCCCCTTTGTCTCTATGCTGACGAGGTCTCCCTCATGTTTAATGCAGTTTTCCCTAGCCCTTATCCAGGTCAAATCTATTCTTACGAACATGTAGCAGGATGGTATCCATTTGCCGTTCACCCTCTGTCCATATCTGTATAAATGGCCGAAGTCTTCAGGACACTTATAGGCTGAATGTAAAGAATAATTCGGTCCTCCATATCATTTGCTTTACTATCAAATCAAATTAAATTAAATATTTTATATAAGATGTATGACCTGGTTTCTTATCTACCAGATGCTATATACTTCATATAGATTACTTTTAATCATGAAAACAAAAAAAGGTCTCGTAGCAATTACTAGGCAAGCCAGTTTTATGTCGTAATTAAAAGTATATTTTTCTCTAGATCAGTCATTGACATTTAATCCGAAAATATATGAACAAAAGTGCCAAAATAACAGTGAGCTCCATTTTTTGTTCTGTTCGAGGAAAGAGGCATTGGAGATTGACAATCATTATACTTACCACTCGCAGCTGCCATAAGGCACACTACTACAGAGCAGGTAACAAATAAGTTCATTTTGTTAACCTGTGACAGTCTCCTGTGTCAGAAATGCATACAATTTAGAATTTAAAAAGCTACCTGTAATATAAAAAATGTTTATATCAAAACAAAAATATCAATTTTTAATCCGACTTCAAGAAAAAAGTCTATGCAAATCCATACAGATATTGTTAAATAAAGCAAGCTAAATCAACTTATGGTAACGTTTCAACTTCGACGTATCATGTTGTTTATAGGCTGTCTTAATCTTACAGGTGGTTAATTTATATCATTTATTTATATCAGTACTTTGTAACAAATGTATTCCACGGCATTTTACGGCATGTATTGTAGGCACCTTTACAATCGTCGCATGTACTGCATACCAGAACAAATCGGCATGCAAAATAGGTAATAAAACAAAGGTTGCATATTCTGTAAGTAAGGGGGAACATATGAACAAATATATACTTTTCCTGTATAAAAATACCCGGGAACCTTTTGCTGTGGTGCCAGAAAAAAACGGCGATTTTTGTCTTTTGGACTTTTTTTGTGGATCTTCAATAAAACCACTACTTGTCTGTTCTGTTTTAATCTATAATCTAGTACTTACAAAAGGAAATCGACCAAAATTTGTTCTCTGTATCCGCGTTGCGTATAACACTTCGCCATATCTCATTTCAAAGGTTTTTTTTCCCGCAATGAAAATCAGAATAAATAATTTTTAACGTACTCATTATTTTGAGTAATTTCTGCGTGTTTTATGATTTGCGTGGAGGTTACCACCGAAAACAGTCGAACTGCTCATGGCAAAGACCAGATAGCCAGTGTGGTCACCTCCAGCGCAGGATTTAGGACTATTGTGCATATGAATAACCCCTGCCTTCAGTGACGGGTTTAAGCATGCTTAGCCTGCCATTTGATAATGGCTACCGACGTGCGTGGTCAGTCATGTAAAAATTGGCATTCTTTTTATAAATAGGAGGGTTTCAACCTAGGGGGGTTAATGACAAAACCTTATAAAAGGTCCCCATTTCCGGAAAAATGGTGAGGGCAGGTGTTCCAGGCCTAAAATTTGGTCGTATACAATTAAAACAAGATTGTGGCGACTGAAAAGGAGTTACGGTCCTCCTGGACTGCTCTTAGGTCCGCTTCCGCAACTAACGAGGTATGCATATTTCCATTTCTTTCGTCAGGAACAGTTCCCTTGCCTTCAAACGTACATTTCGATTTTCATGTGTTCCTCACATCAACCTATTCTTTATATACGTCCAACAATAGTAACCTGTCAAAGATCATCGGAATCCTATAGGGCCCTGCCCTCAGATACGGTTCGCATATGTAATCATCATCACTGACAAAGTCTCAAAGGGAAACATACTTGTGAATGAATTTCTTGCCACGAGCACAGCGACACAAAATAAATTAAAAAAAAATTGTACATATCTAATTGAGACAGTTTCCAACAGAAAATCTATATTTTCTTTTAACTTTTAGAATTAAAATATGGGCCAGCTATCTTCATCTCAGTTAATACATCTCCCAAACCCTCGTAAAAAGCCCATTACATCTGGTTGATCAGCTGGTCTATTTATATGAATGATACTATGTGGACTTTGCTTTATTCAATTAATAAAAAACACACAAAAATTGTTTATATATCGATGTATATAGATAAATATTCTCACATAACTGATTAATATGGTCATACAATATGTTTATTTCAATTTGTTAAATTAAGGTATTATTTGTTACTTTACTCAAAATATGATATATGCTCTTATGAAACCATTAACCGGATGGCTTATATAACTGAATAAAATATTCATTCATTCATTCATTAATTCATTCATTCATTCATTCATTCAAGCCCTTAAAATTTATTTCTGTGATCAGAAATCGAGAATATATTGTAAATATTTGGAACATTAATCACACATTTCTTCGATAAACGAAAATCACCGATTTAATCGATAAAAACAGCACACAACTAATGGTAATCTATCCGTTCCGGTAAATAATCATAAACCTTCGCATTCGCACTGAAAGTAATCACATCATAAGTTTACCACTGAATTCAGTGGTAAAGATAAAATGAAACAACATTGTTTTGCAATATCCCTGCACACCTAACCGACCGCCAAAACAGTTATCTTTATACTGTTAGAAATAGGATCTTAAAATCACAGTTGTCAGGTGAAAGTTAGCATTGGCATTTATTGTATCTGGGATGAAATGACAAGCATGTTAGGAGATACAGCAACAATGACACATACACCGCAAATAATGCTTGAATGCATCTGAAAATAATCTCGACTCAGCTAGACAAAGATGTTTGGGTTTGGTTTAACACTCTTTTTTTAAATTTGAACATCTCTGGACAGGGCCAGCATCACTTCAATTGTATTTTCTCACGTCATTCTTTTACTCAACATGTTTGTGTTAACAGATAAAAGCATACACTGAACCGTCAGGATGAAATTAGAATGAACTGATCCACAAAGAGAAAAGTAACAAGGTTAAATGTTCCCACAAACAATAAATGTACGCGACTGTTATGTGAGATAGTGTTTTAAAGTTGATTTCGTTTAATTTCTAGGCATGTATGTGAATAAATGGTGGTCGCCTTATTATAAGCCAATGCACAATGCACGATAAAATGTTGTTTAAACGATGATGTCTAAAACCCGCAAAGTTACCTAAAATTTCATATTAGGGGACTAATATAATGTCTTAAGCAGAATATTTATAAAACAGATCGATCGTGTGTTTTCAAATGCAAATGTATTTATAAATTTCAATTCAACTAGACAATGTCATACCTTTACACGCTTACCTGTACAAGATGCGTTCTATCGGCATCGATGAACGAGTCTTCAGTGAGGACCACATCTGCTTCGTGTTCAAATATAATACATGGCATGTCAAGCCAGAGAAAGGGCGGAGATTCAATAGAGAATAAATGACTAAAGTTATGTAGCCAATCAGAGAAGAGGCTTAAAGTTATGTAGCCAATCCACATAGAGAATAGGATTAACATGTGACAAAGATGGTAGGGATTACAAGCACAAGCTCTGTGGATCACCTCCGTACAAATTGTTGATCACGGTATAATGATTTGCATTTGTTACCACAATGCCTACCCCATTTTTGAATTTAAAGATTTAAACAATGTTTCAATTGATTCACACAATGTCATAAAAATTTAAGAAAATATGATGAAAGGCACAATGATTATAAACCTTTTTAAAAGTAACGCCAAGCATCCACTAATGTGGTACCTTTTCTACCTTGAAAGTGTATCCACTGTTAAAGCAAAAGGTGTCCAAGTGACAAACACACAGGCACATGAGCGCACATCCATTTGTAACAGTGATGCAAAAACAATTACCACGAAATAAATAACCTGGCCAAAAGTGGTCTTAATTCATAGGTGGTCAGATAAGACAGGTGAGTTATAATCAATAGTTCTTAGGTTCGTTCAAGGGGTGTCTTAATAGACGGGTAGTCTTATTCGACGGTCGGTATTACAGACACGTTCCACTGTATGTATCTTGCAGTTAGTGTTTCGATCCCTGTGTTATGGAATCCTGAACTGTATATGTATTACTTTTTACAAAGTATATTATTTAAATCTGAATTGTTGTACAATTGATCGAGCTTTACAAAGTCTGACAGCTACTGATACATGCTAAGGTGTTATGAACGGATATACAAATTTCCAGAATTACTTAAATAAAGACAGATCATATTCGGAATACAAATAATACTTCAGTAATTACTTTCTGATTGATTCTGGTTTAGATTGAAAATAGCAGCATGCCATTTAACACAGATCAGCATAATTTTGTCTGCAAGGTAGCAGCATGACCAATCAAACCTAATTAGCATAATATAGCAGTATGACCACGTTAACTTAATTCCCATGCTCATAATTCATTTTAATTTTTTTGTCGGAGGTAACCGCCTCTATTCGTTCATGCTGTGTGTCTCACTTTGCAAGCATCGCTGTGCTAAGGGCACCTCCTGTTTACGACTACATACAAGCAGTCCCTTGAAAGTAGGTCCCGATATCTATAACGTCCCTCCTAAGTCCACCTTTCTATTTCGGGCAAAATGTCCGATCCCGCCTGTGTCCGTAATTCGGAGTTTCGTACACCTGCATAAGGTTCCGATAACTGGATCTCAGCAACGAGGAATCGCCGAAATGCGCACTCGTTTTTTTTTTGTGAGTGAAGCACAGCCTTCTGCTGAGCGCTTGCCATAAAAAAAAACACGTCTCATAAGCTGCATGAAAATTGAACTCAAGGTCTTTCGGCTTTGAGACCGGTGCTCTTCCGTTGGACCACATAAACTGGTCAGATTAGATAGCTTGTAATTTTGAGATACTAATTTATTATATATGTTTGACCTTTCGACCTCGGGGCTTTGTCTGGGAAGGGGGGGGGGGGCATATCCCCAACCCTATGATCATGAAATCCTTGTTTTTCAATGCGAAACAAGATTATTTGCATATATATACATTTATTGCACTCGGTACTAATGGCCACTCATTTTAAATTTAAATAACCCAATTTGGACAGTTTACCTGATCTTAATGAATAATTGCCCACCAAAGTAAGTAAAACCTCTCTAACGTCTATTCCTTACAACTTGAATGAGTAAACCTCGATATTAATCCTAATCCATTTGGACTGAAGTTTCATAAAAGTTCTTGAATTGCAGTTGATTTGGAATTGAAAAATTTAATTGACCCCAGGTCTGATTATTAGAGTAAATATGAAGACTGGATGGTGAGGCCATATCATCAACTTAAATGTTACACATATGATTAATTGGAAATCGACATTTCAAACTAACAACCATCTGTGGCCAATACGAGAACCCTGCCAGCAGCTTGTATTGAGGAAATATTTTTAATGTATATGCATGTGTCAAAACAAAACTTCATTTCAATGAGCCACAGTAAAAATAATCTCTGGGTTACGCAATGCTGCCACCCACCATCATCTAGACAAAGCAATCAAGGAACATATGTGTCCGTTAAGAGAGTACGTGTGGGCACAGGACAATGTTTGTATAGCAACACAAATTCAAACATATGGCACGTGGGTTTGTGTTAAAATGAGGTTTCTTTTCATTACTTGTCCACGAATGCACCAGAGCGCTAGGGCGGGTCTATTTAAGAATAGGAGGGGTGCATCTAGGAGGACTAATTATAAAACCTTAAAAAAATTTCCCAAGGTCAGAAAAAGCGGTGGGGCGGCCCTGGCCGCCAAAAAATGTATGAAACCCTTAAGGAAATGTCCCCCTCCCTTGAATGCGATTCTGGGTCATATGGAAATGTCTACTTTCAATCATTTGGTCACGTGGCTGCGTATGCGGGCTGATTAGAGCCACTGGAATAATCTGTAATACTGCAAGGTATACTGTGCCAATGCCGATACAGCGGGTTAGAGGAATAGAAGTAAAAATGGGCCACTTTGCATAAAATGAAATCACACATTCAAACCACGTTCTGTGGTCCAGGGGTAGAGCGTATGACCCAAACAGGAAAGATAGTGAGTTCAAATCTCAGCCGGGGATCAGTGAAAGTTTTCACACAGGGATTTATCATATACCCAACGGCCGTGTTTCTCTCACAAGCGAGTGCACATTTTAGGGGTTCCTCGGTTGCATGACCCATCGGTGACGACGATTACATACCTTTAACCCGCAGACGTAATAATCATCGGGGTTGGTTACACCAGAATGAAGGTAAAGGTAAGGGCTTATAGTCTGATATCACAGACGATGCCAGTCTCATCAAACTTTACACTTTGCCTTCCTGGTCTTTCGGACCTGTTCATTCTGGTAGCTTTTGTTTGCTCCCTGAGGAGCTTACCACTCATGTAGCCATATCAGGCGCTAGAGTTTCATTCGTTCTGCATTCCCTTCCTCCCATGACCGGTACCCTTTTACTCCCGAGTCGAGTCAGCGCACCCTTGTGGAAAAGACCTTGGCTAGGAGTCTTAGCGCAGACGGCGGTCAGAACCCACAACCTTTCGGTCACAATTCCAGTGCTCTTATCCATTACGCCGTCACGCTCCACGTGGACATAAACTGAAACATCTCCTATCACATAGTCGGAAACCGGAATGGAATTCTGCAGATGTACATACTTAATTAATCTTGATAAAAGAATGGAGGCTGTTACCTCCAATAAGATAATTCTAAACAATGTATGTGAAAAAAACTCACATATGCAACTAATTGAGTGTGAGAGATGTAATCTGCTTTTAACTGTACTTATTTATATAAGGTACATGTGAAGGTAAGGACAACTAGACTAGTAGTGCTGAAATAACCGAGTTTTTTCATTATAAATCTATATAATAATAAATTACCAAATCACAATAAAAAGGGGTCTCGGTCTGTGGGGTCTCGATCAAATTCGCCAGCATCACATTTTGTCAAATTAAAGAAACTATGGGAGGAACCTCACCATTAAAGATAAAGCATGTTTGTTTCTATGAAGCATCTGCAATACAGCAAAATACATTTTTTTCCTGAATAAGGCATATTTAGTGCCAACTGCGACCGACAGATGTCGCAAGTGTGATAGTAAGGTCTATATTTGTTAAACTTGGACATGGGGGAAAACATGTTTTATAAAAGATATACAAATAACATCCAAACACGTCTTAATTGGGTACGATATGGGAAGGACAGTCTCGACTTTAGACAAGGACTACGAATCCATGGAGTTTCAGGGTGATTCGGCATTTGATGGCCTGAACGCTACCAAATCGTACAGTTTTGTAGCTGCAAATGTGTATAATGTTCTATCCATGTCATGGGCATCGCCTGGAGCCCTCAATACGAATTGATGACTCGGGACAGCATAACATTAATACAAAAGCTTTGAAAAAGTATAACAGGTGAATTTTAATACCATTTGATCAGGTTGAATCGCAGATTTGATGTTGTTCAGGTTCACTTTATTATTTAAATATATCATTGAACGTCAGACTGGGTCTGGATATGGTACAGACAGTGTTTGGAAAGTGCGCTCTTGAATATATATATATATATTAATATCCATAGATATCCTTTGTAAAAATCAAACAATATATATATATATATATATACACACATATATTCAGTGGAACCATGCCTTGCGACCACCCCGCAATTGCAAACACCCCCACAATTACGACCACCCCCACAATTATGACCACCTTTCTTGGTCCCGAATATACGATAAACGTAACTTACAGTTCCACAAATACGACCACCCCCAAATTAGGGCCACTTTGGTCAGTCTTCAAGATGGTCGTAATTGTGGGGTTCCACTGTATATATAGTATTTGCGTTTTAAATATCTCTTCCTGTTTTCATATGATCTTCACCAAATTTAAAACAGTCAGGCGCAGCTTCCGTTGTGGTCCGGACTTTAAAATTATACACCCAATGCACCCATACATAACCGTGTTTAAATACAGCTTGTAGATATAACATCCGTCATGGAGGTTTTATAAGAATCTTTCTTGGCATGAGTTAACTATAGTTCTTTAACATGTACCCAGAGTATACCAGAAAAAGCCTGTTCTTTTGTGTTTTTATTATGGGTTTAAATAAAGAGAGAACAGGGTTGCTGGCGGTCAGGGAAAAGTCGGGGGGAAATATTTTTTCAAGGTCAGAGAAAAGTAAGGGAATTTCATAAAAAATCGT
The DNA here is from genome assembly GCA_026874595.1 of Sipunculus nudus. NCBI lineage: Eukaryota > Metazoa > Annelida > Sipuncula > Golfingiida > Sipunculidae > Sipunculus > Sipunculus nudus. Next base: position 43,296,845 of record CM049322.1, on the reverse strand, counting down.
TGATATTTTTGGAAGTCGGGATAATTCTTGGAATTTTTAATGGCTATGGAGATCGCAAGTTAGTTATCAGGTTTAATCTCATATAAAAAGGTAGCATGTTTGCTCATTTAATCTTGTTCCATTTTAATTTTGTATGAACATCTAATGTTGATGATGCAGAGTATGTATATACAACATTTAACGCCAACAATTAATGATGGACCAATTCCTATTCTGCGTAATTTTATTTAAAAAGCAGGATCATATGTATTATTCTGGTGTTCCATATGTTTCCAATGAAGTTTTACGTTAGCTAGAATGGCTGTAAAATGACAATTTTTTAGACCAGATTGAAAATTTGCGTGATAATTTATCTTTGAAAACCAACTAAAAGTTAGGGAATAGTTAAGGAAAATTCAGGTATTTTTTTTTCAGATTTGGCTGCTGGCAACCCTGGAGAAGGGTAAAGTAACACGCTAATCAAGTAGCATTGCTGCCTTAAAATAAATGGGTAAAAGATTATGAAAGGAAAAGATTCATTAAATTGTTGAATAAACACTCAAATTTTCTGTTTTGGGGTAGAAAGAATCGTGATAGAAAAGAAAAACAACAAAAAAAAAACACTTTTTAGGGATTGTCATCTAGTTTATTATTAATTCATTGAAAAGCGGATTAAGGTAACTCGGTGCTTAAATAGTGTAACTATTAAAAAACTTTTTTTAGTGTTACAAAATCATGTGAAAATGAATGAAAAGTTAAATATGTATTCTATCAGAAAGATCATAGTACTAGCTTTAAAATAATGTATACTTTATGGGGTCTTATATGAATATAAACCACTTTTGGATTGAATTTAGATATAAGGGTTTTCTAACAATCATGCTTACTTAAACATGCAGTAGCAAAACATTCTTAACAGAGCCGTCTTTCTTCTGGCCTTAAAGAAGCAGCCCTTCTTTAAGCATTAAGAAGAAAATATAATTATATATAACAGATACAGTATAAATAATCTTTTTTTCAATTCGAAATCATGATCGTTATGAAGTTCATATTCATTTGAGATATGATCACTTCGTGAAAAATGTTATCCTTAAACCAAAATTTTACAGAAATAAAGGTCCTTAAATCACTGCATTGTCGGATTCAGAAAGCATTTTATAATAATGTTACTTCATAGAACATGGTAATCCGCAAGAGGGGAAACATTGATTATCCAATTGAGCTCCTTCCACCCAAAAAAAACATGAAAATAATCGGATCACCCTGCTTGTCCTACATTGGACCAAGATGCACATTACGCAAGAATAAAACATTTAACAACCTTGATACGGATAATACAAGCATTGCTGGTGTAAATTGTACAATGAATGAACAGTTTCTGTAGCAAATCCTCTGGATAAGAACGCTTTCGGTGAGATTCCGAATACCTGTGTGATCGTGATTCATAATAACACGATTATCTTTATCTGATGTATTATCAGTCGTATTCACAATACGCAGTGATACGACTTCGACAATGAAACCATATGATTCCCTGCAAATGTCACTATTCAGAAAAATATTTTCCCCTGAGCTTTTGGTATCAAAAGCTGTGTAATTAGTACTCTATTAAACATGTTACTGTATATAAACATTGGACATATAAAGGTCATAGGCTTTGGAAAGCCCGGAAATGATTTGACTAAATATAGCTATTGGCCAAGTGTGTACCACGTGATACTGCCCGTCTCTCACCTTCATACAGGAGTTCAGACTTTGCTTATTCACAACCGTAAGAAGAAAGGAGGAAGACACCTTCATCAGCCGTTCAGTGTAACCGTAGGTAATGGTCATTAATGTTCATTTATCTCCTTAGGGTACATTGGAAATAATTATCGGGACAAAGACACCAAATGAAGAAATCGAAATATAACTGCATGTATTTTAATTGGAAACAATTATTGTTGTACTACTTAGTGAATATCAAGCAAGCTTTAAATATTTTCACTGCCTGTCTCAAAAAAAGATAATGAGCACGTTTCGGATTATCTAGATCATTAATTGGACAAATGCGGATCGGATGTTATTGGAAAAAATAGTGAGCTCAACCAACCGCCCATAAGGCAGTTAAAACTTAAAGAAGTACCGAATTAGAGGAAAATTCCTAAATTTTTCACCAAGCACAATCTATTTTCTTAAAACTTAAAGAAGTACCGAATTAGAGGAAAATTCCTAAATTTTTCACCAAGCACAATCTATTTTCTTGGGTAGCAGTATTTACCTCTAAAATGGACCATGAAAAAAATTTACTCCAATAATTGCCGTTGCGGGGCAACATTAGCACAAGGACCATAATTGTGTCCATAATTATGAATTCCGGGATAGTCGTCATCGGGAGTCATTTATTTTTCAAATAATACCAAACAATATTTAGGACAAAGAACAGTTACCGTAATTGCGGGTAGGTTGCATTTGTGGCTAGTCGCAAAGCGGCACTGCAATGTATACCCAATCTTCCAGTATGAAATGTTTAGGGCATCGGGTTCAAAATTATTTATTTAAATTTGATCGACAGAGGCTATATTTGACCTTATGATTATATCTGTTAACGGATTTTAACTTCAAGACTCGTTTGTTTAGTATGCATGGAGCAAGTTGCGTTTCCAGTGATTTTATTTTAAGAAAAACTGTGTTTTTTTTTTCCTATATGCTTTGGTTTAAAGGGCCATGATGGTCATGTGGATGCTTTAATGGTTTATTTCAATGCAATTCCTTATGTTAATACCATTTTCCATGGTTTAATTTAATACAATTTATTATGATTCATTGTAATACAATGGCTTATGTTTTAAATACGTCTTGTGATTTATTTTATTAAAAATTTAGTTTAGTGTATCAAAATTAGTTTGATACAATGCCTTATGGTTTATTTAAACGTAATGCGGTATGGTTTTGTTAATACAATGCCTTATGCTTCAGTTTAATACGCCTTGTGGTTTATCTTAGTGCAATTCGCTCTTTTTTCAGAGATACCACGCAAGGAAAATTGGATACTTCTTGTGTATACTTTTGGCATCCTTTATGATATCAGCAGGTGATTATGTTCTGCATTTGCTGCTTCCTTTGTAACTCTTTCTTTGTAAGATGAAAATTCATGATGACTCACGACATGACTCTATGAGCATTAATATAATTTCTTTTTTTATAAATTTCAGTCCTTCTAATCGAAAATCTCCACTTTTTCATCTTGTGGGGAAAGTCGAAAAGAAAATAATGAAGAATCAACATTCTGAGAAATGAATAACGTTTAAGTATGTCGATACCGTAATTTGCGGGCTACTAATCTAAGCGGTGCTAAACTTAGTTCGTCTCCTCTTAACTCTGGGGCTTTATGTAACTACTAAACAAATGACTTGCCTGAGAGGGCGAAGGCTTGCCCCCGACAGCTACCTCCTCTTCGCTAGGTTATCTGGCAGGCAAGTCAACTCTCCCCCCTTCTCTGACCTATAGCTCATCTTACTGTATCACAGTGAATGTTAATGGGATATTCTATCGCTAGTAAAGAAGGGGTAAATATATATAGGGGTAGGGCATATATGTGGGATATCCTACAATGAAATGGAAGCGATAGATGTGTGTGTGGATAAATGTGAGAGTTTAAAAGAGAAAGCTAGTAATCTCAGCCGAGGCGGTGAGATTTTTCACTGTCTGCCCCTACCCTACCGCTCTGCGGGCTTAATTGGGAGACTGTGCCCAACAGTCGTGTTTCACTCACAAACGAAGGCGTCATTCCGGGGTTCCTCAGTGTTATGACCGAGCAATGGGAATGAGACACACCCAATGCCCATAGAATTGATACACCAAGTCTGGGTGACGCCTGAATTATCGCGTGTAAGCCCGTGACACGTAGTCCGAAACCGGAATGGAATTCTGCAGATGTACATAATACTTAGTTAAGCTAGCATTGAAAAAAATGGAGGCGGTTACCTGAACCAACAAAAAAATCCAATGTGGGCTGAAACAGGGTTGGCAAGAACGCTTTCAATACACATTTGCCTGATTGACTTGTAACGCCCTGTGCGGTTTAAATGTGGTTCAAAAACGGTTTGAAACATGTTTTGCATCTGCGTGTGACAGATGTGAAAGCTGCATGTAAAAGACTTCCGACCAAACAAGGTTATCATTAATAACCAATTCAATAATAACGTCTTGTTACAATATTTAAACATTTGTCACAAACATTTAAATATTCAAAATGCTGATATTTAATAATATGCAAAGGAAGCTTTCTCATCAGACATTGGGCCTATACATTTTGGCAGTGGAGGTCTTAGCGCCTCGAAAACATATTCACAGGGGCTACGAAAGACATGGTTTAATAACATATAAATCACCGATTTACTTATCAGTCGTCCATCTTAATTTAAGGTGTTTATCCATGTCGTCCTTTTGTTTATGCCTGTCGTCCTTCTGTTTAAACACCACTCTTGTGTATACACAAACAAAATGTAACGTAAACTGGAATATAAAATAAAAGCGTCATATAACGCACATCCTGTTTAAATTTTACAAGTGTCCTACTCTAAATGAATGAATTAACAATTTGAAAATTTCGTTACTGAGCATCCATAATAATTCTTAACACTCTGGTTACCGGATCACTCCGAGGTCTCTTCTGCTGACTGGTTGCGCCCTCTGCCAAACACCTCAGTACCTGGCAAATCTCTCCACGGGACACGGGGCCATGGTGGACTCGTAACTGCCTATGGTTGGTATATCCTTACCCGATTGAATCGGATTCTAAGATGAAAACTCTTTATCTTGAGTCCGATAACAATACGGTACGAGTTCCTGGTATATAAGCCTTGCCCTGGCGTATAGACCTGTTACGCGTTAATCAACCGCTAAATACTGCTTAATGAAACGGTGCAGGCCTAATTCCCTGGTACAAGGCCAAGCAGTCAGTATACATTTTATGATTTCAATCCTGACTTATTTAAAAAAGATATAACTATTATTAACAAGGAACTGAGTTTTTATCTTAGAGTGTGATTAAAGTATAGTTTGGATAGTGGCGATCAGTCGTATGAGCACTTGAGTACCTTAGTTTCACTGGGTAGCCTCGCTGACTCGAGGGACTGAGAGCTAGAATTTTATAACATTGTGAAGATTGACGCGTTTGCACGGTGTTAGTAACACCTGTTCACACTGGTTACAAAGTCATTGGATGGTGTGCAGTTTTAGGCCTGGATTGTAGAAACTCTCACTTTATGGCTAACGGACTAATAATATTGAGTCCAATTATATCGGGCTAGGTATATTCATGACAAATGTCAGGTGGGATTTGAAACCTCTCCAGACCAAAAGTAATATTTAACTAGATGTATACAATCGCTGAGCGATGGTTGACAACCTTTACGCATAGTTAACATCCACCTTCACCATCCCACCTCTAAGCACTACCCCCCCCCCCCCCCCCCCCCCCCGATTATCCGGAAGTGAGCATAAGCCGAACTGACTTCGGTATACTATGTAGCTTGAACGTTAGGCAATGTATCACCTTTGACTATTAGGTCTATACTTGCAGGACTGATAAATGAGTGGCTGGGTGAGGGTGGTTAAGACTTCAGGAATAAGGTTTAAGTAAAAAATTAATATAAGGTGCAAATATGTCATCTGTGACTTATATTTTGCCTAAAGGTCCGTTTCAGAAAATCAGCCATGTTGAAGATATAGTGTATACAGGGACAGAACTGGAAGATAATTAGTAATCCGCTATAGAGTGTACAGAATCGCGCATAAGATCAAGGTCAAAAATAAATACAATGTACACCTCCATTATCTAGAATAAAACTGTGGCAAAATTTCAGCTTTCTTTAAATTAGCCATAAATTAGAAAAAAAACCCAGAAAATTACAGAAAAAAAATGTAATTGATGATTTCGTTCTCAGGGGAATCTAATGAACTTCCACCCACACGTTTTCTTATCAAAACATACATAAACTCATCAGCAACTTATAAACCTCCCAGTTTAATGAGCAGTTTAAGTTAAGACATGAATGGGTTCCGTGCAGTATGTAAATTTGTGATAACTGTGGTTTGCTTCATATTCTAGGGGTTCAACTTTCGCAATTTCCAATTATAAAGTATTTTATTAACTTATCATAAGTCCAAATGATATATGTCCGGAAATTCTAAATAATGTGATGGAAACCCAAGGTAATATAGTAAGATATCGTTCATTCATGGCATATCATTTGAACGATCTGATAACATTTAAATACCAGTCTTTAAAAATACAAGCTTTATTATTATTATTATTATTATTATTATTATTATTTTTGGTGGAGGTAACCGCCTCCATTTTTTTATGCTTACTTAACTACATATATGTACATCTGCAGAATTCGATTCCGGTTTCGGACAACCTGACGGGCAGGATCACACGCTTCCTCTCATTTATATCTTGGCGTTAACCAGGCCCGGTGAGTACTGCACCTGCGGGACCTGGGTGTGTAATCGACCCCATTGCTGGGTCAAACCACCGAGGGGCCCCCGAAAGGCGCACTCGTTTGTGAGTGAAACACGGCCGTTTGGCACGGCCTTTCCATAAAGCCTGCAGAGCGCTCACCCTGGGTGGGGGCCGACCGTGAAAAATCTCACCGCCTCGGCTGAGATTCGAACTCAAGATCTCCCGGCTTTGAGTCCTGCGCTCTACCCCTTAGCCACAGAAGCCGGTAGCTTTATTATTTTTATATAAAATATCGATGTTCTACCTTTTAACTTGCCTTATACGATAATATCTCTTATTAACGACGGTATTATTTTTGCGATTATTAACCTTTCGTGAATATCGCGACTTCCAAACCCTTGCCAACAAAAAGCAATTAATATGCCAACAAATAGACAAGCAGCGACGATTACATAACCTTCCTTTATAGTCACTGGTAAATCAAAATATTTCCTCATTTCTTGAGAGTGTCTTTAAAAAGCGTATTAGTTGTAACGTGCCTATTGAGATCTCAGCGGGATGTCTAAGATGACTGCTAAGGGACCCTGGGATTTCTAGGGAAACCAGGTGGTCACTCTGTGTTATATCAGTGATAATTGATTCATAAGATGACAGAATGTTTCTCAATCATGTGCACGGAAATATATCCACACACCTCGATGGTACTTTTAAAACGAGACTTGCCAGGGAGCATGTTTTTGCCTTACCGCTGGTATTGAGATCAGCGGGATATCTATGTCTAAGATGGCTAAGTGTTTATCCATATGCCTTGATAGTGCTTGGGAAAACGACAGTTGCCAAGCGGATGTGTCTTTGCTGTGCCGCCCCCATTATCAACTGAATATCTAAGATGGCTGTCGAGTTTATTTTAGGTTACTATGGGCTAAGATTCTTAGGGAGTTAAGGTAGTAATTCAATGGTTTATCTATGCTAATTGTCGCGTAGGTGTCAGATTCCTCGAAAATCACAGCGGTATTTAGTGAAAGGGATCTTTCCCGATATATGTATATTTACTATTGATAATCCCTTGAACCTGTAACCTAAAATAGGCCAGAAAATGCCAAGACCACAACATATACACAGGCTGTTCGTTCTATTATATTCACGTGTTCAAAACATATGTGGGGGGGGGGGGGGGTAGATAATCCTAATACATTCAACAAGCATATCTGGCAGCAAATGAGACTAACAAAATGAGAGTTTTTTTCAAGGCATTTTATAACCAGTGACCTTACAGCATCTACCCATATGCACCCAGTCACCTTCAGTTATACGGTGTTTCCTTTTGTTAATATGTGCGAATGTACCGTGTTTATTAACAGCTTGCAGATAAACAAGGTTATACATCCTTTAAAGAGGCCATACAGGAATCAAACAGAGAAGGGAACATGCATAAATAGTTGTCTTTTGAAAAGACTTTCGGAAGTTACAGACTATGTGAGACACATTCAGTAGTTATAGACAAAAACATATTTAAAAATTCTAGCCCGATCGCATAACTATGTAAATGTAAAGATGATCTAAAATGATATGTTGAAATCATGCTGACTTTACGAAAACAGGGTCACTTAATAAATCTAAACATACATAAACACAACACAGTCATTCCGTTCATATGAACAGACCAGTCTTTACGAAGGTATCCTTTATTTTTAAACCATTACGACGAAAAGTGGGATGATACTTTAAAAGGTACAGTATGAACAAGGGCCTAGAGGTGAAAAAGAATCCGCTGCCATATATAGGTTTAATTAGGAAAGTGTGGCATCAGTGATGAGGTGGGACGGAAGGATTTTAGTAGTCCTCGCAGTCATTGTATTTTGTGAATTGTCTTGTAATATTTTGAATTATTTGTCTCGTACGAAATACGTGCCAGATAAAACATTATTATTCACTCAGCAGTCGGAGGAGTGGCTCCTACAACCTATAGCTAAAAATTTTATAATGTCTCCTTTTTATAAAAAAGAATATCCCGGGAAACATGCTGACATGGGTCCCGGTACAAACATAGAAGGGAACATGCTTAACAAACAGAGAAGGGGAACATGCATAACAAACGAGAAGGGAACATGTATTACAAACAGTTCTGTTTTGCAGAGCTCTGTCAAATTATGCAAAATTTTGTTAATGTCAGATGACTGATGCTTTACAATGCTTAAGGTAACCTTATTTGTTGCTGATAAGTCCAATGCTTACGATTATTCATTGAATGAATATGCGATTATGGTCACATAGAGTTCATCGATAGGTCAATTGTACTGATTCTCTATGTTATGACAGACGCCGCATTAAAATAACCGCATCTTGCTTCTCGTTCTGCATTAGGTCAAGACACATGTTATGCATAAACGTATATTAACAAGCTTGATACGGGTAAAACAAGCACTGATGGTGTAAACATTCATAGACGAGTTTGATTCCATTATCAGTGCAACACTGTGGTTGGCTGTTTTAGAACTGTGGTTGGCAGGTTTCAGAGAACTGTACAATGAATGATCAGTTTCTATAGCTAACCCTCTTGATAAGAACGCTTTCGGTGAGTTCACAATAACTTTTTGCATGATCGTGGTTCATAAAAGTGCAATTTTCTTTATCTGATTAATTATCAGTCGTAATCACAATATTTTTAGTGATAAGACTACGACAAAGACACCCTTTTCATGTCACTATTCAGACAAATATTTGCTCTGAACTATAAGACACATCCCGCTGTAGATAAATTATGGGCAATAAAACGGCATTGGTATACCTTGAAGTGATATGTGGTAATTTTCTATGTGTGTACCACGTGATACTCCTACCTGTCGCAAGACTCCAGCCTTTATGCACTGGTTTACCATCGCCCCAGTCATAGCCGCTAGAAGAAAGGAACAAGACACTTCAACACCGTCCAGTGGAAACTTTGGTAATGTGCACTTCAAATTTATTTACCTCTTTAAGTTTTGATATATATATTTGGAGTAACGATAGGAACAAGAAAATAATACAACCGAAATTAACTTCATGTATTTGAACTGAAAAATATTTTTTTGCAGTTATTACAGAATATCAAGCAAGTTTTATACACATTATGTGGCTGCTTTAAAGTCAATTAATTAAGTACGATCTGAGCACGTTTACGATTACCTTGATCGTCAATTTGACCAATTGACCAAACCCCCGCACATTAGGTACCCTCAATACAAAAGATTGTCGTTGAGTAATTATCGCCGACGATATTATCAGAGATCAATACCTAAACATCCAGCCTAGGGTGGTCGGCCTTGTGGGAACTATTTAATTAGGTAGCAAATTTTGCTAAAGCTCGGCATAATTCAACCCTTTTGGTAACAAATTACAAACTTCGAGGTATACATGGAGTGAAATGTCTTTTGTTTTATTTCCATAGCTACTTGTCTATATAATGAAAACAGTGGTTCAATCTTACCTGAAACAGAACATAATCGGAATTACAAAGTATTTGTCCTGTCACCGGCCCAGGCGGCCGTTTGGGTGTCCAGGGGTGATTTTAACTGTCGGGCGGACGAATAGTGTCCGTTGTCCTCATTAGCGGGGTGTCCGCCCTAGAGGGGCTCTTCAAGTAGTAAATACGATTGGTCGTGCCGAAAACTGTTCGTTACGAGGGTTGTCTATCCCAGAGGGGTATCCGCAGCCCAGTGTTTCACTGTAGACGGTTAGGGCACTTTTTTCAAAATTATTTGTTCATGTATTTGAAATAAGTGATTATGTTCATTGTATTCTCTAATAAATCTGATTGTTATATATGTTTTATATGACCTCATATGATTAAAACGATAAAGTCAAATTTTCTTTTCTTGAGTTTTTTTATGAAACAAGGTGAGACAGTGCATTACATATACAGGTGTTATTTTTTTATGTGCCAGGAAGCATATAATGACATTTTATGGTTTAGTTTGATGCAATACATCATAGTTTAGTTTGATGCAGTGCCTTATGGTTTTGTCTTATACTATACCTTATGGTTTAGATAAATACAATGCAATATTGTTTAGTTTAATACACTGTCCTATGGTTTAGTTTAAAATATTGCCTTATACAATGCCTCGTGATTTTGTCAGATACAATGGTTTATCTTTTGGTTTTGAACAATGTCTACTGGTTTACTTAATACAGTGCCTCATAGTTTACTTTAATGCAATGCCTTATGGTTTAGTCTCACAAATGCTGTATGGTTTAGTTTTAAATAGTTCCTCAACAATGCCTTTTGGTTTAGTTTAATACAGTGCCTTATGTTTAAGTTTACATAATGCTTTGTGGTTTAGTCTGGTGCAAAGCCTTCCAGTTTAGTATAAATGAATGCCTTACGATTAAGGTTAAAAAGGTGCCTTATTTTTTAGTTTAAAAGAGGGCCTGAAAAATGTCTTATATGCTTACTTTAATACAATGCCTTCAGGTTCCGCTTATAGGAATGCCTTTTGGTTTAGTTTAATACTGTGCATAATGATTTAGTTCTACACCATGCAATAAATTTCCTTTCATGTAGAAGACTCGAGGAAAATGGGATCTTTCTTGTATATGCTTTTGGCATCTATGGTGTTATCAGCAGGTAATTATTATATTTTTTGTTTCTTCATTTTCTGCATTTGTTCGCATATAAATGTGCTTACGTTTTATCCTCGGATTTACCTTGTAGTGTTTAATTAAGGAATTAAATGGTAATGGTAAAAAGTCCATATGTTAAACTATGTGTAAAATAATATAATATAGTGTAATGGCTAAATATGTATTCATACATATTTAACAGTCTTTTCTAATTATTTTTTTTTTAATGTTGAGAAAAGTAGAAACAGCATCCTAGGAAACCACTAACGTGATACATGTGTGGATATCTTAAATATAGAAAAAGTAATAAGAGCAACACACAGTACGTGTGCATGAAGAGAGAGAGAGAGAGAGAGAGAGAGAGAGAGAGAGAGAGAGAGAGAGAGAGACTATAACAGATGTAGATAGAAGGTAGGATATTTTACCTTCTATTGCAAATATTTTTATATGGTATTGTTTAAAATCCAGCTCTTGGTAACCAAACTGGTTTCTCCTACCGTTTCCGCCAAGGGAGCCGGAGCGTTGCTTTCAGGGCTAGCTGCTACTTATTTGTGCGTACTGCTTTCGATTGGCTTCAAGCAATGGTAAACTGCCACACAAGGGGCGGGCACCTGGTGACCATTGAAACCAAGGCAGAGGATGACCATCTGACACAAATCACAAAACGTTTCAAGGTTCCTTTCTGGATAGGAGGGAACGACATATCGTCTGAGGGATTATGGCGCTGGAAAGCTGATCACAGTAAAGTAGGATACACAAATTGGAAAACAGGTGACACAAATTGGAAAACGGGTGAACCCAGCAATTCAGGAGGAGACGAGGACTGTCTCGAAATTAACCCTAACCGTGGAATGGAAAATAAATGGAACGATAGAAGCTGTCGGATAAAACAGTTTTCCATCTGTGAGAAGGTCTGTTAAATAGAAGTGGCAACTAAAAAGTACGCTAACTAATTATTTAAATACCCTTTAAAACAATGCCCATCTTTGTTACTTATTTTAGACTAATAGGAGAACGTTCGTTTACCTGTATTCATACGAGTAATAACTGTATTATTTGTATTATGGAATAAAAGTTCCTCCTAATAGAAAGTAAATCCAATTTCTTAGTATGACTGGATCATGAATATGTCAATATCCCATCGCATTTTGTAGCAGATTTCTAGAATTGTTTGCGACACTGCTTGTTGTATATTTGTTTGATAATGTGGGTATGAAAGGGTGAATAAAGAATTCCTGAAAGCATGAAATACTTATATTTCTATTGAAAGTACATGGATATTTCAGCTGTATGTCGCCCTGCTGTTGTCTGCCCGTGTCATATGTAAAAGCAGAGTTTCTACCATATGCAGCCTTTCATATTTTACTGTAGTCGCTTTGTAAACGCGACCGTTTTACACTGTGAAAGGGGTAAAGGTTGCATATGAAATAGTTTTGCGACAGGTATAACATTAAAGTACGGTATATTTTACAAGTTGTATGAGCGAGTTCAGAGTTTCTGGGTATTCAGTCTTATAAAGGACTGGTTTTACTTCCTTTTACTTTATTGCTTAAGATTCCCTCACAGAAGATTCCATGTTTCGGTCCTGTATCGTCGCTGCTTCTCCAATGCAAAACTTATTTTTGTCTAATGAGATAAATTCATGTTTATCAATGCAGTCTTAATTCTTTTGACTCGGTAATGAGAAATTAGGGACCGGGAAACAACTTGCAACATCTTTACCTAGACTTTCATGAGCCATGGTGCTTCCATTTCCCCTTTAAATGACCTGTAAGTTCTTCTCTCTTTGTGTATATACCCCCATAGGCCAAAGCATTAATTATGTACAAGATCCCTATGATGCGGAGACCTATACACTATTTACACATTTATAGTTTATATATATATATATATATATATATATATATATATATATATATATATATATATATATATATATATATATATATATATATATATATCGTGCATGCATGTTCACATAGACACATTCCAGTTGCCTCTTGCCTCCATAAACACCCACGGACTCTAAGCACTAAGCCCCCCCCCCCCCCTTCCCTCCCGTCTTAACCCCTCTCCCATGGTCACCCGCAAGTGGATAGTAATTCAGATTAACTGGATATTCTATTTAAGCTGAACATTAGGTAAATCTATTACCTTTGGCACTTAGGCCTATACTTGCATGAATTATAAATAGGTGCGGGGGCGAGGGGGGGGGGGGGTGGGAGTAATGCCTCGGAGTTAAGATTTAAGTCAAAATTAAATGTCAAGTTCAAGTCTGTCACCTATGACTAATATTTTGCCCAAAGGTCAGATTTAGGAAATAAGCTATGTTAGAAGTCTTTTATACAAAGGGACAGAGAATGAGAGAAAATTGGAAATTCGCTAAAGAGTGTACAGCAGGTGGAATTAATTCAAGTTCAAAGATAAATATTAGGTGTCGTCCATGACCTAGAACTAATTAATATTGTGTTGTGCCCAAGTTTCAGCTTTTTTTATAACAGCCATTGAATAAACAAAGAAATGAAATAAAAAGAAAATCAAATAAAATTGATGGTTGTCCACTCAGGAGAGCATACACCTCAACTTTTTTTACTCGATTATGGACAAAACTTTCAACAACTTTTAATCCACCCGTCATACTGGAGAGGACTTAATTAGCTATTTATTTCAAGATATATGTTGGTTCGGAGCAAAAATATACGATTATACCTGATCAGTTGGTCGTATAATCACCTAAATGGCTCACCCTCAAGCGTGATCTACTTCAAATTCGTTCAGATTATCTGGGGTTAATATGCCGAAAAACAGACAAACAGCGTCGATCACATAACATTGAGATCCATTGACAGTCACTGGTAAATCAAAATATTTCCCCGTGCCCTGAGGATACATTTATAAAGTGTAATTCGTTGTACCGTGCCTATTGAGATCTCAGCCGATGTCTCAGATGACTGCCAAGAGACCCTTGGATTTCTTCGGAAATAAGAACGTACTCCGTGGTATATTAATGATAATTTTTTTCATACGAAGAAAAAATGTCTCTCAAACAGTTGCTGATAAATATATTCATACTCTTTGATGGTGCTCTTGAAAACGATAGATACCAAGGGAGCTTGTCTCTATTGCTGTGTGTCAGTTACTTATAACTAAGATGGTTGTTGAGTTTAACTGATACTGTTTGTCTATGGACTGAGTTACCTTGGGAAATAAGGTGGTAATTCAGTGGTATTATGATAATAATATATGTGTCGATTGTTAAACAGGTGTAAGTTACCCCGGAAATCACAACGGTAATTCGTAAAAGGGGGTCTTGTCCGATAGCTTGTGTCCATTTACGAATGATAATCCCTTCAACCTTTTACATGAAATAACCCAGAAAACGCCAATCCCACCGTCCATATTTTTTGTTTTCGTACTCACATGTTGATGAAATATGGTGGGGGGGGGGGGGCAGAGTAATCCAAATACTTTCAATAAGCATATATGGCAGCAAGTCAGACTATAACCAGAGTTTTTCACAGGTATTTAAAGTGACTTACGGCACGGCCACACCGAATACTACGCTACACAGCTGTACATGCTATATTTAACTAACGGTTGGGTATTTGTGCAGCTCTACAAAGAAGAGAAAGTTAACTTTTCTTCCGCCTTGCTTTTCAGTGCTACACAGCGCAGCACAGTGGGACGTTATGTGTAGACACACCAGTGTATTTGCATGTACTCAGCATTTTCTTTAAGCTAAGCGCGGCGGGGCGATCAGTGTGGACCGGCATTTACACATATGCAGTGGTGGATCCAGAATGGGGCGTCCGCATCTTTCATTTTATCTAGATATTTTCCAGTTATTCTTATTAATTTTTACTTTTACACCTGATGTCCGTCTCACCTAACCCTTTTACAGGGGTCCACTATTAGCCTAATCACAAGGTAAGAAGAAAGTATATAAGAAGACACCTTCAACAGCCGTTCAGTGGAACCTTCAGTAATGTTCATTTACCTCCTCAGATCAAGATACATTGGCAAAAATTATAGGATCGAGACGCCAAAGTAGGTATAACAACCGAATATAACTGCATGTATATTAATTCGAAACAATAATTATTGTGCTACTTACAGGATATCAAGCAAGCTTTGGATACATTCACTAGCTACCTCAAAGCCTGTATGTATGACAGGTAAGGTATGAGCACGTTTAGGATTACTTAGCTCGTCAATTGCACCAATGAGGACCCAACTGATATGTTATCAGTAGAAATATTGAGCTCAAACTCCCGTACGTTAGGTACCCATAACACACGGGAGCAGCATTAACCTCTTTTATCTATCGTTTGCCTATCCATGACAACGTGACACTCAGGCCTTCTAAAATAGACTTATAGAGGCCTGCGTGTCATGATGCAAGTGAATAACAGAAGACCCATTCTAAGGGTCGGATTAAGATATATACTGTGTGGTAGCATTTGACATCAGAGGCTTGTATGGCCATGTTATATTATCTAAGTAATGAAGAAAATTGTTGTCCCACAAAATTAATTACATTAATTACCTGCTTGGCACCGATTCACACAAAGCTGCCAAGCCGTCATGACGGACGCAGAGACAATCTTTCCGAATAAATCCAGCCCCGTCATTTATAACTGATGCATTGAATATACTTTTAAGGCGACCATGAATGTGATATTTGTTATTATTTCCAACAGAATCACATGATTACTTCGGGAAAATGACAGTTCGACAAGCAGATGAAAATTAAAAAGTACTGTGAGAAATGGCATACACATCTGCATATACCGGAAGTGTGAGAACTGAATAGCTTGTAATGTCACCTTAACGTCTTCAGTTAATCGATGTTTGGATGGAAAGCTGCCGCTATCCACAGTCGGTGAGCCTACTTGCTAAAGAAAAATGCTACCAGGATATGTGCCTTTAATTGGAGGATATTTGCAATTGTCAGTCATTTACCAAATAACACTTAATATAGTTTACTTCAATAAAGTGCCTCACGATTTACTTTAATGCAATGTCTTTTGGTTTAGTCTGATAAAATGCTATATGGTTTAGTTTTAAATAGTTCCTCAACAATACTGGTCCCCCACCCGCCCCGCATCATGCCCTGTCAGCCCGCCCCGCAATTAAAGAAAAAAAATTAGCCGCAGTTACTGTGATTCTTTCAGCCCGCACCCCCCCGCAAAATTTTCTTTTAGCCCGCATCCGCCCCGCCCCGGATTTTTTTAAAGTTTCCGGCCCGCAGTCCAGCCCGCAAAATAATTAAAAAAAGGATTTTGTATCCAAAGGTTTACATATCAAGAATATTTTTACCGAACATATATAAGCCGCATATATAAGCCTTATTATTCATAAATATGAAATGTTTGATGATTGGAATAAAAAATTAATTAATATACGTTTTTTTTTTTTGCAATCATTCAAACCAAAATTCAAAAATTGTTTTTAAAGAAATGTTTGATTGGTTAAATTGATTTAAAATATACATAAAAATTTAACATACCTTAAATATGTTTTCATATTTTACAGAGGAAATAAAGAAATCTTTGGTTTATTGTATCTGTTCCTACATAAATTTATAAAAGAAAGAGTGAAGAAAAAAAATTAGATTTCTACAAAGTATGTGTACCCATAGTTACCCTTCGGAATAGTTTTGGCTAATCACAAGCCACCAAACTTCTGAGATGTGTTGCTGGTTAAAACCATTTCGGTCATAATCTGCCAATTAGCTGAAACTGAGACTAATCAGGTCAAGGGAGTAAAGGGGTAATCTGACCGATGTGGCATTATATAGGTTCCGGATGTTCATTTAGATAGACATGACCAGAGCGTTGTTTTTTATAGAAGACATCACTGCCGGAACAGGGAATTGACCAGCCAATGGTCAATGTCAGTTACAATTAGACAGCACATGAAGTTCAAATTAGATAAGGAATCCACCTTAGGCTTTGTGGAGGGCCCTAACTCGTACACGGTGGTGCCACCCTTGATTGTTTATCATATCAGACCAATGGGAGCGCCGCTGATCTGTAGACGATCCCACGATGGTGCTCGCAAGCCTATCGGGTCATACGGGAATTGCATGGAGATTAAGACCGCCAAACACTGTCCGCTTAGTTTGATTTAACAGCTAATCATACGCGGCCAACAACCGTAACGCTAGTTAGTTTTGGTCAGACGGAACCATTTGTTTGGTGACTCGGGGTCCTCCATCAGTCGTTTCATAGCTTGTGTCTTTATATTATTATGTGTAGCAAAAGGCTATATGGGGTTCGTTAAGACATGTTTAAATAGTGATTTCGAGGGCCTGTGGCCTTGCGGTACCAAATGCTCGAGACGCAAAACGGTTGCTACTACACACGTTAATCTTCCAGGGATATATGGTGCCCTGCGAATCAAATCTCTTGGTAACCTACCCACTGCTCCCTGCGGGTCTGAGCATGCCCATAAAACCTACGGCTATGAATCTTTATTTACATATTGATCATAACTATATTCATCTGTTGCTGAAGCTTTTGGCGCACCCTTGTTTTTTTTCGGGTTTTGCGTGTAACTGCCAAGTAATAACAATGTCATCAATTTCTCAGCCATGGTTCATGCTAAATATGATTTCTGGTATCCTGAAACATGATATGCTTATTGGTCATGAAAAGTTTCGTCAATTTTCCAAAGACAAGTTATGCCAACTCTATTTTTCTTCTATTTTCTCTCGCTATTTGGTATTATGTTTTAGCCTGTCAAAAGACAGCAGTCGTATCAGTTCATCTATTTTCCTGAAACATCATATGTTTGTTGATCATGACCAGTTTCATCAGTTCCGGAAAACTGGGGACGCGACCTAAATTATTACTTCCACCAAGAGGGTTTGCGTTCATTCCCACGTGCGTGTGTTTGTGTGTGTGAGGGTGTGTCTGTGTGTGTTTGTTCACAATGTATCTCACGCAATCATTAACAAATCTCATAAAATTTTCAAGGAATTTCGGGAATAGGCGAAGAAAATATCGATTAGATTTTAGAGTTGACCCTCCATCTTTCCCGGATTTTGGAGTGTCATCGAAAATATACACAAATGTTTGGTCACTTATGCACGAATGAACCTTGGAATATGAGCAAAAGAAATAAGTGAAATCAGCACAAATCAGTGTGGCAGGGTCACCTGTTTTGTTTCCGTCAGAGCGCCCAGCATCTCGGAGTGTGTCATGTGTGTTCGCATAGCGTTTCTGAAACTTATGCTCCCGTGGCGGAGGCAGGTATCCACGGGATGCACATTTATATATATATATATATATATATATATAAATATATATATATATATATATATATATATATATATATATACACAGTTTTTATATAGCCCAATATGTATCCTTTTTTTACGGGACCATCACATAATTGTAATCGTATCAATTTATCTACATTTCTTGGTTGTTACGTAATCTAGTTTTCTGAAACATCGTACGTGTTTTTATTTGTTACGTAATCTATAGTTTCCCGAAACATCACGTGTCTTTTTGTTAGGTAATCTAGTGATTTTCAAGGTCAAATCAGCTGAATTACAGTTGTTTTGTGAACGCAATAACTTTTGAAGGGCTGCATATATTCCTCCAAATTTGAAACACTCATTTTTCCTACCAAAATCGTGGACGCGTTCGAAATTCTGTGACCTTTACCTTGATCTTAAAGGTCAAATTTATGCAATTCTTGGCTTATTGTGATCCACATAACTTCGGAAGTTTTGAAGATTTTTTCTTCAAATTTGATACACCCGTTTTTTTCTGCCAAAATGTCACTAAAGTTCGAAAAGCCTTGACCTTGATCTTCAAGTTCTAATCTGCTGAGATCTAGATTCATTGTTTTAAGATATTGCACATTTTACCCCTAATGTCTTAGGCTGGCTTGTAGAGGAGACATATATCTGTTTTGCACTGCAGAAAGAAAGCCATTCAAGTTTCGAATCTTTTACGTAGTTTTATGTCTATTTTTGAGAACTTCAAATGAAGCTGATGTCCATTAATAGGATACAAGTCATGAGTGTTGGACCTAGAATCTTCTAACTTGACCACCTTAGAGTTCCATGAAAAATATCCTTGGAAACTTGAAATTAGGTCATGGTTACCTATATTTTGCAAATTAGGGGAGGACACGTGATTTTAAGGAGCAAGTGAGTCGGATGGGGAACAAATTGTATCCATTTGGCCTAAAATCCTTATGCATGACTTTCAGGGAGGTCCCTATAAACCTCCTTTGAAACCTGAAATGGCACTTTGACCCATTTTCTGCAAGCCGTGTGAAAGAACTTGATTTTCACAGTATGTTAGTCAGGTAAGAACAAATGGTAACAGCTGCATGTAGAATAATGTCACTGTAACCTAAATCTAAGGGCTATTGGCAAAATGCATGTTTTGAGCGCGCTGGGAGTCTTTTCCCATTGTTCAAGGCTCCTTGGATTCAGCTGAGCGTCATGGCCCATGGGCCACTTGTTAAGAGTGAGCGAATTCATTCCACAAACAAACACGGCGTACAACAACCGTAAATCAAAATTACATAAATATTTACATCATATTTAATGGACATCACATGCAGCCTGTTATTTTTGCAAAATACAAAAGTTTCCCAGCAAATCCATCCAGGACACAGATTAACCATATCTGGCTATCCTGTTTCATTCATTGTAACTGGTTGTGTGAGTGAGTAAACCAAGTCCAAGAGTTTGATTACCATTATAATAATGATAGACACAAGATACAATGTTGCGCATGCGTTATAACTCCCATACGAGGTGAAAAAAAAACACCGTTGGAAGCTGGAAAAATCTTGATTTGTCAGGCCGGGTGGTACAGCGACCAAACGGCATGCATTTTCATACACCCGTCTCTGAGAGGACGTATTATGGTATACTCACTGTCCATACGTCTGTCTGTCCATCCGTTAACTGTAAGTGATTTTCACGAAACCCACTAATACTACTTACTAATAGATTATCTCACCTGAGTTCGTTTATGGGCAAAATCCATGCATATGTTAATTAAGGTCAGAGGTCAATAGACTACTATGAACTTACAAGGAATATGATGGATTTTAATGAAACACTTGTTTATCAATAAAATATATCGCCTAAGTTCAATTTCCATGCAGCAAAATCCACGCATATTAAATGAGGTCAGAGGTCACCAGACTTTCTTGGTGCTGTGATGACTTAAAATTCTTATTCATGAAACTAAGTATAAATATTAATCAATACAGTTTCTTATCTACATATAATCCTCACCAAAATATTGTGAGGTCATAATACAGGGCATATTTTTCAGTGTCTAGTATGTGTGTTTTTTTTTTGGTCACTGGTCCTGCCTCATTCATGATTTATCAACATGCACATAGTGAACGATTTTAGACGAAATACTGACCCTCAGCAAAATTTTTATTAGAGGAAACACAATACCTCATGTATATATAATCTGAGGGAAGAATGACATCACTAGCTGTTTCTCTCACTTCACTTGGCAGTCATGAGCAATTATAGATGAAATATATGATACCAGTTACCAGTATAATCAGATTCAAGCAGTGTCCATATATTTCAGAGCAGCCTCAATCATTACCATCACTGTTTCATGTTTTCATACATGTCACACGTATACTTAAAATATTAAGGTCCAGCATGAATGCATTATACCTGATATATATCCAACTGCACAGGTTTTCATTAGGCCTGTCAGCTTTGTTATAAAATGCACAAAAGCGTACCTTGATTTACCCCAGAGACAAGTGTGGTTAATATCTAACCGTAAAATAATACTCTCCTATGTATAGATTCCATATGGTTAATTATAAAAGATATATGACTGAACAGACGTACAGTCTTGTGACATATCAGTGACCACCTGAAAGGATGGACTAAAACTACATCCACTTGACAGTTCTAGTGATGGCGTCCCAACCAGTAATTGTATATATCATATTTTTGTTGCGACACACGTATGTCCCGCCTACATGACATAGATAAAGAGGTATGGCCACGTGAACTGACGCCATCCTTTTTGCAGCTCTTTCTATGAAAGTCAACAAAGTAAATATATATCATAGAAAATATATTTATTCTATGCTTGTTTAAAACCATGAATCACCACCTTACCTCCATTGTTAAATGCTAATTTCTAGTGGCAAACAAAGTGTATTTGAAAGAAATATCGCCAAAAATTAGGTAGACAAGGGTGATGGAATTTATTTTAGAGTTAAGAGGACATAATCAGGAGCATTAATATACCTGTTCGTTCACACTTTCAGTCCATGTTTGCTTGATACAAAAGTTTCCAGGCAAATGCAGTAAACACAGTCCACGCGTGTCAGTTTACAATAATAACGAAGCTACATGACCGGAGGTCTTATTTTGCGCATGCGTGACAGATCCCGTGGTCCTTCATGTCCTCTGATATATCAGTGCTGGATATACATTACGTTCCATGGGCAAAATGTAAATTCATTGTGCCTCCTATCGCCACAGCTTTGTGCAATAGGTCAAGTGGCCTCAGCGGAAATGACACGGGTAACACAGGTGGTGTATCAGGTCCAAGGGCCTTAGTCACCGCAACATACGATATTTTAGCCAGCCGGGACACGAATTACAATTTTTTGGACCAAGTCAGTCGGCATCTCCTGATGGGAAGGTGTTGTGACCCGAGCGATCCACGGAGTCCCACCCACTGTGTTAATGTTGACATCTGTGATCGTGCCAAGTCTACTGCCTCTAACAACCGTGTACAGGAGTAAGCCAACGTTTTTAGTCGGGACTGAAGTTGGACCGATATCCGATATTCGCATGCGAAAATCAAATATCACACAAATCATCAACATTCGATATTCACCAGCGAAATTCGGGAAAACAATCGGCCTTCGGCAAGCCCGACACCTGGTCAACGTTGATTCTCCTCGTATAATTCATATATATTACGGCAATGATGGGCATTGACCTTAGATATTCGCATTCCAATATCTCGCAGAAAAGCAATATTGGCATGTGAATATCACTCAAATCAGGGATATTCGATATTGGCATGCGAATATCTTAAATTTCATAAGTCGTTTTCATTTAAGTTCAAAGTATGCATTTATTGTCGTTACAAAAAAAGAACAGACCTGCAGGACAACAACACCAAAGCAAATATATGTGAAGTTGTGAACAGCACATCCCGAGTTACATCACCAGATCATAAACATTTGTAAACATCAGGGTCACAATTATGAGTAATGTTCAAGAAAATCACACACATTACTGACTGGACACTGAATAAGAATAATTAATGAAAAATGATATGAAATTCATAGATAGGGCAAAGTTTACAAATCTGCAGAATTTAAACATGTACAATACTCAAACTTGAAGTTATGAAAAAAAAAATGGGGGGGGGGGGGGGTGTCAAATCATCTAATCCCTAGTTTCCTCATTCATAATATTAATATAGTAAATACGTACACAAGTTTGTGAATTTTAGTTCACATTTATACACATTTATATATACATCTATTTCATTATTTCAGTGTCTATACAATAAACAGACAATATTTGATTCCTATGGATACTAGTATTCATTAATACAAATCACTTCAGTGTTTATTAAGCATAGGCAACATTGATTTCCTATTAACAAATAATCTACGATTTATTCCATGAGAGAAACATGGATCTGCTGAAAAGGAAGAAAGGAACAAAAACAGAACACACAACTGAATGAACCTGCTCTGAAATGTACATGCACTTGTTGACCCCTGATGAAACTGACAAGGTGATTTATTTCATCTGCAGGTGTTATATGAAATGTGACAATGATGACGTCAGCGTTCACTCAGACGAAGTTCAAATATGCTTAATCTTTATGCGGTTTGAATGATCTGTCTTTTGTATGAGTTCTGGTGATGGCAGATTCCACTTGAATCACTAAACCTTTTACCACAGTCATCACACACAAAGGGTTTCTCTCCTGTGCGAGTTCTCTGGTGTCTGTGTAGGTCACAGGAATACCTAAATCCTTTCCCACAGTCATCACACACAAAGGGTTTCTTTTACTGTGTGAGTTCTCTGGTGTCTGTGTAGGTGGTGAGGAAGTTTAAATCCTTTCCCACAGTCATCACACACAAAGGGTTTCTCTCCTGTGTGAGTTCTCTGGTGTCTGTGTAGGCTGGCTATTTGATGAAATCCTTTCCCACAGTCATCACACACAAAGGGTTTCTCTCCTGTGTGAGTTCTCTGGTGTGTGTGTAGGTGGTGAGGAAGTTTAAATCCTTTCCCACAGTCATCACACACAAAGGGTTTCTCTCCTGTGTGAGTTCTCTGGTGTCTGTGTAAGTCACAGGAATACCTAAATCCTTTCCCACAGTCATCACACACAAAGGGTTTCTCTCCTGTGTGAGTTTTCTGGTGATGGCGGAGTCCACTTTAATCACTAAACCTTTTACCACAGTCATTACACACAAAGGGTATCTCTCCTGTGCGAGTTCTCTGGTGTCTGTGTAGGTCACAGGAATACCTAAATCCTTTCCCACAGTCATCACACACAAAGGGTTTCTTTTACTGTGTGAGTTCTCTGGTGTCTGTGTAGGTGGTGAGGAAGTTTAAATCCTTTCCCACAGTCATCACACACAAAGGGTTTCTCTCCTGTGTGAGTTCTCTGGTGTGTGTGTAGGCTGGCTTTTTGATTAAATCCTTTCCCACAGCCATCACATGCAAAGGGTTTCTCTCCTGTGTGAGTTCTCTGGTGTCTGTGTAGGTTGGCTATTCGATTAAATCCTTTCCCACAGTCATCACACACAAAGGGTTTCTCTCCTGTGTGAGTTCTCTGGTGTGTGTGTAGGTGGGCTTTTTGATTAAATCCTTTCCCACAGTCATCACACACAAAGGGTTTCTCTCCTGTGTGAGTTCTCTGGTGTCTGTGTAAGTCATAGGAATACCTAAATCCTTTCCCACAGTCATCACACACAAAGGGTTTCTCTCCTGTGTGAGTTTTCTGGTGATGGCGGAGTCCACTTGAAGCACTAAACCTTTTACCACAGTCATCACACACAAAGGGTTTCTCTCCTGTGTGAGTTCTCTGGTGTCTGTGTAGGTCGCTTATTTGATTAAATCCTTTCCCGCAGTCATCACACACAAAGGGTTTCTCTCCTGTGTGAGTTCTCTGGTGTTTGTGTAGGTCGTTTATTTGACTAAATCCTTTCCCGCAGTCATCACACACAAAGGGTTTCTCTCCTGTGTGAGTTCTCTGGTGTCTGTGTAGGTCACAGGAATACCTAAATCCTTTCCCGCAGTCACCACACTCAAAGGGTTTCTCTCCGGTGTGAATCCTCTCATGTTTCTGTAGATCTGATAACGTTTTAGACCTGTGACCACAATATTTACACACATGCTTTCTCTCATCCTCCTGTACATTTAATTCCTCCAGTACATTTCCACTAGACTTTCTCTTACCACATTGACCTGTATTTACCTCAGTGTTCTGTGACTGTGTTAACATTTGTTGTCTTTTCTTGGCGTCTTCATGACGTTTCTGTATAATATGTATAGGTAGGACGCCTCCATGCATCTTGTGTCTGTGTCTCCACAAGTAATCTTCACTCCCATACAGGCCATGACAGTCTGAACATTTGAAGGTTCCTAAATAAGACAAATATTAAAATCATTTTTTTATTCATTGATTAGGGATTCAAAATACAAATTTAGTAGAATTTTATATAATACCTTGAGCTATACATTAACATGCTTGCATGTAATATTTTCTAATAAATAACTATACCATTGAACATTTAATGAGTTATGCACAACAAGCAAAATATTTATAAGAGCAATTTTAAATTAACTTTGAAATTCAACAGATCCATACATCATGTGCAATAATAAAATCCACCCCTAAAGTTCTTTATCACATGTAACTGTATATTATTCAGATAAAAATGCATAGTTACGTTACACTAACAACTCTGATTTATGAAAAATGACATCATGCTTTCAGAAAAAAAATATTGATTTGCTCCTGAAGGAACTGGAACAAACTCTAATCTGAGGGTTTCCTCATCCTGTGGAACACGTGCTCTTCGGTAATATAACAAAAGGCAAGTGTTTCTCAACTGCATTTGTATCTTTCTCAAAATATTATTATTTGAACCATTACAGAAAAATCCAATGATCGGCTGATACTGCCATTTTTAAATAAATGAATAAAAAAAATGAATGCATAGTAAAAATAGCTCCTAACAATGTTCGTATATGTTAACATATATTCTTATCATATATTTTGCTTTGAAGTTGATTTGATCTGAATAGGATGGAGTCTTCCTGAGATTACATTAATTTTTTTTTTATTCAGATCACTGTGATTCAGTGGGGTGTAAATAGGTGTGTGTGTGTGTGTGACCATGCCACTATCTATATGTGTGTGTGACCAACAGTATCCCTACCTGTGCCACCATCTATATGTGTGTGTGACCAACAGTATCCCTACCTGTGCCACCAACAATCTTTCCTCTGATCGTCTCTCTGTGGATACCCAGCTCCTTGGCGTAGACATCTCCATACCAGACCAGGAGTTCAGAGCCTGCAGGGATCTCCTTAAAGCTTCTGTAGTAGATCTGTCCACAGTACTGGAAGGCTACCAGATTCTGTTCCTGCTCATTGCGGGCACAGTTTACATACCTCATCCAGTTAGACATTACAGGGTTTTGTGCATCAACAAGGTGTTTGACCTTCCGGTTATCACAAACCTAAAGTAAAACAAGCAAATTCCTGGAAATCATGTCCCCCGTATTTTAAAGCTGTTCTCTATAGTATTTTGAAACAGTCTGAAACTTGCAATCAAGAGTACAGATCTCCGCCAAGGCAGCTCATTGATCTCATATGCATGTCAGAAGTGCAGCATTTATATTTTAAAGCAACCACACTCAGGATACATGTGCTGCTACCTGTCGGGATATCAGTAAACAAGGCAGCTCATTTTATGGGGGCAATGAGCTGCCTTGTTTACTTATCTTATGCCAGGTAGCAGCATATAATTTACAAATACATACATATATATATATATATATATATATATATATATATATATATATATATATATATATATATATATATATATATATATATATATATATAATTCCTGAATCAAGATGATCTGCATCCCAAAAATTGAATTGTTCCTTGTAACATTGCCCAGTATCTGAAAATTTCATTAAAATCTGTCAAGATCATTTTGAGTAATGTTGCCAACAGACAGACGAACAAACAGACAAATTGAGGCCGGTAAAAACATTATCCCCACCGCTTGGCGGAGATAATAATTGTGGGTGACTGGCATGTATGTGTGTGTGTGACCATGTGTGAAGCACAGGTTTCAAACTAATAACCAATGGGTTGTGGCAGGGGTTGTCTGGATGGCAAAGTATGAACTTTCCAGGTATAAATGTTATGATTTATATCAGAAGGACAAATATTGAACAAATAAAACAACCGTTTTGACTTTTTTAAGTAAATAGGAAACTGAAAGGCTTCTACCCATCTAAAGCTACTACTACTACTCCTGCTTCTTTCATTTCATTTTTCTTTAATATCTTGTATTAAATAATAAAAAAAAATATTAAATAATTGTAAAATAATTTACAGATAGTAATACCTGCGTCCAGTTTTAATGAAAGCACAGATTCAGTGTATTTATATATATGATAATGACTTGCTGGTGTCATCATTAAAACATTCACCAAGAAAAGCTCACCTGCCAGCAGTATCCAGAATCATGAGCCTTGTTTTCGTCTGTCATCAGTTCACCCAAGTAAGGACCAAATCTTACATTCTTGGGAAATTCCTTCTCAGCCCAAACTCCAAGTCCAGCACCAATAATTCTAGAGTCTTTCACAACCAGTCCCTCTGGTAAAGTTGCCAGGTCAAAGTTCTTCATTTTATCATTTGCCTGAGAAAAGTAATATCCCAGGAGCTCATTAACATTATATTATTTGATTATTCCAATTATTGATCATTGTACATATTTAAATGTGATGCCAGTTCAATAGACATGATAAAACAGAATAATTCCTAAAATAAAATTACATATATCCATAGATACAGTTAATCTATAGTGATAAAGTAAACATTTATTTTTAATTATATTCAGAATAAAACGTTTGGTAAAATATCAAATACTTCATACTTATTTTTACATAGAATATATAACAGACACTATTTCATTGAATATCTAAAGATATCTAGTATATACACACTTCAGATTTACATTTTGGTTACTACTTTAGAGCCATGGTAGATAACTTGGTAAATTTAGTATGCAGATTGCCACACCTCTGCATCCTTGATGATAATTAGAGGATGATCTGGACATTCACCAAGGTATTCCTCCATACAGCTTTCACAAACTAAAAATAAAAGAAAAATTAATACCATATGTACCGTGCATCATTACATCATCATCACACCTTTGAAGAGAAAACAGATTATATATTATTATATTGTTCAAATTATATATATATATATATATATATTAGTTATGTGTGAATTGTACAGTTTAATCCAAATAAAGGGACAGTTAAAGTACTCTAACTTTAGTATATGAAACCCTCGTCGGCCTTGAGTTATGACATCAAAATGAATGACAAAATTTGTTTTCAGAGGAGCCAATCATCTGCGGTGTTTATGTCTGTGTTTGGGGATAGGAAGTGGGGTTGAAGTAAAACATTCGTTTCTTACATTTGTTAGCAAAAACAGATTCATAAATATGAACTATGTAGAATAAGAGAATCACAGAAAGAATATATTTTAAATACCTTAAATTTAAACTTTTTAAATCATATCTTTTATGAAAGTTTTAATGAAAACATCCCTTTTCCAAGTGGTTTTTCATTTTTGTTTCAGCTGGATAGAACAAAATATATAAAGGCCTTTATCTTGAAGAACCGAATTTTTTTTCTTCATTATAAATGTTTCTTCATTTAGACCCCTCATTCTGTCCTTTCCCTCTGAAAATTGTTATTAGTTCAATTTCAGAGGGAAAATATTGATGTACAGTTGGGTAGAATATTAAAAGGCCTGATTTTAAACAAGAAAAATTATTACTCACCTTACATTTTATTTAAGAAACAGAATTATTATTTATTGTAAAATTCTCAATTGCCACCTTATTATTAGGATGTCATTTCATACGAAGTGTTTTATGAAATTATTGAAAACTGTTAATTTTGAAGAAAATTATCTCAATGAAACATGCGGACACAGGCTTGTGGAAAGGTGACCCCTCATTTTGTCCTTTCCATCGGTCACTCTGATTAAAAAAAAATAAACATTACATGAAATTCCCTTCATAAAAATTAATGCCCCACACTGTAATGGGAAAGATAAAATAATGCTTGAATATAGAATAATGTAGAATAATATAGGGTTTACATGTTTTGGTTATATATATATATAATTAGTCTTGAGACTGAAGTGAAGGAATGAAAGTTGAGACAAAAGTGAAAAAGGCATCACTCCGCATCAGGTATCAGGCAGAAATGTAGAGCCGCCTACCGCAGTACTACCGGTGACAGTGCCAATGATTTAATGACGTTCCGGCATAGATTCACGTTCAGGGGCGGATCCAGGATTTAGGAAAGGGGGGTCCAACCCAGGAGGACAAATAAAAACCCTAAAAAAAGGTCCTCATGTCTGAAAAAGGGGGGTCCAGGCGGCAAAATGTTGTTTGAAGCCCTTAAACAAGGGACCCATGGGTCACGGTGCTCAGCTGATCATGATTGGACTGTAAATGTTTCTCCACTGTGATACTATATCAAGTCGATAAACATTATGAATATCATGGACATGTTGGGCTATTATAAAGGAATTTAATGTAATATGTGAGTAAATGATAAATGAAATTACCTGACTGATGGATTAATAGAGTCAAATATAGTGGTTTATTTTTTATTTATTTAGGAGGGGTTGAAAATTGTGATATATTTGAGCAAATATGAATGCAATGACAGCAGTAATAAGCAGTAGTAGAATGATGATAAGGCTATTTGTTGAAGGATCTTAAGTGTATGGTAGTCTGCAAGCTTTCAATTTGACAGATATGATGTTATGATTAACTATGCTGATGAAGTGATTCATGAATTTGTGACTGTATGACACAATATCTCTTTAGTCTTGACAAGGTACATTATTGTGATGCCCACTATGTCTACAAATTACACAATACTGACATAATTTCTGGCATGTACATAGGTACCTATCGACGAATAGTTATACAAAATATTAAAGTATGAATATATCTGATTCATCTTGTTCTTGCTTACTGAGGCTGACTTTGGGATGGGGTTCGGAGAAGGGAAAAGTGAGGGCAGCACAAAGGTGGATGTAGAAATATTCTATTGTAATGTTTTTCATTTATATAAGAATATGAAAAGCTAAGAGGAAAGGGGCCCTCCTACTTGGTTACAGTAAAGTTCTAAATATATGATTGCAAGTAATACTCTGACAAGACTGTCATGAAGAAAAACAGTAAAAGTTTTGAGATACTGTGATGCATATGAAAATTTACAGATGGAGAGGCAAGTTGACAGAATGGACTAACACCTTTATTTCACTTTCAAGGGAATAATGCATTTAAGTTTATATATAATCCTATTTTTTTTAAGCATATCCACTTTTTCCATTAAGAAGTTTATATCTGAATAATTCCTTTATTTACAGGTTTTATAAATTTTTAATAAAAAACCCTGAAAATATAAGTTAAAATATTATAATTCTTGCAAAAGTTGCAATCATTATATATACAGAGTAAAAAACTGAAACTATAAGTTAAAATATTAGAATTGTTGCAAAAGTTGCAATCATCATATATCCAGAGTGTAGCTCATATTGGGTCATATTATGCATACACATATATTTTATTATTTTTAAATCATAAATGTTTAAACTATATTTAAAAGAAAATATTGCCACAACATGGCATCTAAAAGAATATTCCTTGAATCACTATTAAAAAGTTTTGCACACTGGAGTTTTCAGTACATGCTTAATTTTATTCACCAAAATAAAAAAAAAGATTCAGTAAATTTGATAAAATAAAACATCTTTTCAAATAAGGTAAACACACTGTTGGTTGATTGAGGGACAAACAATATCATTGTGCTAATTACTATCCCAGTTTTAATTTATTACTGGAATTAATACTCAATTTCACACCTGGTGAAGTTTTTACTCCTCTGAAGTAAAGAATTACTTAACTCATGAACATCCACACTTTCATAGCAATACACTACTTTGTGGACACAATTAAATGTACACTTCAATCACTGTAACCCTGGTGGTAAAATACAAAATCTAAAATGTAGCATAGCCTAGAATAAGAATGAATCAAATACAGAAAGTAATAACATTCATCTAGTTTATGCACCTGCTGGGGGGGGGGGGGGGCAGGGCAGAGGGGAAGCCTGCTGGTAGTGGCCAAGCTGACCCAAGGCAAGCTGCCTGGTGTGGGTTACATAATGCAAGTGAAGGCTGTACTACTAGGTGGGCTAGATGTAAACAACACTTGACATGGTGTATGAAAACATGAATAAAAGCTATTCTTTCCAATCAATTTCTTTGAAATTTCAGATTTTAAAAGATTAAATCCTTATGTATATATGCTGTGAAAATTAAATCAACAGCGCCAAAGTTGGACAAAAATTTAAGGTATTGATTTTTTATTTATGCTAATAACTTGAAAAATTTGCAAAATTCAGATTTAATTTTGGGTAAACACTTGAATCTTAATTAAATAAAGTTATATTCCTGAAAAAAAGTCTCTAGGTTCAGCAATTCTCATGTTACACGAGTAAATATATTTCCTGATTTTTTTAAAAATTGCATTATGTTTTGCCCCATAACTTCAAAATAATACCCAACACTGACCTAATTTTTGGTAAGATCGTAGAAAATGTATCAAAGAAAGTGAATACTAAATACAATCAAAAACAGATCAGTGGTTTTGATATTAGGCAGCCTTGAAGTGTAACAATGGCTTTTTTTTATGGAAAACGGAGTTTTTTTTCCTTAATATCTCGAAGGAAAAAAGTCCTAATGACCAAATTTTTGGTATGGTAGGAGATTTTGGGGACATCTAAAATTATGCCAACAGCCTGGGGAGCATAGAGATGTGCACTGAATGACCTACAGTCATCAAAGTGGACTGCTTGACAATGTAAGGGAATACAACAGGGGCCTGGACAGCTGAGTGGTAAAACTCTTGGCTCTCTCCACTAGCGACCCGGGTTCGATCCCCGGCGTGGCAATGAGAGTGGGTTGCAGTTGCCCGTCCAAGGCCGGTGGTTTTCTCCGGTTTCCTCCATCTTTGCAGACTACCGAACGCCATCACCTGAGCCATGGAGAGTGCCTCGATTAGTTATAATAACTATTTGTACAATCCATGTAAAATAAAAAAGTTTATATTATATTATATTATTATAACAAGAGCCTCCAAAAAAATTCAATAACTAGCCTAATTTTGCAGCTTTTATTTTTAAATTTCAGATTTTAACAGATTAAATCCTTATGTATACATGCTGTGAAAATTAAATCCACAGTAGTTACAGGAAAAAAACGTGCCGTGGCCAAAGTTGGGCAAAATTTAAGGTACCAATTTTATATTTTTGCCAATATTTAAAAAAATTTACCAGATTTTGATCTAATTTTTGGTATACAATTTAATTTCGATTAATTAAAGTTGTATTAATGGAAAAAAGTCCCTACCTTTAACACTTTTGGTCTTAAGTACCAAATATCTTCCTGATTTTTTTTACAAAGTCCATTATGTTTGGGCCTATACTTTTTTTAAATTATATAATACTGACTTAATATCTGGCATGTACATAGAAACTATATAGAGGAA
The DNA here is from genome assembly GCA_026874595.1 of Sipunculus nudus. Taxonomy (NCBI): domain Eukaryota; kingdom Metazoa; phylum Annelida; class Sipuncula; order Golfingiida; family Sipunculidae; genus Sipunculus; species Sipunculus nudus. Next base: position 43,264,913 of record CM049322.1, on the reverse strand, counting down.
TATTTATGGTGAATATGAAGAAAACCAGATGAGTGGTTTTGATATAAGGCAGTCCTGAAGTGTGAAAATAGATTTCTAATAAAAAATTGAGGTTTTTCCTTAATATCTAGAAGAAACAAAGTCCTATTGACCCAATTTTCGGCATGGTAGGAGATTTAAGGGACATCTAACTGTATGCCCAATTTCAGATTTGTAGGTCCAACGGTGTCGAAACGTGCCAGTCTTACGGACGGACATCCAGACGGACAGACGGACAGACAGATGGAGGGACGACGGACAATGGACCACGACTATAGCTCAGATGACTTATAGTCAGCTGAGCTAAAAACGTTGTTTCTGATGAAAAGGGGGGGGACCCCTCCCCTGGATCCGCTTCCGAGTTGTTTGATCGAAATATATTATATGTATATTATAATTATCATGGAGTGACTATAGAATTAGTGCCTACCAATGAACCCAAAAATATGGATATAGGAATAGTACACAAGCTAAAGAGGGCGATATATTTGATGGGGATAGAGTAAAAAATGGGGTGTCGAATTTTTGGGGGGATAAAAAAATTATAAAAATTAAAATATTGTCACTTCATCTGTCTTGTTGTTCTTGCCTATCCATCTCCCTCATCCCTTAACTCCGTCATCCCTTATCTGATCTATTTCATCTGCTGCCGGTGTAACACTTAGGATGTAATGTCCGCATCTCTGAAGGAATCTGAAAGAGAAATTCAATGATTATTACAAACATGCAAAGAAATAAAGATACCATGGTGTTTACTGGAATCGATCCGCCAACCTTAGGCATTGCTGCCAGGAGTGTAACCCCCATGCCATCAAGGCATTCATGCCGGCTAATGTTCGGGGGTTGTATTTACGTGAAAGGTCGTTCAGTACACTTGGTCACTCGCATTGCACATTCCATCGTTATGTAATAGTTAGTTATGTAATAAATAACGGTCAATATTGCCAAGGCAGTTAATCTGTTGACGTTAACAGCAGACATGATGTCGTCCGACAGTGACTTCGAATCCCCGATTATACCTAGATTTCGGAAAAAAACTAGATAGTATCATCATAGAAAAGACAGGTGTGACCCTGAGAGGCTCACAAACGTGTGGCAGAAAAAGAAAAAGTGGTCATGATGACACGGGATTCACCAAAAGAGTGAAGGAATCAGAAATTGAAAGTTCTGAAGGTTCCATGAGGGGACGGCAGAAAACCAGTGCACGACTGCCCAGAGTTCATCATAAGCCCAGGTTGGTGGCACCAGTAGGTAGCAATGAACAGAAACGGTGTAATATTACTGATGCAGCAACACAGTGTACATTGGTGGGTGAAAAAAAAACTTTCAAACATACTGCAACACAGTACCATATTAGCAAAGGCAGCTATCAGTGGAAGAATCTGCCACCTTTAGACAATATGACGTGGGAAACATTAGTGCAGCAGATACTAATATCAAAAGAGAGCACAATCAATTGGCTGATGGAGGTTGAATTGATTAAGGATAGCAGAACGTGTTATCAATGTGGACAAGCTATGTCACTTGTGACTACCGCCGAAAGCACTACCAGTGATACATTCAAATGGCGTTGTCAGAAAAAGCAACCAAAAAAACACGATGTGCGTCTGTCTATCAGACATGGCAGTTGGTTTAGTTTTGCCAATCTCACCATAGAAGAAATAATGAAGCTAACACATATGTGGTCGATAGGCATGACACAATGTCAGATGATGGGGGAACTGAAAGTGAGCAGCAATACTTGTGTTGACTGGTGTAACTTTTGCAGAGAGGTATGTGAACACAGCATCCTCTCCCAGACGGATGATGCACAAATCGGGGGAGAAGGGGTGATCGTTGAAATAGACGAATCAAAATTTTCAAAACGAAAATACCACAGAGGTCATATGGTGAAGGGTGATTGGGTTTTTGGAGGGAGGGAACAGAGGGATAAAAGTAAAGTGTTTATGTTTGTCGTCCCTGACAGATCTACGGAGACCCTGCTGCCACTTTTAAAGAAATACATTAAAGCCGGCTCAATCATACGCTCTGATTGCTGGAAGTTGTACGATTGTTTGACTGATCATGGCTACCAGCATGAGACTGTGAACCACAGTCAGAATTTTAAAGACCCGGTGACAGGATGTCACACGAATTCAATAGAAGGAGATTGGCAAAAGGTCAAAAAAGGTGTGGGTATGCCGAGATTCGGTGTAAAATCAGCCCACTTACAAAGCTACCTGGGCGTTTACATATGGTGATTATGGCATCAGGGGCAGAATTCGTTTAGTGCATTTTTGAAATCCGTTAAAACCCCGTATAACGGGAAGTGCAGCAAAGCCAGCTGCCACTTTTGTGGATAGTGAGTTGAGATGTGTGTGCATATTTGTAACATAGCCGGCTTGTACATATGTTATAAGTTGACAGCATCATAAGTTGAGAATATCATTTTACATTCATCCCCGTGACGGTTCATGAAGATGGAAGAGCAGGTGTGCAATGAAAGAAAAAGGTAAATGGTTTAAAAATATGGACCTATGTGAATAATATATTCCCTGTTAATTTGGGGGGAGACCCCCCCCCCCCCAACCCCCCCTTGCTGTCTGAAACGTACATGTAAATATGTAAGATAGTAATAATGGGGGGAGACCCCCCAACCCCCCCCCCCCCCCCCCAACCCCTTGCTGTCTGAAACCTACATGTAAATATGTGAGTAAGATAGTAATAATGGGGGGAGACCCCCCCCCCCCCCTTTAATGTCTGAAACGTAAAAGTAAATATGTCAGTTAGTAATAATGGGGGGAGACCCCCCCCCCCCCCCCCCCCGCCCTATGTCATGCACGAGTGTTTAAAGGAACGTGCGGCGTGATCATGAGAAATCCCCGAGGAGCCCCATGGCAGGTGTTGGTTTCACCAGGGTTTGTATAAATTTTGCCAAACATGTTGTGAATGTGGAACATGGCGTAAGGGGAATGATGTGGGCGCGCCGTGTCGTGATGTGTTTGGATAATAATTGAGGGGAGTATGCTTATACAGTGCTGACATGTATTCATGAGGGAACTTTATAGGGGTATGTATCATTAGAGACATTTGGAAGAGATGTGCTCTATGTTCACGGAATCTGTAGTGGGAAGGCACGGATTCTCTAGTCGCACCATTATCATAATTATTCCATAAATTGATACCTACAGTCGTCCATTTCCACTTCAGTTTCCTTACTTTAACGGAGTGCTTATTGACACACGGTCCGAAAGTCTCGGTTACCTCGATTTGGAAGTCTCGGTTACCATGCTTTGCAGTCTCGGGTACTTAGAATTGAGAGTCTCGGTTACCGTGTGTCACCAGTGGTCAGTCAAGCGTACCGCAAATAAGCTGGCGCACCGTTGCCCCAATTAATCACTTTGATCACTGGTGTCCTAGATCAAAGGGCAAGGTAACTTCAAAGGCTACCAGGGAAATTAGGCGTCATGAAATGTGGTGTTTTTTTTATCATTGCGAAGACGTTTCTTTTGCCTTATTGTAACAGAGGTTTTCCAGGGTAATTGTGTATTTAATTTTTTTTGTCAGTGGCCTATTTTCCATCTTTAACGCAAATTATAAACAAAAGTAATACTCTGTAATATAAAGGAGATGTATAATTTTACAAAAAAATAAGCAATTTATGAAAGGTGGTGTTGTTTGAGAGTCATTGTGTATCCTAAGTCGAATTTATCGGCTCAAACTTTGATCTATACCAACGTTATGCATGACGTTGATATTGATAAAGTCGCTAAAAAAACGTTGCATTGCATTGTACAAGCTATATATATTTGACTAATTTGAGCACATTTAGTCAATACATATCAAATATGGTAGTTTTTCTTATATAGATATCCATTTCTTCTTATTATAGAATAATAACAATTTGAAAATAATGCGTCAAAGATAATAAATGAAACAAGCCTTTAAAAATTCTCTAGTTGCATATATTCACCTAATCCAGGGCCCCTGCATGGCAGGGCATGCATTAGGAAACACTGTTCAGAGGTCGAGAAGGATGATACTGAAGAAGACTGTATTGGAATATTTAATTTTATATGGAACTTGCTTGAATATTTATGTACGGTATATTTTGTATATAATAAAAATATGTATGCATGTTTGTGTCCGTATCTTAACATGTTTATATTGTGTATATTAATTGTTTATATTTTATATAGCATATATGATGAATTGTTTTGATTTTCTTTCTTTTTTTTATTACAGAAACGTAGTACATGCATAACGTAACAGTACATACATACAAACATACATATAGAAATTAATATTTCAATAACAATTTACATTGAATCGTGAAGATTATTCATGTAGAGGAGAGCAGGTCGGTAAGGTTTTCCCATTTTGAATAATTTTGAGTTAATTTACCTCCTCAAAGTTTCTTAGCGATTACATCATATGTTGAATAAATCTGCTTAACATAGCTTATACATCCATGATAGTTCGGTAACATTTTGAGACATCTGCAATTACAAACATACATTTTAGCAACCAGTGTTAGCATATTTAACCATCTATGTACGATTTAACCTAACAAAACTTCAGATACTGAAAACTTAACAGAGGAGTTTAATGACGAATTATTCAAAACCTCTTGTATTTTAAACCACAAGTTAGCGACAAGAGAACAATTCCAAAAATATGTGATAAAGTTTCCATCTCTAAACTACTAAGTCTGGAGTGACTAAATGTTTCTCTTGTTTTCTCTCATCATTAGAGTGTACGGGTTGTGCTTTTTTCTAACGGCGTAAAAGTAAATTTTTACACTTGTTCCAACAGCGGACCAAGTATTCTACCAAAGTCTTACCGTTATAATTTATGAATTAAACCAATTGAATTGTTTTATCAAGTATAGGAAACTGCGTAATTGTGTAAGATGTTTTATCATACAGAATTGTTAGGGGTTCGTAATAAAGGCAGAATATTCAAAACCATTGTGCCTCTCATCTTCGACGTCACCGTTTTTACATATGACACAGCCCCTTGCTTCAGTGTTTAGGTTCCTCTATTTATTTGGTGGTATCAGCCTATATATGGTGTCGGAAATCTGTCAGTTTCACTTCTCAGCGCAAGTATCTCACACCAAAGCCGAGCAAGTGTACTGAACTTTGCTGTCGTCGATCGGGCCATATACTTTTTACGTATATACTTAATTATGTGCCGTGCACTGAGTGCTGATAAACTGATAAAAAAATCTTAATTTCAGAACTGATCGGTAATGTTCAAGCAGTTTATGTTGATTATCAGAACGTAACTTCTGGTTCAGATTACGTTGGCAATGCGGCGCTATTTCATTATATGTGTGTATTAATATACATCAATGGATACGAGTATCTTACTTCTTTGCATCTGAGCAGTCAATTATCCGCGACTTGCAAGGTTATAATCCAATATGAATACTTTCTTGGTTAGACTTGTGTAATCCATAGTGATTCCAAAACCGTAACATCTCAATCAAATGATATCTACATGTTAAATAACCAATGTCTCTTTTAGAGCAGCAATTACACATGCAGGACCTGTGAACACTAAAAAAGGTAACGGAGAGGTCTGTTTTGAATTTTATCACATGACGGGGTTTATGCATATCCCCATAACTCAGACGCATAATCTATAGGACTGTTACTATCATCATAGTATTTAAATTTGTAAAGGGGTCATATAAGTATAGTATCCTTAAAATTCTTAAACTTGCTCAATACTAGACCAAGAGATTACAATCTAGCAGGCGCTTGGAAATCAGAACTTTTAGGCCATAAAAATGGATTTAATACCGACATAAGGCTTTTTATTTTTTCTGCTAAGCCGTTAATACATATATATTAAACAGCGTGGCGGATTATATCGCCTTGTACCTCACATAGTAACTCAAACCAATTTGTGAAAATATGATTACTTAATCATACATAAGCTGAATAACTACTGTATAAACTTTTTTATGGTGTTATAGATTTGTAATCAATTTTTAGTCCAAACAGCCGCGAGTGAAGAGTAGATTCCTATATTTACCCATCAACAGCTTTTTTCCTGCATGCATGCACATGCCCATGCACTTACTAGGGCGACGTGTTTCTATTCCTTGAGGCAAACGATTACTTATAATAATGAAGTAACTAAAAAATATGATCAGGACAGGAGCGACCTTTTCGAACCCCATTCTGATCTTTGGCTATAGGGTAAAGTTTGTTAAAGTAAGACGCGTTATTCTATAATCGATCAGGCCACGATGATGAGTTGTTGATAAAGATATGACCATTCCATGGCTCGTAGTAACTTAGCCAATTTCATTTTCGGTTTGTTTCTCTGATTTTGAACATGTCCATTTTACATCGTGAAAATCTGGAAAAGTATACATCTCATAAAGAAGAATGTGACAAAATTCTCAGTAATCACGTCTCAATTAAAATTAGAGTAATAAAGTATCCACTTCTCCAGGTTAATAGCAATTTTTTTAATTATTCAGTATCGATGTGCTTATAGAGTTTGTATATTTAGTAATAAAAAACTATGATTAACTTACTATATTTTGTATTAATTTCAATAAAGCTTATTTGTTCCTATTATCCTTGTTTATTATTTTCTGATTAGAAAAATGATATTGAATAAAACGAGATATATGTATGTAAATTATATTTTATTTTTAAATCGTTGAATATATTTAAAATTTTGAAATTAGTTAAATAATTTTCATCAGGGATGTAATTTTCATCCCCGAAATTAGTAGTACCCCGCCTGGTAAAAATAGGTTTTAAACTAATTAATATTCCTAGGCGATGAAAGTAATAAACTATTATAAATGTTAAACATTTGTGTCAGAGATCAAAGGACCCCAATGGTAACACCTGATTAGTCCAAAGCTACCACTTCTCCTACACGGCCCGGTAATTAAGACCTGCTATAATAACAACAACTCCCGTTATTGACACACGATTTCGGGTATATCTCGACGGGGGTTGATAGTGACACACGGTGAATGCCCTGCCATCTAGCGGGAGTGTGACAGATTTGACACATGCGCAGTTAAACCGTGTGTCAATAAGCTGGACCTTATTGACACACCCCTTGTGTCAATAAGGGCCACCTTTAACAAAATGCAGTGAACAGTTCACGCTCTTTTGGTCTGCTGTGTGTCATCTGTGTGAGGTTTGTGGTTACACCTAGTCCGCCACGTACGGACTCCATTTATCTGTGATACGGAGTCCGACCGTCTGGCGGTGAGAGTTCACCCTGCCGTTCATTGAAGGACCTGTAACATGAATTACCACTGCTTGTTGTGAGATAGAGAAACAATCTTGTATTTATATATAGAAATAAACTTTTTATGTTTCAAATTAAATCGATATATCACCTTTATGTGCGCCTGTAAATGTTTTTTTATCCTTTGAACTGCCGGGGTTCAGATGTTGCATGCCAACTGAACACAGCCGGAAAAGGAATCCCATTCAAATTAGGTGGGCAATCTATGCAAAAGATGAATTCAGGGGGGCTTTTCCCGGGAATGCCAGTGCCGTGCACTAGGATAGACCATATTTTCATAAGCATCCTTCCCATCATACATCGCTTGTTGTCGATGATGCTAAATTCCTATTGGTTGTTCCAACCGGAAAGCGCCATCGGCCAGACGGAGACGATGCAATATCTGACTTCATCCAGAGTAAGTGCCCATACTTTATTAATGCTGATCATCCAGCAAAAGTTTTGGTCCCAATGGAGTCTAAGCATCTGTAACAATTATAATATGTGGGGTTTGTTTGGTGTCCTCACGCTTCACAAGGCATATACGTGTCTGAGGGTCTGTACGGATCCGTACAAACTTAGATAGTATAGACTCTCCCCGCCAGAGGCTGCAGCGCTTGTATTGTTTACTATATATGTCAGCGCTGCAAGACTGCAGCAAGGTAACACCGCCATATTGCATCCCTGGCAAACGTGTCGACCTAATTGATAGGACCGGGCAAAAGGGCAGGGCCGGGGTCACTGGGTGCATCTCGCGTAAAAAAAATGGCAAGTAAGGGGACTGTATTTGAGGGATGAGCATAAATAATGACCTATTTTAGGTCTGGTTGTTTTAGAACGCTTAAATAGAGAGCCAGAGGTTGGCCGACAGAGGGACCTATTTTCGTGGCCACCGCATCGGCCAGTGGCGCCACCTGGTGGCGTGGACGGGTCGGTCTTTTTACCGAGCGCTACCGAGCGTACCGAGCGCTAGCGCTCGGTAGGACTTTTTACCGAGCGCTTCCCTGGATTCACACCAGGCATCACTTTGACCAGCGTGGACTACCGAGCGCTCGGACTTTTTACCGAGCGCTACCCCTGGATTCACACCAGGCATCACTTTGACCAGCGTGGACTACCGAGCGCTCGGACTTTTTACCGAGCGCTACCCCTGGGGTCACACCCGTAATTGCTCTGAACCAAATGGGGCTACCGAGCGCTGGGGACTTTTTACCGAGCGCTACCCTGCTCTTATACAACGGGAAGTGTTCTTACATACTTTAAGCATCTTGGGACTACAGAGCGCTACCATCTCGCACATGACAAATTATGTAGTTTTAACCGCATTCAACACAAAATATCATATTCAATTATTTACATTGTATTTGTTTATATAACATGAATAAGCATTGCTTATGTTATCTTTCCCACTCATTCTCTCTCTCTCTGTATATATATATATATATATATATATATATATGTGTATATATATATATATATATATATATATATAAATATTATATATGTAATCTATATATCAGCAGTAAATCGTATATTAATTTTTATAATATAACATACCCTCATTTAATATATATGTATTTTTGGTTACATTCCCTCTTATTCCGGTTCTTCTCTCTTTTTCTCTCTCTTTGTAAATATGTAAATATGTAATTTTAAATTATATATTATATTTATATAGGCCTAGTGATATATGAATAAATGTAATTACACTTATATATGTCGAATTTATATGTATGTTTATCGTAATATTTATATATATATCTTTATAAATATATAGGCATATATATATATACATACATATATATATATACAATATATATATATATATATATATATATATATATATATATATATATATATATATCGGTATATAACCGTCAAACCGTCATTTAAAAAAATTATGTAAAAGTTGTTACAAGTTTGGTGAGAAATCATCGATCTCATCCAGGGTGTAGACATCGTTAATTATTTTGTATGCTGGATTAACTAAGAAACATGCTTTTATACTAAATATGGTGTTTTGTGCTGAATTTGGTAAAAAAAAAATAGTTGTCATGTGCGCAATGGTAGCGCTCGGTAAAAACTCCCTAACGCTCGGTAGTCCCGAGTATGTAAAAACACTGCCCGTTGTTAGGGCAGGGTAGCGCTCGGTAAAAAGTCCGAGCGCTCGGTAGTCCACGCTGGTCAGAGCGATGCCTGGTGTGAATCCAGGGTAGCGCTCGGTAAAAAGTCTACCGAGCGCTAGCGCTCGGTACGCTCGGTAGCGCTCGGTAAAAAGACCGACCGGCGTGGATGTGAACTGCATTATTACTCGAAATCGAGGTACACATGGTAGCATTTTCTGGCCAAAAATAGATAGAGCGGGAGACTTGCGACCTGGAACTGAAACAGGAATGACAAGAATCTCGGTCTGTATATGAGCAATATGCAGATATGTTAAACATTACAAAGAGGGAAAATTAATGTGTCGGTGTAACCTTGTGACCCTGACCGAAGCAGACGACTTTCTCGCCGCCTATTACCGAAAAGATCCTAAAAGCGTATTTTCGCACATACCATTTTTCTTAATGATTGCAATATCCAGAAGGGGTCGATCCATTAGTTATATTGATAATTATTTAATAACATATGGGTTTGTTAAACTTCTAATGGATAAATGTTATATTGTCCTTTATACACACAGACAGTTAAGACATGATGGGCGTATGTTTGGAGAATGAAACTTGATTACCATAAAGAAGCTGTTGCCTTTACATTATTTCCGAACTACGTTCCCGTGTCACACGAAAAAGGTATTAATTACAGCGTATGCCTTTCTTATATTTTATATAATCATTCAGAAGAAGATTTATACCTGTATTTAAAAATGCATACTTCTGTTAACATTCCAGGTAACCCTTTTTTTCCTTATGGAAAATAGTTACCATCATTACACAAAGATGGCGCCATCTCTCAAAGTTTTCTTTTTTTTTTTGGGGGTGGGGGGTGGGGGAGGGGGGGGGGGGCACTCAATAATTTGGCGATTTATTATATTTGAAATATCTAATGGAAAACCTTTCACTCTATATCTATAATGAAACTGAGCAAAACACTCATATAAAACGTATTTATCCTTAAAAATACTGATCTACAAATATTATTGTTTTAATGTTCAGATTTAGTAAAAGCTTCGCACGCTAGGCGTCAGCACAAACTAGAGACCCCTATTCGGAACACCTGAGCCGAATCCGTTGGATTCTTCCATGGTAAACCGTGTTCAGATAAAGAGGTGTTCAGTTCCGTATAAAACAAATTTCCAGTTTATGCAAGAAAGGAAAGTTCTAATGCGACTTCAAACGAACTGAACGTATACACACCTTAAAAAAAAATCAAAAAAAAAAAAAAATCAATCCGTTGTCACGCCATGGGAAGAGCAATAAAATATGAGTTATGCGTGTGTTTTTTTTATTTAAAAAAAAGTTATAGATGAAGGAATTTTTCCAGACAAAACATACCATATGCAATTACAACATAAATTAACATAAATCGTTCATTTTGCGAGGATATATGTTTGTATCACATAACATCAGCATTAGATATTTCTCATATAACATTCAAATGCACTTGTGACAATTGAAACTACATGGAACATGGAAGGACTGGGGCGTAGATCCAATAAATATAATTTACGGGAGGGGAGTGGGCGGTGCGGGGGAATTGGGGGGGGGGGGAGGAGGGGTTGTAGCACATTCCCTGACCAAAGGAAACCCGCAAGTGACAGGTCTAATGATTATACCGCAAGATATTTCAATAACAAAATCAATTGAACTCCTCTACATCACATATTTATGTGAAATAAAAATGACGAAATGAAGGGCGAAATATGTATACAAGGCTGCAAGTATGAGACCTAAAATGTTTGTTCCTGATATAGTTATACTGCGGCTGGTTGGAGAATAAACTTGAGCTTTAGGACTCCTAGGTCTGTTTTTTTTCCAGCTCGAAATTGCCATTAAAGTATGCTAATATGTTTTATTTTAAGGCAGTTTGCAGTTTTACAATTATCATTTTCTTCGCCAGCATACTCTGTCACAAAATAAACAAATATAATTTGAAAATGGTGTAGCACATTCCTTGAACAAAGAAAACCCGGATGTCACAGGTCTAATGATTATGCCACTAGATATTTTAATAACAAAATCAATCGAAATCCTCTACATCACAAATTCATGTGGAATACAAACAACGAAATGAAGGGCAAGACATATATGCAAGAATGCAAGAAAAACCAGTTCACATACGTTAAACGTACTTAAATAGTACATTTTCTTTTAAAATATTTTTTCTATGATAATATTCAATTCTAAAACCATTTGCTTACTCCTTGACACAAGTGGAATTAAATGTTGCAGCGGGCGCGACCAGTGCCACAAAAAATAATTGAAAGTATATATATATATATATATATATATATATATATATATATATAAACATCTTTTCACTCGATTTCTTTTAATATATTACATTAAGGAGATCTCTGTGAGATGAAAATAAACATTCTGTTTGGTCAGTGCGATGTAGCAGCCATAAATTAAAGCATATATATACTATGGCGTAGGTATACTATGTGCTCCAGGGATTTTTTTTATGTAATACAGTATTAAGAAAAGTACACAGAACCTAAGCCTACAAAATTGGACCTAACATTTTGTTGCTGATATAATTTTACTGCGACTGGTTAGAGAATGAACCTGAATTTTAGGATTCCTAGGTCTGTTTTTTTTTTCAGCTCGAGTTGCCATTCAAGTATCCTAAAATGTATGATTTTAAGGCGTGGAAATTAAACAAATATCTTTGTTGTTTTACAATTGTCATTTTCCTCGCCCGCATACTCTTTCACAAAATAAACAAATAAAATTTGAAAATGGCCCAGTTCAGATATCACGGTTCACGAAAATATACCCTGAAAGACTACAAATTGGGCAGCCTGTATTTTGTTTACACGTTTGTGTCAACATCTCTTTATTTTTCACCTTATATATTTTTATTAGTCTACAAAATAATTATGTAATATGCTGACCAGTAAAATATATTGAAAATGAAAAACATCAGGGGAAAAGCAACACGTGACCAGCGGTCAATCAGATGGGTCTTCTCTGATTTTTTGGACGGCGACCAGGTGGCGCTACAGCATTTCACATTTGCTTCCACGTCGGTGGGATCGTCTTTCTGTGCAAATAAAGAAACACGATAATTTTAATTCTAGTGTCAAAAATAGTGCTCGTGTACTCGAGAACCCAGTACTTATAAATGAGTACTCGAGTCTAAAATCAGGACATTTAGATTTGTTTTAGTGTAGATAACGTTAATCGGTCTGTAGACAAACCAATTAACATAAGATATGCTTGCCTAATTTGATATTGTCTCCTGCTTTTGTTGTTAAAACATAATACCATGAGTAATACTTTATACATGAAAACAAAATATGAGTTATCCCGTAGAAAAACGTCCGAAAGGTGAGAAAATTGGGAAATGATTTTACGTTAATCGACGTGTCGTCATGGTAACGAATACAGGTGTCCTAATGGTCATTGTGTTATGGTGCCCAGAATTTGCAACTCCTGAAATAAAAATTCTCTATTTTAAGCAGACATTTTCTATTGAATTATTGACTTATTTTTTTCATCGACTGACACTGGGTGTTAATGTCCAGTCGATAAGTAAAGGATAATCATACAAGGCCTAAAATAGGCCTTTGCCGAATATAAATGTATAACAAAACTTAGATACCCGCAATCGTCGAGCGATCACCGGGGAAGCCTTCTCCCTGATCCCCTTGCCCCGTTACCCGCAAGTGAGCATGGATGCAGTAACGGGCAAGAGGCCATTAAACTCAGGCCAAGTTTACAAATAATCAACAGCAGTGCAAATCTACTAAATAATCTGAATAAATTAAAAAACGCCCCGGCTGGAGAGTCAGAGTAAACACAGGCAGGACTGAGCGATAATAAGAAACAGGCTATATGGCGTATGACTTGGGGAATTAGGTCAAGATCAAAAGTATATATCAGGTGCAAATCACAAATGACTATTACATCCATCAAAAGTCAGTTTTTGAAAATTAACGTTTTGGAGATCTAGCTTAAATACAGACTGAAGAATAACAAAAAGCATCGATGGTGACAGCTACGATGGGGACAGCTAAGAAAACCGAACAACCCACAAAACTCATAGTGACCCAGATATTGTTATGAAAATAAACTCATCACTGAGAATAAGCCTTCCTTCTCAAAGCATCGTATCTGAATTCACTGTTTAAAGGGGGTCTAAAACCTATCTGATCTTTCTAAACTATAGGTAATCCCTTGGAGCTGTTATAAAAATATGCCAGAAAACGTGGATAACACCGCACACAGGCTGCTAGTTATGTTTTTATCAATGTGTTTATAATATGTGGGGTCCCGTCAAAAGAATCAAAACAAATTCAACAAGGGTATCTGGCGGAAAGTCATACGTGTCCAAGCTCTTAGAGAAGGTTGTTGCAGCCAGGCTTAATAAGCATCTCGAAGACAATAACCTAATAAAACCCTACCAGCCTACCGTAGGGGCAATAGTACAGAGACTGCTACACTTTGCGTTCATACACTTTGCGTTTGGAAAATGGCGTAGGTTACATGTTTCCCTTTTTGTCAACAGAGCTGTGTTTTCAAACATGTTGTTGATAAGCAAGTTCATACATCCTTCACAGAGGCGTCATATATAAGAACTTCTGGAACATAAGCGGATTTAGCCTTAGATTATCAATACATGTATCTTCACATGTGCATAGAAGGACAGAAATCAAATCAATTCGTTTCAAAAGGCAGGTGAATGGACACCTTTAATCTTAGTTTTTTTTTCATGCGCCCCATACAAGTCAGACGGCCACTACTCGTAATGCTCACACTTGTTTAGAAGATGCATTTTTAAAGTAAAGGAGCAAAGGGTGTACTTTACGATAATTTTTATAAGTTAAAGAGTCATGATGGGCATGGTCACAAAACATATAAATAAGATTCATATTTAATATATTATACGCCTGAGTTTGAGTACTATTAGTATTTATATTAACAACATCCTGTCGATTTCCAGTTGCATGTCGTGAAGTTGAATAATATTCGTATTAGCAAACAGAGTATCTGAAAATCAGAATTTCCCCGTCTTTGGCCATAGTTAAATAGCATTTAGTAACTGTACTGAGTCAGTTAATTTGCTCATCACTTGTACGATAGCGGGCAGCACGCTTGACATGTCACTTTTATTTTGTTATCAACCGAATTTAAAGCATGTCAGGGAGAATGTCATCACAAGCTTACACGAGATTCATTTAAAATACAGGGACGATGGTTCATTTCACATGTTGTGCACATATATGCCTGGGTATACTCGGAATAAGATTAGTATAAATCTCAAATTGCTTATATCTCTGTCAAGACTTTATGTTTTCTCTTAGTTCATTGGTTGGTAGGTTTGCCTATAAGGAACGTTGCGCAAACAGATTTAAAATGGATATTTATGTAATTTATACGGAGGCACATGACCTCAGTCTCACTGAGGCTTTGGCCTCTTGCTGTGTTCGGGGAATAGTTCGGCAAATGATTGCCTATGCATCAGTGATGCTTGCTGAATGTTCTCAGATGGCTTGTCGGCATTTCTGACATTCCAGGACTGTTACAGATGCATATCCAATCTTTGCCGAAAAATCACAGATGTATCAGGGATAATAAATGGATATATTTTAATTCAACAGATCATGTAATAGGTATTAATTTCCGAAGCTTCTGTGAGGTTCGCTGATATTTTGCCGCTATTATCGTTCGACAAAACTTTGCAACCAAATTTCAATGCTTGCACCTCATTAGAGAGGTCTCTGCATAATTTTCTATCGCGAGTACTTGGCCAGTTGTCGCGAGTGTCCGTGGGACCGAGGTATTTATTTTAACAGCCAAGGAACAATCCATTAAATTTATTGTGGTCTAATCTTGAACACATGGATTTATTTTTAATTAAAGGATCATGTAAACTTGTGACAAAAGAAGGTTCCAATGTCAACGAGGAGAACGCCCCATTTATAGGTATACATGTTAATATGAGTTAAGCTAGTGATAATGTGAACCATTGTTCTGAAGCATGACATTGTGTAAAGCACAAGAAAGCTTGATTAAGAGCCAGCCGCGCAATCCAGGTAGTCGCACGACTACACACACACACTCACACCGATCTAGTTTACAATATCTTACCTTCTTCTCTGCTGCCTTATCCTTTGAGCTCCGAGCCATGACATTTACGATGGAATATTCAATCAATCCACCAAACACGAAAACAAGGCAGACGGACATCCACACGTCAATTGCCTTTATGTAGGACACGGCGGGCAGCCTGGCGTTGACACTGGTCGCCTGTGTGGTGATTGTGAGAACCGTAAGGAGACTGAGAGAGACCCGGGCGGGGACGGACCTGTAGTCTATCCAGTAGGACACCCAGGACAGCATGACGATCAGGGCGCTCGGTATAAACACTCTGATAACGTAGTAACCGATGTTCCTCTTCATAAGCAGACTCACGTACTTACAGCTAAAATCACCTGAAATACCAGAGAAGTCGTGATATGGAATGGTACAAGATAAGGCAGACAAAAAAGGCAAAGATACAGCCTGTTGCAACCCTAAGGCGGCCTGGTTTCGATTTGAAAATTGACGATCAGAGTAGATTGTAGCAGTTTTTCAGGGTCCTCCGGTTTCGTCCATCTTTACTATATATGGGGCCAAAAGTATGGAATAGTTTATCCAATGAATCTAAGTCAGCCATAACTTGTGCATCTTTTAAGAAACGAATCAAATTGGAAATTTTAGCAACTGTATGTTCTATATGACACATGTTATATTTGCATAAATTTGCGTTTTATACATGTAGCACTCATTCTTTTATCATTTCATAGATCATACAACAACTGTAAATTAATTTCATACGTATTTAACTGAATCTAACAATGATCAGGTCCACAAATGCTAGAGATTATTGTAATATTATTGGTTCGTACGCCTCGCATATTTGCATGTATATATATACTGATTTAATGTGATATTTTAGTTTACTCCTTCTGTCTATAGATGTATATATTGATATACTTTCTTAACTCTCTTAATATGCTTTTATGATTTGAGTCCATATGTTCATGTTTATATTTTTAGTCATGGTATTATTTTATGCATTGTATTGATAGTTTAGTCATTGTATGTTTTATATGTACTGATACAGGGCACCAAGTAAGACCAGTTTAATTTAAACTGATTGGTTTTCCCTGTATAAACATAATGTAAATAAATAAATAAATAAATCTTTAGATACTAACAACGGCACTATGAGATTCACAAAAAAAGTGCCGCGTTTCATTTATTGTAACAATTTATATGATCAATATATTAAAATAAATCTCAGCTTATAAGCCTCACTCCATATCCTGCCCAAACCTTAACCCTGGCTACTTTAAAGCAGAAACCAACTTCAGTGAAAACCTAATTCTAATCCAACCTCAGTTAAACTTTAGCCTGAGTTGGATAGTATAGTCTGGCCTCAGACTTGGCCCAGATTGTATCATGTTTATGCTCACACTTTTGCGGAGATGAACTAGAGTATCATTCAAAGTCTATAGCCAACTGAGGTCGATTCCAAGACGGCATTTAACCAGAATGTACCGATACAAACCACGAGAACATTGAAAAAGCCAAGCTAATACAAATTTAATTTAATGAAAATAATCAACTCTGCAGTACAGCATTTTTTTCTCATTAATCATGAACTGTCGGCATTGGTAGGAAAAGACTCCTGCCTTACATGCGGCAGCAGGTATTCCTGGGGAGTCTCGACTGATAATTTCTAAGGAAAATAACAATCAAGTAAACGTTTTTTTCCAATATATTTCATTTTATCGCCCTACAAAACTTTGATGACAGCCTTCTCATGCAATAAATTTTGTTTAGTCCACCCTTTAATGATCCATATGTTCTTTATCTTCGATGGTGACGCTTAAAAATGATACTGCTATATTATATATTTTCTTAAAAACCTAAGTAATAAACTAAAATTCATCATTTGTTCTCGAGTAAACTTGTAAATAATAAAGAATGTATATTAATTGGTTCCCCTGACCTTCGCTTACCTGTGACATATCTCTTGGTACAATCCTTCAGTTGGTACCCCATGAACTCATATTCCGGAAGTGTCAGTCTGTCGGGCACCTGGACGACTTCCGGCAAATTCTTCCACTCATACACGATATTATCTGCTGTTTGACCATCTGCATTAAAACATAAACGTTTTATCAGGGTTCTTGCCTATATGAATATTTATGATGTTACGGGATGACATAAAAGCGGACTGAACTGTCTCGCTAGTGAAGCTTACTTTGCTAGCGAAGCGGTTGGTTCGCCGGACTTGTGCGCCACCAACATGGGTTGGAATATGGGATCGGCCCAATGTTTTCCCCTGATTAATTTGTCTTCGTAACAAAATGGGGGCTCGTCCAACGTGACGGTAAACTTTGTGGCCAAGGGAATAAGCTCACCAAAGTTTGACTCCTGAGATAATTGGTCCCATGATGATAGCAGAACGCTCTTAAGAGGGGGTGTGTTACGGGGTGACATAAAAGCGGACTGAACTATCTCGCTAGTGAAGCTTGATTTGTTAGCGAAGCGGTTAGTTCGCCGGACTTGTGCGCCATGGACATGGGTTCGACTTCCGGATCGGCCCAGTGTTTTTCCCTGAGCAATGTTTCTTCGTAACAAAATATATAGTTTCGTTATTTATTCTGTTAAATGCAATCAAATATAAGTAACATTTATTATTTAGTTACTTATGAGTAAATATAGGAAAGGAGACAAGCAAAATCTGGTCCTTTAGAATAGTTATGATAATTATTTTTATACCATGAAATAAATTAATAAATCTACGTATCCATATTTAAAAAAAGGACATGTCCTGATACATAAAGTTCTACCTCAGGACAACCTTAGACATGAAACTCGCCCCCATAGTTGTTTAAAATGGTACATTGGACCATACTGGTGGAATCTTTTAGCTGTGTCCAAAACTGAATATATCATTGTCCACATCAAGTTTTATGCGTTATGTTATATAATGCATATGAAATGGAACATTTTTTAAATACCACAGAATAGGGCTAGGTATCGGTCCGCCTCATCCGGTACAATACGTATTGCGATACAGTTAATTCGATACCGATACGTATTGACGATACGCTTCATTTCTCTTTGTATATCATTTCTTAATAAAAGCTCTGTTTCTTGTTTATATATATATATTATATATATATATATATATATATATATATATTTATATATATATATTTCCCTTTAATATAGCACATATTCCGTATGACATGCACCCAAGTTGAACAGCTTAAGCTTGATATTAAATACATAACCAGACCAGTTGATTTTAATCATCAAAATCTATCCAATTAAAACTACCAAAATCTCTATCTACTTTGAGCCCTTTGCATCCCCCCCCCGCACAAACAGTTTTATTGCATTTGATGGGAAAGGTCATAGGCTGTATTTTTTGTGTCATGTAAATACACAGTTTTGTATATGTCTGTGAATAAGAATCCATTAGTGTGTGTGTGTGTGTGTGTATGAGAGAGAGAGAGAGAAATATTTTATTCGACATAAAAGTAAAGCATCCATACAAAATATATTAAGCATGTCAATATTTTTGTTTTTATTATGTCTGGAGACTTGTTAAGGATTTTAATCCGCTGACACTACAGCCCCCCTTAGCATGAAACATGGAGAGAGAGAAATTGTACATAAATATGGAAGTTAAATGGTTATATATTCTAAATTTTTGATACTATATGATTTAATGAGAAAATTTGTAAAAAAAAAAAGTGAGAAGATTTACAAGTTGAATTACTGAAATTATAGTTTGTTATTGATTTAAACAAAATTTTTTACGGCTTTGTTACAGATGTAGCAGTTTATCTGAAGGCATTTGTCTTTATAATAATGTATAATATGTTGTTTGATGTAGCAAATCAAACCTTGAAGACTATGAGTGAAGATTTTGTCGACAATGATTTAGTCGGTTTCATTTATGACTTTTGGTATTATGTTTCTCAGACAGCTATCTGCTATCTAAGGTCTGGTTTTATTTGTAACGAGGGTATCTTTACGTCTTGTGTCATGTTCGTGTGTCATGGTCCTTGTTGAAAAATTAAATGTTTGTAAAAAATTTGGTAGCGCTTCATGGCTGTAATTTTAGTAAAATTTTAATATATTTAGTCTGAAGATGTCATTAATTTTAAGGATTTTTAATGACTTAAAAATTGGTTTAGTGTGGGCATTGTATTTGCTATTTGTGATAATTCTTATGGCTTTTTTAGAGTTAGTCAATCTGCTGTGTGAACAGAATTTGTCCCCAGGCTTTAACCATTTATTTTACGATAAAATGATATACAGTGAAACCTCTCTGGGGCGGACAGTCACGGGACTGGACAATTTGTCCGTTAAAGCGGGGTATCCGCCCCAGAGGGAGTCGGGCTCAGGAGGTCCGGCTGCGGCAACTTGTCGGAGACCCAAGTATGGGACTTTATCAACCATAAAAAACCGGTATTTTTTCTTTAATATTTAACCTTATATATGTGTTACATGTGAATAAAATTTAATGCTACCAGTTGTTGTGATTTATTTTTTATTTATTTTTCAATTATTTTTGAATTAGGCTTTTTATATTAACTGGAACATTATCGCCATTACCTATTATTAAAATTTATATTCTTACATTGATTGACATCAACAGGACTTACTCGTCTCGACATATACATTTCTGCATTGGGTCTGTAAAATTTCTCAATTACTCAGTCTTTCCTTTATAATTAAAGAATCGCTTATTACATATTTTAATTTCTGACATCTCGTTCAAGTTTTGTTAAAAAATTTTGGGAGGGTCAGCAAATATGATAAATCAATGCATGATATCATATATGTCTGATAATTGGTAGTTGAGACTGATTTCCGTGATGCAAATGTTACAGGATCGGGGGATTGGTTGATATCGCTGATATCGCGATAGGCCATGACTCATGACTGTTATCGTCAGGGTGTGTAACAGTTACGTCATTATCCTCGCTTCTGGGCCTATGATAAAATGATGTGGTGCAAATTCAGAATAAATATGTTGCTTCACTGAAAGCTCGGCACAATAGAAACTTCGTAAATTCCGTCATTTTTTTTTTTGGGGGGGGGGGGGGGGCTGTTATTGATAAAATGATACCTAAATGAATCTTCCAGCTGAAAAATAAGGCAACTTGAGTAAAACTAGCTCCGTTCTTATAATCATGCCAAAATCATGAGAACATTTAAGTGGTATAAGGCGTACCAGAAGCAGACCATATTTGCAATTTCAATGTATTCCTGACGACTTCGATCGGGGCGGCCGCTTGGGTCTCCGTTAGCCGGGGTGACTTTTGCCATCGGGCGGACAAAAAAGTGTTGTTTTCCTGAATGACGGGGCAATCCGTCCTAAAGGCCTGGCCACACCGAACGCTGCGATGCGCCGTGCTGTGCATCCCGGGAAAAAAAAGCTGAAAAAAATTCAACTTTCTCCGCTGTGCAGCGCCGCAAAAATGCTCAGCCGTTTATTTGCAGCGCTTTGCAGCGCAGCGCAATGTTCGGTGTGGCCGGGCCTTAATGGGGTTCTTAAAGTAGTAAAAACGCTCTTTCGGCCCAAAAAGTGTCGGTTAGGCGGGGTGTCCGCCCCAGAAGGGTGTCCGCCTGCAGCCCGGGGTTTCACTATACCATTAAGCGAATAAGTTTGATTCACACGCACACATATATAAATATATATATATATATATATATATATATATATATAGGATATACACGTGAATATACTTGTTCCTAGTAGCAATATGTGATGTGAATATCGATTTCATTAATAAAGAGGAAAGTCAGTATCATTTTCCCATTATCGCTTACATGCCCCTGCTTGTCATGGAAGTACTGACGTGCATGCGTATAAACATTTCTTATCAAGTCTTAAAAGCCAAAGCAACAAATATACAGTGCATTTAGCTTTATAAATCTTCAAGGTTATATTTAAACCCTATTCCTTAGCAATCAATGTTTTACATCGATACAACCGATACAGCATGCAACGCATTTCGGTTATCGTATCGACGTCGTGTATCGATTCGTATCGATATATCGATATATTGATACAGCCCTACCACAGAAGGAATACAGAAAGTGGTGATTTCATCATAAAACACATACTAAGGAGTTTATATAAGCTGCTTTCTCATACTCAAAGAAAGATATGTATTCATCTATTAAAACAAAACAGTGCTTATCAAATGATCAATGAAATCTTCATTAAGTTATTCCTATTATTTAATATTAAATGAGGCATCGAAACCTTCTTACACATGGAATCTATTGAATGAAAGTACAGGAAAACATGAAAAATTTGAAATCGATGAATGGGAAATATTATCTACTTTTACTACAACCACTATTACTACAATACCGTTACAACTACTAATAATAATAATAATAATAATAATAATAATAATAATAATAATAATAATAATTATTATTATTATTATTATTATTATTATTATTATTATTATTATTAAAATAATAAATATTACTATAATTATAATTACAATTAATATCATTTATATATATATATATATATATATATATATATATATATATATATATATAATGTGTATGAACGAGTACTTACAACTTTCAATAAATATGTTGCATGTCTGGTTATCGTGTGGAAACTTCTGAAGTAAAAATTCACACGTGAATGTTGCTGTGACCCTGAAACACAAATCACAATGTTGCTACTCCATGTATGCCAACGAATAAAAAATTCATTTTTATGATTTAAAAAACTGTGTTCTCCCTTCAAACCGAACTTGAGCTTAACGGGTGATCATAATTAACAGACTTGGGCATTACAGAGATAATTTAGAAAATGAACCATTAGACCATATATACTGATGTCATCGGGTAAAAATGAATTTTCAAACTGGTTGTCACTGTGACCATGTGGCATATTTTACCTCAATATGTGTACTTACTTATCCGAACTAGCCGGTAAAAAACTAAAACTACAATTCATTATATGTACAGAATGCGGATAACAATTAAAATCAATAACATTTTATTTGCCAGTTCGTTCCAAATTCGTTCCAATGTATTCCACGACACTTACTCACGAAATTTTTTAGTTTAATCGCGCAAATTTGGGTTATTTGACAAAAAGAAGTATGCTTTCAAAATATCTTATTTTTGGATGAAATGATAGATTCATCTGGAGCAGTTGGTTCGGGTGTGGGCGTCTATAATAAGTTTTTGTCTCCCACCTCTCTCTTTCTTTCTCTCTCTTTGTCTTTTTCTCTCCCTGTTTGTCTGTCTCTCACACACACCCCATCACACACACACCATAACCAATCTACACATCTACACACACATATATATATATATACTTTTATTTTATATATACTTTTTTCTTATTTGTCCTATATATATACATATATATATATATTTATATAAATATATATCTACTCATATGTCTTACTTTTGGCTGTAGACAATGGTTCCATCCGGATCTACTGTTATCAGCCGGTTTGGCACTGTGACCGTATGTAAATTAGCTTTCTGTTCATTTACAAGGAAGGTGTCGGGAACCCAGAGTTTCTGGAAGGAGAGATGGTCCAGGAACACCTGCTGCTTCCGGGACTGATCAACTAATCTCCTGTCCTTCCAGGTTTGTCGGAAAAACAGCGTGGCTTCAAAATCCTGGAATATTTAACAACATAGTAATGTGCCATGTAACAGAATATAAAGCTTTAGATATTTATTTTATTAATATGTTTCCAAGCATACAAAAAAAATTAGGCGGAACTTGGTTAACTTGGTTCCCATTCAACCTCTGCTTATTCTAGTTTACGTCAAACGACAACGTTAGGAAACAAGATGTTAAAGTTACCTCACAAACCTGCCCCCTGATCCACATCACAGTCTAAGATGTCAATCAACAGTCTTATCAGCATAGCTGACCAATAGGTAACTGAGGATCATAGGTAATTGATTTTCTGAGGATATTAATGTCGTTTTGTATGCACTGAAGTAGGACTTTCAAACTAAAGAATATTATATTTAAAATGCTGAAATCTGATTTCAAGAGCACATTTTATGACAAAAAAATATGATTTATAAATGAAATTAAGAACTTGCAATGGAATAACTTTGAACAAGATTATTGTTATTCACAGAAATTACCGCTTTTCCTTCTCATCGCCATCTTGTATTTAAGCGTTGGACAATTTAGAAGTTTAAGATATCTGTCTTTTCGATTAAATGTTAACTTCACTTATATTTCATCTCAACGCAGTGAAACTTTTTGTATTCAACTTTAATGTCTTACGCTAACGTTATGTTTCACAAAACAAACACAAGTAGTCGCTGGGTACCTTACATTATACCCCACCATGTGTCTGTAAGCGACTTAAATTCAATGTAAACAAATAGTGTCGCATGCTTCGGAATCGAAGTATTACGCAAGTTTTTTTTATTGCAAAATTTTTAGTTTTACCAATCCGTCATTCTAGAGTTTTGTTCGCTCGAATACAAATTATACAAAAGTTTAAACAATACTCCTTAATCAAGCTTGATAAAAAATATATTTTCAGGCCTAAGAACTCAAGTTCATAGCTGATGGTTGTTTATGGGACGTATGTTACAAAGCAACATTACTGAAGACCGGTCGTAGCCGAAGTGAGACCGATATGACACGCCCAACGAAACAAAAATGAAATACGTATGGGTAATTTTATCTATATGTCACAAAATATATATATTTTTATATGTGGCTGCGAGCTGAAACGTATAAAAAGCTGACCCACAACACGTAAAGCGGTAATGCGAGGTTCACTTGGCGTATTTTGTCATGAGCTCTTCTCATTAAGTGTTGTTGAACCGGCCTTTTCTATTTCCTTTAAATAGAGATAAATGAGTCGGTACCAGTCTAGACACCAGTAAGCGCCTCTTGAAGCAACCCTCGAGCAGGGATAAGGTCTATTGTGCCAAATGATCAATCCCTGATGGCAGTTACGGACTTAAGCATGTTTGACCTGACATTTGACCAATTCATCGTCTGAGTTGTATGATCAGTAAATGTAAACAAAATGGGACTCTCGATCCCATGGCACCCTTGCTTATGTCAGCGTGCAATAAAGGTTAATCCGCTAATGCATGCAGCTAATATTTTTGCATTATGCTGAAAAGACTACAACAAGTGCGCTGCACTATCACCGTGCATTTACACCTTCAACAATTCTGGAAACAGTTGTATCACGTAAACTATCGAAGGAAGCACCTGCATAGGTTTCTTTTGTTGGTTTATATAGACAATACCGGATATTACACCGCAATAGGATCCACAGGTAAATTAATATAAAAAATATGTTTCACTGACAAACACATGTTGTTTGTTATATTTGGGATGTATATTGTCGAAGTATACTCTATATTTGTTCCATTTACTTAAGTTTTGTAAGTTACTTTTTCTGGCGCCATGACTCGATTTCGGCTTGAAAGCGTGCAGTACGTACGAATGTGTGCAGGAGATCAATTTTTGAACATTATAGACGCTCACCATTCTAGCCTCGCTGTAAACACTCAGATGCGCCAGGAGAAAATCGATGTACACGGTAGTGGATACACCTATAAGGTAAACGGAGAAAGAAATCAATACTAAACACAATTAAATACACAATTAAATGTTGAATCAATTTATTGGTATTATTTTTAGATGGACAGATAAATACTTACATTTCCGCACAGTGGCGCCAGCTATGTAAGGCAGATTAATCACACGGCCTTTTGATGAGGGTTATGTACTCTTAAATCTAATATGGCCGACAAAACGTTAATTAGGAAATCTTTCAATTATCTCAAGAACCGTAATTGAAATTGCATTGAATTATTGAATTCAGTTCTCAGGAACCAT
This sequence comes from Sipunculus nudus, assembly GCA_026874595.1. Taxonomy (NCBI): domain Eukaryota; kingdom Metazoa; phylum Annelida; class Sipuncula; order Golfingiida; family Sipunculidae; genus Sipunculus; species Sipunculus nudus. The sequence goes on along the minus strand of CM049322.1, from coordinate 43,239,578 downwards.
TCAAGCAACTTGTGTGACATTGTATTAAAATGGATGCCTATGATATGATAGGCTATGGTATTTAGAACCACCAGAACACGAAATCGGAACACTTCTCTTAGAGGGACACTATAGATTCTATATTAGATTCTATATTAGATTCTATATATTGTATATGCACTAGCTGGTTTTAAAACCGCCATTTTGAAAAACATGGTTTATATTTCGATCGTTTCTATATAATTTTAAGTAGTACTTTTTATAGTAAACTTGCAAAATAATGAGTTTTAGCTGTTACCTTCTTTTTCGTCCGGTCTAATATGTTTGTTGTAGTCGTCGCTGCTGAGTTTATGCACGACTCTTTCAGTGTCGGTCGGTGGCGCATGCGCTAACGAAACGGAAGTAGGTGAAGTGGTCGTTGAAGTCGCTGTTTCCGTAGAAATGACGCTGTTAGAATTGACTGACACCACTAAGCTAAATGCAAACAAAATAAAAAGGAACATATGAAATAATAATAATATAACGCTTAATGCTGACTTAAGGTTTAAATAACTTCGGGAGGGAGGTATTGTTTGAATGACTGAAGGAAATAATTATGCATTTGAAAAGAAGCCAATTCTCAACACTGTCTTCCACCAAAACATTAATTTTTATTTATGATTAAACTAATGCTATGATGCCTGAAGGTAGGTGACCTCTATAATGGCATTGGTGGTTTTACCATAAATAATTAATTATGAGGTGTATATAATAACCTCTCTGTTAAATACCTGTATATCGTACGACCTACTTTACACATACACATCTACGTATATAAATATATATATATATATATGTATATAATATACACACACACACACATATATATATGTATATATATTATTACATAAATATACATATTATATATATATATTATTACATAAATATATATATATTATATATATATATATATATATATATATATATATATATATATATATATATATATATATATATATTCAGTGGAATTTGTCGATTAAGGCGAATAAAATATGTTCGCATTGGTTACACCAGACCTGTTTAATAAAACCATCTCTGAATCAAGGCCACATTTTTCCAGTCACACAGGTGGTTTTATTATACAGGTTGCACTGTATATAAATGTAAAAAAGTCTAAGGGTAGTCGTTACAATGCAACCTTCACATTGACCATGCGTCGTTAATTCCGTAAAGTGCAGCCAAAACGGGTAAAGATATGAACAACCTTTTAACATGCGTTAAATATGATGAAATCCCACTTACAAATGCACCAAGACGTTCACTAAACGAATTGCCATGTTTACAACACCAATCTCGGAGAACTTCTCACTCAGTTTGTGCGGGACCGTCTGACCGTGGGTTGTTACTCACTTCGTAATATGTAGGCTCACTATAAGCTTCTTGCTGTTGGTGCCACCCATAGACTGCCGGGTAGACATTTTGGGATTTCATGTTTCATTAAGCGTCGCCTTTGATGACGTGTAGATATTATTATTTCAGCTTTTGCAGACTGGGCCAAATGGCGTGTGAATGTACCCTCTTACCCTCTTAACCCTAATACTGCTACTCCTGTAAGTCTTATTACGTCATTTATTACTTTATTTATTTATGTTAATCTATTTAGCATGTACACATATGTATTTAACTGTATAAAGACATGCATTACATCCCTTGTTCGATAATCTTTTTGGTAAGTAACTTGGTATATATTTCCAGGCCCACCTCCAAACCCCCCGGCTCTGTCTCTCTCACACACACACACATGTTAACACATACATTTACTGGCATACATTGAATGATCCATACATTCGAAATCCTGATCATAATGAATGTAATTTGTTGGTTAAAATGAAATTTAAATTCTAATATGACCATTTATGATTCTGCGTTTCATACATGCCTTCCTGTTGACAGCTAGCATATTCCATCCACACTTTAGATAATATATGCATCCATGAGGCGATAATTTATCAATCTACTGTTCAATCCTATTTCTCCATATATATATATATATATATATATATATATATATATATATATATATATATATATATATATAACACGTATAGAATTAAGATAACTAGAGAATGTATACATTCCATGGCCAAACCATAGCATGTGCACATTCCATGGCTAAACTATAGAATGTATACAACCTATGGTTCAAATCATGGAATGTGTACATTCCATGGCCAGGTTTATGGAATATGTACAATTCCACTGAGTTTACCCTGGTATCAGTTTTCCTGTTGAGTAAGTGAAAAATATCAAAGCAGACTTGATGAATTATAAGATTTTATTCACATTATTTATTTACAGTTTGTTGATACAGTGAAGAATTATACCTGATGTCCAAATATTTTGTTTTTAGGAAAATTATCTAGGCAGACTTGTTAAATAAAACCTATTTACTCACATGATACGTTTACAGTTTATATATTTTTGTTTGGTTAGTGAAAACAATATTAAACCAGACCTGATTAATGAAATATATTTATTCTGGTAATATATTGACAGTTTGTTCATACAGTGTTGAAATATACCCGATAACCATATATCTTGGTGGAGAAAAAAATATTAAAGCCGGATTGTTAAATAGAAAAAAATATTTATTTACATAACGTTATTAACAGCAACATGCTGACAGTATCAGGTTATACTGTTTAATGCCTTTGAGTGCTGATGAGTGCACTGATGAGGTTCCAGATCATACATAGAGTAGTCTCCTTTCCGTATGCCATAGCTTGTGTCATCGGATGTAAACATTCTGTGACCTAACTCGTGGAATGTGCATATTCTATAACCTTGGTCCATATACTTTACACATTGCATGGTCTGGCCATGGAATGTATACATTCTATGATCTGCTAAAATCTTTGCGGTATATATATATATATATATATATATATATATATATATATATATATATATATATATATATATATATATATAGTTCAAGACTTTAACCAACATAGGTTTTACAACGTTGTTTCGTAAGGGCCGTAGGTCCTCACTCTTCGGAAACCCATCATGAAGTGTGTCAGGTATTAAGATTTTTGAATGTTTGATCTGGCGCATGCGTAGTTAGCCAGGAGGTGTTTCGCCCTGTGTCTGCATGTGCTCGCGAGTTCGTTTCTTTTGTTTAGTGTTGACAATAGGGGTCTGTATATTATGAAGAATTTCTCTTCCAGGCAGGATTTAATTGTTAGTCGTGGAGTATGGTTTCGCTTTGCTTATAATCTTCCATTGTATTGAGTGTTGCACATGGTTGCCTTTCAGTCTCCAAATGTTTTCGCTGAGTGTTGTACTGTTACGTTTGTTTACATTCCTGAAGCTTGAAACGTGGGTATTGTACCGCGTTTTAAAAGTATACTTTTTTTGTGCAGGGATTGAACATATGCAAAGGAAGCTTCCGTTCAATCTTATATCTGGGCTGGGATATAATACAAGATCCGGTTGCATTGCTTTTCATTGACAAATGTATATAAAATTATGATTTGTGTACCATTTCTGATTCATTGATTCAAATTTCTTATTTTTCTCATCTATCTTTGAAATTATTAAAATCTTTTAGATATATTGACAAAATACATATTTTGTGCCCGAGTGGGGCCCATTCCAATACTTCCATTACCACAGGGAGTCTCTTATTTTTCTCCCTGGCGTCCATATAAGCTAGGTTGAATATATTTTCCATTCCCGCTGGCTTCTCCTGTACTTGGGTCTGTTGTATCATTTGTTAATTGCATATATATATATATATATATATATATATATATATATATATATATATATATATCATTAGTTGCCTTATTACAGTATAGACATTAAGTTGAAAAAAAGTTTCGTAAAATGATCATTATTGCCAAATAGTTAGTGATGGGAGTCGGTTCCTTTTTCATAATCGATCATCGGTTTGAGCAAACCGATTGATGATCGATTAATAATCGGTTTGAGCAAATATAAAGAAACCTGCAGTTATCAGTGAAACTTTACTTTCTTAACCAAATGCAAGAAAAGAAGTTTTTGCCTTTTTTTTATTTTTTTCCTATTATTGGTGAAAAAATTTGCTTTTGAAAGTTTCATTTTAATTATATATAATAATCAAGATTTAACGACAATCCAGGACATCTTCTTGCTGCATAGACCCGGATAATTTATGGGGTATTTTAACGCCATATAGCCCATATTGTGCAATGCACATCTCTTTACAACCCCCCCCCCCCCCGCTAATTCTGCAGCTCCCTGCCAGTTCACAGAGGTTTAATTACCTCCACCGTTCTCGCATCTACCGTGACATTCTCAGAAATATAAGGAAGTTATTTGGGAACACAGCCTCATTATCATGATTATGATATAATCGATAGTTGCCTTTGGTAATAGAGCGCTTGAAAGAGGCAGCAAACCGACTGACTTTAGATAAAACTCGATGATCGGCCCACAACTACAAATAGTATTATTTCTGATAACTAAAAAAAAAAATATTAGCATATTCAAATACGTGTTGTATTAATTCTGTTCAACAAGAATATCCAGGAAAATATACATTTGTTTGCATTATATACTCATACTGAACTGGTTCATATATTCCAGTTATCATTTTACATATATATATGTGTGTGTGTGCATGAGAGTGTTATATATAAATATATATGTATAAATAAATAAATAAATAAATAAATAAATAAATAAATAAATATATATATATATATATATATATATATATATATATATATATATATACATATTTATTATCAAGTAGGCATATTCCTTCACTAGAATGAGCAGGCGTTAATTAAATCGTATCTGGGCGCCCTGGGTGGTCTTTATCAGAAAATGCTCTTTATCTATCGAATTCGGCCAATGGAAAGCTCTTCTCCAACGACGCGCTCACATATTAAACTGCAAGAGAGGCAAGCATTATTCTAGTTATAAGTCATGTAAATAACGTGAGTTCGAATGCCGGTCAAAAACTCACACCGTGCAAAGACCGTAGAGCAAGGTCCAAAACCGAAATTTTGCCTCTCTCTACCCAGCAGAAGAAATGGGTACCAGTAATTACATAGAAGGTAACGTGCGTAGACCAGTGTCCCATCCAGGAGTAGTTTTCCTCCTTAATTGCTTCAAGCTACCGACACGGGATAAGCTCCGTCCTGATCCGTCCGGGGCAAAAGCCCAACAGACTTTACCTTACACGAAACTGCGGTCGGCCTTTGAATATAGATACACGAGGTTTGTCTTAGAAATGCTATATTTTCATGACCCTAAGAGCCCCATCTTGAGAGAGAGAGAGAGAGAGAGAGAGAGAGAGAGAGAGAGAGAGAGAGAGAGGTTTTGAAAAGCGCATTGTCATAGAAGGAAATTTGCTGCAAATACAAATTCTGTGATGAAAACGTAAATTAATAACCAAAGTGCGATATATTAACATGTTCAAATCAGTTTCTGATAGTTTACCAATACAAGTCAACATTTCACTACAACCGAAGTGCCTGTTACAGACTACAGATCCGTCAAAAAGACAGATTTGCGATAATCGTTTGGTGATAATGACGCATCCATCAGAATGATGAACTTAATTAATTGGATCGGTGATAATGACGCATCAGTCATGATGATGGAATTTCTTTTATGGACTGGTGATAATAATGGATGGGTCATAATGATGAACTTAGTGGAATGGGTTGGTGATAATGATTGACTGGTTATAATGATGAACTTGTTCCAACGGACATACTATTTTTGGCGTCCTGACTACCACACCCCTACATGTAATAAATGTGTTCATATATATACATTAACAAAGCGTAGAACCTTTGCTTCGTTGGGTCAACGTCTTTTCTCTTTTATCTATACAATTTTTAAGGAATTATTTTCATTGTTAGAGTCCTGATACTGTAATTTCCTTTTTGTTCCAAGGATTATACTATCATATCATAATATCATGCATCAACTGCTCTTGCATTGCTACAGGTTAGAGGGACCTATTTCCAGGTCCGGTAAAGGTCAGCCCATTTTGTGGCGTCAAGAGTGAGCAGGCAATAATTATTGTATGGCAGCAGAGAATGTAAGGCATCATATGTTTGACAAAAAATATATTGGTTCAAGAAGGGGGAGACTTTTAATAATTTTTTTTTCTCAGAGGTAGTCATAATTTTTTGTGCTGTTTGAGGAGATTGAATGTGTCAGTGCTGGTGGTGTGGGCATGGCCCGGCAGGTGGCGACATCTGTGGTGCACTATAGTAAACTCCAGAAGCTGGTCTCTAGCGGAAAAAAAAACGAGATACTAAACCCCCCGTTTTCTGGAATAAAATAAAATTTCAGGTGTCGATCTTGAGTTTGATGTTTAACATGATGCCAAACACTCGATGGAAAAAAAAACTTTTCCAATGCACCCAACATGTGCACCTTCTATGATAATATATAGGGCTTTGAAATACGTCACTCTAACCTACACGAGCTTGCCACGGGTGCAGCCATGTTTATTAACACGCTAAGCCAATCAGATTTCTTCCACCAGTTCTGCAGATTTGTTTAAACGCAGTGCCAATCATATTACTATTTATCAAGCGCAAACTGACTGGGTGTTTGGCACCTTGCCAAACCTGAGGAATCCTGCTATTTGCTTGTGAGTGAAAGGTCACCAGGAGGTCACGCGCTGTGATTTATATACATATGGTCTGTGAGACACATTTCAAATGTTTATTAAAGTAAAGGTTTAAAAAAGAAGGTATTATGTTTCAATGTTTAATTATTGTAAACCAGGTTGAAACATATAGTATTACATAGTAATCCACAGGAAATAAATTAAAGTCTACAAGTCTACTATTCTAATTACTAATTTATTTATTTTCCAATATATTAATCATATTCTCCCAATATATAATAAGATGCTTCCATAACCCCCCCCCCCCACCCCCTTGCTCAAAAGTGGGGGGGGGGGGGTTATAAACCCCCATCTTCCTGTTTTGACGCCCCTCTTCATAATTTTGTTATATAATTGAAATTCAATGAGTCTTTTTCCCAAACCAAAACAAAGATTTGTGGATACAATGATTTTGATCGGGTTCTGCCGTCTCCACCACCCCCGCCGCCGCCGCGTTCGTTTCCGGAGAACTCCCCTGAGACCCTTGGACCGATTTTTCCGAAGCCCGGTATAGTAATCCTCTCACCTATGTAGCTGTATCTAACAAAGACTGTTGGCGCCACTTGCAGTCCTTATTGTGCAGTATGAATATTGGTGTCTTTCTTAATAACAGTCTGTATCTCAAGAGTGGTTCTACGTATTGAGCTGAGATTTTGCATGTCTATAGATTTTGGATCTATCCATCTCGTCATACAAACTGATGGCGCCAACAATAATGATTTTTGAGTGGCATCCATCAATGCATTTGCCATTTGTTCGTCTTATTGTTTGGCAAAACGCATTTGGCTGAACTTCTACATTGGGGAGCATCCCGTTATAGGAACTCTCACATTGCGGAGGCTTGCATTCCTTTTAAATGCAGATTTCTAGTTCTATACTCTTTCTTCATTGAGGTGAACGGACTCCCCGTTTCCGAGAGGGGGTGCCATATTGGAGCAAATTTATTGAGGTAATAATTGTAATATTTAGTAACAGATGTAGTTATGATAGTAATTATAAAATAATGTTAATTATAATAATGATAATAATAGAATATATATGAGCTGCCACGCTGAAGACAGAAATTTCCACGTGGAATATATATATATATATATATATATATTTATATATATGGAGAGAGAGAGAGAGAGAGAGAGAGAGAGAGAGAGAGAATAGTACGCTAGTGTCCCCTAAAGAGGAGAATGTTCCTCTCCCATTCTTTAAAGAAAATTTTAAATTATATAGTCGACACGAAGATTTCTGGGACATTTGTTTAATATATACAGAATTTCATTCTTGGAATTACGTTCATTTCAAACCTCTAACGTTCTAAAACAAGGACAGCTGCTCCTCTTGCTTCCGGAGATTTATACAGAAATTAATTTTTGGAATTAAATTGAACGAAGCGCAGCATTTTTTTTCAGGTTTCTATATAAATCACTAATAAAAGGCATCTCTCTCTCTCTTTTCTCTCTCTCTTTATATATATAAACAATAAAATGTAATAATAATTATATTCACATTTAAGTACAGCTAGATATATATGTATATATATTTGGGTGTTATGGCTGTTTTAAACAACTTTGTAAAAACGAGTAGTTCATATAAATTAAAAACATTAACAACAGGAGAGTAGCCAAGGGGGCTTGGGTGGACGCAGGGGACCAATCTTGCAACAAATGTATGGTAATATGGACGAATATTGTCATGTTTTTCTAACACACGTGTAAGTGTATGTTTTTGAAAAAAAAATATATTTAACTGAACAAACCTGCGCGTTACTTTACCGACACCTGTTGGCCAAATAATACACTAAGATTGGTTCTCACAAACCACAAATTTGATTATCCAAATATATATCAGGCCCGGGGAAAGGAGGGGGAGGGGTGTTATAATTTATGAAATGGGGACAACCAATACTTTTGTCGCCCTACCATAATTGGGTAAAAAAGGCATACATTTAATCACAGAGATTTCTTAATGATTCTCTCATCCTGTTTACAGTTTAACGTTCTTATTTTTCTCAATTATCTTTTATTTATGGATCTCATGTTTTGACAATTTAAAATTAATGGTATGCATCAGTTGCTACACTAAATCATCATTAGTCTTAGACTTCAGCTGCGTGTCTCTAATTTGTAGATGAATTTACTTTTAAAGAAATGGAAATTTTCAAAAGTTTACCAAAGTTTATATCCTATTATATGTATCAATTAGTGTGAAACATTATAATATTTTGGGAGAGGGCCATTTGGTCTTTAAGAGTTATGCGGAGCAGAATTGAGCCGGGGGTTCTTATATAACGGGTTCTTATATCTATATGTGTGCCTGTGCAGTGTCTCCTTTCATATTTTCCCATCACGCGAGACTCATGGTGTTGCGGGCTTGATGTAAACAATAACAAAGGTCATTCACTCTGTATCACCCTGCCACCTAACTTTATAATAAAAAATGACCTCTATGGATATGATGATTTAGATTATACAATTTCTTGATTGTTGTAAAAGGCTATGGTGGTATCAAACATGTCGTCGCAAAGACTTCATAATATACACGATCAGTATGTACTCAGTGGTAGACACTGGTTTGAGTAGCCCAACTACAGCTTCTCATTGTCTGTTGGGCAGTTGGACAGTTGGACACCGTATCGGTGAAACACAGATCCAACATTCCAATAACTTCGCCAATAAAGCAAGCTTCAATGGCAAGACAGGTTCGCCTTTAAATGCACTGGGCCATAGGCCTCCTCATGAAAGCGTTCTGACTTCTGAACGAGGTTGACCATTTTTTTTTTATCCTTGAATAAACACTTTGAAAGTGGAGAATGTTCTTTTAATATTCTTACTCAAACAACATTCCCCTGGCCTCAATTGCGCCTACAGGAACTGAATCCATTCGCCATGTGAACTGACATTTTTATACTTGGAAAACAGAGCTGCATCAATCCCGGATTCAACACATGCAGACACGTCCAGCGTTCCAACCACTTCAATAATAAAGGAAGATTCAATGGCGAGACAGTTGGGTCCGCCCTTATATAAAACCCGCAACACTAAAAGGGTGTTGATATAGGAAGCAATTTTTTTTCCTTCCTTACTTTCTGGTATGTAGAAGAGCTTAATAAAAAAACAAAAAAACAAAAAGGGCAGGATTTTACCGCATGATACTTTTTAAACGTCCCTAGATTGTGCCATTACAAACCTAAATAAACAAAGCTCGGTTTTATCAGAATATTATCAAATCGGTCACTACTTATATTTGACAGGTAAAATTAAGCTGACTCAATTTATCTCTCAATCCACAATAAGCCTGATGACTGACGTTGCCTTGACCTGGTTTAATTATTCTTTTTTTTGTCTGTTCGTCCGTCTGTTTTTCTGATGACCTGGTAAACCCTCGATCTTTAATCTTCTTGTGTTTGTGTTTGTCTATAGATTATCATTGACATGCCTGAGGGCACATTGCTTCACACTTTTTCACTTTATCACGAGGCTAGCTGGTATTTGTAGCACTAGAGAAACTGTAGAACCCAATTTGATATATATTATTGTAGCCACTAGAGGGCATTAAATTCCCGTAATAGGAAATATTACTTTTGTGCGGTTTTTCAATTACCATGAATAATAAGGTAATTATTAAGGCGGCACCTTATGTACGCTTAATGACTGATTAACCAGTCTGTGTAACCATGGTTACATATTTTCGGCCAAAATTTATGGCATGTTAAATACCTAGCCTTATTTTTCTAATTTAAACAATATATTTGCTTGAGAGTTCCAGGTTTCAAGAATGGAAAGCATTTGACAAGGTTTTCTAGAGATATTTCAAAGTTTTGCAAAAGCTTGACTTTGATGGCAAACCATATTATGCAATATATGGATAGAATGCTCATAATTCGGACACTTTTATGCTAATGAGAAATAAATTCCTGCATTGGATAGCATTTGAAATGTCTTTTGTGAAAAAAAATAAACTTCTCGTCAAATCTGGTTTTGTTTGGTGCCAAATAAGAATAAGAGAGATTTTGCTAGAATTCTTTTATCTCGTTGATTACTTATGCTAGGGAAGCTTAGTCATCTGCATAGGGCAGCATATGATAATCGTTCAGTGACACATATTTTCTCGTCAAAGCTCATTACGTCTGGCATAAAGGTATGAGCGAGAATATATCGGTTATTTTCAAAGACGGACGGGTCCAGCAGATGGCAGCATTAGCAGATTTCCAGTGAGTGGTACATTTGAATGATCGAGCAGCATGTGACAAGCTTTTAGCGACACCATTGGAAATCTCGTCAAATCTGGTAACTTATGGGGTTAAACCAGAGTAAACAAGATTTTGCTAGAATCCATACGATCAATGTGTTTGCATGTCTTTCGATTTTCCTTGAGATAACTGCAGTCAGGGACGTTACATTTTATCATGCCGTAATCACAACATAACAATAGTCATCTTTGCGACTGTAACCAGCGGTGACTATCGGCGACTATCCCCTTGCTACGTCTTGTTTAAATTACTGTTTGATTTAAGACTTGTGTAACAAATGATAGCTCTGTAAAGTTATGTGCATTATTTATCTACAATCGATCATTCTAAAATGAAAATGTTGGATAATAACAGTGATGTAAACTTACATGTAGATTGATTATTGATTTGAACTGATTTTATGAACATATATTTTTTATATTCACGGTGTTACAAGGTGAAATCCGTAAAAGATCGCAAAGTATGCAAGAAGCTAGGTCATGACAACCCTTTTAGCATAGCTTGTTTAACCATCCGTGGTCATATTTCGGATGATCTTCTTTTGTTCGCCACAAAACGATTGGAGGATAAGTGAGTCTATTTGTTAGGAACAAGTTCGTATTATTAAAATAAAAACATTATTTGATAAATGCAGAGGCTTGAACTAATTCGGACTAATTAATATGTTCCCAGAAATGATATCTATTTGGCATTGAAGCACGCTGTGACCAGCATGATGTGCTCTAAATCTACATTCATTTTGGATCATTCAATAGGTATCTTTCATAAAAGGCCTAACTTATGTTATTACACGGCACTATGAGAAGAGCATGATTTATTTAGATTATTTTATAACTATTAAGAGAGTTTTACTTTTTCAAAATGCTGGAACAATTTATCCACCTCTTTTTCTTCATTAAACACAAGGTCCAATTTTTTGTACCTGTTGGGTCTAAAACTCAAACCGAGGCAGATTTCTCTTTCCTTTCCCAAGAGTTTTCTCATTTTAATTTCAATTCTTTTTCTCTTAATTCCAATTCTGTCATTTTTCCCACATTCTTTTAATTCTTTCAATTACAATTCTCTTTCTCTGGAGTCTATTTATTCTAATTCTTTCAGCTGATATTCTAATAGTGTAGAATCAGCACATTGAGGGGTTCAACTGGATATAAATTCAAAGCAGAAAGCTGAAATACATCATTATCCACAAAACAGTCTACAATAATCCTTTTCAATTCCGCTATTCTCATAGACTGTCTCCCTTCAATTTCTAATTTTCCACGTTTCTAACAATTCAGTCTTTTTCATTTGGACAAATACTTTTGTAGAAGGGTTCACTCTCAAGTACCCCAAATAACAAATAATACCTTACACATTGGAATACCAGTGTCCACTAGACATATAATGACAAAATGCAAGTCTTTCCTATTGAGTATTTCAATTTACAAAAATTAGTATGAACCCGTACAGTGTTATACCCTTTCCAGTTGTACAGTTCCGAAAATGTCAGATATTACTGACCTGGCCCAAATTCATACCCCTTAAAGAACGGAGCAAAGAAAAAGCAAAGCGACGAGCCCCAATTAATATGTTACGTATCACTAACATTTACCATAAAGAGAGAGCGGTTTTGCAGTGACCTTAAATATGCAGTTGCAGGTGAAGTCAGGACTGTTTGTATTTTTTACTCTTTTCTTTTGATCTCTCTCTCTCTCTCTCTCTCTCTCTCTCTCTCTCGTTTTTATTCCTTAACAGATCCTTGCTTAAGTCAGTATCAGAAAAAACTAAGCTTCGAATGAGACTCATAGGTTCTTGTTTATTTTCTAATGCGAAATGGACTTGGGTTTTGTCAAATAAATTCAGTTTAGATTGTCTACGTGCTAATGATTTTTAAAAGAAATCATTGGATCATTTAAATTTGAAGGTAATCGTTTTAAACAATGTCTCAAAAAATAGAACAATAACATATTCAGACAATAGAGTTTGTTCGATATTCCACGTGGACAGTGGTACCTTGAATTTAAGTAGTGTTTATTTTAAACTTCGTGCTATTGTTTATTTATTATATTTTGACAGTACATGATTGTTCTTGTATTTTGATATAACGGTATATCAATTCAGGTTCAATCTTCGAGATGTCATTCCACTGCTGTAAACTATATTCACTGTAAACGTTTATGGGTTTTCGCATCTGAAAAAAAGTATATGTAAGATTAATTATTCTAGCTTAAAAAATATGAACATATTTATTTAACACGGATTATACAAATTATTATTATAAATATATGGAAGTCCATAGTTAGATAACCTTTGACAAATTATGTAACGACTGCATGAAAGTCATGGATAAGGGGGAGGGATTTCAAGTATGACTCAGCGGTCTGAAATGCTTTTCGACCCCGCTATAATCATATCTACAAAAACTTACATAAACTTTTGTTATGCATGTCCCTTTAATATTATATGCAAACACACAAAACTGTTACATTTCCCACGAATAAGGATGAATTTCCGTAAAGGTCCCATTTTGATTTAAATTGACCAATATTATGCTCACATAATCCCCTACAACTAAGTAAAATCTCGTATAAGTTATAAATATCGAGCCTCGTCGTGACACAAGGGGGAAATAAAAACTGTGTGGATAACGGTAGTTTCGCTCTTATTGTTTCATTATGAAGGTCATACATAGGTAACCAAAAAGCATATCATTTTTATAATGTATAACAGCTGTTTATCAGAACGTTTGATCGTCTCATCTTCATCTATACTTGAATGTTTAATTAGTTTAATTTATTACCCTCGAGCTGCAGAATGCTTTGGAACATACGAGGACCTACTAAACAAATTATGTGTTTAGTATATTTACAGTTTTTTTTTCAAATGAGAGAACAGTTACATTAAAAATAGTGGCCATTATGACTAAAACAATACCTAAAATGAATTTTTATGGGTCATAATACCCCAGAATTCATGTATTGAATGTCCCTCTATGTCAAATGTAAAGGTAATTATGGCATTTTTGCTATTTTCGCATTATTTTGGCGGTCATTTTGTTGTATGCTAATTTGCAAATATTGCCCAAGGCTGGCAGAGGGCCAACCAACATATTTTTCACACCTGATATGTGGGCAAACAAAATCCACAAAGAAAAAACCTTAAGACCTTAAAACAAGGTTAGGCAAAAACTGACCTTTGGCTGCCGGACTAAGAGATAATTCTTCGAGTTTGAGCTCGAGTATATATATATATATATATATATATATATATATATATATATATATATATATATATATATATATATATATATATAAATACATGATGGTTTTTATTCTTATCCTGTCATGTTTTTTCAGTATATATATATATATATATATATATATATATACATGATGGTTTTTATTCTTATCCTGTCATGGTTGTTTAGTGACATTCAAGTAGTTTATGATAGACAATAATGTTTAACTCGCCTTTGTGAAGAAAAATTCAGTTAAAGATCTCTATTTATCAACTTAATTACATGCCATATACTTCTTCTCGAGTAAAATCATATAATTCTCAAAATACTAAAGAAAAAGAGATTGGTGACTGATAGAAGATTTGCTCGAATGAACCGTGATCGAGTTTGATACCATGGGTCAGAGACAATGACCATGGATAAGATGACAGGGTCGGAGACCTTAGCAAGGGCCAAGACGGAGTGGAAAGTAGAGTGGTAAAACACTCTCCCGCCAGTTCGACCCATCCCCGGAGTTGCCGTGTTAGTGGGTTGTGGTGGTCAAAAGAAGGTGGCTTTTTCCGGGTCCTCCGGTTCCCTTCAACTCTACAGAATAACGGGAGACAGCTCCCGAACCAGGGATTCGGAGACCGTGACCTAGAATGATATTATAGGGTCGGAGGCCGTGACCGAGACCATAGGCTCCCATTCCATGCGCCATTGCATAGCGTCTTGTCAACTTCTATTTGACCTTGTAATGCAGCGTCAACTGGCGGGTGTTATCATCCCTAGACACAGTGGGTCGAGTGAATGCCCCACGCGATTCTGTACCACATTTGCCGCGTTCTTCTGTCGCAATCTGCAAATCAAAAGCCGCGCGCCAAGTTAACGCAGCTTGTTTGAAACTGTATGTTTGAGAGTCCCGCAGAGGTCGATAAATGCACGGAGGCTCAAACGTTCACAGGCCCTCTATATTGTGTATTGCATAAACAACATATGACTAGGTGTCTTTTAATCAAGTACTATTGATGATTTAACGGGTCTGCGTAAATGTACATGCACCTATACCCAAATATTTGTTGGTGGAGCTCTTAACGATCTCTTATAGAAGACACCGCGTTTCACATATTGTCGTGCAATATTGTTTATCCAACGTATGTTGTCATGTCCGTTTAAACAATTCCACAGTTGCCTGCGTTATAATAATACGATGATATAATCGTCTAAAACACGAGGCGTATTAAAATAAGTAATTGTTATTTTGAAAGAAATTAAGAAAAAAATGCATCCAAAAACATATAAAAATTTTATAAAACTTCAGTTACGCCATCTCTCTCTCTCTCTCTCTCTCTCTCTCTCAAACGTCACCAGTAAATTTTCGAACCTCTAAGTTACAACCTCTATTTTGCATTTTCCCCCGTTCTCCGTTAACACAAGCACCGCCAAATCATTTTCACAGAAAACATCACGAGTGATTGTGAAAAAAGTTGTATTACCAAAGCATTGAAAACCGAATCGTTATCATTACGGTATATGTATCATTAGGGAAAACATGCGCATTAAATACACTTTCGACTTAACATTGCTGTATCCCCTTCTCACCATGGCATAATAGGCTATCATTTAGTAAAAGTAGCAATGTCCTTGACGGATAAAGCCCATTTGTGCTGTATATCAACTCACAGGTTTATATTCTAAGAGAACCAGCATAACCATCATTTGTCCATTGCTCGGCTAAGCAGATTTGGATTTTGATTGACAGCAGGGAGTGATATCTAGTATATAAGGACATCCTGGTTGACACCACTTATAATTATTAACTTTATTATCATTTACATCCCGGGCTTGAGATCATATGCTCCGCCTATCGATTATTCTGCTAATAAAAGACGACTTTTACTGCAAAATAAGTGCTTATTCTTGTATATATTCTAATAAAAGTTATCATATACTCAACATCCATTACACGTGCACTCAAATAAGACTGGCACTTCTTTTTAAATGCAAATATGACGAATGATGGACCTTTTAACTAGTTTCATGTAAAGAATTCTACTTATTCTACAAATGTTTTTCTTTACAACAGGTCATATCTTATGGAAATATTAGATCTGCACAAATCTGTAACGAAGCAAACCTTATCAGGTCAAAATGCCTTATCAGGTCAAAACGGGACATAACACATGAAATCCAATGGTAGGGGTGATCAGACAGGCCTTTTATTTTAACTATTCCTAGTTGATCTTGATTATGCATGTAAATATGGTATATATAGGCTTTAATGTCAATGAATGTGATGAATATGATGGATATAATATAACTGAACAAATGAATTATACCTTTATATATATAATCTTTACAGAAATATAACATAATATCTACGAACGCAAGCCATAGCCTTATGGTGTATTTCTTTTTGAATGATCGATGGAACTCATGGGCCCTTAAGTGTGGTTTCAGGCAACTGCACATTTTCTGCACAACGGAACGTTAAAATATACACGGCTTTAAGAGTCCACGGGTTAAAGATACCTCCCTAGCGATGTCGATTCATGTAACTCAAAAGTCATACAGTAAAAACGATCACTGAATAATACATTGACGACACATATCGAATAGTGTGACGTTCAGTAATTAGACATCCTGCCTGCGTGATCAAGATATCTTTGAGTTCCTGAAACAGGGTCCCCCATTGTTTCAAGAATCTGTTATGGAAACCAAACATAAAATAACACCCCTGAACAAGTATTGGCGCATTCATATATCAAATCCCTTTTTTTTTTGCCATTCATTCATGTGTGGCGTTTCCCCCAGTATGTCAATTATTAACTCGGCGGGGTTTGTCTGCTCTGTTAAGCGTATACACAGCTGCCCATAATCTATATGTACATAAACTATTAAATAACCGAAATAAAAAAAGATAATGCAAGCTGACTAACCACCAAAAACGGAATGCATGCTGACAAAGCACCAAATGAATCAATATACCTTGACCTACATTTATATTAAACCTTGACCTTGTGCCCTTTCATGGTGAATAACAGAAAAGACTACAACTCTTTCCTAGTGTTTGCATATCTTGTTCTGCCTACTCCTAATAAAATAATTGTCATGGCAATATGTACATGCGAATAAGCGTGAATTGACCGGCGTTTATAAAAAGACAGTAAAACTAGCTGATCTGCCCCCAAAAGACGCGAGAGTAACGTCATTACCCGGAGTCACTGAGATTCACGCAGACCCAATCCCGTTGCGATTTTCACGAATATATGCATACAGGCTGACGGAAACATGTAAACACACCTCCAAGTTTAATAAATCATGCACGATTTTCACGTATATTCGCATTTATGCATGGAAACAGCAGTTCAGCAGCGATCAGATTTTTTACACGTTGTGTATCAAAGATTTGTATAAATCTCTGTCCTGATGAAGGATTTTCCCCACGAATATAATAAAAAACACAGAAATTCAATATTAAAATCACCAAATGGCCGAAAGCTCTGTCCGAATTGGGAATGGTTGTTATAACAAAGCCAAATATATACTGCCTGTCTATTAGTCAAACGTGATGGTCAGGGAAGCAAGATCAATCGCGGCGGCTAGTTCACCTTATGCCGATTAACGATTAGCCCCTCAGCACGTCAAAATGACTCATCCAAGTATCCTCCAGACGTAAGCCACTGTATCATTTAAGCACAAGAGAAAAAGTTATAGGCCCTGCTGCCTTGACTTACTAAGGACAGCCTAATTTACTATTGGGGTGGCCTTTAAACGGGTCGGTCCAAATATAGATAAGACGGGTGGTAGGTGAGCCTGATGCCTTTCACTGACTCTTAAGGGAATATTCTTGATTAACAACCAAAACATGAATATATCAACAAGTGGTCAAAAGGCCATGACGCTCAGCCGAATTTGACAACCTGGTGATGCATGTATTTAATACTAATGTTATGATCTTGTGAAAATTATCTGCTTAGGAAGGAGCCTTGAAAAATTGATAAAATGACTTTCAAAGAAGTCTTTTATAACTTTCTCTCTTTATCAGGTAAACATTTCATTTTCAGTTGTTTTGTAGTTTAGGTATGATATAAATATGTTATATTGTTTATCGTCCGAAACACTATATATTTACAGGTCCCTCTCATCGGGTAGGGACATCTATATATCACCAGCCTCGCCTTTCATCGTCCGCTTTGTGTCGTTTGAGTGGTATTCTCGATCGCTGTGGGTTATAATTGAGATTAAGGACATATTTGCCGTAATGATGTGTTGGATGATATCATGTTTGGAGCAATAAAGGCATATTCATTTTCAGTTTTTTTTTTGTTTAGGCGTGACTTTCATTTGTTAAAATATATACAGTAGAGCGTCATTTATCCGACAAGGTTTTGTTCGGATGAACGATCATTCGGATGAACCATTTTGCATGATTTTCGTGATTATCACCGAGTTCCGGACGTTCTCAGATACTGACTCACCAAATTTAATTAAGCTAGCCCAAAATAAACGTGTGGCAATATATTAAAACATTTTCGACCGATTTCGCCCTGCATTTAAATAAACTATATGGTACCTACACCATGTAAGATGTAGGTGCCATGATAACGGAATTGACCCGCCATGAGCTAGAAAGGGCTTTCATCCCTCGACGGATAGATTTCCAACGGAAACCTTGACACTTGCTCTGTATTTATATTGAAATTCCCAATCAGACCTCTAAAATTTGAGCAGAAACGGTCAGGCCAATAGAATTTGTGAGTAAATAACGAAGGCGCAATATAATTCATCATCTGATTACGGTAGTACTCGAGGCCTGGACGACCACGGGAACGATGATCAACGCTTCCTGTAAACAACGCTTATCAACGCTGAGCGAGATATACAATGACCGGGGCGGAGTTTTCACACCAACAAGCTGCGGTCGGATGTAACGGTCTTTTGTGACATTTTGTTTGTAGGCCTACAGGTTAATAACCCCGGTCCCGGCATTCTGAATATATCGGGCCGAGGACAACACCGACCGGCGGGGCCGCGTTTTTGTTTTTCGACACCAAATGCCTGTGATGTATTTCACTAATAGCCGGCAATATATATCACCTCTGATCAGGCTACGTTTCTTTTGAATTAGGCGATATTTTATACAATTTTTTTTCTGGATTGTTTTCATTGTTGAGATTTCGGATAAATGGTCAGATTTCTGTTCAACGATCTTCGGATATACGACGCTTCACTGTTCTTTTTTTGAGATTTCGACTATTTGTATTTTTTGTTAAGAAAGTTCCTTGTGATTTAGTTAATCTTTCCTGTATTATGAGATTGGTAATGAAACCAGATATATTGAAGATCTTCGCCATTTAGGATAAGATATTTTGTTTTGTTTTACTTTATCAATGGCGGTATAACAAAAATAAATAATATCAGTCTTTGTCAATATTACCGATATGAGATATGAACTCTTCGTGTCATCCATCACCACAAGATGTCGCTACTAGTGCTCAGTGGAGTGCTCAACTTCGTCAAAGTTAACCATATCCTTCATTATCCGTCCATTCGTCCGGCTCATGGTGCGACTAGCTCTGGCTCAAGACGAGATGCCTAAAATACTATGAATGTATTCATACATATATTGTGGTTATATCAGATACTTATATATAGGGAACTTATCCACTATATATATATATCTATAAATATATATATATATATATATATATATATATATATATATATATATATATATATATATATATATATATGAAACGAAATAGAAATCTCACTGTGTTAATGAACATATGACAGCTTGCATTGAAAAACAACATAACATAACGTTCGAGTAATATCTTTGAACCTCTTGTCTTGAAACCAGATTAGTAGGCCCTGAACACATGTTATCGACTGGCTCCCCCTCCGGCCCTGGAGGCGGGCAATAGTTCTTTTCCTGTTTGTTTTGGTATTGCTAAGTTACAAGAGAGTACTGTTTATCCTTTGTTGTAGTCTTTTTAAAGATATGATGTATGAGCCATGGGCTTGGGCCAAACGTACAGAACAGACCCTGTACATACACACTATACGCGAACTGAAGAAGGGAACTTGAAGTGTAACGGCCGTTATAGGTGATCCCAAAATTTCCTCCATTTAACGTCTCATCGTTGACTGGTCCAAGCCTCACTCAAGAAATATAAGAAAAACGATGAGATTTAACACATCGAACTTTATACACAGTATATATGTACAATGTTAATCCATTAATATATTTTCTTCTGATCAAATGTGCTTAAATATGTCTTTAATGTATTGCTTTATATAAATATATAGTGAAGAATACCTATTAATTCATTACTTTTTTGAAAGTTAAAAAATATATGATTTATAATCCTATGACTGATATTCTTAAAACATTTAATATAAGTATTTCCGATCGGGCCTTTTTTTATTTCTGTATTACTTTTTTCATTACTATATTGACCAGTTAACTTATACTTGTGGTTAAGACTTGTGCCTTCGGTTCCCGCATAAAATATCTTATTTAATCACTGTGATTTGTCCTATTCATTTAAAATGATTCAGACAGTGCATCAGTGTACTAATCATTGTCAATTAACACGCTGGGTAACAGGAAACTGGTTAAAACCACAGCTGAGGAACTGACATAAATCCTGTCATTTTATGGTCTCAAAACATAATAAAACACTAGAAAAAATACAGGTGGCGCCCCGAGTCTTCAGGAAATGACAAACTATTCATTGTCAATATTCAATGCAAGATTCATGGCAATCAATAAATTAATTATCAAGGATTTTGTTTCCAATATTTATTGTTCTGGAGGGTATTTGCCAGCCCCATAGCTCGGAGGAAAATGGTGACTGAGACCTTATGTTAGGTTTCTTAAAAGGTTTTTAATTACCCTATCTGGATATTAAGTTATACGTTTCTAAAATTAGTGGTTACGATTTGACGGTCGGACGACGGACAAAGGGCCATTCATATACCTTAGTTGACCATCAACTCACCTTGGCTAAAATTCATTATTATATCACCTCTATATTGCTGTTTAGATATTTGATTAAATTTCAGCTCTTTGCCGCGAGTGAGGCAAAATTTGGAAACCAGAGCTCTTTTCTTATGCCAGCTATTATGGTAATACCCATAAGATTACATTAAGTATACAAACAAAACGATATTTTATTAAAATTGGCTGTCTGGGTTGATCTGCTTGTTGTCCGCTTTTTTTTTTCTCAGTGTATAACATTTGAGCCGTGTCCTTCATTTGCGTGAACATGAACTGCTTTATCAAAATGTGTATATTTTGGTGACGCCTAACATGGAGCAACGCCTGGGCAGTTATTAGCAGAATGGGAGATTATATTGATCTTGCAATGAAGCATGTAAAACGATAAAACACCAACAGGGGACAACGGAAGTTAAGATTTTCAATATCGCTCTCCCACTGGTACAGCTGTGTGCACGTAATGTAGTATTGTCTAGCAACGGTAGCCAGGCGACTGTTGTAGTCATGTGCATTAATTATAAACAGCCCAGTGTCTTTAACAGTCTCCATTTCAGCTTTGTGTGGACAGGACTAAAGAGGAAAATTTAATATGAAGCTGGTTCAGTCGGCTATTTTGATTGCCTTTTTTGTCGCAACAGGTGAGATTATGTATTAGGGAGCTTGATCAACATAAAAGCATCAGTTATTTTTTTTATTATCATATTATTATTATTATTATTTTTAGTAATAGTAACGAACAGAGGGAGGGTTTTAGTGGTCGTTGAGTTTATTTCTATATCCATATATTGATCAAATAACTATTTTAGAAGTGGATTTTTTCAGGTCAGATCCCAAGTGCCATACGTTTGTATTTTATGGCATTTTATTGCATTTTTTTTCTTCCTGTTTCTTGTTATAGTCCCGTTGCCAGATCTTTAAATTAATCATAAACTTGCTATCTGGAAGAAAAAAAAAAAAACTTCAATGGTTCATTTATGTTGTGCAAATATATTTTTTTAATCTTTTCGGTGCGAAACTGACACTCTTGGGTATTACATGTATAATTATCGATGACAAAATGTGTCAGTTTCTTCTTTTACCATAATAGTAATGCAAACTTTCACTTCAGCTCCAAGTAAGAGTTGTAACAAAAGATGTTTTAAAAGGTTTTGTTGGCATTAAACTTAAAAGAATATACTAAAATCTCAATTAAGTGTTCATTTTGATTTTTTTTGTTTTTGTTTTCAAAATGGCGTCTAAGCTAATTGCTTAGACCCATATATAATCGATGATCAATTATTTTCTTTGTTCACGAAGTCCTTTGGAACTTACTAATTTTTTTTTAATTCAAAATGGCGTCATACATGGCAACCATTTATTTTTTTAAATTTATGTATTATTTTAATATATGATATGCTGTTCTTAGATATGATCTCGGATTCCATGTACAACCTTATAAATGCAAATCTTACAAACGAAAAATCAACGAGAGGGTTGAATGGTTCGTTGACTCTGTGTAGGATAGAGAGCTCAAAGCGATCGACCTCTTCCCAAGGGGAGCGCTTTGTTGTCTTGATTGAAAGGCCGTGCCCAACGGCAGTTTTTCACTCGCAAAACAAATGTATATTTCGGGGTTCCTAGGTGGTATGACCCAGCAACGGGGACAATTGCACACCAAAGGCCCGCAGGTGCTATGGATAAATCGTCTTAAAACACTCATAAAACGATTCTACACTATATAAAGGCGCTGGGAAATAGAAAAACTAGATCCCCATATATATATATATTTGTGTGTGTGTGTGTGTGTGAAATGAGTTTGATCTTAAATATCCTATGTGTGGATAAGTCCACTTCAATCTTCTCTCTCCATTTTCCTTTTTTAATAACCATTGGTCTATTATGAAATGTTATTTTTTATTTGAAGTAAGTTTAAAGCCAGTTTTTGACCTTCCTTTTTTTTATAGCGGCTATGAATGAGGATTTTGGTTTGTTCTTAGTCATGATTCTTAGTTGATTCATGTTAAACAAACTTTTGTAATAATAACATTTATAATAATAATGATGAAAAATAATAATAGTGATTATAATAATAATAATAATAATAATAATAATAATAATGATTATTATTATTATTATTATTATTATTATTATTATTATTATACCTTTGCCCTTAGCGGGAGGTGAAATACTCCAACCTATAGGTTTTTCTGTTAGTGAACTTACGCAAAATAATGAACAGATTTTGCTTGGATTCTGGGAATGTTTAGGAAAAGATCAAAGAAATAACCCTTTTAAATTTTGCATTAGTCCTGATAGCCATAAAAATAATATTAAATTGATCTATGGATCTGCATTACTGGATAGCTCTGTACTTGAAGTGGTTTCAGATGGCGTTGTTTACTCGACCTGCACAGCAAAGACCATCTTTGCGATGGTATGATGATTATTATTATTATTAAACTTAATTTTAAGTATAGTTTTATTTTTCTAACTCTGTTGATAACACATTTTTGTGAGAGATATACTCTTTATTGTAACAGGAATTTTGATTGTATTTTGTATTATGTTACACTCTATACTTATCTGTTGTAGTCAAGGCAGCGACTGAATGTTACACCTGCAATTCCATTGATGACACAAACTGCAAAATAGTAAACAAAGACACGAGGAAGGCCACTTGCGACAATAAGAAGTGTTTCGTAGGTTTAATAAGTATCTATTTTCACAGTAAAAACAGGGAGAATTATAATTCTTCCGGTCAAATATACGCGAAACACCTTAATTTTCAAATCATTAATATTTTGCCACAGAATAAATAAACAATGAAAATATTGAAAAAAAGTGCATATTATTTTTTATTACATTTTAACAATATGATCATTGTATCATTTAGTTCTGTTTATCATTATCTCATATATAATTTTTTTTTAATATTCCATGAATAGAGCTCTTTTCACTCATAGACTCGTAAAAATGGAAGAATATGACAGGTTTGGTTATATTAACGTGTTTATAATATGCGGAGGGGGGAGACACAGAAATTATCAACCAGGTTCAAAAAGGGCATCTATCTGGCAGCAAGTAAAAAAAAGCGGTTTTGCAACGAGTGACCTTTCTACCTCCCAATATATGAAACCTGCCACATTTTTTTGGTGTTAGTCTCCTTTTTAATGCTCTCTTATATAATTTTTAATCAAAGTATGTACATTTGCAGAGTGCCATTTCGGTTTGGTTTACGTGACAGGGAGGAAGCACTCGCTTCCTATCATATTATCATTGTATCCTGGTGTCAACCAGGCTCGGTGTCTAGCTCACCTGCAGATCCTGGGCATATAATCACGCCATTGCTGGGCTATAACACCGAGGTAACCCCAAAAGACGCACTCGTTTGTTATTGATACACGGCTGCGGGGTACAGCCTTACCACTAAGCCTGAAAAGCCCATGCACTGGGTTGGGGCCGACCGGCCGTGAAAATCTCACCACTCCATGGCTGAGGTTTGAACCCACGACCTTCCGGCATGTGCTCTGTCCCTGAGCCACAGAAGCCGGTTAGGTTACATCCTTCTTCAAGGCTTATATATATATATATATATATATATATATATATATATATATATATATATATATATATGTATAAACTGTCCTCTAATGGCCATCCATCTTATTGCAACGGCATCGCTGTATGGTAATGTGAAAATTTTGGCCGTGAGTGAGAGAGTAACGCTAACGAATAAATGTGAATGAACACTGATCAATTTTTTAATCATTCACATATTTTTCTTTTGCAGAAAGGTGTAGGCACATATAACGGTCAGGAATCTGTATCCAGAGGATGTGGGAATCCGTTTGTTCCAAATGGAGATTGTGTAGGCGGAGAGGTCAACCAGGACGGAGCTTCGGGGACTATGGTTTGCTGTGACGGTAACAACTGCAACACTGCTGAAACTGTGAAAATACCATCAGTCATTTTGTCCTGCGTGCTTCTGGCCCAGATGGTTTTCTTCTAATGTTCTAGTGTACACGGTGCAGTAGTGTATGGTTTCGGGATGATGGGCTGAACAATACAGTAAATCTTCGCTAATATGCCGGGGTGATAGCCTGATCAATACCGTAAACTCTCGATAATATGACACCCGATTCATTCGCTTATTTCACCAAAGTCGGGGTCTAGATTAAAATGATCTATTTCGTGTTATATTGTTTATATGTACTGCAATAGATATAACGTTAGAAGGGACAAAACACTCCACATTCCATCCTATGTTCATCGGGGCATAGTATACGTGTTTTATATCCTTTGAGCTGTAAACACTTCTTTTAAGGGTTTTAGATTAATATTTTTGGTCTGCATCTCACCCTGTCTAGATCAGAAGACCTTTTTTTAAGGATTGACCCTCTGCTTATCAAAATTTTGGATCCGCCTCTAGCGCATTGTTATGTCATCGTATGGGCAACTCTATTAAATGCTGAGGATAATTCAATTGTCCTCAATCCGAAAATAACCTATGCTTTGAAATTTCTTATACAGTTAAAGATATTGTTTTTATATTCATAAATCAACGATATTAGTCATGGCCCGATGCAATGTTTAGAATAGGAAGAGGTATCTAACCCCCTGGGAGAGATAATAAACTGTAAATATCCGGCAACGGTAACGGTAATGGCAACTGCGACCAGAACGAAATTGCGTTCGGGTGTAAACATGACTGCGGAAAACTTTCTAATTGGAGACCAACTCATACTGGTTATCACGATTGACTTCCAGGGTGGCGATATTCTTCTAAATTTGTAAGTGCCTTAAATTTCTGTGCCGACAAGCTGAAGAAGTAAATGGATACACTGGATCCAATTTGTTTATTAAAGACGAAGACAAAAAAAATCCGACTTTATTTCATACCCCTTATAAAATGTTTTTATTTAGAGTCAAAGCTATTTCGATGTTGTTTTCTTGTATCTAGACAATAGTTGCGTATATGACTTTTCACATTTTTAGTCAATAATTTTGCATACTCTTGACATCTCAAAGGTCTTGAAACTATAATTATGGGATATGATGCCCTTCCAGGATAACATTGACGTCATTTACATGAATGATGCCGTAAATGCATGTCTGACAACGGCATAAAGTCGTTCCTTAACCGATTAACAAATGAGCAGAATGAATGTTCAAAGAATGAATTTTTGTGAATGACAGGACTCATGTCTGGACACGAACAAATGATAAAGGATCTTCATATTCAGTTCTCGCGTCCTTTGACTTTTCAGCGCATGTAATGTTTGTTGTCTAGCAACAGTAGCTAGAAGACGTGCTTCAGTCACGTGCATTTGTTATAATCAGCTCGGCGACCCCGGCATTTATTTAATTTCTGCTATGTTAATGCGACTAAGGAATAACTTTTATAATAAGCTGATGAAGAGTGGCATCACGCACTGCTTTTGTTGTAACAGGTCAACAGGTAACAGGATAGCACAACCGCACAACCGTTGATATCGTATATGCCATATATTAATCAAAATGTATATATTTGTTTCCCGTTTATGTAATTTGAAATTTCCAATGTTTTAATTCGATTACCGTGTTTACCTAATAATCGCCCCCTCTTGTTCTGTGGCCTTGGAATTAAGAGCCTTAAATACACTGATATGACATTGATTACTCTTGGAGAGAACGGATTTAATTATAACACACTCAATTACCTTTCGCACTTGAATACTTTTTATCCTACTTAAGCAAGGGGAGTGAAAAAAAGTCGAGACCGAGACCATGCGAGATTAGGGAACAGAGACCATGTCCAGGAATTGAAACCATAGACTCGAAGACCGTAGCCAAGACCTAGACCATGGGGTCGGAGACAGCCTGCACAGTCGAGTGTTAAAACGCTCGGCTTTCCCTGCTGGCGACCCGGATTTGCAATGAGAGTGGGCTGTCCAGGCCCGTCCAATCTCGGTGGTTCTTCCGGTGATCCGATTCCCTCCAATTCTCTAAACAACCGAACGCCATGACCCAAGCAATGGAGAGTGTCACGTGATATTTATTACAACAAGTTGTTCAATCCATTCAAATAAACGAAGATTATTAAAGACCGTGACCAACCCGAAACAATGAGGTCTAAGTCCATGCCTAAGACCATGTAATTTGAGACCCTGCCTAAGACCTAGACGATGTATTCGGAGACCATGACCAAGACGAGTTCATAGGTTCCAAAGCCCGTGATCAAACTCAAGATCAATGGTTCTAACATCGTCACTGAGATAAGGGGTCGGAGACCGTGACCTAGACGGATATAATGGGTGGGCGGCCGTGACCAAGACCTAGACCGTTGGGTTGAATATCGTGCCCAAGAACACTATGGAGTCTAGACCGATAAACGCGAAAGAGACCATGGGGTCTGAGATAGTAACCTAGACACTCTAAAAATACTATATTTACTTTCCGTACATTTTTAGCTGTTTGCTTTCACACAAGGGGGCCCTGAATTTTCCGCGCCTTTGTTTCCTACTATTAGCTACTCAGCGTGTGGATCTCCGTTAGCAAACACTCAATTTCAGTAGTCTCAACATGTGATTCCATTTGAGGAAACACCTAGCCTATGCCGATTAAACACAAAATGTGTGTCAATATAAATGCAACATATATATATATATATATATATATATATATATATATAGTGATTACGTTTTTGTTTGCGAGGATTCCGAATTCAGGATGTTCGCGAAAGGAAAATTATCGTGAAAATAAAAACTTCTTAAAAAGAAACCCCATCTGTACTGGTGAACATCGTTTATCCATGATGTAGCCCCTTTAGCAGTTTTCCTACCTTATCTATATGTATGTTGATGTGATCTCGCAAAGATTGAACCCATATATATATATATATATATATATATATATATATATATATATTATAAATAACACGAAATATTTATATTTTTATATTATCTGCATATAGTAAACAGGAATTCCGTTCGATTTTTTCAAGGTTCCTCCTTCATTTGATAACTGATATACATGTTCTTGTATATTACATATAAACTTAATTTATTTTACATGAATTTTTAATAACTAATCCTATATATATATATATATATATATATATATATATATATATATATATATATATATCCAAATTATTCGGGTGCTGGCTTAAGACAGTCAATGAACATAAAAAGAATAGAGACATCAACGCCAACATTTCAACCATCATATTCTTTTGATAATATATACAGACTGTTATTTAATTTTCAGCTACCCCTGTAGCCTTTGTCAGAGCTTGGTTTACGGATGGTCACTTGTTCTAACGAAGGCTACAAGGCTACATTGGTAGCTGAAAATTTAGCAATAATCTGTATGTGTTATCCAAATAATACGATTGTTTGAAAGGTTGGTGTTGATGTCTCTCTTCTTGTTATGTTCATTGACTATATATATATATATATATATATATATATATATATATATATATATATATATATATAATTGTTGTTATAAGTTGGTATTAAATGTGGATTCACTACTTGTTTTAGCCCCATTTAAGGCCTGCTCCGTATAATGCATCTATACCTAAATATTTTTAGGAGGAGCCCTTATTGAAGACACCCCGTTTATGATATCGCCCTGTAAACCTGGTTGCCCGATACGTGTTCTCCATTTGGTAGGCAAAAGGCAACCCACGTAAATATACACTAATATGACCATGACGGTTATTCTATGAACAGTAAGGAGAACAAGATATGTAAACACTAGAAAAGAACTGTAGTCTTTTTATATATTAGCCGTGAGAGGGCACAAGGTCAAGGGGTAAATGTCGGTCATTTGTTCATTTGTTGGTTTGTCAGCTTGCCTTATCTTTTTCGTGGCTTGTAGGCTTGCATTATCTTTTTTATTTCGATTACTGAATATCTTATTGATTATTGATGTTTGCATCTGTGTACGTTCAGAGCAGACATACCGTACTGAGTGAAAGCTGAACTGAGTGAAGAGCCCCACAGTCAAAAACATTGAACAAATGGTTAAAAGCTTGATATGATAGAAAAATGTGCAAATGCTTGTTGAGAGGTGTTATTTTTTTTGGTTTCCTTGGCATGTCCTTGAACTAACAGAGTTTCCTGTTACAGATGCACAAATATATTTACATCACGAAGTAAAAATGTTTTATCACTGTATGCCACATTATTTGTAACAAGTCTGCAGTGATCGTTCTAACAGTATGACAATACGGGTACAGCCATTTTTTAAAACAAATATGGATCGACATTGTCAGAGAGGTATTATTCGGCCCGTGGACTCTTAAACCTGGATATATGTTTACGTTCAGTTGTGCAGAAATTATATATATATTATATCATCTGTCATATATTTAATCATATTATATTCATAATATTCATATTACATACATAATCTCTCTCTCTCTCTCCCTCTCTCTCTCTCTCTCTCTCTCTCTCTCTCTATATATATATATATATATATATATATATTGCATATACAAAAACGGGAAAATAAAAAAAAGAAGTATACAGATATAGATAAATATCACTCCCAGTGTTAATGACACAGCCCGTATGTCAGTAAATCTCGTTTTTTGTTTATATTTAGTGTTCAGAGCACAGTATTCAAATGTTAGTGTTGCGTAATTTATTTTACATGTCATTATAAGTGTATAAGGAAAACACAGGCCACTATTGCGCACTTTTTGTATTTTGTATTGTCACCATGCTTGTATTAAGACTATGGACTGAAGAGTGGCATATTCGCTACATTATATCTGGACCTACTATATGCCCTGATTGGTTGACTGCCCTATGCTTTTTACCACGTTCGTACGTTCTCAGATGAGCTTACAAATGTATATGTTGTAGATTCAGTGCGTACCCGTTACCCTGATGTTGAAATTGATGTTTCTCGTTACCCGTATTTGGCAGATGTGCCAATCTCTAAGGTAACAAAAGGTGAATGTGTAGAATTACTCAGAGGTATGAATCAAGCGCATTTGTTGTGACCATTAGAAGTCAGGTGTGATCCGACTTGCAAAGGTAACCCATATGCTACCCGCGGTGTTTTTGGTTGGACTCTAAATGGCCCTGTGGCTGATGTCACTGAATCTACTGTCCCCTTTGTTGATTGTTATAGAATAACGTTAGAGCAAAGAGTTGAAAATCTATGGAATATTAATGAATTGGATGAGATGTCTCATTCTATTGTAGACAAAAAGGTGATTGACTTGTGGCAGTCTAATCTGATTTTGATGGACATTATTCATTACCTATACCCTGGAAACAGGGGCGCCCTTCTTTGCCCAATAATAGGTGTATAGCTATGGGTAGATTAGAAAGCCACTTCAAACGGTTGAATAAAGCAGGTTTGATGAATATCTATGATGAAAATGTAAGAAACATGATTACAAATGGTTATGCTGAGGTAGTTCCTGATTCGGAATTACAGGTAAATGACTGCGGCTCAGTCTGGTACCTTCCACATCACCATGTGTTTTCGGAAGCTAAACCAGGAAAGGGTGGCATAGTGTTTGACTGTGCTGCAAAGTTTCGTGGAATTAGCCTTAACAATCAGTGTCTGAAAGGTCCAGATCTAACAAATAAGTATATCAATGTGTTACTGAAATTCAGAGAAATCCAGTTTGGTATTATGGCCGATATTGAGAGCATGTATCTTCAAGTCCGTGTATCTCATAGGGATCGAAATGCGTTGCGATTCCTATATGATCCGACTTGCAAATGTGATCAAGGTTAATTGATCGAATTTCGCATGACATCTCATTTGTTTCATTTGTTTGGCGGAATATGGTGCGCCAGTAGTAGTACGTATGCGCTTCGACAAACTGTAGCCGATTTGTCTGATAATAATATCATTAAAGACAGGTTTATAATACTTTTATATAGACGATCTGCTAAAATCGGTACAAGACCTAAATGACGTGCTACGGGTTGTTCGCGATACAAAGAACATCATTGTTTGTGGCGGATTTAAGCTTACAAAATTTTCCATTAATAATGCAGAATTATTGGCCCAGGTTCCTCTTATCGAACGTGCAACGGAAGTGAAAAACTCTTTTAATTAACTCTGAGAGCAAAACTTTAGGCATGAAATTGCAAGTCACAGATGAAACATTCCATTATTTCCTAAACAAAACTGACGATCTGACGCGGGTTACACGAAGAATCATATAGACAAAATTTCTTCAATGTATGATTCCCCAGGTCAAATCTCTCCAATCGTGTTAAAAGGTAAAATGATCTTCAGGAAGCGACTTGGCTGGGATTAGGTTGGATGATGCTGTGCCTGACGTCCTCGGGAACAGATGGCGAACATGACGCTCTTCCTTGCAGGATTTAGAACAGTTGCATTTCCCCGGGTGTCTCATTCCTGAAGGGTTTGAATGTGGAGTTGCCGAGTTGCATCAGTTTTGTGACGCAACTTTAGCGGGATATCAAGCGGGTAGTTATCTACGTGTCATTCGGCCAGATAGCAAAATTAATATGTCACTTGTCGCTATAAAAGGACGTGTGGCAACACTTCGGTCCATCCCTATACCACGTCTCGAACTTGTAGCCGCGGTTATTGCAGTCAAGTTAGACAACCTCATTACTTCGGCCCTAAGTATAATCTGTCCCCCATAAACATTCTGGACAGATAGCAATATTGTACTGGCTTATATCAGAAGTGATAACAAACGGTTCAAAGTGTTTGTAGCACATCGTGTCGCAACAATTAGGGGATTAAGCATACCAGATCAGTGTCATTACGTTTCTTCTCACAACAATCCAGCAGATATACTTTCTCGGGGCTGAAATTTGTCTGAAATGCCCGACTTGTGTCCTCAGTTCTTGTCAAGATACACGTGTGATTGGCCTAAGGAGGATCAAAAGAGTGTCTCTCTGAATGATGATGATATGTGCTTGCCGCATACGTGTGTCCGCAGTGTGACCTGTGTTAATGCAGTTGCGCCAGACGTGCCAGCATTACACCCTGTGGACGCTCTGTTAAACCACTACTCAAGTTATTATAAAATGAAGAAAGCCCTTTGCTGGCTATGTCGTTTATTTCGTACTTGAAATTCACAGACATACACAGGTAACATCACAGTGCTGGAAATGAAAAATGCTGAATCTCTGATTATGAAACATGTACAGATAACAAATTACGCGAACGAAATTTCGCACATTGTCACATCGGGACATGTTCCCCGGTCAAGCAATATAGCCAAACGTTGTCCTGCTGGTCGTCTGTGGTCGACTGAAACATGCAGCAATATTTGATTCAGCAAAACGGCCTGTAGTACTTCCTAGACAGCACAGGGTCAGTGAAATGATATGTCTTGAAATTCATAGTAATACACATCTGGTAACATAATGGGTTCTAAGTCAGATTCGCCAAAGATATTGGATTGTCCATGCTCGTTCCTTGATAAAGAAAATTAGACAAAATTGTGTCATTTGTAGGAGATTATATTCAAGCCCGTGTAATCAGCGCATGGCTAATTTACCACCAGAAAGATGTATAGTCCGTCCTCGCGTCCCTTCACTTACGCAGGAGTTGATTTGTTTGGACCGTTTTATGTCACACAGGGCCGTTCTCGGCTAAAACGCTATGGATGTGTGTTTACCTGTGTCAGCACTAGAGCGGATCACATGGAAATGCTATCTGCTATGGATACAGATTCGTTCATCAGCGGACTGATACGTTTCGTAGCCCGAGGTGGTTTTCCAAAATTGATATGTTCAGAAAATGGTACAAATTTTGTCGGTGCAAATGAGGAATTAATCCGTAGTTTTCGACAGATTGACCGTATCAAGGTAGTTATAGCGGAACGTAGACGAAATATAGAGTGGGAATTTAACCCACCACACGCATCCCATCACGGTGGTCTTTGGGAACGCATGATACGGAAAATCCGAAAGGTGTTAGTTGCCATTCAGATTCCCAACGTACGACTCACTGATGATGTCTTAAATACGGTATTTTGTGCGGCAGAGAATGTAGTAAATAGTAGGCCATTGACAAAGTGTAGTGATGACATTCATGACGAAAGCCCCCTCACCCCTAATCACTTATTGCTGATGCATGGTAATTATGCATACACATGGTGTGCAACACATGAGAACGACATCTATCGGCGCCGCTGGCGTCACGTATAGCACCTCACCAGTCTATTCTGGAAGAGGTGGCTGAAAGAATATTTATCTGAACTACAACTTCGACAAAAATGGTTAAAACCGACGAGAAATATTAACCCAGGCGATCTTGTGTTGATCATTGACGAGACACCTCCACGGTAATCATGGTGGTTAGATATAGTTGAAGCAACAAAATTGTGACGGGATGGTTTGGTACGTAGTGCAAAAAATCGTACTCGGGCGTCACGTCTTGTAAAACCAACTACGAAGTTTGTACTATTAGTGGGTGTTTACTACAAGGATAAATTTTTAGACTCCTCAGTGGAGAGGGGAAGTGTTACTGACACAGGCCGTATGTCAGTAAATCTCGTGTTTTTGTTTATATTTAGTGTTCAGAGCACAGCCTTCAAATGTTAGTGTTGCGTAATTTAAAGTGGAAAACACATGCCACTAGGTTGCGTGTTAGGTAGTCGGGTCGGTTATTGCGCACGTCCTGTATTTTGTATTGTCACCATGCTTGAATAAAGACTATGGACTGTAGAGTATCATATTCGCTACATTATATCTGGACCTACGATATGCCCTGATTTGTTGACTGCCCTGCGATCGCCCTATGCTTTTCACCACGTTCGTACTTTACACCGTTTACACCCTATGCACGACGTGCGTGATAAGCGTGTGTGTCGTCAATAAAGGTATGTACGTTACAACTTGCGTTGATTCATTCGACATCCGCAATACCTAGGTGCTACTAAAACACACACCTGCTAAGCTGAGCAATGGCTAAATAAAGAATAAGTAGGCTTTCTCAGAATATATACGTGTGGATTGGTATACAATACACATGGGATTGATACGTCAAAATATCGCTTCTCTTATTTAATGATGACCTTTAGTGTCAGGTGAGAAGGGGGCTACAATAATGCCAGGTCCAAAGTGTATTTTATCCGTTATTTTCTTCTTACGATACCAAGTACGATAGCGATATGGTTATCAAAGATTATGGCTATACAACCTTTTCATCATTACACATGTTGTTTTCTGTGAAAATAACTCCAGCGCTGCTTTTGTTAACAGAAGAAAGAATGCAGAATAGTAGTTGCAGCTTAGATGCTACGGAATTTTACAGAGTGTATGAGAGAGAGAGAGAGAGAGAGAGAGAGAGAGAGAGAGAGAGAGAGAGCGAGATATTGCAAAAGTTTATAAAATCTAAATTTGAATTGTGACATATGGTTTACTTAATCTCTTTCACAATAACAGCAACTTTTATTGATACACATCGTGTTTAAGACGAGTCGTTTTATTTTCACACAGGCCACTGTGGAGTTATAAAACGGACATGAGAACACGCGTCGGGCAACCAGGATTACACGATGATATCTGAAACGGGTGTCAATAAGAGTTCCCCCTACAATTATTATTATTATTATTATTATTATTATATATATATATATATATATATATTCAGCTACCCCTGTAGCCTTCGTCACAGCGAGTGACTATCCGTAAATGCTGTGACAAAGGCTACAGGGGTAGCTGAAAATTTAACAATCTGTATTCAATCTTTGCAAGATCACATGCACATAGATATACATAAGGTACGGAGCTGCTTAGGGGGCTACAATATAGATAAACGATGTTCACCAGTTCAGATGGGGTTTCTTGTTTTAGAAGGTTTTATTTCCATTATAATTTTCCTTTCGCGAATATCCTGAATTCGGAATCCTCGCAAACAAAAATGTAATCACTATATATATATATATATATATATATATATATATATATATATATATATATATAATGCACTTAAATTGACACACTTTTAATGCTTAATTGGCATAGGCTTGGTGTTTTCCTAAAGTGGAATCACGTGTTGAGAATACTGAAATTGAGTGTTTGCTAAAGAAGATCCACACGCTGGGAAGCTAATAGTATACCTGTGTTGGAAACAAAGGCGAGGAAAATCCAGAGCCCCCTTGTGTGAAAACAAACAACCAAAATGTTCAGAAAGGTTAAGATAGTATTTAGAGAGTGTATAATGATCGACGCTGCCAGTCTTCTCCGGTGTTCCACTTCGAATCACCTGCTGCTATTTATTCATATGCCCGGGGCTACGGCTTAATATCGACTGCTGTTTGGTTTGTCTTGCTCCGGTTGGCTCTAGCCATTATGCCAGTTGGCCTTAAACAAGGGTTAAGTTCTGCTTCACTGCATTCAGACCGGGATTGTGAGAAAATAAGATAGATAACCCATGATTTTTTCTTGGATTAATTCTACCGCAGAAACAACAAACTCTCAGGGTAAAAGGTTAATATTAAAAGTTATTTTTAAAATTGTACTAAATAGACCAAGACTTCTGGACTCCTTTAGTTTTTATATAGGAAACATAATACAGCCTTGTCACCCGTCAGACTTCGTTATCCTCGAAATGAATCTTTTCTCTCTTTTCCTGAAATGAGACGGCCGGTTCTACCTGCCTCACCAGTAAAGCTTAAACATTCCTTGTATATCAAGGAATCATATTTTCCTTGTATTTCACATGCATATGGTTAAAATAATGTTATCCGCACAAAAACAATATTATCAAATATATGTGAACGGACTGCATTACCGTCGTCACTACGATTTTCTACCAACTCCGCTTGTGCATATAGAAGCGGCGGGTCATTGTAGCGGTCAGATTGTGACGCCCATAAACCATAAACAGCACAGTCGTACTCTTGTGAGTGTGCGCAGTGTTCAGCCACTTACCCTTTTTCGTCACTGAGGTCAAGGTCACGATACTGACCGCATGGTGTCTGTCTTAGTCACGGTGTACAACCCATTGATGTCGGTCTTTGTTACTGTGTCTGACCCATTGATGTCGGTCTTGGTTATTGTGCCCGACCCATTGATGTCAGTCTTGGTTACTGTGTCCGACCCATTGATGTCGGTCTTGGTTACTGTGTCTGACCCATTGATGTCGGTCTTGGTTACTGTGTCCGACCCATTGATGTCGGTCTTGGTTACTTTGTCCGACCCATTAATGTCGGTCTTGGTTACTGTGTCCGACCCATTGATGTCGGTCTTGGTTACTGTGTCCGACCAATTGATGTCAGTCTTGGTTACTGTGTCCGACCCATTGATGTCGGTCTGGGTTACTGTGTCCGACCCATTGATGTCAGTCTTGGTTACTGTGTCCGACCCATTGATGTCGGTCTTGGTTACTGTGTCCGACCCATTGATATAGGTCTTGGTTACTGTGTCCGACCCATTGATGTCGGTCTTGGTTACTTTGTCCGACCCATTAATGTCGGTCCTTGTCACGATCTCCTCCCCCATGTTCTCGTTCGTGTTTCGAGCCCCAATCCCCCACCTTTGTTCATGGTCTTTGAACCGATCGGCGATTCAATGGTGTCAATCTAGCTCATGGTCTAGGTCTTTGTCACAATCCCGACCCATGGTTGTGTTTATCGCCCCGAACCCCCTGTTCTCGGTCTAGGTTACTATATAAGACTCCATGGTCTCTTTCGCGTTTCGGTGTTCTTGGGCACGATATTCAACCCAATGGTCTCGGTCTTTGCCACGGCCGACGACCCATTATATCCGTCTAGGTCACGGTCTCCGACCCCTTATCTCGGTGACGATAATGGAACCATTGATCTTGAGTTTGATCACGGGCTTTGGAACCCAAGAACCTGTTCTTGGTCATGGTCTCCGAACACAACATCTAGGTCTTGGACAGGGTCTCAAATTACATCATCTCAGTCTCGGGCATGAACTCATATACCATTGCTTTGGGTTTGTCACGGTCTTTAATTATCTTCATTTATTTGAATGGATTGTACAGCTAGTTGTGATAACTAACACGTGACACTCTCCATTGCTTGGGTCATGGCCTTCGGTTGTTTGAAGAGGTGGAAGGAATCGGATGACCGGAAAAAAAAAGTTGGACGGGCCACTCTCATTGCAAAACCGGGACGCCAGCGGTGAGAGCCGAGAATTTTAACACTCGACTGTGCAGGCTGTCTCCGACCCCATGGTCTAGGTCTTGGCTATGGTCTTCGAGCCTATGGTTTCAATTCCTGGACATGGTCTGTGTTCCCTAATCTCGGAGGGTCTCGGTCTCGACTTTTTTTCACTTGCCTTGCTGAAGGAGGATAAAAAGTATTCAGGGGCGGAAGATAATTGGTTGTGTTATAAGCACAGCCTTTCTCTCAAAGAGTAATCAATGTCATATCAGTGTATATAAAACTATTAATTCCAGGGTCAGAGAGCAAGAGGGGGCGTTCATTTGGTAAAACACGGTAATCGAATTAAAAATTAAAAATTACAAATTATATAAACGGGAACAAAAAAATATGCATTTTTAATAATATATCACATATAAGATACCAACGGTTTATCCATCTTTTTACATGTTAACCTGTTGCAACAAAAAGCAGGAGCGTGATGCCATTTTTCACCAGCTTCATATTAATGTTACGCTTTAGTCGCAGTAACATATAACAGAAATAAGATAAATGCCGGATCCGCCAAGCTGTTTTGGTAAATGCACGTGACTGAAGCAGTCTCCTAGCTATTGTTGCAAGACAAAAAACATTACATGCTCTGAAAAGTCATAGGAACGCAAGAACTGAATATGAAGATCCTTTCTCCCTAGTTTGTGTCCTTTTTGTAAATCGGTTAATCGCTGTACAAGCGATTTTTTGCCGTTGCCGGACATGATCGTACGCCACCACACATATAAATGATGTCACTGCTATCATGGAAGGGTACCATATCCCATAATTATAGTTTCCTGACCATTGAGTTGTCAAGAATATGCAAAATTATATATAAAATATATAAATTATATATAAAAATAAGTGTGAAAGGTAATATACGCAACTATTGTCTAGTTATACGTTAAAAATACCGGAATAGCTTTGACTCTAAATAAATAAATTACATTATGTGAATGAAATGAAGTCGGATTTATTTTTTGTTGGTCTTCGTATTTGATAAAAAAATGGATCCAGTATATCCCATTACTTCTTCAGCTTGTCGGCACAGGAATTTAGGGCTAACGCAGCATTTAGAAGAATATCGTCATCCTGGAAGTCATTCGTGATAAAAAAGTATTATTTGGCGCCGATTAAAAAATTTCCGCATTCATGTGTACACCCATACGCATTTTCGTTGTGGTCGCCGTTGCCATTGCTGTTACCGCTGCCGGATATTCACACTTAATAATCTTTCCAGCGGTTAATTACCCCTTCCTTTTCTAATATAATGTAAACTTTGCATGGGGCCATGCCTAATGTTCGTATTTTTTAGAATATAAAAAAAAATAACATCTTTAACTGTTTGAGAAATTTCGAAGCATAGATTATTAATTTTAGATTGAGGACAATAGTACTATCCTCACCATTTAATGGAACTGCCTACACGATGACATAACAATGCGCTCGTTAAATGGAATATCTAAAGGCGGATACAGGATTTTGATAAGCAGAGGGTCAATCCCAGGCAGACTATGGAAACTCCCTGATAAATGTCTTCTGATCCAGACAGGGTGGGATACAAAACAGAAATATTCTTTAACAAGATGACACCTGAAATGCCTCTATTAAATCAATCTTTATATTATGTATCAAGTACAATTGGATTTAATATGCACGTACATGTATACTTTTCGCCTTTATAGTGCATGTGTCTTGTTTCTGCACGTCAGGGGCGGCGGTTAAACCCTTACTCTCTGTAACTTACAAATAATCCAGCAGATAAAAAAACTATATTGATCTGACTGTAGTATTATCCTGGCTACTGTTGCTAGAAAACAAACATTAGAAGTGCAGAAAAGCCATTGGAGCGCGTACCTAATTGAGACGTTCCTGAAAATTAGAGCGGAAAATAAATATTTAATCCGCGTAACTTACCAGTAACCCAGCGAGAAAAAGAAAAACCCTATAAATCTACAAAGGTTGTTTGAGTGAGACCACCGATGGCAGTTAATGCTAACTTAGTATTGAGACAAGGGGCCCTAGTATGGACTCACGCTATTTGTTAGCGCGCATGTTATTTTTCATGCAGGATGTGATTAAGTCATTGTAGTTTTGGATATATATATATATATATATATATATATATATATATATGTTTTTTTACTATTATGATACCTTTATACGTCGGATAATCAATATTTAAGGGGATATGAGCATTTGTTTATCTGTTCAATTACAGCCATACTCAGTCCTACCTTTATATCCAGAAATAGGTACATCCCCTTGAGGCCTATCCCCCCAAAACATAAAATATAACAATACAACAATCTCGTTTATATCCCAATGGTCATCAGGTCTGTCCCAACGTTATTAATAAGCCGAAACATTATATTGCCTGTCCCAGGGTTAAACATGATACTTTAGGAGTTATACAGTCACGGCGGGTACTAGCAATAGGTTTTCCTTTAGGTCGATTAAGGTTCAGCTACTTAGTATGTCATAATGACTCGAATAAGTACCGCCTTGTGAGAAGCAGACATATCCACAAGGTCGCTGCCCTTTCTTCGACGGTATGCTAGAGGACACAATCTGTCT
Source organism: Sipunculus nudus (assembly GCA_026874595.1). Classification (NCBI taxonomy): domain Eukaryota; kingdom Metazoa; phylum Annelida; class Sipuncula; order Golfingiida; family Sipunculidae; genus Sipunculus; species Sipunculus nudus. Next base: position 43,199,820 of record CM049322.1, on the reverse strand, counting down.
CGATCAGGCACCAAGTGGAGTGGCTTTTTAATCAAGGATCGGGGCTGAGCCTGGGGTCGACCCACTGTGATATAGGAAATAGCAGTGGGTTAATCATCGTGAGTTAACGAGTGTGGTTGGTAGCTATTATATCTTACCCCTACGATTCACCATTAATTAACAAGACGAAGCGGCGTTTGCCCCTCTGACATAAGAGAGCTTATTCAGATGTTAGGGTGGCAGTTATCCAATATCAAGAACCACACTGTATATCTGGAGAAGAATTAAAATATTTTTTTACAATGTCACTAAGGCTTACAATCAATCAGTCAGGTATTGGCTTTGAACCTAACTTCCATTACAGTGACATCCTTACACATACATATAGCGAGACAATGAACAGAACACTTATGATAGGTATGACAGACGATATAACGCTGATAAAATGGACGCGGATAGAAAAAATGTGCCAATCATACATTTACTGTGAAATACATCTCTCGGTCTTTAATGTAGCATGCATTAATACCAATAACGTCGCACAAGAAAGCTTGTTTACAATTTTAAATTTTATTACCAAAATCTGCAAGCAGTGCATAAATTTGCATATAAATTAGCATGAAGGAACTTATCAACAGACATTTGATGCTCTGTAATGCTTTATGATGCTTGAATCTATAACAATAAACGGTTAAACCTAGTCTAAATACAATGCATATAGAAGGTGATCATGTAAATCCTGCATAATAAATTATCGTTTATTCTACTAAAACATGTATATTATGCCGGCCTGATAAACATAGGATAGAATGTGAATTTTGTTGTCTCTTCGAACATTTTATTAATAGCAGTACATATAAAAAATATATCACAAAATCAAAAATTTTAATAAAGACCCCGACTTAAATAAATAGAAGGATGCCACGTTTGGACGGTTGGCGAAATAAGCATATGAATCGGGCGTTATATTATCGAGGGTTTACAGTATTGATCAGCATATCACCCCGGAACCATACACTACTGCACAGTGTACACTAGAATATTAGAACAAAACCATCTGAGCCAGAAGCACGCAAGACAAAATGACTGATGGTACTTTCATAGTTCCAGCAGTATTACAGTTATTGCCGTCACAGCAAACCATACTTCCGGAGACTCCGTCCTGGTTGATTTCTCCAGCAACACAATCGCCATTTGGGACAAATGGATTTCCACATCCTCTAGATACAGATTCCTGACCGTTATATGTGCCTACACCTTTCTGCAAAAGAAAAAAATATGTGACTGATAAAAAAATCGATCAGTGTTCATTCACATTTATTCGTTGGCGTTAATCCCTCACTCACAGCCAGATGTTAACATTACCATACAGCGATGTCGTTGCAATAAGATGGATGGCCATTAGAAGACAGTTTTCTCTACTACTGGTCACAATGCAATATATATATATATATATATATATATATATATATATATATATATATATATATTAATTTTAATAGTTCGGGGGATGATAAATTGATCGTTATCCTACTTGGTTACTATTGAGGGATATATAACCCATCCCCTTCTATATTGACGCCACTTGTGATAGTGAAAAGTAAAACAAGAAGCTAATTTTCAAAACTTAAAAAACTGTTATTTGAACATAATATTAAGATATTCTTCCATTTTCACTATCATGAAGGTGGTCCGGACTATCCTCGGAATATTAAAGGTGCCCAATCACCTACCTTTTGAATAAGAATTTAGAAGTTTTCAAATTTCTGGCTTCTTCTGTATATATTTTCATGATCTAAGGGTTATTTTGGTTGTTCTTATAAAGTTCTTATAAACCTTGAGAAGGATGTAACCTAACCGGCTGCTGTGGCTCAGGGGCAGAGAACAGGACTCAAGCCGGGAGGTCGTGGGTTCAAACCTCAGCCATGGGGTGGTGAGATTTTCACGGCCGGTCGGCCCCAACCCAGGGTATGGGCTCTTCAGGCTTAGTGGTACGGTTGTACCCCGCAGCCGTGTATCAATAACAAACGAGTGCGTCTTTTGGGGTTACCTCGGTGTTATTGCCCAGCAATGGGGTGCTTATATGCCCAGGATCTGCAGGTGAGCTAGACACCGAGCCTGGTTGACACCAGGATACGATGATAATATGATAGGAGGCGAGTGCTTCCGCCCTGTCACGAAATCCAAACCGAAATGGCACTCTGTGAATGTATATACTTAGATTAAGAATTATATAAGAGAGCTTCAAAAAGGAGACTAACACTAAAAAATGTGGCAGGTTGCATATATGGGGAGGTAGAAAGGTCACTTGTTGCAAAACGGCTTTTTCTGACTTGCTGCCAGATAGATGTTGTACTACTTGTTGAACTTGTGTTGATTATTTCTGTGTTCCCCCCTCTACATATTATAACACTTTAATATTAACAAACCTGTCATATTATTCTAGTTTTAACGAGTCTATAAGTGAAAAGAGCTCTATTCATTGAATATTTAAAAAGCATATATGAGATAATGATTAACAGGACTAAATGATACAATGACTATTTTGTTAAAATGTAAAAATATTCACTATTTTCAATTTTTATTCTGTGGCAAAATATTAAAGTTTTGGAAATTAAGATGTTTCGCGTATATTTGACCGGAAGAATTATAATTCTCCCTTTTTTACTGTGACAAATAGATATTTATTAAACCTACGAAACACTTCTTATTGTCACAAGTTGCCTTCCTCGTGTCTTTGTTTACTATTTTGCAGTTTGTGTCATCATGGGAATTGCAGGTGTAACATTCAGTCGCTGCCTTGACTACAACAGATAAGTATAGAGTGTAACATAATACAAAATACAATCAAAATTCATGTTACAATATAAAGTATATCTCTCACAAAAAAATGTGTTATTAACAGAGTTAGAAAAATAAAACTATACTTAAAATTATGTATAATAATAATAATCATAATCATAATCATTATCATAATAATGATAACATGATGTGGGAAGCACCATACCCCCGAAGAGATGGTCTTTGCTGTGCAGGTCCAGTAAAGAACGGCATTTGAAGCCACTTCCAGTACAGAGCTATCCATAGTTCAATTTAATATTATTTGTATGGCTATCAGGACAACCGCAAAATTAAAAGGGTTATTTATTTGATCTTTTTCGAAACATCCCAAGAATCTCAGCAAAATCTGTTAATTATCTTGCGTTATTTCTCTAACAAACCCATAGGGTGGAGTATTTCACCTCCCGCTAAGGGCAGAGGTATAATAATAATAATAATAATAATAATAATAATAATAATAATAATAATATTAATAATAATAGCAATTACTATTATTTATTATTATTATTATTATTATTATTATTATTATTATTATTATTATTATTATTATTATTTTATTATCATAGAACAGTTAAAAGAAATTGTTTAACATGTATTAACTTATAACCATGACTCAAAACAAACCGAAATCCACATTCATAGCCACTATAAAATGGAAGGTCAATAAATGGCATTAAACTTACTTCAAATAACAAAAACAACTTTTCATAACAGACCAATGGTTATTAACAAAGGATAATGCTGAGAGAAGATTGATGTGGACTTATCCACACATAAGATAAACTAATTTCACACACACACATGTACATGGGGATCTAGTTATTTATTTCCCAGCGACGTTATTTATTGTAGAATCATTGTTATGTTTTTTAGACGATTTATCCATAGCACCTGCGGGCCTCTGGGGCTGGGTCATACCACCTAGGGAAATTAGTTTTGCGAGTGAAACACTGCCGTTGGGCACGGCCTTTCAATTAAGACTACATAGCTCTCCCGCTTTGAGCTCTCTACTCTACCATGGAGTTAAGGAACCAAGCCCTCTCATTGATTTTTCGCTTGTAAGATTTGCATTTATAAGGTTGTACATGGAATTCGAGATCATATCTAAGTGCAGCATAACATATATTACAAAAATACATAAAGTTAAAAAAAAATAAATGGTTGCAATGTATGACGCCATTTTGGATTGAAAAAAGTAGTAAGCTCAAAGGATTTCGTGACCAAAGAAAATAATCATCGATTATATAAGGGTCTTAGCAATTAGCTTGGACGCCTTTTTGAAAAAAAAAATCAAAACGAACACTTAATGGAGATTTTAGTATGTTATTTTAAGTATAATGCAAACAAAACCCTTTAAAACATCTTTTGTTACAAATCTTACTTTGAGCTGAAGTGTAAGTTGGCCTTACTTATATAGTAAATGAAGAAACTTTCATCTTACATTTTGTCGTCGATTTTTATACATACAATACCCTAAAGTGCCAGTTTCGCACCGAATAGAATTAAATAAAAAGAATCTGCACAACATAGATCAACCATTGAAGTTTTTTTGTTCCAAAAAGCAAGTTTATGATTAATTTAAAGATCTGGCAACCAGACTAAAAAAAAGTACCAGGAAGACAAAAATGCCGTAAAATGCAAACGTATGGCACTTGGGGTCTGACCTGAAAAATCCTCTCTTAAAATAGTTATTTGATCCATATATGGATATAGAAATAAACTCAACGACCACTAAAACCCTCCATCTTTTCGGTTGGTGGTCAATACTAAATATACTACTATTACTACTACTAATAATAAAAACAACAATAATATGATAGTAAAATAATAATAACTGATGCCTTTATGTTGACCAAGCTCCCTAATACATAATCTCACCTGTTGCGACAAAAAAGACAATCAAAGTAGCGGACTGAACCAGCTTCATGTCGAATATTCCTCCTTAGTCCTGTCCACACAAAGCGGAAATGGAAACTGTTAAAGACGCTGGGCTGTATATAATTAATGCACGTGACTACAACAGTCGCCTGGATACCGTTGCTAGACGTTACTACATTTTACGTGCACACAGCTGTACCAGCTTGAGAGGGAGACTGAAAATCTTAACTACCGTTGTCTCTTGTTGATATCTTATCTTTTCACATGCTTCATTGCAAGACCACTATAATTGCCTCTCCTGCCAATAACTGCACATGCGCTGTTACGTGTTACCCGTCCCAAAAATATACACATATTGATAAAGCTGTTCATGTTCACTTGAATGAAGGACACGGCACAAAATGTTATACACTGAGAAAAGATAAGCCGACAACTAGCTAATCATCCCAGACAGCAAACTTTAATAAAAAAGCGTTTTGTTGACTTGGTGCTTGTTTACTTAATGTAATCCTATACGGATGACCATAAAAAATGATACAAGAAATGAGCTAAGGTTTCCAAATATTTGCCTAACTCGCGGAAAAGAGCTGAAATTTATTCAGATATCTATAAAGCAATAAAGAGGTGTAATATTAATGAATTTTAGCTCAGGTGAGTTGAAGGTCAACTAAGGTATAGGAACGTCAAATCGTAACCACTTATTTTAAAAACTTATAACTTAATATCCAGATAAGGTAATTATAAACCTTTTGAGAAACCTAACATTAGGTCCAGTGACTATTATCCTTCGAGCTATGGGGCTCGCAAATACCCTCCAGAACAATTAAAAATTAAACAGTAAAACCTTGATGAATAATTCATGGATTGCCATGAATATTGAGCATGAATAGTTTTGTCATTTCCTGATGACTGGTGGCGCCACCTGTATTTTTTTTCTTATGTTGTATTCTGGGACCATTAAATGACGGGATTTATGTCAGTTCCTCTGCAGTGGTTTTATCCAGTGTCCAGTTATCCAGCGCGTTTATTAAAAATAAATACTACACTGATACACTGCCTGAATCATGTTAAATCAATAGGACATATCACAGTGATCAAATAAGATATTTTAAGCGGGAACCCAAGGCACAGCTCTTAACCACAAGTATAAGTGAACTGGTTATATATAGTAATGCAAAAAAGTAGTACATAAATAAAAAAAAAGGCCCGATCGAAAATATTTATATTTAACGTTTTAAGAATATCAGTCATATGATTTTAATTCCTTTTTTTTTAACTTTCAAAAAAAGCTATAAATGAATAGGTATTCTTCACTATATATTTATATTAAACAATACATTAAAGCACATTTGATCAGAAGAAAATATATTAAAGGATTTACACTGTACATATATACTGTGTATATAGTTCGATGTGTTAAATCTCATCGTTTTACTTATATTTCTTGAGTGAGGCTTGGTCCAGTCAACGATGATACATTAAAAAAAAAGTAAATTTTTGTGTCACCTATATTGGCCGTTACACTTCAAGTACCTTTCTTCAGTTCGCGTATAGTGTGTATGTAAAGGGGGTGTTCTGTACGTCTGGCCCGAGCCCATGGCTCACACATCACATCTTTAAAAAGACTACAACAAAGGATAAACAGTACACCCTTGTAACTTAGCAATACCAAAGCAAACAGGAAAAAAATGACCGCCTTCGGGGCCGGCGGGGGAGCCAGTCGATAGCAGGGCCTACTAATCTGGTTTCAAGACAGGAGGTTCAAGATAAGATTCGAACGTTATGTTAATGTTGTTTTTCGTGCAAGCTGTCATATGTTCATTTACCCTATAATATCTATTTCGTTATATATATATATATATATATATATATATATATATATATATATATATATATATATATATATATATATATACTGGACACGCGCATTTGGAATGTTGGTGAAATCGACGATCTCTTCATACCACTGGCGTGAAATAAGGAAAGTACAAGCATATTTTTATCATGTCTCTCTCTTAATGTTGCGATGTTTGTGTAGTGTCAGCAGACTTCGGGCGATGCCGACAGGACCGAATCATCAACTATTAAGTAATAAGAAGATTAGAAGTTACTCATATACGGACAAACACTTTTATTTCGCAGCTGGTACTTTCATAACGGATTCTTCCTAAGTCTGGTAACGATTAGCTCTTTTTCACTCCATTACTATAATGAATAAATTACTTGTCTCAAAATACCGTAAGGTGTAGGCGTTTTCCCTACCTAGGGGTACCTTTATTTTTTTATTTTCGGTAGGAGGGATACAAGTAGCTCAGCTACGATGGGGTACCAAGGATATTTTACAATATATATATATATATATATATATATATATATATATATATATATGTATATATCTATTAATAAAATAGCGTATTGTTGACTTGTTGCTTGTATACTTAATGTAATCTTATGCGTATTACCATTATAGTTGATATAAGAAAAGAGCTTGGGTTCCCAAGTTTTGCCTTACTCGCGGGAAAGAGCTGAGATTTAATCAAATATTTATAGAGCAATAAAGAGGTGTTATATAAATGAATTTTAGCTCAGGTGAGTTGAAGGTCAACTAAGGTATATGAATGGCTCTTTTTCCGTCGTCCGACCGTCAAATCGCAACCACTAATTTTAGAAACGTGTAACTTAATATCCAGAAAAACCTTTTAAGAAACCTAACATTACGTCTCAGTGACCATTATCCTCTGAGCTATGAGGCTCGCAAAAAAACCTCCAGAACAATTAGAAATTGGGAAAAAAAACCTTGATAATTAATTCGTGGATTGCCATGAATCTTGCCTTAAATACTGACCATGAATAGTTGTGTCATTTCCTGAAGACTGGTTCGTTAACTTTGACAAAGTTGAGCACTCCACTGAACACTAGTAGCGACATCTTGTGGTGATGGATGACACGAAGAGCTCATAAAAAATAATTTATCCTAAATGGCGAAGATCTTCGATATATCTGGTTTAGTTACCGATCTCATAATGCAGTCTAAATTAACTTAATCACAGGGAACTATCTTAACAACCAATGCAAACAGTCGAAATCACTTAAAAATGCAGTGAAGCGTCGTATATATTATCTGAAATAAATGGAACTGAGAACAGACATTTTGACCATTTATCCCAAATCTGAACAATGAAAACAATCCAGAAAAAAATTGTATAACAGATCGCCTAATTCAAAAGAAACGTAGTCTGATCAGCGGTGGTATATTGGCGGCTATTAGTGCACTCAATCACAGGCATTTGGTGTCGAAAGAAAAAAAAAACAACCCCGCCGGTCGGTGTTGTCCTCGGCCCGAATTATTCAGATTGCCGAGACCGTGGTAATTAACCTGTAGACCTACAAAGAAAATGTTACGACATCCGACGGCAGCTTGTAGGTGTTAAAACTTCTCCCCGGTCGGTGTATATCTTGGCTCAGCTTTGATTAGCGTGGTTTAAAGGAAGCTTTGATCATCGTTCCCGTGGTCGTCAAGGCCTTAAATACTACCGTAATTAGATGTTGAATTTATGTGCGCCTGCGTTATTTACTCACTAGTTCTATCGGCCTGATCATTTCTGCTCAAATTTCTGAAGTTTGATTGGGAATTTCAATATAAATACAGTGCAAGTGTCAAGGTTTCCGTAGTCAATCTATCCGTCGAGGGATGACAGCCCTTTCTAGCTCATGGCGGGTTAATTTCGTTATCATGGCTTTTACACCTTACAAGGCGTAGGTACGTTACAGTTTGTTTAAATGCAGAGCGAAATCGGTAGAAAATGTTTTAATATATTGTCACACGTTTATTTTTAGATAGCTTAATTAATTTTGGTGAGTCAGTATCTGATAACGTCCGGAACTCGGTAATAATCACGGAAGCCATGCATAATGATTCATCCAAATTATCGTTCATCCGATAAAAGCTTGTCGGATAAACGACGCTCTACTGTATATATTTTAACAAATGTAAGTCACGCCTAAACACATAAAGAAAAAAAAACAAAAAAAAATGAAAATGAATATGCCTTTATTGTCTCAAACGTGATACCATCCATCACATCATTACGGCAAATATGCCCTCCATATCAATTATAATCAAACATCAATCGAAAATACCACTCAAACGACAAAAGCAGACGATTAAAAGAACGGTGGCGATATATAGATGTCGCTACCCAATGTCAGGGACCTGTAAATATATATTGTTTCGGTTGATTACCAATAAAACACATTTATATCACACCTAAACAAAAAAACAACTGAAAATTATTTTTTACCTGATTAAGAGAGAAAAGTTATAAAAAAAACTTCTCTGAAAGACATTTTATCAATTGTTCAAGGTTTCTTAGCAGATATTTTTCATGAGATCATAACATTAGTATTTAATACATGCATCAACTGGTTGTCGAATAAGGCTAAGCGTCATGGCCTTTGGCCACTAGTTGATATATTCATGTTTTGACTGTTAAACAAGAATATTCCCTTAAGGGTCAGTGAAAGGCATCAGGCCCACCTACCACCCGTCTTATCTATATTTGGACGGTTACATGCCAGTCTGCCGATTCCCATTCTGCCGAATCCCAGAATACCGAGTCCAGTTTGCCGAATCCCAGAATACCGAATGTTAACTTTTTAATATGAAATCGTCCGTTAATTTGATATATATTCATGTTTAATGGGATCGTATTATTTATGGAGTAAAAAGGATCAAAACAGTTTAATATTACGTTGACGGAAGGCTAATTTCAGTGTGTACTGGTAAACCAGTCGGTAACCCGCCATGCCACAAGACTTGTCATGGCCGTCATAGCAGTTTTTTTTTCTCGTCCCGCACTGGCCGACATTCAATAAAAGAACGTTGATGTGTGTTGTCAATAATCTTATTTGTCGTAATAACCAACCTTTTATACTGACGAAAAACAGACAGGTCCCTGAGAAAAAAAAAATGGTGTTGCTCCTATCGTAATCTCGTTTTTTTTTGTCTCCTTTGCAATTGAGTGCCGTTGCAGTTCACAAACGACGGTAGCGAAACCTTGTTAATACTCAGGTTAAATCAATCGGCCGTACGGCCGACTAAATGGGAATCGTTTGGCTATGACGAGATGTTTTATAATATTAGCAAAAGCTATTAAAATGTGCCAATATAAATAAATTTTCAATTGAGCGCATGATGTTTGTCTGTTTAAGGGCTCGCATGCATTTGCGTTTTATAATCGCCGAATAATGCATAACACATGAGACTGGTGGAAAGGGACGGTGATTCTGAGCGGCATATACCAGGGCGACAGCCTTTAACACCTATTTATATTGTTTTGTTGAAAATAACAGTCCAATTTTTTTAAATAAACTTATTAACTTTTAAACAATTTTCACATTTCAAAGCATTGGCCCTTGCTATTTATGGAACTATGAACTTTTCGATTAATCATTTACTCTTGTTTGGTTAAACGGAATCTATCCACATCAAACGCATGTGTAGAGACCGTGCACACAAATAGTTTATGACCAAAGGCCTTTTGTTAATCTTTTGATGTAATGAATGCTGTAATAATAATAACCTGAGTCTATACTATCACCTCATTACCCGTTTCGTAATTGAGTAGGTCTCTAATGAACACACATTGTGTCAATAACGTTATACGTACGATGTGGATGAGAGAGAGAGAGAGAGAGAGAGAGAGAGAGAGAGAGAGAGAGAGAGAACGAAAGTGAAAATGGTAAGATAGAGAGAGAAAGAGAGAGAGGGGAAGAGTGATATACATAAAGAAAGAAAATACAAGAAAGAAACACATACAGTATAATCTGAGAATAAAACGGGGAAGAAGATACATAATATACATAATGTTGATACAATAAATTTACATACGCCATGAGACTGTTTATTCAGGAACAGTTTGGTGTCCGCGTTGGATGAGTGGTTTCGCATGGGTAAGTAATTTATTTCTTACGTAAGAAGTGAAGTGTGAATATATTGTGTTGTTACGTTTCCACTTATATGTTGGGTTAAGTTTAAGTGAATCGGGCTAGTTATTACGAACAACAACAATACTAACCCAATAAAAAACAATAAGTAGAATATAAAACGATCTTTACTAACAAAAAACGAGATTAAGTCAGGATCGAGCAAAGGACCTGTTTGTTCTAAGTGTGTTAGTTATTACTATAAACAACAATAGTAACCTCATACAAAAAACAATATGCATAACTAAAATGATCATTATTATAAAAAGCAAAGAGATTACGTCAGCAGCACCAGGAGAAGATCATGAACCGTCGCTTGTTTGCAGGAACCTCAAAGTGTCGGCTATAACAAATCATGCGTGACTCGTTGCCAGCCGGGTTGCCGACTGGTAGCTGTTAAGACGCGGTAATTTGGGTGAGGGCTTCTTGTTTGTACACGCTGAAATTAGTATTCCGTCAATGCCTTTTAATACCGTTTTTGTCGTGTTCATTCCCTGAATACTCCGACGCTCCAAAAACATGAATATATATCAAATTAACGGACGATTTCATATAAAAAAAAGTTCAGATTCGGCATTCTGGGATTCAGCAAACTGGACTCGGTATTCTGGGATTCGGCAAACTGGCATGATACCATTTGGACTGACCCGTTTATAGGCCATCCCTATTGTAAAGAAGGCTGTCCTTGGTAGGTCAAGGCAGCAGGGCCTATAACTTTTTTCTCTTCTGCTTAAATGATACAGTGGCTTACGTCTGGAGGATACTTGGATGAGTCATTTTGACGTGCTGAGGGGCTAATCGTTAATCGGCATAAGGTGAATTTCAGTAGCCGCGCGATTGATCTTGCTTCCCTGAACATCACGTTATAATCATAGACTGGCAGTATATATTTAGCTTAGTCATAACAATTATTCTCAATTTGGACGAACCTTTCGGCCATTTGGTGATTTTAAATTTAAATTCCTCTGTTTTTATTATATTTGTGGGGAAAATCCTTCATCAGGACGAAGATCTATACTTATCGTTGACACACAACAATTCAACTGCTGACCGCGTTGTAGACTCACATTAACTGCAAAAACAGAATAAGACTAAAACTGTGTTTCCATGCGTTAATGCGTATATACGTGAAAAATCATGCATATGATTTATTAACACTAAGAGGTGGGTTTACACGTGTCCGTCAGCGTGTATGCGTATGTGCGTGAATGCATGAAAATCGCCAAGGGAAAAAGTTCATGGATAGGGTCTGCATGAATCTCCTTGACTCCAAGGAGATAACAGACTGGAGTATCAAGTTAAAATCTGGCCGTGTCGAATGTTGCTGACGGTGGTCATAAAAGTGGCTGCACAAAGGCACACAGAGATGTCGCTGAAAAGCCCGGCGCTAATTGATGCAGCGCAAGAGACCGCCTTCGGCATGACTTCGGAACATCTCGTTAATTCCCGGCTGCGGTAAACATGGGCGATAATACGAGATCAACGCCGTCAGTGACAGAACGGGCGACGGGTCACTGTTATCCATCAGAATGAAAGTCATCCGGTTTAAACGTCAACGTACTTAGTTATCGACGGAATGCTATAATAAAAGGCTTATTATTAATATATGTCAGAAGTGTGGGAACTGATGTAAATTTTTATTATTCCGAAGTTTTTCAGGGAAAATAAGGTTTACTTTTACTAGTCGTCTGTCATTAATCTTGGCAGAAGTTGATGCAGAGTGACCGCATCTATCCCACAATCGATCCAGTGATTCCTCAACACGAGACCTCTCTAGATATATTTGTAACGCATAATTCTTGACAAAACAAATCATTTGCGCATTCATTATTCCGGTCAATTTATTCCAGTGATTTACCGCTCAGTTACTGGATATATCAGTCTTCGGTTCAGCGAGCTACAGCGGACCGCGGAAGTAACATCTAGCAGACTCGCTTTATCAAAGGCCGTGCCGCCGCTTCGCCTGACACCGCGGCACAATAGGCGCACAATAGAGTTAATGGGTTTATTAGGTCTTAATTGCAATTAGCGCACGACTGACACTCGAGGCTTCTGACAGTTGATACTCAAGTCTGTAATCTCCTTAGTGACTCTGAGTATTGTAATGACGCCACTCTCGCGTCTTTTTGGGGCAGATCAGCTAGTTTTACTGTCTTATCATAAACGCCGGTCAATTCACGCTTATACGCATGTACATATTGACATAACGATTATTCTATTAAGAGCAGGCAGAACAAGATATGTAAACACTAGGGAATAGCTGTTGTCTTTCACATACTCAGCGTAAGAGAGGGCACAATGTGAAGGTCTAATATAAATATAGGTAAACGTATAGTGATCCATTGGTGCTTAGTAAGCATGCATTCCTTTTTTGGTGGTCGGTGAGCTTGCATTATATTTTTTATACCGGTTACTTAATAGCTTATATACATATAGATTATGTGCAGCTGTGTACGCTTAACAGAGCAGACAAACCCCGCTGAGTTAATAATTGACATACTGAGGGAAACGTCACACATGAATGAATGACAAAAAAAAAAACTGGATTTGATACATGAATGCGCCAATGCTTGTTCAGAGGTGTTATTTTATGTTTGGTTTCAATAGCAGATCCTTGAAACAACAGAGGACCTAGTTACAGGCACTCAAAAATTTATTGAACACGCAGGCAGAATGTCTAATTTCTGAACGTCACATTATTCGGTTTGTGTCGTCAATGCATATTATTTAGTGATTGTTTTAACTGTATGACTTTTGAGTTACATGGGTCGACATTGCCAGCGAGGTATCATTTGGCCCGTTGACTTTTAAAGTCGGGTACATGTTACGTTGTTGTGCAGAAAATGTGCAGTTGCCGTTCTTGATATTGCAAAATTAAACATTTTGTTCACGTCATAGTCTGAAACCTCACTTAATTTCTTTAAAAATAATAACTACTAATTTTAATACTCCTCGTGTTTTAAACGATTATATCGTCGAATTATTATAATGCAAGCAACTGTGAAATTGTTCAAACAACATGTTGTTGGGGTTACCAATATTACATGATGATATGTGAAACGTGGTGTCTTCAATAAGAGATCGTTCGTTAAGAGCTCCCCCTACAAATATTTGGGTATTGGTTCATGTACATTTGCACAGACCTGTTCAATCACCAAGAAAACTTAATAAAAAGACACCTAGTCATAAGCTGTTTATGCTATACAGGATAAAGAGTGCCTGTGAACCTGGAACCCTCCGTGCATTTATCGACCTCTCAAACATAGAGTTTCAAACAAGCTTTACTTGCCGCGCGGTTTTTGATTTGCAGATTGCGGCAGTAGAATGCGCCATGCAGAATGTGGTACAGAATCGCATGGGGCATTCACTCGAATGAAAAAGCCCATTTTTCATAGGCTAAAATATATTATGTACAAATGATAAAATGTGATAACAAAATTACATGCACCATTGATGAACTTATATTTTTTTTAAATACTATCAACGCCTTCCCCTGTATTAGAGCCCCCCCCCCCCCCCGTTCACGAAATTCCGGTTCCACCCCTGCTTTGTCGCTATACCCCACGAGGTAAGCCAATCCAGTTCTCCACCGAGAATCCCCTTTTACCACGTGTCTCATACCGTATACGGCGGGCTCAGTGAATGGTCTATGATAAGATAACAAGAGCGAAAATATATTGTACTGCATTTCGCGCGCCTTTCTCCAGCTCACCGTATAGATTCCATCCCGCATTTTCTCTCTACCAACGCGTGCTGTCGGCTCAGTAATATCTCGCCTGGGTTACTGTAAATCAGTTCTTTTTCGATTACCTGCAGAGAAAATCTCGCGGCTGCAGTTAGTTCAGTATGATTCTGCGCGCCACATTCTAAAGAAGCGTAAAATTGACCATGTCACGCCGCTTCTCAAACAGTTCTATTGGCTTCCCGTCAAGTACCGCGTACAAAACAAAAATGCTGTTTTTGTTTAAGTGGCATTTCGTTGGTTCTTTTCCGCCATACCTGTCTAAAAAATTAACAACCTCCCTCTATCTAATCTATCTAATCTGTCTATCTGTCTATCTGTCTATCTGTCTATCTATCTATCTATCTTATCTTATCTTATCTTATCCATCCATCCATCCATCCATCCATCCATCTATCCATCTATCTATCTATCGATCTATCTATCTATCTATCTATCTATCTATCTATCTATCTATCTATCTATCTATCTATCATTATTATTAACACAACTATATAATACCTCTTGTGGTATTCTGTGTAGGGTTATTCAGTTGTTATGTGTAGGATATCATCGACATATTAGTATTTCTTGGTACGTCATATTGACGTTATTCGGTATAAAGATACGTTTTAGGAAATGTGCCTGTCCGCTCAATGATGACTTATTGGTGCCGAAGAAGTTCAGAACACAGTTACAATAATTGTTAATTGTTTAGTTATTTTCTTTCTTAACATCTTCTTATAATAGCAGAAAAGCATTTCGGATAAACAGAACTGCTGGTCAGGAACGGAAGCCTTGCAGTTTGGTATCCCTCCCGATGTGATTATGCCCACCATTTGTCCCTCTCGGTGCAAATTTATCTACCAGATTATTTTCCTTTTGCACTGATATGTATATAATACTTTCATTTATATTGAAACAGATATTAAATTACGTGTATCGTTACATGCTAGCCCCTATCAAAATATCCGAAATCTCTGTTGTGTCTTTATGCCTTGGCAAATATATTGTACTACATGTTATTGCTTTCGCCAGAAGAGTACGTGTTCATTTCAGTTCGTGTTTGTGTATGATTGTGTGTGTGGATTTGTTCACAAAATTATTCAGGCAATCATGAAGGTAGCCCTACCTGAGCTTTACTGTTTGAGTTTACCAATAAAATGCTTAAACTAAAACGTAATTCCACGTAGCGATAGACGTAACTCAGCGCCAGCTTGTATCACTAAAGCCCTGTATAGACCGTATGGCGAATAACTGATATTTACATATTAGGCCTTTAACAAGGTTCCTTGAGAACTTAACTATACCTCCGCATTCAGGATATGACATGTTTAATTTTTTTATCGGATTATTATAAAAAAACATTACATGAGTGTGCCATAATTGGCTGTAATAATCGAAGTCCCGGCTTTTCCCCGCTGCCGGTACGTACCGGCTACCGGCCGGTATTACCGGCTTTTACCCAGTACCTCCGCATTAGCATATCTGGTGGTCACACCTCATGTGGAGGCACCGTTGCTATGAGAAAACCAACAGCGGCAAAACGTTTGACCTTTTTGGTAACATTCGCACTTAAATTATGTATTCAGGTAGTCCATACATGGACCATATATCTCTGATGTACGAACATTATAGTTCATGGATCAAATGTAAGAGTATTGTAAATATATTAGTGCATTGTAGGCACCATCGAAACAATTTTATTACCACGGGTCCAGTTATATTTCCTCTGCCGAGATGACAGGGGCAGCTGGTAGCATTTATGTGAAACCGTGTATCTACTGGCAGAGTCCAGATGAGCGGAATACCTTGAAATGTTCAGGTATCCTTCGGAATAATTGATTCGATTGTGGTGGATCTGCTGTATGATTCGGGTCCAGAAGGAATTCAAAGGAATATTCACAAATGGGCAGTCCCATTTGCATTGATTGCCTGTGAATACGAGCCGATAAAATGAATGCAAACACCTTTTATGGAACATCCTACAATAAGGACCGCCCTTATGAGTGTGTGCTTAAGGACATCCACAAGCAGTAAATGTTCTCGTTTTTTAAAACAAAAGCGCAGATGATTCGGAGCCCGATCTCTTAAAAAAATAAAAAAAAAATAAATAGCTAAAATGTAAAGAAAGGTGATGTAGAATTTTTAGAATCTCATATCACCTTTTTCTACTTTCGTTCACCTTGTTTTATTTATTCACATGATCTGGGATTACGGCTTAAAATAGATTAGTGAATGATTTGTAATCTTCTGGTTGGCTCTAGCCATTATGCGAGGTGGCCTTTCTGAAAGACTATGTCCGGCTTGAGTACACTGTTAATAATTCACAGGGCGAAGATGTACTTTGTCCCTACGAAATAAAAGCGTTTATTCAGATTTCAGATAGGCAGGCCTTCCAATATCTAGAACCGCAAGTAGTTCGTTTTTCAACCATTCCTGATGCTTACAATCAAACCTGCAAATTAAAATAATCTAGACGATCCGTTCAGTAGCGTATGCAAAAAATCATATGCGGAAACTTAATATAGTGGGAAAATTATAAGCCTCATGCATACATATTTCTTAAGGGTTAGGGAAACGACAGTCAGTTCGTGCGAGGACAAGGGGAATGACGGCGTTGGCCATAGATATGTAATTTATAATTTGTTTGTACCTACACTTGTATTTGTATGCTTGAATTTTTCACTAGCATGATGTGAAGAATGCCAGCTATGCACATTCCGTATCATTGCAACAGAATGAGTCACGACTCGAGGTTAATATAAATATATAATTATCTGATGAGTCATGTACTGAACGTGAGCCTAATTGACCCAATTTCCACAGCCCTCATGCTCCGCCTCTTTGACTTAATTATGCTAAAGAGTCTCCAAAACGCCTCTACACAAAGGTTCTTCTATACCTATAGCTGCGATAGTTCACAATTACGTCACAAACGTCCGCTTATGACGTTGCATTGACTGACGTCATTAGTTGGATTTGCAATGTCTTTGTTCTCCAGTGGTGAATCCATTGTGGATCTTTGTCATATTTTGGATTATTTGTCTTATACACATTCAGTGCAGGATAGAGATTATTATCAACTTTTTATATAATGTTTTCTTTGTATAAATAAGATGGAAACATTCAGACAGGGGTACTTGTATAGACTACAGGTATTCTGTCTCCCAAATTTTGCAAATTGTTGGCTTGTCAGGAAATGTACTGTTAACATTGCCAACGGTATGACAGATAATTAAACGTTACTATAATAGAAGCGGTTAACTCAACCGAAAAAAAATGTACCAATCATTTATTTATTGGGCATTCATCCCTCGCCTTTCAAAGTAGCATGCAACAATACAAATTACGCGACACAAGAAAACATTTTTACAATTTCAAGTTTTTTTTACAAAAGTCTGCAAGCAGTGCAAACATATGCCTATTCCTTAGCAGGAAGGAACTAACTGACCGACATTCGATGTTCTGCTCATAACCATCGGTAAAATGGATGCAGTTTTAACTAAATAAGTGAGTCTACAAAAGCCATTCACTGTGCCTCGACCCTATTGACACTAGTTTGACTTTGTTATGATTATGCCGAACTGATCTCAAAAGTTCGAAGCGCAGTGAATGCTACAAACGCGTGCACAAGTCCAGTCATGTGGGAATATAAAAAAAAATACGTATTGCTAAAACGATTCAGGGTTATTATGTATCACACACTGGTGAATTGTCAAGCTTATATCTTACGCGATAAGGCTAAAACTTTAACATTGCTGAAGCGTTTAGAGAATGTGATCATTAAAAGCAGGCACAACATATCATCGTTAATTCTTATAAAACACGTTTAAAATGCTCCGGGGAACATAGTATGGGATGTGAAGTTATGTAAGTCTTTCTCTCGAAACATTATATTAATGACAGTCCATCTGATAAATCTCTTGCGAAATACCTACTTTAATAATAACTTACTTTACTTAACATAACGATGCCATATTTTAGCAGTTGGTGAGATAAGCAAATGAATCTGACGGCATATTATCGCGGGTTTACACTATTAATCAGCCGATCAACCCGGCTTATTAGCGAGGATTTACTGTATCGTTCAGTCTTTCACCCCGGCACCATACACTACTGCACAGTGTACACTAGAATATTAAAACAAAATCAACTGAGCCAAAAGCACGCAGGATAATATGATTGATGGTACCATCACGGTGTCCGCAGTGTTGCAGTTATTACCGTCACAGCAAACCATATTTCCCGAAGCTCCATCCCGATTGACTGGTCCGGCTAAACAGTCTCCGTTCGCGTCAAATGGATTTCCACATCCTCTGGATACAGCTGCCTGACCGTTAAATGTGCCTACAGCTTTCTGAAATAAAAACAATTGAATGATTGCTTAAATGATAATTTTTTTATTATTCACATTTTTTTCGTTAATCCCCCAACCCCAGCCTTATGTTAACATTACGGACTGTTTACAGTGATGATGTTGAAGTAAGGTGGATGGCCATGAGGTTGCAATTTTCTGCTCGACCGGGGTCTCAATTCATAGCAGATTCTATCAGCAAAAACCCACTGCCTCTCCAGTGTTGTGTATTCCCCTGAAAGTCAAATAACGATTTTTATATTGAAATGGAGTATGGCATGTCTGAAATCAAATTTATTCTTCAGAATTGTAGCATACAACACAGGGACGACGCCAGGAGCCTTGCACCCCCCCCCCCTCCCCCTAGTCCCACCCGACCCTACCCGAATTGGCATGCAACACTGACAACAAGATGTGGTCGGACAATGTTCCATAAAGATCCCCGCATTTCTGGTAGTGTTTTATTAGTTATCTATAGTTAAAAAGTTAAATTTATGGTTTAAAAATATGACAAACAGTAACAAGTTTAATCAATATGTATGAGGGAAAAAATCCTACTGGCTCCAATCATATCAATGAAGATATGTCCGAAATAATGTGTGCAATAGGAAATCACCGATTGTACTCTATGAGCCTTTATAGGCACTAATGATCCCTCTGATTAAAAAAAAAATCAAGCATTTTCTCGTTGAAATATGGGGTACAAATGTATTTACCAATTGTGCTCTAGTGGCCATATTTGAATTTACACAGGCATATAATTCGATAGGGACTGAGTCCTCATAGGCACCAATGATCCATAAGTAAATGATATAAATCCAATTATTTTCCTATCCTCAGATATCGCGCATAATGGTAAATCATCGATCGTACACTGTGGCCATATTGGAATTCCTAAAGGTCTGTAATTCAATAGGTCTGATGAACTTATAGGTACACGTAATACCTGTGAGTTTGAGAAAGATCAAATATGTTCCTGAGATGTCGCTCGCGAAAGAAAATCATCGGCATCGCTCTGGTGGCCATATTGGAATCCACACAGGTCTTTTATCCAATAAGTCGGGAGCCCTCTTAGGCACCAGTTATCACTGTGAATTTGGCTAAAATAAAGCATAATCTTACTGAGATATCGCGCGCGAACGAAAGTGACGGACGGACGGAAGGACGGGTGGACGAACGGACAAACACAAGGATGAATCAGAGTCGTATGTTAGAAAAGTTTTTTTCAAATTTTGAAATATAATTTTTCGAGAATTATAGTACACACACACGCACGAATACACCAAAAGACACACACACATATATATATATATATATATATATATATATATATATATATATATATCTTATTTCAAAAGTCAAAGCTGGAAACATGTCACACAGGTATCTGAAGTTTTTTTTTCTGTCCAAGCTTAGTTAAACTGCTTTATGAGAACAAGCTTGATCTTATCAGCCATGCTTGTGAAAAGCAGAACTTGTACCTAATCTGAGTGTGACACAGGTCTGATTGCTGGTGCCACGTCAGGAGAGTTTATGGAAGACTTTGTTTTTGCACTGAAGCCAGGTATATTATCTAGACAGAATAATAGTCTCTTCATACCGTTCGAATACCAAAAGCTCAAGCTGTTTCTCTTTCTTTTTTTTTGTCCTCTGTCGTAGGATTTCAGCACATGCCCGACAGACTGTATGAGGTGCCCATTTTTCCTGGTCGCCCAGTTTAATTCCAAACTAAGTCAAATAAACTTTTTTTTTACAAGATTTGTTATCCTTTGTCGCTGTTTCAATGCTAAAAACCAACCAAAGATGAAGCAGAAAAAATCTGTTCCACCAACCCTGACATTAAGTTTTGTAGTGATATCTTGAATAAGAATTAAAACATAATTAAGATTTTTGGTACGGAGTTAAACTTGAACGCAACCTAATTTTCTGACCAAAGAAATACTACATACCCGAGATGAATTGCCTGTAATGAACAAAAATCATAATCCAGCAGAAACTCTGCTTGCGTTTACGACATTTTGTGCCTGGTCAAGTGACAAGATTCTGCCTCGCACGCGCGTGACGTCATAAGCGGTGTTTCATTTTGCAGAAGGGAGGTTCCCGTGTTTAGCGATGTCAAAAACATGTAGCGGTTCATTTAACGTTACTCCATAACTTTTACATGTCTGTTTACTGAACATACAAGACGACACCCGATGGAACAACACGTAGGTTGATGCGGAACCTCTCGCAAGTGCCTTTACAGTGTGCTACTGCTAATGCCACGCAAAGCACAGACTCTCTCCTGCACTCTGTGTATTGCATACTTCAGTCTCCCTCTGGTGGAAAAAAACTGTAAACGCTGTATACAACATCCGCCACCGTTCGCAATCTGCGAGGTGACAGTGCGATGAACGCGCATTCACTTGAGCCACATGACGTCACCCGTCATTCCATTATAACGGCAAGGTTTTCACGTACAGCGCTGAATTGACCATACACTTCTCAAATAAAGAAAAACAACACCTCAGCGTCTAGATGTAAGTTGTTTTTATTCAATTTTCGCTCACTTCATATAAAATTAGGTTGTTTTCACGGCATTCACCGTACCGCTATGAACACACATGATAAATCCAGGGAGAGAAGAAAATCTCCACATAAGACACGTCTATTATGACGTCATCATTGTTCCTCGTCGTAGATTGGTGGCAAGACTAGTTACTCATAAAATGTGTAAAATTGTTTGCAGAAAAAGGGCATAAGGTAGGCTATTATTTCCATAATAGTTAATTACACGTTTCCGTCCTACCGCCCGGGGGGGGGGGGGGGGAGGCCGGTTCTCTGATTGCTGGCTTTTTTTTGACTCGAAAAAATATAATCCCGAAAAAAAAAACAGGTGGACAGGGGTAGTGGAATTGACTATAGTCCGTTCCAGTACTCATTTCCGCATGTTTTTCTGGGATAAATTTTCATACAAGTAAAGCAGTGTAAACTTATCTTGTCCAAGGGTTGCAGGAGCTATTCAGCCGACTACCTGCGTAAAATGTAATGCCTTACCTTGATTTTGATTTTGTATGAGACAAATTATCCAAAATATGACAAAATAAGTTACAGCGT
This sequence comes from Sipunculus nudus, assembly GCA_026874595.1. Lineage (NCBI taxonomy): Eukaryota > Metazoa > Annelida > Sipuncula > Golfingiida > Sipunculidae > Sipunculus > Sipunculus nudus. Next base: position 43,177,963 of record CM049322.1, on the reverse strand, counting down.
TTACGACTTATTCCTTGCCTGAGGATTGATAATAAGCAAGCCAGTCAAAAATTTTGACGTCAGTCAATTGAAGGTGACGCGTGACCGATCACTGTAACGTCTTTGTGTCTAACAAACATCAAATGCAGGCATAAACATGGAAAGTGTACCGTGGAGGAACGTACTATCCAACAGAGCCGGGAAGACGCCATCACCGGTAATTCAGCATAAATAACGCATGACGCAACGTTAATACGTTTTACGTAATATATAACAATTCTTTACACAAAATCGGCGGAATATCTGTTTATATACGTCAGGCCAAAGGGCATTTTTAAAGAATATTCTTAAAATAATTATCGCTAAAAAACATGCGGAAAAGGGTTTTGGGGCAGACTATATATAACTATGAAATCACGACTATTGGGTGTTATGATGTGCGCATGTGCGTATTTGCGTGGAAATCGCCACTGGAGCGATATTCACGGATAGGGTCTGCGTGAACTCGAGGATTCGGGGTTAAATGAGATCACTTCATCACATTTGTAGACCTGTAAGATCTACATTACAAATATATGTCTGCTTTTTCTCGCATATACGCGCACATGGAAACACAACTATTCTCTCTCGCAAATTCGCACATGCGCATATACGCTCACGGAGACACACAGTTTTAAGTGCTGTTTCATATCATAGTTGCCACAGCAACCCACCCACCAGCGTATCAGTAAAAATACATTTTGTAGAAGGTCTCTTGCTTTGCAACAAGATTACCAAAATCGGACTCCTAGCAGAAGATTATGACTTTTCAAAAATAAATTCCCTTTCAACTGGTTACATGAGAATACACTGTCTTGCTCCTTGAACTTTAAACAGACTAACTTATCAACTTCTCAGTTTATCGTATACCAAACCTCTTACTTCAGTGTAGCTAGGCTGTGTGACTGTTGCTGGGGTAATATAATGTTTCCAAATCATCAGTACATATAAAGCTGGATTAGAATTGAATCTATTTTTCTCATGTGAATTGGAAAATAAAGGAAAAGTGTCTTTCTGTTAGATTTTAGGTGGCATGGGTATAACACACGACTTGCTCAGCTAACGAATTGCTGTTAAATACAAATTCGCTACAAAATACACATAGCAGTTTGTGAAAAATGGCATCGCTAGAGCAATAAACTCATTACTTTTGGAATCAGCATCCATAAATTAGTAATAAAAAACAAGTGTTGAATTAAATTAAGCAAATACGATGCTGGATGGTATAATTTCCCATGTTTTCCGGCGAACAAGTACAGTTGGAAATCATAATAACGACCACAAAGGGGACTGACTAAAGTGGTCATAATTGTCGGGGTGGTCGCAAATGTGGGATGGTCGGAAGGCGGGGTTCCACTGTAGATGTTGATTAAACTTACGTAGCACTTCTTATTGTTGCAGGAACCTTTCGTCGCGCCTTTGTTGACTTCTGTGCAGTTTTGTGTGTCTTGAATGGAATTGCAGGTGTAACATTCTGTCGCAGCCTTGACTACAACAGATAAAGTATAGAGTGAAACATCTTATAAATGTATATAAAAATTATAGAAAAATATATATAACGTACATGTAACAATAACCAAGATACGTCTTATATAACAAGTTTCATCAGCATTTAAAAATAATAAAACTTTAGATTAAAGTAGGGAAAAAATAATTTTCATAATAATAATAATAATAATAATAATAATAATGATAATAATAATAATAATAATAATAATAAAAATGATAATAAAAATAATATTTTAATAATAATATATTAATAATACTAATATAATAATAATAATAATAATAATAATAATAGCAACAGCAAAGCTATATTAATAATGATAATAATAATAATATTTATAGCAATAATAATAATAATAATAATAATAATAATAATAATAATAATAATAATAATAATAAATAATAATAGTAATTATAATAAATTAATAAATAAAATAAAAACAGAAATAATAATATAAAATATTACACATCAATTATTATAGGTATTACTATTATTATTTTTATAATCACCGTGCTATAATTTGAAGATTTAGGCCGGTACAAAAAGTGTGATTCTGCCATGAAATTTGCCGATAACAATTCTTTACCACATAACTGTCTCTGTGCTTAGATTCCAGCATAGACGCGACGTTGTCCTCGGCGTACTTTCGTTGCAGATCCCCCGCGACCTTGAAAGTATTATGTCTCCCAATTTCAATTTTAGTTGGGATCAAGCACAATATTCTGGATATCAAGCTAAGTTACCTTGCATCCGGGTAAAAAAAAAAATTACTTCTGCTGAATTCTGCTCTCTATTGTCTTCTAAATCAGAACACGCCCGGTGCCGACCTGGCACCATTCTCCAAATGTTTATACATTGTATTTGCATAAATTTAAAATGGCCACCATCGTTTAATATTTATTCTTTATTTCTTTGATTAAACGCCCGTGTGTTATTTATTTGTTGTTTGAAAAATAAACTTGCACCGACCTGGCGCTTAAACACGACAGTCTCTTTATTTAAACCGGCCTTTATAAAAAAAAATATATTATCAGGCTCGGAAGTCAAAGCACATAAGAACATCTCGAAACAATAAACCCGCTGGTCAATACTTTGGGTACCTACAGGCCAGTAATTTTGATTATTTGGTTTATTTTTTTTTTCTTTCATGCTTGCCAGTTCTGAATGGAGTCTGAATCTTCGGGTTATACTTCGGGCTATATGTTTGTGCAGTATCTCTCGTTGCCATAGGGATATGGAACCTCGCAGTATATATATACACAATTGCGCATCATTATAAAAATTGACCTGACTCAGAAAAAAGAGATGTTGCGGCCTCTCGAAATTAGGTGTTTAATATGTCTGTTCCATTTATTTTACACCGCGTGCAGTTGGTAACATTGTTTGCAACTGAACACAAAGTGGCTCATTTCCTTTAAACGTGCACCACGCACAATCAGTAACATGCACCACGCACAATCGGTAACATTGATTCAAGCGCGGGGGGGGGTACATATAACGGCACTACTTATATTGTTTTCATGACACATTCCGTCCAACGTTCATCTGATTCCGCATGTATTCAAGCGTGTACGACCAGATATACACGCTAATGTGACATTTACTGCCTGGAATATTCTACCGAATGCTCTTAAAAGGGCTTCATAAATGAAAACAAAGGGCGAGTTTGCTGGACAGCAGTGATAGCTCTTGTCTGCCTGTTAGCCTTCCCATTACTTACATTGTATTTGTGTAGCGTTTACTATGATGAAATAAAACACATTATCATACACACACAAATCTAAATTCATGTACATCAATTTCGTGTCAATTTGACCGTTAAAGGGACCTGATCACCTGTTTGATCTTTATAAGCTAAAGAAAATCCCTTGCAGCCTTTATAAAAAAAAATGGGTCATAAAAAGTGGATATCACCACACACAGGCTGCTTGGTTTGTTTAAATATCAGCATATCTAAAATTTGTGGTGCCCCCCCCCCCCAAAAAAAAACAAAAATCACTACGGCATATGACAGCATGTTAGTTAAGCCTGAGTCTTGCAAATATGTTTTGTAACAAGTGACCTTTCTACCTCCGCATAATTGCAACCTACCACCTAAGTGTTTCCGTCTGTGTTTACAAACACGTTGCTGATAAACCTGTTCATTCATCTTTCATGGAGGCGTTATAGGAACTTTTCAGAACAAGAATTAACAACGGCCATTTATTAAACACAGAGGAAGCCAGGGATCACATAAATTCTTTTTTCAAATGAAAGGTGATTGGTCAGCTTTAAATGCAAACATTATATTGATGGGAAAAGATCTCAGGCGGCAAACATGACACTACACTGGCCCCAGGCCTTTGAACAAAACTGGTATCTATGTAAGGTTGGCATTTATTTTACGGAGACATTGTTTGCCCCTGCTAATGCATAAAGCAGGCTACTATAATACAAGGCCCGGCGTCAGATCGCAGGCGCTTGAATCCCTACTTATAATGAAGTCTTCATATGTGAATAGAGATACTACGACGAAATCTTCATATAGACGAAGCCATAACCGTTCGTGGGATAATGAGGGAAGTTATGTTATCGACCAGCTTATACTTACTTTGTCTCCCTTTTCATGCGTAACCCATATGATCGTTCAATACTAAGATAAACACAAAATCAAATCCACCCAATATCCATTGTTTCCAACCATAAATACGAGCTACCTGGATAACGTTTTTGTGGTGATGTCTGAATTTCGACGTCGTCCATTTCAGCCTGTGACTGAAGCGGCCTTCGTTGACAAGTTAAGTGATGCGCAGTGGCATAACCTTACATGACCCATCTGGAATGGCCACCGTCATAAGGTTTTGGCCCACTTTCCTACTTCGTCATATTACAAATAATATCATGGTATTACCTTTTTATTAATTGGTCGTTTAACTTAATTCGTCGTAGTTTTTCCAAGAACATCAGAGACATGAAGACTTTATTATAAATAGGGATTCAAGCGCCTGTGTAGGCAAATGACCGGGACATTTGTTTAAATCATTATAATCATTTCTGACTCATTGAAAGATAAGTTACGTTACAATTTTTGTGCTTAAAATGTTCATCATCTGTGGAGACGATGCAATGTCATTCAGGTCCAATTTGTAATTTTCCATTTTTTTTTATTTTTTATTTTCTATTTTTACTCCTTCTTTGCATGACAAATCAGCACATTGCTCATTCCTCGCTTGGTCATGGTATTTCTCAAATGGCCAGGCTGGGAATCATGCTCAGTGCAGGGCCCTCTCCAACATATCCTGCCATCTATCTATCTATCCATCTATCTGTCTATCTATCTATCTATTTATCTATCTATATATATATATATATATATATATATATATATATATATATATATATATATATATATATATATATATATATAGCGTAGGTAAAGATAAAGAGTAACGCCTTTTAGATAGACTAATTTGTATATTAAAACACGAGCTTTCGAAACCCAGAGGCTTCATCGTCAGATGGTAATTAAGTGGAAACGTATAGTGAGATGTTAAATATAATGGAACGACAAAGTATAGAGTCCATATATATCACACTGTATATATATATATATATATATATATATATATATATATATATATATATATATATATAATACACTGCACCCACCATCATCTTTCGACGTCTTTGAATCTGCTTCCTACGCCTCTGAGTAGCGCTTAAAACAAATGTATGTAGATCTTCACGACTGCAGTGAGAAACTTTAGCGTGAGTAGTGTCTGAGTATATAAATACCTACACGAAAGGTTTTAAGTGATCTTGTTATTTTTTTATATTTTTACACAGACACTAATATGGTCATTATTTATCGAAATAAGCTTTTACCACACGTTTTGTGCCATCTTATGGGCTATGCATTAGTTAATAATATGATGAGTTTAAGTTGATAGCTCTTTGCCATGTATTTAAAACAATGTACTAATCTGTAAATTTTCAAAACGTACTGATGGAGGTGCGTTCAAAATTCAACCATTTAATATTTGTTTATATCATAGGAAGTTCAAAATTAATTTTCATTCCTGGCAAACGGACAAATAAAGGGACATGGGAGGAAAACAAATCAGATAGATATATTTTAACCAAATATGTAGCCAGGAATAAACTCATCAGCTACATAAGCCGTCACCCTCTTCGGTTGGTGGTTTAATTCTACTGTGTTATAGATGTCTCTTTATTGTATGCAGCAGTGTGTTTGTTCAGCGCTAGCGTTGTCTGTTGCTATAACGGCATAGCCCGGCCCATGCGTGGGGTCTCTCGTGTGAACAGCGGTCATGTTAGTGTGGGGCTTTCTCGCCTGGCCGAGCCGGGCAGGCTCACGTGTGAACCCTGATATGTAGAAACACAGTTATGTTGTTCTATATGTTTCCTGTAACGCGTGTGTACTGTGTGTCATGTTAGGTTCTTTAGATTGTTCGAGAAATGGAAAGTTCTCAGCTTGAGGTGTTTAGAGCAGAGAGAGAGAGAGAGAGGAGAGAAATATTCCAGCGGACACAGAAGCGTGTAAGTCAGTTGTTGACCTTTTCCGATAAGTGCGGCAATTATAGATTTTCTTCTAAACTTGTGACGGATTTTATATAGTCTTCATTTTGCTTTCGGGGTTATAACAAGAACTTCACTTTGGGATTACAACGGATTGATTTTGTGAATGAACTGGACTGTTATTATCTGAAAAGATCTGGGTTGTACGTTATAAAGGACTTGTTATCGCTGTGACAGTGGTGGTGTCAAGGTACTGTACACTTTATCTATATACTTGTATTGATTTGCTGTTGTACTGTTGTTATACTGTAAAACTGTATTAATTTAGTGTATTTTAATGTAAGGATTGTTTTAAGAATAAATTATGGTTATTTGTAAAAAAAATACTGACTTCTTTATTCATTCCCCTAGACATTTCACGCTGCCTATTGTTACAGAATCTGATTTTTTTCTCCATTATGAAATTTAGGTTCGTCACGACTACGTGATCTGTTGATATTAGGTTCCGTAACAACAATTACTACTACTACTACTACTACTACTACTACTAATAACGATCAAAATATTATTATTATCATTATTACTATTTTATTATTAATATAGTTATTATCATATTTATTATAATAATAATAATAATAATAATAATAATATTTATTATTATTATTATTATTATTATTATTATTATTATTATCTGATTCCTTATATATTGAACAAGCTCTGTAATACATTATCTCACCTGTTGCAACAACAAAGACGAGCAAGACAGCGGTCTGAATCAGCTTGATTATGAGTGTTTCTCCTTACAGCTGTCAACACAGAGTAGAAATGGAAATTGGTATAGACGCTGGGCTGTTAAAAATTAATGCACGTGACAGAAACAGTTTCCTAGCTACCGTTACTAGACAGCAAACATTACGTGCGCACAGCTGTATCAATGGGAGGCGAAAAAGAAAATCTGAACAACTGTTGAACCGTATTAGTGTTTTATCTTTGTATTTGCTGGCTTGCCAGATCAATATAATGGTTAACTTCTGAAGAAATTGCATAGGCGTTGATCTGTGATTCGGGCGTCGCCATTATGTACACATAAGGATAAAGCAATTTGTTTTCACGCGTATAAAAGACATTATAAGATCTTAGCGAGCCTGGAGAATTTGTATGAAAACACTTGTCCAATGTTTACAGTGAAAAAAGATCAGCTGACAACTAGCTTAAAACTATCCACACAGCCAATGTTAATCAAATAGAGTCTTGTTGACTGAGTGCTTGTTAACTTACCCTTTCAGGCGTATAGGCATAATAGATGATATAAAAAATCTCAGGTTTTCACATATTTTATCAGGACAAAAAAAAGCTTACATTTAAACAAATAATCCTGACTATTCCCGGCAATAAAATGGGGTTATTTTAGTGTATCTTTTATTATTGGTGCTTACTTTATGTCAACACCTAACGTGGGTCGAGTACATTTTATTGGCTGTAGTTTCACGTCTCGAAAAGTCGTTGCGTGTACTATGCTGACACAGCCGAGCAACTGCAGGCTACCGGGCCTTCCGTGATAGAAAAGACAATGTTATTTCTAGTTTTAGAAATGTATGTTTTTTGGAGATTAACCTTATAATTGTTATTCGTACACATTTTAAATTATACAGCCATATATATACATATATATATATATATATATATATATATATATATATATATAACAAAAAATTTATATTAATAACAATTTATTTTTTTTACTTTCAAAAATGTATAAATGTAATAAATTGTAATATATATATATATATATATATATATATATATATATATATATATATATACCAAGCCACAGTCAGTACAGAAAACAGAAAGGCGGATGAAACGTACATAGGTCTCACGGAAAACTCCTTCAAAACAAGATATAACAACCATAAAACATCGTTCAGATACCCGGAAAAAGGAATAGTACGGAACTCAGCAAATACATTTGGGAACTAAAAGAGAACAATGTCAAATTTGAAATACAGTGGAAAATACTTAGAAAAGCCAAGGCACATTCCTCATAAACTAACAGATGCAACCTATGCCTGTGGGAAAAATATTTCATTTTATATAAACAAAACATGACCACACTTAACCAACGCAATGAACTTGTAACAATTTGTAGACACGCTAACAAATTCCTGTTACGTAAACTTAGCACAAAGAGTAATCCAGATTAGGCACGTTGTACAAATCCACATTTTAATAACCACAAACACGCTCCAGTGAACAACTAGTTGTTCAATGTACAACCCCTTCATTCATATCGTTCTGAAGAGTGCCGTACAACGGTACGAAACTGATTAGTAAACACGATGCTCACAATCGTTTGATTCCTTACACATGATATATATTGATACGCTCTGGTTATACCATAGAGCACTTTGCCTTCAGTGCATTGCCAACAGCCTAGAAAGAACAATTGTATCTATTGCTCCATAATATGTTGAGCACTCTGTGCAAGGACTGATAGCATGGAATCAACAACCTTCGACTACTCCACCAAAAACATCCCGTTGCCCAGCCGAAGGGAATACCTGGTAAAACTGATCGAGAAAACAGAACAACTATGCAAGCGAATGCGATGGAAAGCTTATTTCTACCTGAACCCCGAAGCAAAACCAAAAGAGGATAAAGAACACTTTGGATTTAATTCGAGAAGAACACCGCCCTCCGTACCAGAAATGTCAAACTTTGAGAAAAGAATGCAACAAATGATCGAAACGATTAAATTCCGCCAAATCAACTGCCGGTTCCAAAGACAGCTAACAACAGACATCCGTAAGAAAATAAAACAAACAGACCAACTGCTAGTACCTGCAGATAAAACTAACAACTACTACAAACTGGAGGAAACTACATACACGGAACTACTGGAAAAGTGCATAACAAAATCATACAAGAAGACGAACCAGGAAGCTATCCACAACATCGAGCTAGAGGCCAAACATATTTCCGAAAAACTGGGACTGGACGACAAAATTAGCAATACAGCGAAGAGAGAAGCGTTTATAACTCTGAAAGATCATAAACCAAATTTCGACAACAACCCAACATGCCGCCTTATCAATCCAACTAAATCTGAAATTGGAAAAATTAGCAAACATTTGTTGGAACGAATCAATAGAGACATCCGGGAACATACAGGACTGAACCAGTGGAAAAACACAACAGCGGTTATATCATGGTTTAATAGCATAGGGCAGAAAGACAAACACTCACTCATCACATTCGATGTGGTCGACTTCTACCCATCAATTTCCGACAAACTACTGAACTCTGCATTAGAATTTGCCACAACATATGCCAAGATAACCCCCGAGGAACAAAACATTATCATCCACTCCAAAAAAAAGCCTACCTGTACCACTCTGGACAGCCATGGGTGAAAAGGACCACACCTGCGTTATTCGACGTGACGATGGGCAGCTTCGACGGAGCAGAAACCTGCGAACTGGTCGGCCTATTCCTACTTGACGAGATCACCAGTAAACATGGCAACGACTTCGGGCTTTACCGGGACGACGGACTTGGGATTATTAACGCGACCCCCCGCCAGATAAAAAACATAAAAAAAGACTTAAACATTATATTCAAAAAGCATGGACTAAAAATAAAAATTGTAGCAAACAAGAAAGTTGTAGATTTCCTGGACGTCACATTTAACCTTACTACAGGTAAATACGCTCCATACAACAAACCCAACAACACCCCAACATACGTGAACCACAAACCCAACCACCCACCAAGAATAGTCAGGAACTCTCCAGAATCAATAAACAACAGACTCTGCGAAATTTCGTGTGACGAGGTAACCTTCACCAAAGCCGCCCCTTTATACCAAGAGTCTCTCAGGAGAAGTGGATTTAAATGCCAACTGCAATTTAAAGTCAATTCAGACCAACAAACACAACAAAAGAGAAAACGACGCAGAAACATTACCTGGTACAACCCACCAACATAGGACAATCCTTCTTGAAAATCCTGGACGAAGAATTTTTAAAAAAATACGTTCTCCACAAAATTTTCAACCGTAATACAGTAAAAATAAGCTACAGTTGTATGCCCAACCTGAAACAACACATAGAAGGCCATAACAAATGTATCATCTCCAGGAATAGTACAGCGCCATCTACTGGATGCAATTGCAGGAATCCCCGTGAATGCCCAACACCCGGACAATGCCTCACAAAATCTGTCATATACCAAGCCACAGTCAGTACAGAAAACGGAAAGGCGGATGAAACGTACATAGGTCTCACGGTAACTCCTTCAAAACAAGATATAACAACCATAAAACATCGTTCAGACACCCGGAAAAAAGGAATAGTACGGAACTCAGCAAATACATTTGGGAACTAAAAGAGAACAACGTCAAATTTGAAATACAGTGGAAAATACTCAGAAAAGCCAAAGCACATTCCCCATAAACTAACAGATGCAACCTATGCCTGTGGGAAAAATATTTCATTTTATATAAACAAAACATGGCCACACTTAACCAACGCAATGAACTTGTAACAAGTTGTAGACACGCTAACAAATTCCTGTTACGTAAACTTAGCACAAAGAGTAATCCAGATTAGGCACGTTGTACAAATCCACATTGTAATAACCACAAACATGCTCCAGTGAACAACCAGTTGTTCAATGTACAACCCCTTCATTCATATCGTTCTGAAGAGTGCCGTACAACGGTACGAAACTGATTAGTAAACACGATGCTCACAATCGTTTGATTCCTTACACATGATATATATATATATATATATATATATATATATATATAAACAATACATACAAAATACTTTATCATTTTCATAAATTTAAAATTTATAAAATGATTTACACTTTACCGTTATATTAACTTCGACTGGTTAAATCTGATCGTTCTACTTATATTTTTTGAGTGAGGCTTGGTCCAGTCGACGATTACACGTTTAATGCATTTTATTATTATTATTTTTTTATTATTATTTTGGTATCACCTATAAAGTTCGTTGTATTTTAAGTTTCATTTTATTCAGTTCTTCTATAGGGTAAATGTACAATGGGTGTTCTGCACGTTTGGTCCGAGCTTCTGGCCAACACTGTTTATCTCTCTCTCTCTCTCTCTCTCTCTCTCTCTCTCTCTCTCTCTATATATATATATATATACATATTTAGAACTGAGATAAACAGTACGTCCTTGTAACTTAGCAATACCAAGAAAACAAGAAAAGAAATATTGACTGACCCAAGGGCCAGTCCCCCCGGGACAGCCAACCCCCAGACAATAGCCATCGGTTAGTCCCCCCTCCCCCCCCCCCAAAAAAAAAGTATCAGTCCTGTACTGTTAGGGTTGGGGGGGGGTGGTGGTGGGTAATTGTCTCCGGGGATGTGGATGGGGGGTTTGGGTTGTAGCTTTCAGTGTGGGGGGGGGGGGGGTTGTCCAAGGTGTACGTATCTTAGAGCCGTATATATATATATATATATATATATATATATATATACGGTTTAGCTCTCTTGCCTCTGTAAGCAGACTTCAATGGGGGGGGGGGGGGGTATTGCAAAAAAAATTTAGAAATGGCGGGTGATCAATATAATCACACTGCCCCCCCCCCCCGCTATTGCAAAAATAATCTCTCGATATTTGAAATGAAATATCAATTATTAGAATTATATAATTTTGGGAATGTGAAATCGATTTAATACGCCCTTAAATATCAACGTGTCACAATCTCTCATTCTTTAGTACGAGTTTAACCGTTACATTGGGCTATTATATTAACTGACAAATTGGTAGACACATGCGTATTGCGTAGGCACTGCATACACGTATAGGAATGTCGAAGTAGGTCGACGAACTCTCTGTATTAGATATACCTTGTGTGCCAGCATCCTTTGCGCTTTATAAACAGGGGTAGCTGATGAGATGCAATATCTTTCTGCACCATGATATCATGTGTATAGGTAACCTTGGGTGTGTGTTATGCATTCCACATTGACTACGTTTGAATGTCATCATACCACGTGCGTGAAATAAGGACAGAATAAGTGATTTTTATCACCCCAACTGTACATGTAACCACCTGATACAAGGGCAAATACAAGGATTTCAAACTAACCAGCTATGATATTCCATACCATGCCAGTGTCGGAACTACTTTCCATACCATGCTAGTGTCAGAACTACTTTCAAAATATTTGCTAGTGTCGGAACTATTTTTCTTTCTGTGAACTTTATGTCACTGAGCGTTCTGGAAACTACTTTAACATATTACAACTTATTCAAGGAAAGTCACACATTAAACAGAATTTTCACCCCCCCCCCTGAAAAAAAATTGTTTTTGTCTTTAAATTAAAATCTGTATCAACTAAAAAAATATAAAAGTTTTTGGAGGCCTTTTGCCTTCACATATACCTGTGCACCAAGGGACTACGTTTTCCTAGAAATGTAGTCTGCTTTTCTATGACATTCCTATATGCACCTGGCAAAAACATAAGATGACAGCAAATTTTGATCTACACCTTGAAGATTTCCTGGATGATTGGGTGGACCAGGATGACACAGAAATTGATGATGCTGAAATTTTAGTGTGATGTGATTTGGCAGAAGGTATAGTATATTAAATTTCACTGCAAAAATATGAATGAAATAAAGTTTTAAAATTTATCATGATAATGACAATAATGTATAGTACTATAATTTCCATTAATTATCAAGTAACATGAATGTTTTTGATTCTTTATACCCTGTTTTATGCATTTTTAGAGTAGTTAAAAATCATACAGAATAAAGAAACTTTTTTTTTTGTTTACCAATTAAGTATACAAAACTTTTTTTAAATAAAGTCACAGGTATTTCTTTTTAATTCCCATTCATAAATCAGGTTAAAAAAACATTGGGTTTTGAAATATTGATACAGAATTCCTTATAACAAACTGGTTTGGCTGTATATTTTTTTTTCCATTTTCATATTTTTCTTACAATAAAATATTTTTAAACAGAAAATAAACATGAAAAGAAAATTATGCTGGCTGCAGGGAGTGCCAGTAAGTTGAATTTTAAATAAATTATTGGATGATACAAAGAGTAAATAAACTGAATATAATGAAAATTTTGCTTATTTAGATCCCAGTGAGGCCTGCCACCTGTACTACATATTATATTTATTTAATAACTGTAGGTGTGTATACAGCAAACCCTGATCAGGAGGAGTTCCATGAAGCCAAAACATCACTAGATGGTAGTCAGTTTCCAAACAGCTCAAGAGGACTACATGATCTGGTTTTATTCAAGAGAGAGGAGAAAGGTTACACATTTTGTTCTCCTAATTAATGAATAACTGTCAATCTATTTTTTAATATATATATAGATAAAGATAATCACATGCATTTACATCTTATTGAATTTACTAAATTGTAAAATTAAATGTACAAAATGTATTAAAATTTTAAATTAAAGATTAATGTAAAAAGGCATTAAATACCAATTTTCACTATCAAGCCCCCCCCCCCCCCCCCACCTCCCCCCCACAAAAAAATATTAAATTTGATATCACAATCATGTTAGGAATGATGTGATTTATGCTGTATCAGTTCTTTGGGGTACTATTTCAATATAAATGCATGTGTTTGTGTTATTGCAGGCATCACCAAGCAAAAATCTAGATGTGCCGATGATGAAGATGGGGAGCACGAAAGACTAAAGAAATTCATAGAGAGCAAGAAGGCGGCCAGTACTGTCAGAAAAACAGAGGGGGTGGTACAGAGGTTTGAAAGCTGGCTGGTACTGGATTTCCCTCCCAGTACATTGGATTCACACATATGGAGCTTTTTGCTGGACATAAGAAAAGGGGACCTAACAGAGTATAAACCAGACACGCTGACAAGCTATCATAGGTCACTGGAGCGGCACCTGAGAGAACAAGAATATGGATACAGCCTGATCCAATCAGATAAATTTGAGACTAGCAGAAAAGTACTTGAGGCAAAAAGAAGAGACCTCAAACAGCAAGGCAAAGGCAACAAACCAAATAGAGCAGAGCCACTTACTGTGGCAGAGGAAGAGAAACTGTGGGAGAGGGGGCAGTTGGGCAACCACTGTGCAGATGTTTTGCAAAACACTTTGTGGTACCTTCTGACCAAATGCCTTGGGTTCCGGGCAGGAGATGAGTCAAGGCAGCTGTGCTGGGGAGATCTTACTCCCTGCATGGATGAAAGTAGATCATACCTCCAATTTGATGAGATGAAAACAAAAACCAGGCAAGTGTCAGGACAAAACACCAGACCTTTTCAGCCAAAGGTTTTTGAAAATAAAAAATCCTGAGAGGTGCCCTCTACGCCTCTATGAGGAGTTCAGGTCACATCGACCTGAATATGTGCGAGGCAAATAGTCCATTCTACCTTGCCATCAATCATAAACGCAGATTTGGGAGCCAAGTTTGGTACAAGTGCCAGCCACTTGGGGAAAAAATACTTGGCACCATGGTACAAAGAATGTGCCAAAAGGCTGGTGTTACAGGGCACAAAACTAACCAGTCAATCCGCAAAACCATGTGCACACAACTCTTGCACAATAATGTTCCACCCACACAAGTCATGCAACTGTCAGGCCATAAAAATATTCTCAGCCTCAATAATTATTCAGTTGCCAGTAGAGACCAGCAGCGCGACATGTGTGACATACTGCTTGGTGTCACAAACTCTAAGAACAGTTCCACCCAGGCTAAACCTTGCAGATCCACCACACCAGAGACAGTACCAGATCCTTCAGCTGTGAGTCCTGCCCCTGTACCAACCTTGGCTTCTCAGGCCACTGCCTCAACACAGCCGAACTCCATGCCTGTATCAAGCCTGACAATGCCATCACCAGAGGTAGTGCCAGCTGGGTTGTTTTCACAAGCAAAAATAACTGGTGGAACTTTTAATATTAAAGTTGAAATCCAGCAGGAAACCCCAGTGAGGGTGAGAAGTGCTCCTCTCAAGTTTAGGCGCATCATTTATGATTCATCTGACAGTGATTAAGTTTAAGTATTGATATATCCAATTAATGTGTTTTATTAATGTTGCAAACTATCAATGTAAATAAATCCAGTTTATATTGTATAATTGTATCAAAACAACTGTACTTTAAAATGAACATATATTTTTTTACAAACCAATCAATTACAGTGACTTGAATTAACACTGCTATGGCAGGCTGATGCATGATTTGATTTGGTGCAGGTATTTTGTAACTATTTGTTTTCATAAACTCAACATTTTTATACCTGTTCATAAAGTTGGGACTGTCAGTTGTATGAATAATTGGATGCCATCCACTATTGGTGTGTTGTACATTTGTCTTTGGTGTGTGAAGTATAGGTAGTTTTGTATCAGAAAATATATATCCAACACAGTTCCAAAGACACATAGTCCAATTAAATAAGTGATTAAACTTATTAAAAAAATCACCATAACTGCATGATCACATCCGTAAATTAAAATATCCCATTTAATTGAAAAAAAATATGTTGTTCTAAAATACAGATCTTATATTATTTAAGCCATTCCATAACTGGCAGAACTGGAGAAGCAACAATCAATAATTCACATATATATATCTGTTTGAGATAAGCGTGCCCATCATCTAAACTCAAGCTTGAAATGATAAGATAGTATTATAGAAAAGTAATTTTGAAACACAGTTGGCTAATGATTATGAAATACATGATATAGTATAAGATATTCCTTTATCCGCGTTTTTTACCTCGAAATTTGAGTAACACTGAGAAAATACACATGTCAACACTCCACAGACACAGTACGTGTTATTGCCATATTGGCCATCAGCTGATTTTAAAGTGAGCTGACTTACCCAATCCACTCACCGCGTCTCCCCAAAGCTACTGATGACTCGTGACACTTTGTGGACCTTAGTTGACGCATTATTCTTTATAACTTATTCCACAAATGCATTACAAAAACAGTTTCATGCACAGACTGGCGGGTTGTCGCACCTCTGGATGAAAACATAGTGGTCGTGATCGGTGCAGATTATAGTTGAGTTATGGCCCAGCCCTCGTTTCACAATCCCAGGAGGCGCCCCCGTTTCACTCTAGAAACTTCAAGGTTTGCATGGATTTACGGTTTAATCGCAAAATGCTCATCATGTATCCAACCAAATAAGAAATATCATGTATTAAACATTTAAGGATGATTTCCACTATATAAAAGTCGTGAAACATCAAATCAATGAGTGCTCGACTCAGTTAATTGCCGGGATTAGTCGGGGGGTTAAAAATTCAGGATTCAAACGATCTCTCCTGTTTTGCTGCTGTTTGCTTCGATTTAGTATATAACCTGGCTCCGATGACAATATAGTTCCAAAGTTTACAAAATATTGCATGAAGTAAAAATCATTATTTAGTATGGTTTATCAAATGGTTAATCAAGTTATTAATTATATTTAACAATTTAAGGATTAATAAGCGGCGCGTAATTGATTTGTATACAAAAAGTACTCCGCACAGCTTGATCGGAATGCTGTCTTTTACAGGAGTAATTAATCCGTAGTGATGTGAAAGGATGAGCGTCTTAAACGTAAGGATGGAAGTATAATGCTTTGTTTTAAAACTGACATTTAAGAAAAAAATGTTTCATACTTAGTAAAACTTTTTTACTGGTTTAACTTATTTGACATATTTGTCTTTTCTTGTGGTTGGTATGGAACAATTTATGTGTAAACGTAAAAACACAACGCGGGCGTAGGAATATAATCGTGTGATACGTGTTGGGTATCAATAAAAATTCCAAAGTAAAATATTTACTATTAAGAAATAGTTCTTATTATTTTGATTGTGCTCATAAAGTTCATATGCCTGAATGTAGTGAGTGATACTGAATTGCAATTACTTGTAACTGACATTAAGTACAAAGAATCGTATTGGGCTGCACATTTATCTTTTTTTAATAATTCACATGGCGCAAGGTGTAAGGATCTCAAAGTGTGTGCATGAATATAAGTCGCAGTGAACGCGTCGGGCATCAATGAAATTCCAAAGTAAACTTTTTACTATTAGGAAATAGTCCCACTTATTATTTTGAAATAACAAAAAAAAGTATTCGTGTAGCTAAGTGGGTGATAAATATCAAACCAGGTTTGTGCGTGTTACATGAGAGGTTACCGGGTTCGTCTGGTGTGGGCAATTCACAGATCAGGCGAGTGCGCGCACTCGCCTGATCTGTGAATTGCCCAAACCAGACGAACCCGGTAACCTCTCATGTATCACGCACTCACCTGGTTTGATATATTTATCATGCCTCTTTCATTGCAAAGATGGTTGTTCAGTGTCAGCAGAGGTCTGCCGAGAACGGCAGAACAGAATCAACAATTATTAATTGAAAATATCCCCCAATGTCGGCTAACGTTTAACTCATTGTCACCCAAAAACTGAACTAAACTAAATAAATTGTTTTATCATGCTATAACGTGCAGGCGTGTCCCAAGAGGTTAGTAAGTTCACGAAAGGGTTCTCATTTGCTGACCTCCAAGGGGCAGCCCTTGTTTGCTGTTGGGCAGGATTTTAGGCGTCCAAACTCGAATCTGCGCTAATCGTGAAATATATCCCCACACCGTTAAATATGTTAACGTAGCATATTTGATTTTTCACAAAATTTGAAAAAAATATGCCTCTCAACGTAATAGACTATCTCAAAACCGTTAAACACAAAAGTAAAAAAAAAAATAAAAAATATTACAGGAAAACGAATTATTTATGACACATTAAAATCGATAGAAATTGGAAAAAAGAACTTCAAGAAACTTCATAACAATAAGCTCGTCTGACTGTTCCCTCTTCACAACAGTAAGGAAAATCTAACACTGGTTTTGTTTTATATCTTCTTCTCACCCCTCTGTCTTTTTTTCTATTTTGTTTGCTCTTCGTATTGTTTTGGTGCACTTTTATCCTCTTCTTGCCGCCCTTCCCCTTATTCTACTTCGTGATCTTCTTCTACGTTTCCCTTTTCTACATCCTCTCCTTCTCCTCCCTTTCCATCTTGTTCTTCATCTCACATTAGTTGTTATTTATCTCATTCTTCCCGTCTCAATCTTACTCCCAATCCTGTACTTCTCTTACATGTTTTTTTTTTATCTTGTCTTCTCCTTTTATTTCTTCTTCTGTTTCCCCTTTCGTCTAAATTTTCTTATCCTCCTCCTACTTGCTCTTGCTTGTGTTCTCATACTTCCTCTCGTTCCCCTTCTTTTTTTCCTTATTATTCCTATACTTTTCCTCGCTCTACGTCTTCCGTTTCACATACTAACTCTTCTTATTGCATTGCTGCTTGCTCGTCTTTTCAATACCCTTATCCTCCTCCTTTTTTTTCTTTTTTGCTTTGCTCCCCGGGTTCCACTCGTCTTGATATTTTTCTCCGTTATTTGTGTTATTTTCTTAGGTCTTCTCCAGTTAGGACATGATATCAATCGTTTTTGGCTATTTTTTTAATTGTCTACTTCTCATTCAGTTTCTCTTCTTTTTTTCTACTCTTCTTCCCCCTCTTTTTTTCTCTCCTTTCTTGTCCTACCTCTCTCTTCTTTCAGTCTTCTTTCCTTACCTCTTCTTTTTCGTTAACTCTCCTTCCTGTTCTTTTTAACTTGCTCTTCTCGGGGATTTTCTCCTCTTCTCCCTTTTCCCTACCTTTCCTATATTAGGTTTAATATATGTAAATATATGTGTCTATATATAATTATATTTATATATATTGAGGAATTGTCACAACATTTTTTGGAATAATTCTCAATTTTTTTACCTTTCCTATGTTAAGTTTAATATATATATATATATATATATATATATATATATATATATATATATATAATCAATATAATACATTAAGGTTCAATACATCACAGTGAAAGTGCTCTACCGTACTGGGGAGCATTAATTATATTATAACATAGCATGATATTATACTATGTGTATAGTTAGCTTGATTTCATAATGTACTACAGTACTGTTTCGTGGGTTAGGCTTACCAGCCGGCCCACTCCTCAGGTACAAACTGTTTTAAGGTAACCGAAGCCCAGTGGGCAGTTAAAAAAAAAGAATAAATTAAACCATATTTATTTAGCATTCGAAACCCACCTCATTTAACGCAAACATTTATAAATTTATATGATCAGATTTATATTTAAGAAAAAACGAGGAGGAAATATTAATGAAAATATACCTTATCATCGGTATCGCGGGTTCATATTATTTTTTTTTGAGTTTAGATAACTAAAAGACCTTGAGCTATAGAGATACGGCCGCCTAATTCAAAAGTTGGCATGATAATAGTAACAAATTTTGGAATGTTGCACATTTTTTATTGGTTGAGCAGAGTATGAGGGTAAAACTGCTCACAAAAAAAAAAAATTAACTATGCAAACCAGACAAAATGTCCATAAATCTGTAAATGATATGGAGGCAATGCCATGAGAGGGCTGTTATGCTCTGACGCAGTTCCATCTAGAAAGAAACCTGTTAATCCATTTTAAAAAGGCACCAGTTAATTTGCATTTCTCTGCATATTCTGTTTTAATAGATTTGGATTAGAATACCTTAAATTACCTTTCCTGGAAAAATCTCTGAATATATAAGAACTCCTCTAACAAAGAAGAGTCAATGTTTTTTACTTACACAAACGTGTGTATAGCTAAGTGTTCTGCTTAAAATTATTTGCAATATTCTATTTAAATTTTATTGCAATGAGTATACGATGTGTAACGAATACATATATAATATTTGTCCAGTGACAATAATAAGAAGAATAGGTGAAATAAGAATAATAAGATGATTGTGATAATAATGATGAAGAATGAGAAGACGAATTAGATGGATAATAATAACCAGAATAAAAGTAAGCGGGAAAAGATGACTAGAAAGAAGAGTAATGATGAAAGAAGAAGAAGAAAAAAGTGAAGAAAGGGAAGAAAAAAAGGACCAAGAATAAAAGGGACCCGAGAATATTGACTAAACAAAAGGATAAAAATAAGAAAATATTACTAGTACCATCCCGCTCGTTCAACTGATAAAATTATCCATCATCAGTAAGTATGCGGAGGTTTCCCGTTCCGCTCTTTTAATGGTGGCCGCAACGGACGGAATGCGGACAAAGGCAGATCGTTATAGTTAATATAACTTTTTTTCAGCTTAGTTTATAAAAAGTAGAAGAAGCAGCAGTACACACACACACACACAAAAAACATACTGTGAATGAAAGGGGATTAAGAAGGAGAAAAGTGAACACCAGAAGAGCAAAATGAAAAAAAAAGCAAAGTGAGAATTGTAAAGAGCAAGAATACGGACAAGAAGAAAGACAAGCAAGGAACGAATAGAAGAAACAGAAGGGAAAAAAGAGGAGAGGAAAGACAAGAAGAGGCAGAGGAGGAAGAAAATAAAGAGTGACAAGAGTAGGTAGAATAAAAAGAGGAACAAGAAGGAGGAGGATAAGATAAATAGGAAAGCATTGACAAAGAGATATACAGAAAAGAAGAAGATACACTTGAAGAAAAGAGAGAGACAGTGCGTAATAAAATAAGATGGGCACGGCGAAGAAGAAGTAAAAGTAGAATTAGAAGAGGAATAAGATGGAAGACAGAAGAAGGGGAAGATGAATCAGTACATGAGAAAAAAAGCACGACAAAAAAAAGATGAATACAAGGAGAAGAAATGTAAAAGAAGTTAAGGAAGTAGAGCAAGATGGACAATGAATAGAAAAAAATTAAAAAAAAAGGAGAAAAAGAGAAGACGAAGATGAGCAAGATGTGAAGATAATACAAGGAGAAAGAGGCATGCGGATTATAATAAGAAATATAAGGAGAAGAGCAAAGGACGAAGAAGTACAATAGAAGAAGATAAAAAGTGTAAGGATGAGAGCAAGGGGAAGGAGAGAATGGTCATAAGAAAAACACAAGGTAATAAGCAAACAGAAGAGAAAAAAAGGAGAGAAAAAAGTGAGAAGAAGAGTAAAAACAATGAGGGGACAAGGAGGAAGTAGAGTAAGAATGGGGAGAAGAAGAAGTCTTTGAACAATCTCTCCTTTTGTGAAAAGGAACCAGTCTATTCAGATCAAATAATTATTATTCGTATGCATGCAGGGTTTGACAACAATTGAATATGCATGGTGTTCTGGTGCAGCAAAATTTTAAAATTCCTGGATAGGCCCAAGGAATACTATTATTGAAATTCTATTTTAAGACTGTTGTAGGAACATCATGCAATTTAGCATTGACAGCTTTGAACTTTTGTTTAGTGACAGGTTTGAACAATGTTTCGTATAAACATCACTCGTTTCGTCGTAGATTAGCTTAAATCATGCATACAATACTATCGTTAATATGGTGAAAGAACATAAAGGAGCGGAGCATACCAAGCACGTTGATGTTAAATCAAATATGGCGTCTTCTCTTTAAGATATTAATTGCATCTACAAATGTTTTGTTTTAAAACCGTTTGCTTACTCCGGTGAATAAATGATAGAAGGAAGGTGCGATGGGCGCGATCAGTGCTATATACCTAAACTTTGCGCACAGGCCATCCGACCACTGAGCAACTCCATCCATCAAGAACATGCTTTTTTTGTTTTTGTTTTTCACTTTTTTCTCCCTGCATGGGAGTCGTCAGGCATTCTCACGTTGAGGTCACTGGACAAGTAGCCTTTTTTTCAATTACAGACAAGCTTTGATTGTTTATTCCCACGCACATAACAACGTATAAAAAGTGAACACCTTGTATTCAGTCAAAACGAACTAATCACGTGAGATCTTACACATTTCTTGTGCAAATGATAATAAACATTTAATCACGTGTTGTAGGCTGGAATAAAATTGAACACGTGCTCTCACGATGCAGAACCATGAAATGTGTTGTAGGTTATCTTCAAACAAGTGTGGGAAGAACCTCCGCCTCGTTCTCGTTCGCCTATTGGCAGAAACGCCTGGAACAAACGAACATAAGCCACATATATGGTGTGCGGTCGGCAGTACGGAACTGAGCGTATCACTATCACGAGGTAAGGCCTTATACATACAGTAGAACGCCTGTATTACGGTCACTATCGGGACTGGATGAAAGTGGCCTTAATACAGGAGTGGCCGTAATACAGGATAGGGGGGTTACAATGTAACACGAAACCAAGTTCAAATCTTTATTACAATCAACAAAATTAACGTATATACAGGGTATTAGTATAATTACTGTAATAAAAAAAATTATATATTTACAATCACGTCAACCCTGTTTATAACAATCACCAACGATATATACAAATACAGTGTTTGTTATTAAATTACAAACATATGGCATGTCCATAATATTTGTACAAATGTTGAGAGGCTCTTTGTATCCATAAAGCACACTAAAAGCACGGAAGTATCAGCAGAAATATGTGAACATTCACAGAATACAATCTTTACTTCTGGTTAAAGAAGGCAGTTATGGATGACTATTTGTTACACACTTTTGAGTTCATAATTTCATCTTGATAGGCAAATTCCAAATCATTGGTAGCCATAATGGTCAAAGTGATTGGGACAGAGTATACTTAACATTTCATACATGTAACATTGTTTACTTTGAATTCATAATTATTCATGTATGAGTAGATTTTTGCCGCTTTGTTTTCGTTTGATGTACGTGTTCACGAGGACATTAAAGAAAGCTTAAAGATCAACAGTTTGTCTAAAATTTTTCTGATGACATAATCATCGGGACCCGCTGGTTGTCATTCGTTAATTAAATGACAAACACCCTGATTAAGATCCGGCTAGCGAGACTGATTCCAAAACTCACACGCAGGTGGGAACACATGCCTTACTTGTGCATACTAATGAGGCTGAGTGGGGTGGTACGACGCTGGCTACATTTCAAATAACTCAGTCACGGTTGAGCGGTAACATGCCCCTGACCGTAATTGAGGCGTTTCCTGGCCTGCGGGACCGAGAGACCTGGCCGTAATACGGAATGGAGATGTGACCGTAATTGACAACAAAATGATTATGAAATATAACGGTCGAACATTCGGGACCGGAAAGTCTGACCGTTATAGACGTATTGACCGTTATTGAGGCGTGGCCGTTAGCAGGCGTTCTACTGTATATATATATATATATATATATATATATATATATATATATATTCATGTTTTACTATTTTAAGAGGCTAATATTGCATATTGTAGAGGATATACCGTCATGCGTGTAATATATCAATGCCTTATAAATTCTCTGCATTTTTAGTAATAATCAAACTAATCATTTGAATTCGAATGCGAAATCATAAACATCTCACTGTAAAGTGAATTCACAATGTGCTTTGAGGGTTATCACTCTTGAAAAGAGTTGGAGTTAGTACCGCCGATTTACAGAGGGTAAGCGAATTTTTGTTCAGGTTATGCTCCTTATGCATTGCACCAAATACATCCCGTCTATACTAATTCGTTTTTGAAGGACAACAAAAAGTTTTACGCGTAAGGAATGCAAACCAAGGCGTCTATGTTGTGTTTCAGCTGCTCCTCTTGTTATAACTGTTACTAAATGAATGTTCCTGTAATATGTTAGGATAGAGTACTATTGTGTACTATGCACAACCTGTTGAAATGTAATTCTGCGACATGGTCAAGGACAATTTATTACCACAAGCTGCACCCGTGGAAAATCCACGGCTCTACCTGATGGATATTTTTTGTAATGAGCTGATAGGGACCAAACGACGCATATTTTAATCCTTAGATCTTGGGAAATGTCGTGAATATAACGATTGTATAAAGAAGTAATCCACCGTGAAATTATATGAAAGATGCTTTGTATTATTTGAAGCTCAGGCGACATCGTGAAACACGATGTTTTTTCAGTGTGGTCAGTTGAGGGTATCGTCTTAGGTATGTTAACAGGCACATGCGTTATTTTTATACACAGGCATATGTCGTTGAAGTCTCTTGTACGCGAAACGTATAGCTGCCAATGTGAAAAAGATAGGCCAAGAAAAATATATTCCAACAGTATGAAATTTTTGGTTTAAGTACTGTAAATGGCAAGGAATAAGGTCTGATGCAAAACTGACAACTCTCCCAGATAAAAAGAAATCAGGTTGATATATTTCGATGAAAGCATTTAGCAATGAAACCACTTCAGCATTGGTTCGTTGTAATATCTTTCAGCAAATTAACGCAAAATGTAATATACAGATTTTGGCTGAAAATTTGTAGAATGGTAGAGTAAAACTGTATCCTTAATCGATTACATTTTGGAGGTAATCGGAATCACCATAATATATTTTTCTCTAAAGTGCCATAATCACAATTCCACCAACGAATAATTGTAAGGGGCTAATCCTTTGTCCCCGAGTAGAAGCCGCCAATTCGTATGCAGTTGTTCTGCCATTCGCCTGGTGAACCCGTGTTTCTGAACCATGACAATGTTTTACATGAAACGTGCACGTAAGAACGAACGACTGATTAGTAGATTCTGGCGGGGGTTTCAAAGTCCCCAAGACATTGAGGACCCTTAAAAGTGTCTGCAATCCTCCCCACCCCTCCACCCCATCCCCCGGACTACTTTGGAAAAAAAAGTTTTCGATCAACACATAAATCGGCCGAACTATTAAAACCATGGTTATCATAAAAAAGATACTTCCGAATGTATTTAAAACCAACACACCTGTAAACCTATAAATCGATGATCGTTTAAAGGGTCTCAGCTCTTTCCGTCCACTCAACGGAAAAGTGCTCCCTATTAAAAGATCCATGTGGACATATGTACCGCGCTTGAATTAAAATATTTACTTCCTTTTACTTGAGTAAAATTCCTTAATAAGCGATCTAATGGAAATGGGGGTCAGTGGGGATTACAGGTCGCCTCTTGACAAAGCATGACAGGCGAAAAATGTTTCGCTGAACATTTGTAGAGGGTTAGGGTAAAGACCTATCAATAGTCTATTTCATTTTGAAGGTTATAAGAATCACCACAATATATATTTCTTATAAACCATTATGACAAAGGACCATTTCTTTGTTCCCGCGTGGAAGCCACCTATTCGTATTTATTTGTTCTGCCACTCGCTAGGTGAACTTTCGTTACTGAAGCATAACAGTGTTTACACACGAAACGCATACACGTAAACACATGACTAATATTAAAGGAGATTCTGGTGGAGGTCTGTATGCCCTGACTACAGATTCTAGTTTGTTATTAATTTATAGGTGTACTAGTGACATTTTTTTCATGTTTCACCTTTCCTACAGACAACGGATCTTAACAAATATATGTGAACCCCCCCCCCCCCCACACACCCCCACCCCACCTCCATCCTACCCGAATGATAATTAAGTTGTGGGGCTTCCTTTTTTTTAAAAAAAGAAAGATAATATTAATAAAACACATGACTTGGCCGAACTTTTAAAACCATGGTGGTCACATCACTGGACTCTGATTAAAAACCTTTACTTCCTTTTAACGATATAACACCTTAATCCTGCACTGGAGGTTGCTGAAAGGTGGGAGTTCCAACATATCTGCGTATACATAAGGTATATGAAATCTAATACAACAGTTCGAACCGGAAAAAACAAATGATACATAATTACTGATTATTTTAAAATGGACAGATGGACAGGTAGACGAACAAGGCTGATAATTTTACTGCTCATTCTTCTGAGACAGGAAAATAATGAACAAAAATTTGCATTAGATCCTCACTTTTATTTTTTTATTTTTTTGTTTAAGGTTTTTTTGTTCTCATTCTTTTACAATATTACATATATATTTGGATATATTAGACCATTCAAAATTCTTAATAATATCATCATTTATCCCTAAATTTCTTCATTTAACATTACATAATGCACACGGATGGATTTATTTTTTTTTAATCATAACATGGTTTAAATTATTCATAATGGAGTTAGTTCCATTAAACATGTCACACTACTACAATTTGTGGATTACATTTGAGATGAAACAGCTTTACCGTTTTGGAAATACAGTTCAAACAATAACAATTATTCCATTACACTTGATGTGTATGTCTGTAGGTGTGGGTGGGGAAGTGATCTGAGAATAACTTTCCACCTTTGACGGCAGGGGTGTTCCTGAGTGATGCATTTCTAATAAGGTATGCAGGCAATGCTGTATTAAGTGACCTCCATTGACTAGCAGTGGGCTACTTGGATATTGACAATGCAAGTGTATACTATAGAGCCCTTTACTTTACCTACGTTACATCGACGATATATTTCTTATATGGCATTATGGTCGTGAAAACCTATTAAAATTTTATAGAGATTTCAATCATTTTCACCCCGACATAAAATTCAAAATGGAGTACTCCGTAGATAAGATTAATTTCCTTGACACCACAGTAAAATTAACAGATGGCAATATTCACACATCTGTTTAACCCAAACCCACCGACAGGTATAATTATATCCATCCTACTAGTTGTCACTCACCCCATGTGGGTAAATCCATTATTTTCAGCCAAGCCATAAGATACAATAGGATATGTTCCGACATATCCGATAGAAATCGAAACATTGCGAAACTACAAAATTTTTTTATCAATATGGGGTACAAACAGAAAACAGTAGAAAAACAAATAGGAAAAGCCACTAAAATTTCACGCAGCTCTCTACTTGCTCCCAAAATCAAAATAGAAAACCCTCGCACACCCTTAGTTACAAAATATCATCCCCGTATACTAAAACCTCTAAAAGAATTATCCATGATCTACAACCTTTATTAGAATCGGACCCTACATTAAACCCCTCTTTCCTGACACACCTACCCTCTCTTTTAAACAACCCCATAATCTACATAAAAAAATTAATACAAAATCAAAGCTTCAGATATGATAACACTAACGGTACATTTCCGTGTAAAAGATAGCGCTGTCGCGGGGTTTTACTGTACTTGTTTGCGTATGCATGAAGAAAAAATGGACAAAATAGAATATATATATATATATATATATATATAATAAAATGATAAGGATATACTTTTTATCTTTTAGCCGAAGCAGCGACTCAGTGTTATGACTGCGTCACCGGTGCACAAGTTGGGTGTAATGATCCTTTCAACGGCACGTATAAAGTCCCATGTGACAACAAACAGTGTTATGTAAGAACCTTTTTTTTTAAAAACCCGGCCCGTAAAAGAGAGGACCACACCCCCTCATTTCTGTTTCCGTTTAACAATAAACGGATCGTTCGACAATTCTGATTGGCAAAACATTAGAAAAATGATGCTCCCCACTTGGTATGATGCTCCATACGCTGCCCGCGGAGAAGAGCGTCAACACAAGGGTTGCGGTATATGTGCCCCCCAATTTTAAACGGGGGGGGGGGGGGGGCGGTCAATGTAATCATCCCCCTTGGGGATGAAATATATTACTAATTAGAAAAAAATACCTTGGCTCCATTTTTAATTTTATTATGAAATAATATACATGTTTATCATAATGTTGGACACATTATAGCTTATATTTTATAAAATCTTATAGGCCTAAGTAATTTGGATATATTTGAAATGTGCCACACAGACAATAAAAGTTATACATTTAATATATATATGTATAAAGGCGTCTTCTGTCTCGTCCTGGACGAGGTGCGTGGCCTCCTGCAGCTGAACATAGCGGCGTCTTGGATGTCTTTATCTTGGTTTGGCAGTATCAATGACATCACCTTTTCTTTTCGATCGATCGATCGAACCATGGCAAGAGAGAGAGAGAGAGAGGGTGAGAGACTTCAAACATCTTGACCTACGCCTTCGCCTCTAAATGCATGTTTGACCTGCGCCTGTTTTAATTTAATTCTTTTTTTTTTAAATAATTTTTGTTTTATTTTGCAGAGAGTCATCTCTGTAATACACAACCTACAGCTCACGCTAAGGGGATGCGGAAATCCTGATAATCGCGCAGAGTGTAAACCCGGAGAAGGAGAATCGAATAGGCTCAAGTTATTAATTTTTGCTGTGACGGTAACAACTGCAACAGTGCCGACGTGTTAACCTACAAACCGAAACTGTTCCTAAGTTTTGCTGGCATGCTGTATACTTTCCTCATGTTGTGGTAGTGTAGGAAATGTAATATTCCCGACTCACCTTGAAATAGTAAGAATATACATTCCAGACACAAGTAATATTAATTAAAAATAATTTTCATAACAAGTATAATTAAAAAAATTCACCACTGTACACTTTCATTTGCAAGTGTTGTGCATATATATATATTCCTATGATGCTGTTTTTGTATACGATACAATATAACCAAGGAACTTGAGATAAATAATCCTGCATTCCAAAATTATGGTTTACATGTCGAATCTAACGAATTTCCCCCATTGTGAATTTGCATCTATGCTGTTGAAACTGTTTCTCCTGTTTTGAGTGTTTAAGATGTGTTTATAAATAAGTAAATTGCTATCTTGAATCCCTGCATAATCTCAAATGATCTTGTGTTTCTCGAACATTGCCCTCTTTTAAACCGAAACTAAAATATACATATATATATATATATATTAATATATACATATATATATGTGTGTATATATATATACATATACATACATACATACATATATATATATATATATATATATATATATATATATATATATATATTTATTGATTGAGCAAGCTTCGGGCCCCGGGCCTAATAACCTGGGGCTACTTCATATTGTCTTTTAATTAATGACGATTAAAATTCATGTACTCACCCTAATTTGAGTATCAGTCATTGTAAGGTAAATATAACAAGTTTTGAACCTGATGTGACGTCAATATTAATGCTTTGGGTTATTTTGTGTGACCGTCTCCATGTTTCCAAACCTTCTTTATCTTTACATGACATTAGTAATTGTATCAGATTTTCATAAGTGATAATGTTCCAGCATTGTTCTACTTTCAGTAAATAAATTTAAGAGATACCGATTTTGCAAAATATGATAAGAAGTTTTAAAATTGGATTCCCACGGTCCACGAGGTCTATAGTTTTTTTTTGTCCCATGACTGTCCAAACAACAAATTATGCTTTATTTACCGATTCCACTCTTTTCTCTGCCGCTACATGTCCAATCACGGAAGATAGATTCGCAAGTTGTCATGGTCCTCAGATAACATTCAGTCGAGTGCCGAACCTTTTGATTTGCTGTATGAATTTTTCCGCCCAAGCATTCTAAAAACTCTCTCGTATGTGACATAAGTGTTTCAGTTGGACTAAAATCCGGATATGTCATGTCGGATATAGGTACGGTTGAAAAACCCCGGAAATGAATAAATTATCCTCCTCTCTAGAAAGTAATTCACGATTAAGAAAGAGAAATGTCATGCAACGAAGAGGGAGATTATTATAACTATAGAGCCTGGAAAAAATATAGAACAGGTGTTTCAGGATTGTTAACTTTTTTCCCCACGAAATGAAAACCCCAACATTTCGTTTATGATAAACGTTTTAGAAAACTAGTGCGTCATAAATATGCATTGCGCAACGGATATTTTTATGAAACTTAATTAAGACAAAAGAAGACGATATAACCTATTTTCTCATAATGCATGATATCTAGGGATCTCGGACCTTTATAGTATCTGACAAACGTAGTCGGACTACTTCAGGTCAGACCATTACGATCTCGGACCCCTGGGCCCGACGATATCAGACACCTTTGCTTTGGGAAACTACGATCCAGGACAAGGATCTCAGGCCTCGTCAAATATAGTCCTGTCTGCTTTTACCGTTATGGGTGGTTGAATTCATACTCGAAATTCGGATTATAGGTACTTGTTAAACAGGACACTAACGCCCCAACCCCCGCTTTCATATTTTGAGCGGGAATCCATTGATATTTTAAGCAGAGTTAGTATGACATACTGCTTAATGTTATTAGCACAAACATATACGTCATTTCAAACTCATGCTTATATATATGTTTATCTTAGAACAAAAAAATAAGGATTTAGAAACAAATATATATATATACATATATATATATATATATATATATATATATGCTGGGTATTTTATCTGTAATATGTACTCTATATTGTAGCTGTATTTTCTTTCATTCAAATGTATTTATTATTGACTAAATAGTAGATCTAAACGAAATGCTATGTGACTTTTGAGTATCCTATAAACGATACTTTGTTCGTTGAATGTGTTTCTGTGTTTCTCAGTGCACAAAATCGAATCAAGCGCCGCAAAATGGCTCGTAAACTATATTTTATATTAATACCGTATGCTGCATATAGTTAATACTCCATAATATTTTTTAAAGACGTATTTAAAACAAACAGAGAATATGAATTGAAATGCCATAAATCTTATGTACATATTTATGTTGAAGCAACGTAGTAATATGATTCAGAGAAATCCCTGGACGACGGTAGCAATACAAACAAATAGTACCTGAACTGTTTACACGAGTTTGACGCGGGGGAGTCTTCAAGTGATCATTCAACTCGAACGGAAGTCGTCTCATTAGATCCGACATCTTCGGGTGCGTCTGAAAGGACTTCAACTCAGAGGGAGACCACCCACCTACCGATGCTTCCAGCTGGTGCATAAGACTTTTTAAAGTAGCGATTAAGCATTTTTGTCAGGTAGAAATGTGTGACCTGTGACTTTAATTGTGCAAACTTGTATTTTTTATTTGTAAACATATTTTTTTACCTAGCGAGAAGACGGACATAAGATGGAAGAAACAACAGAAAAAATTAGGTTTTGCACTTTCCGGACCTACAAACACATTCATGGAAAAATAACCCAGTTTTAAAGTAGAAATATTTAATCAAAATCATGAAATCATTAAAGGTTTAATTAACTAATAAAGAGTAGAAATATATTCATCAAACCTATAAGCCTCCGAGTCTTATAAAGAGTAGTTTTAAGTTATCATTTTCATCATTAAGCCTTTAAACAGGTATTAATTAAAGTTCAGTGCTTATCTTGGTGATCTAGCGCGTGTCTCTTGATTAGAGTTGTTGTGACCACCGTGTCACCTGTGACGATTTGTTGCCAAAGGCGTGATTGCCTGTCATCAGCGCCTGCTCTAATTAACGATATATCAGAGATCACCTGACGCCCACGACAATCACTAATAAAGGCCACCGTCTTCCTCTTCGTCCACAAAATATAAGGACACAGGACGCGGATGTCGATTGAACATTCCTGTTTCGGACGTCAAGTGCTACCACAAAAGTATTACCGTGACTGAAGCCTGCGTCGTGTCAATGGGGGTATTCTCAAAATCTTCAAACATCCATGCATTGGCCATCCTATTTTGTTGGTATGTAAATCAACTATAAATACGGTTACAAAATAGGTGCCTAAGCAATTGTTACTACATTACATCAGTTGTTGGTAAATAGATTATTAGCAGTTTAATTATTCCAATTTGTTCGTCAACACCACAGGAACCTGTCACATATCACAGGTGATTTTAAGTCACTTATAACGTATTCCATATAGAAGACCGCAACAGAGAAATGTTTCTGTATACATATAATATATACCTAACTTTATCTGATAAAGACTCAGCACCGCCTGTTTCATCTGCTTTATTTTTCAGAAAACAGAACAAAAATCCATATTCAACACAGAGGGCAGCACTGTACATGAGACACATTTTGTTTCTAAACGCCATGTTTGACAACTGCATGGTTTTTAGCTCAGATTGTTGAGCGGGTCTTGATAATTAACGAAAAGCACCTAAAAGAACCAAAAAGTATACCGATATGTACCGAAAAGTAATGCAATATCCTCCAAAAAGTATCCAAATTACATTTGCGACAATTTCTAGTATACTTTTTTGTAATTTCCAGTATATTTTTTGTTTGTTTGTTATACATTTCTGTATTTTTCAGTATATTTTATGAATAATTCAGCAGACATAAAAGGTTGGAAAATGACTGAAAAGTACTGAAATGTTTACAGGAAAATACCCAACATTACATTTGGGACACTTTCTAGTATACTTTTATACAGTAAATTTTTGTACATTTTTGTATTTTTGTATACTACTCTGTATTTTTCAGTATATTTTCTGAATAATTCATCACGCTTCAACCCCCTAGAGCGACCTGGCTGCCTGCGTCTGGTCAGGAAGGGGCCCGCTTCGTGCGGATGGTTTAGCTTTCTTATAAGTTTGAAAGGGTTCATTTCCACTCCACCAGTGGAAATTAGGGCCCTGCAAGGTCCGAAAAATTGAACCCGCAGCCGCTCCCTACCAAGCACTGTCAGCTCGCCCCGCAATCAAAAAAAAAAAAAAAACAAAAACAAAAAAAAAAAAAACAAAAAAAACCCTGCGCCTCGCATGTTTCATGTTTCAAGCCGGAAATCGAGCCTGCAAATCAATAAAACATATTTACAGTAGCAGTAGCTACGTACAGTAGCACAATAATGTTGGGGAATAATTGGACCACACAACAATATATGGTTGGCACCCGAAGAGCGAGCTCTGGCTGTTGTGTCCATCTGCTCAGAGACTCAAGCTTAAGAATACTAGGTAAAGTCCATTTAGTTATACTGGACGGGTAGGGTGTTGTTTCAGTAATTTACCATACCACGGATTTTATCTTTAACGTGTTGAATGATGTTACTCTGGTGTCTAAATAAACTTAAGCAATACAAGCAACATAGGAAGCTCTAATTTAGACTCTACCTGTAAATATGCATCTCAAAGGTAAGACAAATAAAATTAGTTTTTTTTATGACATATATTTATTATTGTTATCCTACGGAAAAGCTGTAAATGAAATTCTGTTCAAACCAGAACTTAACTATTCTATCTGACACGGGGAGTAGTATTGTTCAGGAGGGAGTGGAATAAGGATCATCGTCTTCACGAAAATCAGACGAGATCACAGTGCATGTATCAACTCTTATTCCTGAAGGTGTACATTGTAATACAGAAATACTGAAAACAAAACACTCGTCGTCAATGAGTCAGTATTTACCTGTTTCAGAGAGAGTTAACCCAGAGAAGACGCACTGTTTTCCTGTGATATTTACGGCAAGTTGTTAAAGACGATGAAAACAATTGCTTCTCATATGACGAAACACACATGGGGCAGCCCTTCATGTGTGATTATTGTGGCAAATGTTTCACTCGAAGTGTTTATCTGTGTAAGTATATTAAAGCACACACAGTAGAAACCCCAATTAAATGAGACCATTGTTGGAAATGTTTCTCTCAGAGTAATAATCTTTATAGGCTTATTAGAACACACAGGAAAACAAACATACTCATGTGACCAGTGTGGCCAATGTGTCTCTAGAGTGTTTATCTTAATAAACACGTAAGAATAACACCAGGAGAAAACCCATACAAATGTGACCATTGTGGGAAATCTCTCAGAGTTCTCATCTTTCTAAGCATATTAAAACACACTCACGAGAACATCCATACAAGTGTGAACTGGGTGGCGAATCATTTTTAAACAGCCAATCACCTGACAAGCACAACATTTCCATAATCTTCTTGACTCCTCAAAACAGAAGACGTGTAGTCTGTACCAGAACCAGTGTCAGCATGTTTCTCCGGGATATTTTTTTTTAACAAATGAGACAGTATAAACAATTATAGATCAAAAGTTGCAGGGACATTTCCACAGACTGCCCAGTGAATAATATCTTATTGTTCACTGAATTCGTATGAGACAAAAAAGAAGAAGAAGAAAATGTTTTATTGTAGAAAAGGCCTTGTGGCCCATCGTCAAATATAAATAAATAAATGCAATTGAACATTGAACATATAACATGCTTATACACATATAGTACATACATATATGCATAGTTGTGTTACCTGCTGTTGTGTTGTTTCATAATGATAGACTATCGAGGTTTTCTTTAATTTGTTTACCTGAAATAAATATTTAGCCAGATTCAAATGAACATTAAAAAGACTGGATTTTTAATAGTTTATATAAACCATATGTATTTTTTGGAATTTCCTTTAAACATGTAAAAAAATAATTTCTTAAATTTTTATATCTAGAGCAATAAAATAAAACATGGATCTCATCTTGAACTTCATCTTAATTACACATTTTACAGACCCTCTCTTCTTTGGGTATATCATTTCTCCTTCCAATTTCAATTTCATAACAATGATCACTTAATCTAAATTTTGATAAAGCTTGCCTATATATAAATGCCATATTATATAAATATTTTTCTGGTTTTACTGCTGATTTAATTTCACTATAAATACTGAGCATAGATTTACTTAACATTTCTTGCTGGTTATTGTCTTTGACCCTCTGCACAAACATCTTCATTAACATTTTACTGTCACCAACACTTTCTTCCAACCATACAAAACTAAAACCATGTCTGTATAATAGTAGTTTTATATCTGTAGCCCATGTGTTTCTTCTCATTTCATCTAAATATTTGAGGGTGTTATAACATGATGTAAGATATCAAGAATTATCCATTAAATTATACATCTTTTAAAATATATACAATGTAGGGGGTATCTACCACATTCTAATATAGCAGCAGTATTAACTGTTTTTTTTACTCCCACCAAGGAGCTGCTTACACACACCTGATTGCATGCACTCTATTTTCGGTCTTGGAATGGATTCCCAGATTTCTGATCCATAAAGAAGTGATGGGAGTATAACTTTTTCAGAAATAGTTGAAACAACAGATAAAGACATTTTGCCACATTTTGATTCATACTTTTTGATAATATTTAAGCCCTTACTTGTTTTTAACATGAGCATATTTAAACATTGGTTCCATTTCAGTGATGAAGAAAACAGTACTCCTAATTTGTATAACTATTAACATTTAAAAGCTTCTTACTCTTGAAATACAATTTCTCAATTTGTTTGACAATCCCTCCCCTTCTAAATATCATAGATTTTGTTTTATCAGTATTGACTTGCATACCCCATCTACCACAACAGTCTTTTTAAATGTTTAATAAGTTCTGAAGTCTCCTAACTTAGTCCCCAAAGAGGAAAATGTCATCTGCAAAGGCTAAAATATTTATATCTGTGTGTTGTAATGATATCTGGATACCAGGAAGCTGTCTTTCCTGAACCATTTCAAAGAATGTATTAAGATATAAATCAAATAATATTGGGCTTAATAAGCTACCTTGCCTTGTACCATTAATACATTTAAATTCTTCTGTTAAACCATTGTTTACCTTGACACAGCAAGTTAACTTTTCATACATATGAACTTAATTATGTTTCAATGGTTCCCTATTTTAAGTAATCTGTATAAAAGTAACTTATGTGAAATTATATCAAAAGCTTTGCTAAAATCGACAAAGACACAATAAACCCTCCCTTTTTTCATGCATAATTATTTCTGGATTATTGACTGTAATGTAAAAAAATTGGTTTGTAGTGGAATAACCTTGTCTATAACAAGCTTGACATTCATATAGTTTATTGTTTTCTGTGGCCCATCTTGTTATTCTTGAATAGAGAATTTTAGTAAATAGCTTTCCTGTAGTATTTAATAAGGCAATTCCTCTATAGTTATTTACTTTATTATGATTTCCTGATTAATGTAAAGAGTGAAGTATTGCTTCTGTCTACCTTTTTTGAAAATGTCCGGTTACCATTTTTTTTATTAAACAATATGGATAAATAAGGAAGTAAAATATTCTTAGTCAATTTAAATACCTCTATGATGAGCCCATCAGTACCAGGTGCCTTATTTATATTTGTGTTTTCAATACTCCACAAAATTTCACTTTCAGAGATAGCAGAATAAGGAACAGATGGGAAATTCTGAGTACATATTTCACAATCTAAGTCATGGTTTTCTAAATAATTATTAACATTCTTCTTAAATGATGAATTTATCTCTAACTTAACATTAAAATAAGTAAACCATTCATTTGGATTGATATTTACATTTTTTCTTTGTACTCTGGTTAATGATTTTACCTCTTTCCAAAATTTATCTGGTTCCTTTATTTTATCAATTAAAGAACATTGTAACTTGCGTTTATGTTCTAACAATTTTTGCCTACAGATTCTTTTGAACTGTTGTTTCTTTTAATTTTATATTCTTCTAGATATCATTGATTTTTTGAATTTCTACATTTATTTAATGCTAAATATTTATTCTTTTTCAGGGTTTCACATTGAGTGTCCCACCAAGCTGGTTGTCTTAATAATTTCCTTTCTTGTACTGGTTTTGTTATCTTAGCACATGCAGTTAACAAAATATTTTCTAAAATAGTTACTGCCTGATCTATTTCTTGATATTTAACTTCTGAACATGAAATATAATGCTGCAAGTCTGCAACCGTCACATTACCTGTCTGATCCAAAACATTATGGTGCAACAAATGTGCAAGTTCAGGTTTCCAATGGATTCTATGATAAGGGTGCAGGGGCAGTGAGGAGAAATGCAGTGATGTGTGCTGTTTGGTGCAAGTGAACCTTCAACATATTAGAAAATGGTCAGACAAGTCATAATTCAGTACTTATATATACAATGCATAATATCTACTGGCAATACCATATAATCAAGAATACTAGCACCATAATAGGATACACAAGTGAACTGACCTTCAGCATCATTTACAGTTATACCATTTAATATGCAAAGATTATTTACTATGCAAAAATCAAGAAACATTCTTCAATACTTATTGACTATTTTATCTTTAGAACAGCGCTCTTTAATACAATTTTTTTTTCAATTGTTAGAAGATCATTTATCATATTTGATTCTACTTTATATGGAGTTATGTAATCTTGTATATTCCCAGTTCTAGCATTTAAATCCCCAGCTATATATACATTTTCACTGAGTATTTGACTTTCAATATGTGTAATTTCTCTTCTAAAATACTGATACCATCCGTTTGTTCTAAGTATATTGGTGAGCCATCTAGAGATATATATGTAAATATCATAATAATGTCATTATTAATATAAATAATTTTGCCATCCATCAATAATACAACCATGTCTTGAAAATGATCATATATGCGATGAACATATGTACAAAATATATTTTTTGCAAAAAATACATATATGTCACCAGAATGTCTTATTTATTCGCCTTTTTGCGATTTGTAGAAAAGCATGTGAATCCCATCATCATATCATCAAATTCTGAATCATCTACACCCCAGGTTTCACACAAACTAATGATATCATAATTTATAAATAAGTTCATTATGTTGTTGCTTGTATTGAAGTCCTTGACAGTTCCAAGATATAATGTTAAATTTTCTCTCTGTATTTACAATATTTCTAAGATTATCTATATGATATGT
Source organism: Sipunculus nudus (assembly GCA_026874595.1). Lineage (NCBI taxonomy): Eukaryota > Metazoa > Annelida > Sipuncula > Golfingiida > Sipunculidae > Sipunculus > Sipunculus nudus. The sequence goes on along the minus strand of CM049322.1, from coordinate 43,140,636 downwards.
TTCTTTTGTAGGTGAGGTATCTCTCTTATTCTCAAATTGTGTTGAATTGTTCACATATTTTCCTTGGCCACGGCCAAAACCCTATTCATCATTCATGCGTAACCTCCTCTCATGAAAATCAACAATTGAATTTGTGTCCTCATCCCACTCGTATGTTTTACCATTTATAATCAGTTTGTCATATGACAAGTATGCATTATCTCAAGCACTCCTTGCTTCCTAATCCGTTGACTAGGACCTTTCTGTTCTGCCTCACTCGATCACTGAAATCTTCTGTAAACTTAATGTTACTGCCAGATCCCTTCAACTCTTTCCTCGCTGCAACCAGAATTTTTTGTTTACACTTGAACTTGCTGATTTTAACAATTAATGGTCTAGTTCTTGAACCCCGTTTTGGCCCTATTCTGTGCGCTCTCTCTATTTCATTTTCTTCTGTATTTTCAAATTTTAATTTGTCTTTCATCACCTTTTTCACTTTATTTTCTGACATTTCCCAAAATTCTTTCGAATTTTCAGGTATTCCGTGCACTACTAAATTGTACCTTCTCATTTGATCTTCCTTCCTACTAATTTTATTTGCGAGTTTTTTATTTTCTTTAATCAGTGACTTTACCTACCCCTGTAGCTCTTGTATTTGTTTCTCGAGTCTGATCAAAATACTATCAGTTACTGGTGGGTTCTGTGTTGTCCTACAAGTACTACTAGTTCTACCAGGGACACAGTCCTCGGTATTGCCGGTGTCAGCCGGTTGGTCAATAGACCTGTTCTGTCACCATGTGATCGGGTCCCTGTAAGCTATCACTCGAATTACTTCTCAGCAGACGTGTGTTCGAGTATTGTACTTTGTACACTGGAATTTATCGCCTTATTGGTTTGTTTTTGAGGACCCGGGTTCAACTCAACGTCTCCAGACATTGTTAGTAGTATCGTAATGGATACAACAAGACGCAAGGTCAAGGACATACCTGTCAGTGTTATGATCCCTGCTCGAAACTTTTCTTTGGTTCCCGGTTGAGCGTAGCAGCCTATCCTGGCCCTCCAGACCGTGATGCTAACTCCCATCTCGTGCTTGAGTACCCACAAACATATAATGTGTAACAAAATATGACCTACTCTGAATTTAAAACAAATTTCCGGGAGTCGATGTGAAACACGTCTTTCACTCACCCCAGCAGGTGGCGCTCTCCCGATATGTTTATTTACTATGAGACAAATAATACCAATTATGGCGAAACACATCATGATGATTGGGATATATTCATCACTGGAGAATAGGGATATAGAAATTGCAGCCTATGACGTCAGCCACTTTTGTTACGTAACTATTGTCTTGTAAACAGTTCTCTCAACCATAGGCATGGCCAAGCTTTCTGCGTGGGAGCGTTTTAGGGGACCATTAGTATTAATTAAACCATAGGTCAAAGGGCGGAGCATAAGGGTTGTAGTTGTTAGGTTAATTATTGTAGTACATATGGCAAAGGCGTGGCACCACACATTGGTATGCTTTTCAGACACCAGAACACAAGTGGGAAAGAAAACATAAAGAAAATGTGCCGTATTTTCTTCGATAAACAATTTTTATACTATATTAGGGCTCATACGAAAGTTTTTAACATTTGAATTATTCTTATTGATGTGCTACCATCATTTACAAAATCTTCTGAATATCACCGTGAAGAAGTGTTAAATCCAAATATTAAAAAAAAAAGAAAATAATTCATAAAGACATGGCTGCATTTCATCCTACGGGATATACGGGGTATTTTATTGATGATAATAAAGATTGTGTTACATATTTTATTGCCTTATTTCATGTTCTCAGTTCTTTTGAGTCAAGACAGCACACATACTCTTTTTTTCTTTTTGGAATGCCTCAAAATATTTCTTTTTTGATATTTCATATATTTTATTCTCTTTCATCATCGACGTCCCATCATTAAATTGAGCTCAAAGTGAACTAAATATTATTTAAATACAAAATAGCATCATTATATACAAAATCATTTAACACGAAGACAATTCAAACGACAATCCTCAAATTTAACATCTGGTATTGAAAATGGAGAGTATTTCCCCCCATTTTTCCACATATTTATGTACTTCTCTTTCTTTTTCTGCTACCTTCCGTTTGATTAATTCTTTATCTTTTATATACTTGACAAATATCAAGAGCGAAGGGACTCCTATTGTCTTTTCCAGGTTTTTCAATTAGTTTTACTATAGTTTGTCTTTGGCTAGTTGTAAGAGACCCCTTAGTAAAACTTTGATTAAAACAATTTAACAGGTCATCAATCAAGACATCAAAAAAGTTATGTAAAATTCTTTCGGTAATCCGTCATTACCAGGTGTTTTGTTATTCTTCATATTTTTTAACGCATTTTTAATTTCATCCTTAGTAATTTCACTTTCACATTGATCTACCTCGTTTCCAGGTATTGTCGGTACTTTTATATTATCTAAAAATTGTAAACATTCGTTTTCTTCTACATATATTTTTCTCATATTTTTCTTGATAATATTCCTTGACTGATTTCATGATATTATCTGGCTCGTGGACTTCCTGTCCATTTATTATCAATTTTCTTATAGTAGATTTTATTTTATTTCTCTTTTCAATATTCATAAAGTACTTTGTACTGCGTTCACCCTCCTCATGCCACTGGACTCTGGATCTCACTATTAATGCTTCCACATATGCTTTATAATATTGTTCGTGCTCAAGTTGGCGATGATCATATTGTACCAGACTAAGATGTATATCCTTTGATAAGTTATTTTTTTTGCTTGTGCGGCATTTTGTTCAAGGCTCTCTAATTTCTTTCTTGCTTGCTTTTGTTTTTTCTTAGAATGCTTAATTGTAATTTCTCTTATTTTGTATTTTAAATATTCCCACCAGGTCATTTCATCCATGGTGTCTTTATTATTGTCTTGCAACTTTTTAACGTTTTCTCTAATGTACTCTTGGTCGTTCAAAAATGAGGTATTAAATTTTCAATGTAATGGACCATGACTTGTTTCTAACACAGTCTCAACAGTACATAACTGCCGAATGATCTGTCAAAATTGCTGGCAATATCTTTATATGTTTAACATATGCATTTAATTCAGTCGATACTAATATCATATCTAGTCTGCGTTGAATTAAGAGTGTTTTAGATCTCCATGTAAACTGGCTTGTATCTGGATTTCGAATTCTCCAAATATCCATCAATTCTTTTCATACATAATCTGTTTTACCATTCTGATAGTCTTAGCTTTAGGTCTAAAACTTTCTCCTTTTGCATCCATATCCGTGAAACAGAAATTAAAGTCACCACCCGAAATTATCTGCAAACCACTGTCGTCTTGTATCGACGTAAGTTTATCGTTTATCCTTTGAAAATAATCTAATTGTTCCTATTCTGTGTTTGGCGCGTACGTGTTACTTATCAAAAATTCCTGTCCTTGTATCAGCGCCCTAAGAATAACGTAACGCCCGCTTTTATCTGTCTCTAAAGAAATCTCTTTAAACTCAACTTTTAACCAATTAAAGTTGCTGCTCCACGTGCCAAGGATGTACCGTATGAAAAATAACTAGGGCCATCCCAAGCATTTTTCAATTGTGATTCTATATCAGAAGTCACATGCGTTTCCTGTAAAAAAATATAACACTTTCCTCACCTTTTTTATTCAATAACCAATTAAAAAGCTCCATCCTTTTTATTTTATTCCTTAGTCCCCTCACATTTAAACTAATAACCTTAAAGTTAACTTCCATAAATAAAGGTAACAATATATTTTATAATTTTTTTGTTTGCCTTGACTTTAAGAGTCCACTTTATATTATCATGTAAATATTTTTGATTTTTATTATAAACACTCATTAACAACTGAATATATATATATCAGATACATTGCTATTTTTTGTCATTTTTTCCGTCCTAGATATGATGTCTTCCCCTAAAATATCATAAACCTTATGTATTTCCTTGTTTAATTCAGTCTTTAAAACTCCATATTTTGTCGTATTTAACATATGACATCTTAAAATGACACATACACACACACACACACACACACACATATATATATATATATATATATATATATATATATACATATATATATATAGAACTATCCGAACGTGTGATTCAGTTAAATACCGCGTTTGCAGTCCAGTAAATCCAACCGATGCAGCTGAGAGTTAAAGCTGCAAATATAACAAGACATGATCAAAGGATACATAGACAGCCCGCCAACACACCCCTTTAGCAAAACTCCCAATGCACTTTCTCTGCCTTACAAGCTATGAAGGCCTCTCGTTGTCTATTCTTTAATATTCCGCCAAGCTTGAGTTCAATATTGGATAATAAGTAATCCTGTTAGTGTGGCTATATTGTCTACAATGTAGAAAGTCATAAAAAAAGTTCTATATACCGTCAGCATGCCGTTTTATTTACCGTAAGCATCCAGATAAGCGTAGCTGATACACACCCTATTTATACTCTACGTGTTAACGGTGACCAGTCTGTTGCCCTCCCAGCTATCGACCTACAAGGGAGTGGATATCCAAATATCTTATACCCATATCCGTTTTTCTAGATATCCGCTTGCAAGGTCTTCATATGTATAAGAATTGGTATGCTTGATATGATCACTAATGACTACTTTGAAATGCTCTTGGGCTTTTGATAGGGCATGGGCTATTGGTAGGTCAGATATCATGAGTAAATACATAAGAACACACACACACACACACTTACATATATGCATTTGGAAAGTTTTGTTCATATTTATTCACATTTGCATTTACCTTTTATTTATCTGAAACATTTCTATTTGCTTTTACAATCTAACCCTGGGTAGCTGTCCGGTTAAATTCGAATGTAATTGCAAATCTTTGTTACAACATTACGAAAATAATTTTGCATTCAGATTGAGTTTCAGGCTTAAATCCAGCACATAAAATACATAGCACGATGAAAAGTTTAATACTCATAAAGAACTTGTTGTGAATAATTTTAGAACTTGTCGGTCGCTCTTTGTAACGATGTTGTAGGCCAAAGGCACACATTCGGATTGTCCGGCCCGGTAAGCTATCGACAACAGACGTGTCTGTACATTTTGCTTGACGTGTTAACGGTACGGGGATGATTTTGGTCGTTCGTATGTACAGTCAGACGTAATCCATATCCATATGAAAATTCATTTCTTGTGAATTCAGCTACATCTGTGTTCATATTTGTATTTTCGCTTCCTCTTTGTCCATTTAATTAAAGCAAAACGTTCCAAGCAAACCAGCGCAGCACACCGACTTAGAATCATACCTGTTTTAACGCACGTTTCCACATGCGTGACATGGCAGACTTGTATATCGGTACAGTGGATCTAGCAGGTCATCCATAAAATGATGACGGCGAATCCCCGAGTTCACGCAGACCTAATGCCTGAAAACACCTCCTGTGGCCATTTTCACGAATAAACGCTGACGGACCCATGGCGACATCCAGTTACAAAATCATATGAGCAATATTTTTTAACATGGATGCAGCCCTTTATATGTCGTTATGGTTCTGTTGATTATACACATGTTGTCTGTTCACCATAACAGGATTGCATTAGGAGAGGTCTGATCTGGCGCATGCAACAGTTCCTCGTATAAGGAGAAGAAAAATGAAAGAGAGCACACGGAAGAAACACCCCTTGGAAGTCTCAAACATGTTCATTTCTTCATTTGTGAAGTTGCACGGTTCGGTCACCAGATGGCGTGTTCGATATGTTTGTTTTAAGAAACTTAACAAACGTGGTGAAAACTCATGAACACTTGTGCACATGATTAATCAATTGGTTTTTGAAAGAAATATTTGTAGAAACAATAACATTTGAAGAAATTTAGTCTATCACATGTATATTTAACATACCTGGTTTGTGAATTGAACAATTTGATGTATCTCTATAGACTGCCTTATTGTATTGAACCGATATGTCTTCTACAGGTATTTCAGTTTATATTTTACTGTTTTCGGCAATTACTCAAGGAAAGTGGGGTCGGTCTAAATCAAACTATAAGTTCAACATTGTTGCGGAGTGCGTAAAAGCACTATTCCAATCTAAATATCGTCAGACGTTCCCGTTGCTACTTAGCACTTTCGTCGTATGGCGTCTCGCTAAGATGCTGTCCTCGGCGTTCTTTCATTTCACATAACCACTGTTATGGAACCGCTCATGTGCGCCTCCACTTCGCGTAAACACTATAACCTGGGTGTCACATGTGGCATGTCGTAATAATTGGTATACCGAGGCTTATTATTCAACATTCTTTGGCGGATACCCTTTATAATATATTGCCAACACTTTCAGTGTGTCGGGTGGATTGCAGATGCTTCATTTTGCTGACGCGCAGGTTGAAAAGTATTCAAAGTGCTTAACGTCGAAGTTTCGTATGATTCATTTTCAATAATTTCAAAATTAGCTCCACGTCGCTGTTTGTTGTGATCAATAAGTTCGGCCAGAATAGACGCCTGTTGGGTTTGGGTTTTGCCGCTCGTCAAAAATCCCTCCTGTCTCAAGACGTGAACATCGAGACTGTTACTTCTTCCTCCACTGTTAAATCCCGATTTACCCCTGCTGTTTCTGACTGTGGAGCGCGGATGCCTCGTAGATGCGCTTGGTCGGACTTCCGGTCGGCACCTTGGCCTTCCTTGAGCAGTCATGTTGCATGCATAGTCGTTTCGCCGATAAGAATCCCTTTGTCTTCTGTTGTCTGTAACTTTACGTCTGAAATTGTCAAAGCTATTGTTATATCACCTTTTTGATCAAATTATCTCTCACTTACGATAGGCTTGTATTAAATGTCTATATTAAATTACATATTATCCCTAACATTGCCACAGACATATTATTAACATTGCAAAGTCCCCTGCTTACTTAGGGCAGCAATTCATGATTAAAACGTGAACAGTTGTCATATTATGTATATTTATATTAACATGACAACCTACCTGTTTACACATGCAAAGAATGAAACTATAATGAGAACGACGAAAAAGCCGCCAACTCCTGAAGCTACAGCTAGAAGAATAATCCGGCCAAGGCTCCTTGAAGAATCTGTCAGTAATAAAAATAAAAGTCTAACACAAAACCGCACACACATAATATATATACAAATATATATATATATATATATATATATATATATATATTTATGAAGAAAGAATGTCTATGGCCCCAATTTACACGAAGCTGTCAAGCCGTCGTGACGGACGCAGAGACAAACTTTCCGAGTATCCCTAGCCTCGTTATTGATAACTACTGCATGAATACACGTATATGTAATACTTATTATTTTTCCCAACAGAATAACATCATTTGTGTCTTATCTCGGAAAAATACAGTTCATCAGGCAGAGGTAAATGAAAAAAAAAGTATTATAAGAAACGGCGTGCACATCGGCATATACTAGAATTGATGCGAACTCAATAGCTTGTACTGCAACCCTAACGTCTTCAGTAATTCAAAAATGCACGTTTCGGTGCCTGTTGCCGTTAATCCGTAAACACGTTTTGATATAATCACTTGTTTAATTTACTCCACTCTACTAATTAGTTATGTAATGCATTGAAATGCAAAAAATATCGGATCTAGGAAAGAGCAGTCATAATTTAGAGGTGTTTGCTATACTTAGTTGGTTCATGGTTTAATAAATATATATATATATATATATATATATATATATATAATATATACACACAGATGTGTGTGTGTTTAAAAAAAATATACCCACTTGTCGTTTCACCACTTTGTCCACGGCGTACCGTGGTTGTATCACGTGAGCTGTCGGGTTCATCTGTCAATATAAATAAAATGTCTTCTAATTATAATGAATTTCCATAGGTTTGTTATTTCTGTTTATTTCAATAATTTCTCTTTTGCATAAAAACATTCTAGCTGCTAATTAATTCATAAATGAATAACGTAAAAGTCATCATAATGTATAAGTCCGACATTAATATCCAACCATAGTCCTACACTTTTGCCCTATAATTTCATCCAGAAAGGATGTTATATATCATCTGTTCCAAAAAATATCGATTGAGAGTGATGTGGTAGAGCTCAATTAAGTGACGCTAATTTATTGTGTTTGTTCTGCAAGTTGTACTATTAACTTTACACATGTGAAGAACCATGCCGTGGGACTGTCTGTTCCCTAGTGTGTCACACCATGTGGTCACTGGACAGTTACCAGCAGTACATGTGAATTCTTCTATTAATTACTCCGTGTTATACATATTAGCTTCATATTTTGAACACTGGTAGATTCCTATAACATTAATTAACTCTGTTTTCATCCTTGTGTCTTATTTAGTGGTGCTGCAATTATGATTTAAGTGGATTTTCTGTGTCTGTTGAAGTTCTAAACTTTGTAATAATCTATATATCTATATGTTAGTTTGATGCCATATTCTACATGTATAATCTTTGGGTCACCATTCATGTGGATGTAAAGTTTCAGTTAATTTGATAAAGTAGTTTTTGTATAATGTGTCAGTCACATGAAGAAACACAGATTTAAGTTAATGGCTGTAATATAATGTAAATGTATGTATCTTGGCATGATCCTATCAGTGTTAATGAGCAGCCCATCAGTGTCACCCTGGTAGCATCAGGGTCAAAGTATAATGATGCTGCCAGATGTCTGGACAGCAGCAGATTTGAATTGACCACTGAGCTAGACACATCAACTGTCAAACATGCTGTATACATGTGTTGACTGAATACACCAAAGTCTCTACCACTTGAGGACTTATTATTGTTGTTTGTGTTTTACCAATTCCCCACAGAAAGATCGCGAGAGCGCTACAACAGTAATATTGGCGATGCCTAATTTTTTTTAGAGAGGGTTTATTAAATTTTCGAGTTTCACGAAAGAGAAATCATAGTGAAAGTAAAGAAATCGTGAATAAGGCCAAAAAAGTATGGTTCTCAGACTTTTTTGTCAGAAATTATATTTTTGTTTGCCTAAAACGTTTCTTCTACATATGTGAACGTCGAGGCCAAAAAGTTCTCAGGTAACGCCTGCGCCAATTTTAACCCCCACTCTACCAAAAATAAATTTGATTTTCATCTTCAAGAAGAAAAAATTATATAATTTTGATAAAATTTCCTTTGTTATGTAGGGATTTTATCTGTTAGGCAAAATAAAATCTGTAATTATTATGCTTTTCCCTGATCATATGACTTTTTTATCGAAACAAAAAAGTACCTGAGAACCATACCTTTTTTGGGCCTAATTTATACTGTATCCTTAATAACATAGCATTAGTTATGGGTTATGTCCAAAGTTTAAAGGGAGATTTTGATATTAAAAATAATCCCACATATTTTATGTTCATTTTGAAACATCGCCGTTAATAGAGAAGCAATAATATGATATATGACGATCCATAACGAAATGGGTGAACACGCCCAATATCCACGATCGCGTAATAAGATTTTTACGAATTTAGCAGCAAAATAATTTACACATTGTTTACACATCTGTATGCGGGGCTTTGAAGACTTGGTGCTGTGGTGTCTTAAAGCTGTTTCTTTTACTGTGCACCACCTGCCGTTGCTACATTTTCCCAGTCAGAACATGGGATGGCTGTTTCGTTTAACGTGCACCAGAAACTTCCTTAGTACATATGCTAATGCTCCCGTTAATTTAAGGCAGCCGTTTATTTTATTGAGATCAAATTTTGACCAGTCCATTCAAGAAGGAAAGCGACTATTTTCAGCCCGGAGTCTCATCAAATTTATACTCTAATTAAAAACGGAAATACCATGGATAAAATCGCAAAATTCTGAGAGCCGTAAAAATATAACCATACGATCAACCAACGGCGCCAACTTATGTATTTGTATGCGATATATGGATAAAAGTTTCAATACCTGTGTGGAGTGATTGGCAGGCTATAACACAAGTCCTCATTTGGTGTACTGTGGGGCATCTTTTCCCGCCACAGTCAGACTTCTGGATGACGTATCGCGTCCTCTCACTTGTTGCTATGACTCCGCACTTAGAGACCCGGCATGAGCTCCATTTTGACCACAACGAGGCTAGGCAAGGTTTAGGTTCACAGGGTGCGCGCCACAACCAAGACGCTGTTTCGCGCGGTAATGTCATTGAAAGCACCAACACCAATGTAATCGCTTTCCATAACTTCCTCCTGAATTAAACACATATAATATACCAGTGAGTATAAGATTCCATGATTCCACGTTAACCAAGTATTGATACGGCATCATACATCTTTATCTTTTATTCTTCATACCTTATCAAATTAATCCCAACCACATATGAAATCAAAAGGTCGGGGCGTTTTCTCTTGAAAAAGCATGTGCTATTTACGAGAGGTTTCCATACGTTGGCTCTATGTGCATGTTAAGTTGTAATCATAGATTATATATGGACATGTTCCAATACTATGGTATGACAGATTTGCTTGTTACATGAATTCACTATATTAAATCCTATATTAAATGTAGGTTTGAATAGTATAGTGACCGAACTCTGATGTCACTGTACTGATTAACCCATAGTCATATTTTTTGCTAGAATTTGAATATTCAACCAAGATCTGGATCGAATGAATAAGACAATATAATATAAAGTACTCACATGATTTACATATAACCCTCAGTCAGACTTCATTACAGAACAGATAGATGCGCTGTGTATATATAAACGGATGAACCGGGAAGTAAAAACCACATTGGGCCCATCACGTCATGTGACCTGATAATGTATGTATCATCTGAGGTTTTTATCTCAGCTCACGATCTTGTTAAGCATGAAATAACCCGCAGCCCACGGAATGGCCTTAAAGCGATTAACCGATAAAACAAACGTCACAGCGAGTTATAAACAGGAAATTACTTATGAGGCATAATGAGAATTAGCTTTAGTATCTCAGTTCCTTACAAACTGAAACTGGCATAAGTCACATTTGGATAATATGCACGATTGAAAATACATAGAATATATAGACACGCACATGTATTAACAATATATATATATATATATATATATATATATATATATATATATATATATATATAAGCGTATTTCTGTATTACCACGGTGGTTTCGTGTCCCATTTCAAGACCTTATCTATCAACAGTCAACCCGCAGTAAACTAACATCTTGTGAACAGATGTAGAGATAAATCAGACAGTATAAACACAGGATCGCTGATATAGAATAACAAACCACATAGGGGTGTCCCTTGGGTAGGAAAATTTCAAATTCATGTGCCCGGACGGGAGGGGTAAAATCCTTGTTAGTTTGAGTAAGAGGAAAAAATAAATTGCAAGAATATATATGTATGTATATATTTATATAAATATATATATATATATATATATATATATATATATATAAACAAACTGGGATGTCTTTAATGTCTTTATAATGAGTACCGGTATTTTGTAGAATAAGCCCCTTATACTATTACAAATGTTTACCTTATAGTCAACTATATATATATATTTATATATATATATATATATATATATATATATATATATATATATATATATTAGACGTTAACTTTTGAATATATACATTGCAAGTCCGTACTAATGCTGTAGCCCTTTCAGTTGCAGAGGAAACATGTGAATTCTACATGAAAAATATAATATGTTTATAAAAAAGTTCAATATCAAAATATTGCAATTTGTCATTATTAATGTATTCTAAAACTGACAATTCACAAAACCATTAAACCTCTTCCTTTTTTGTTAAATCGAATGATTATAACGGTGTGTATTTGCCCACGGTTTTTCTGTTAGAGGAATATTTGGGAATATGAGAACACTGTGCATGATAGTATCATGATCCCTTGTTAACATAAGGCATACTTTCACCTTTCTACATCTTAACTGAGGTATGTGGTTTTTGTGTTAGACGAAAACAATAGGAAATGCACTTTTAAATACTTAAATCAAAATTGGTATCTAAGTTAAATAGTAATTTACATGAGCTGCTACAGATGGCGGCACATATCCAGGACTTGGGAACTGAGAAACCCCGCAATCCTTAATGACTACTTTATACTATGGATAAATTCATGCATTTCTTGGGTAATATGCAAACTATTATTTTTTTTTATTCAAAAATATGCATTATTACTGAACGGAAGTAAACGTAGTTATTTACATGATTCTTTTCTGTAATGAAGGAATGACGTATATCCGAGTCTGGTTACACATTGCAAGCCCATACTGGTTCTTTCCTTTGTGTTGTGGTTAATTCATATGTTAAGCGCAATAGGCTATACCAATTACAGCTATTCTACAATTATAGAGCATATAATAAAAGCCTCGTCCTTATGTCCAAGCAGTCGCACACAAATGGATAAAACAATAATTTATATATGATAACCAGCCTCGTATCTGAGTTATCATACATTAAACATAAAGTTGTGTATGCAATGCCGATTCGTAACTCAGTTATCATACATATAACATAAACTTCTCTATACTAATCTCGGTCGTACCTCAGTTATCATACATAAAACATAAATAGTGTAGTCGCTCTTGTCGCAAAATACCAGTCCCGTAGGAATTGAATGCCCAAATTGAGATAGCACTTGTTTTCACTTCATTTAGGTGTTAGCTGATGGAAAATGTTAGGTAACAAATTCTATCAACCCCCGACCCCCCAACAATCCAAGATGGCCGCCATCATAATAAAAAAGGCTAGATATTGCTTTGATATTGTAACTATTGCATCAAAATGAATAATATTGGATCGATTTATAAGATTTTGAATGTGTACTGGTAATACCAACTACTCCAGGAGCTGTCCAGAGGTCAGAGAGGGTATTCAAGGTCAAAGTCAAAGGTATTAATAATTGTCTTTGCAGAATAATATATCATAAGGACGATATTAAAATACATTACACTAAGATACTGTCATATGGTTTTCAAATGGACCTTAAAGGTGCCCATTCACCTACATTTTGGAGGAGAACTTGTGATTTCTGGCTTCTCTGTGTATATATAATAATGATCCAAAGGTAATTCTGGTTTTGAAGGGTCTTATAATACCTCTGTTGAGGATGTATGAACTAGTTGACCAACAACATGTTTGTTAACATAGCAATGTTGACAAAATGTGAAAAAATGTAACCTAATATGGTATGTGGCGTATTGGCGGAGGCACAAAAGGTTATTTGTTGCAAAACGCCATCAGCAAAACTCTCGCCTATCCGACTTGCTGTCCGATGCCATTGTTGAATTTGTTTTATTTTGACCGGCCCTCACAAATTATAAACAAGATAATATTAACAAAACATGCAGCCTGTGTACGCGATATCAACGTTTTCTGGCCTATTTTGAATAAAATCTCCAAGGGATTATCTTTAGGTTATAAAGGTGATTAGACCCCTTCAAAACAAGGAATTGATGTACGTGTTACATAATTCACATATTGCCGATTCTCTGCTGATTTATTGCTTAGTATAATCGTCAACAGTATTAATAAAAAAACAAACATTTTGAAATCAATTTGTGTGGGCAGTACAAAAAGATCAGAACAACCTTGTTGATCCTGTTACAGGAACCACCTATGGCCTGTCAACTATTCCAGACGCCTGGTACACTTTGAGAAGCATTAAAAACCTTTGTCTGCATATCTTTTGAGTTTACCTGAATATAGGCGGGAATAGCTAGGTCAGCTATTATTGTAATTGTCACAAAATGATGGAAATAGTATAACAGAAAAATATGGTGCCTTGACAAAAGAAGACAACACATCTGCACGTGCACAGGGTTATACTGATTCGGTCCATAAAAATGTAAAGTCTCTACATGTAAACGACATCTGGCGAATTCAAAAACATGTATCTTTAAGAACCCCGTAGGTTAATGTCGGATAATCGGGACCAAGCACCTCAAGATTTAGATGCCACAACCACGGATGATAATATCAGTAAATAACTATCAGGCCTGCATCGAAAAGAAAATGCGAGTACTTAGAAAACCAAAATGCCACAGCAGTTGGTTATAAGATGCGCTTAGAACGTATTAGGATAATATTGAGATGGGCAGTGGAATATGTAATACACATGTATGATCTTGAACATTGTTGAAATTATGTATTATATTTAAATCCTAAGGCACAGCAATGCCTGAATGACAGTAACATTGAACATCGGAAATACTTATTTTTCTGCTACAGTCCTATTATATAAATTCTTTGATGAAACCGTTTACCATGCAACTACGGAGGCCGACAATGCTGTGTAAGAGAATAAGTTTTCAACACTGGAAACAGCTGATGGTTTACATTATTATGACATTTGCATCCCTGGTTGATGTACACTCGACAGTGGTTCCATCCAGGCGTAATGGGAAGGTCGTGCCTAACGGCCGTGCTTAACTCCCAAACCAGTAGACCTTTCGGGGAATCCTTGGTGGCATGACCCAGCAATGGGGATGACTACGCACCAAGGACCCGCAGGTGCAGTAGTCATTGGGGTTTGGTGAACGCTAAGGACGAAATGAGAGGAAGCGTGTGATACTGCCCTGTCACCTGGTCCAAAACAGGAATAGAAATCTGCAGACGTACCTATATTTAGTAAAGTTTGCATTAAAAATGGAGGCGGTTACCTCCACCAAATATATATATATATATATATATATATATATATATATATATATATATATATATATATATATATATATATATATATATATAACAGATTCCAACCGTGGTTTTTGCTTTTATGCCCAGATCTACATGGTCCGTTTTATCCAACAAGTGTACCGTAGAGATTTTTGTATTCCCGTAATGTACAAACTTCTCTTTAATAATATTGCGTATTCATATACCATTTTACATATGCAGATGTGTCTTCTTTCCTGCTGATCAAATATGGCTGATTTTTTTGTGTGTGCATTATTTGTCTCCCTTTAGCTTTTAGAGGTATCTTACATATAACTTGTAACAACAAGACCTGTTTCAGTTCATATTCAGATAAACTATATAGAAATATAAAATATCCAGACAACGATTTCTACTGATCCCCCTGTTCTACAAGGTACTTGGAATAGTTTAATATGACATGAATATTTCTGTATCAAGACCACAAACAAGGCTTTTGCAATCTTGGAATCTTCCATATAACCACACAAATTGATTCTAAATGTTTGTTTTGTTGTACTAGACCATGTAGTACTACCATGAGAGAATCAGCAATATAAAAAAGAGATCACGAGCATAAATTTCATCAGGTCTATTTCCTTTTGATCACTGTGACCATATCACATATCATATGACAGTGTAGTGCCCAAGATATTATTATGCTTTAAAATATCAGTACATACATTTGACCTTGCGTACCTTCTGTATCTTCCGACAACCCCTGGTTAGTTGCAATTAACAGAACACATTAAAAAAGTATAATTCGATCAAATTATCAAATATCATTAAGTTTTATCATTATCTGTAAGTTAAGATTAAAAATAAATTTAACCTGCATTCATTGATCAGCTTAAGTGCAAATAAAATGAAAGCAAGCACTATCTTATTCACTTCCAAAGAAAACGTCGTCCTGTTGCACGTGCAAGTACACTATATCCCCAACACTCAATCATTCCTAAAGGTGGAGGCTGCCATCTTAGATTTTTCGGTGTTAGAGGGATATAAAAATTTGTTACCTAACATTTTTCATTAGTTCATATCCTGTTAATGCTAAATCAGTCATTTTCGCAATTGGGGCATCAAATTCCTACGGAAATACATCACCGTCTACACTAAAATGTCTGTATACAAACTTGGCTCGTATCTCAGTTATTATACATATAACAACGTTCTGCATGCTAACCGGGCTCGTGCCTCAATTAACACACATATGACATTAAGCTTTGTTTGCTAAACAGGCAGTATCTCAGTTAACGTTCCAGTTAGACCACATCTATAAATCAACCCAGAGTATACTAAACATCGGAGTGTAAGATAAAATACGTCCTTGTGTCCAATCAGTCTGACACATATACATCTAAATTAAAATTCGGTATGATTACCAGACTCGTATCTCAGTTAAAATTCTTATCAGGGCACATGTACAATCAACCCAGAGAAAACTAAACATCGGGACATTAGATAAACCCTATACGTTTTTTATTTTATGCTAACTTTGCTCGTATCTCAGTTGACGTTCTTATCAGGCCAGGTACTGTCAACCCAGAATTAACGGAATATCGGAGCATAAGATGAAGATACCTACTCATGTCCAAGGTAAAAAGACATAATATAATATTCAAAAATATCCTAGAAAACTACATAAGGAAGTGGCAACCTAATATGAGAATTACGAATTTTAAAGTAAATCCCCAGTTTATCTTTCACAACTTTTAAGACTCTTCACAATGATCTGGCAGATGCTATTTGTCCTTGCACAAATAGCTATCTTTGTTATAGCTGGTTATTATTTTAAGAGTGTTTACATGATATCATCAAATCAGTAACTGTCAATTGAGACTGTCTTGCATGTGACCAATGACCTTGACCGCCATATTTGGGTCTGATATGTTGTGAAATGTAGACTGATTTCATATATTTTCAAATAATTCTGTTTCTTAAGTAGGGTGTAAGGTAAGTATTTTTTTACCTGGTTCAAAATTAGTTCTTTAATCTTCTTTAATGGTTTCCCTTGAAATGTAACTGATAAACAAGTTCATAGCATAAAAAAGTTGATATTTTCTTTGGGGATGAAACGGTCTATAGTCTATCATGTTTTGCCTCCAAAAAGACATGCCAGTTTATGTATTGCCATGTGGATTTAAACACAAGTTGCTTGGCCGTTTGTATGAACTTGTCCGCAGGTGTCATGCCTTCAGAAAAAAAAATATGTGTGGATAGAAAACGCGTCACGTGTGTTCGGACATTCACCCTTAATACTATTACAAGCACGGTTATCGCTCTCCCCGTTACAACCACCATGTTGCTGGCCGTAATGACTATCAGTCATATAATTGCGTTATCGAATCAAATGATCTGGTAAAACAAACGTTCGAAGGGAGGCAAGGACCGTTTATTATCCATGGTGTATCTCCCGGGAAAAAAAGTTTTAGAATAGACACTTGATTACGCTGTGGGACAGTGTATTATATAAGTGTAGTATGTTAATAATATGGTAATGTGAGTAGATATTGTTCGGCCGGGCCATGTGTGATAAAAATATAGCGCTGGTAATATTAGGGGCATGTGTATCAAAGACTCGGGATTTGTTTGTTGATATTGTGGCATCGATCGAGTACTTTAGAATATAGACATTTAGAATGTATGATTATGCGGAAGGGCTGTGTGTTATATACGTATAGCCTTGAAAATATCGGGGGATGTGTATTAAACAATCGTGATTTGTTTGTTTACATCATGGTGTAGACTGAGGAATTAAAAAACAATGGCCCTCCCCTTCTGTATCCTGACCAACTGAATCATGCAAAGGCACCATAACGTGGTGAATTCTATATGTAGTATATGGTATTAGACTAACACCAACGCCCATACCGTACTCTAAAGTGAGCCTAAGTTTTTATACCCTTTTTAAAAAACATATTACCAGTCACTTTAATGTTAAAAAAAACACTTTGTTACTACCAATATACATTTTTTTGTAATATAAATACACCCCAATATATATATATATATATATATATATATATATATATATATATATATATATATATTTACATTATCAAATTCATCATTACTTTGGGAAAATATTACTTCAGGACGCCATCCGGGAAGTATGGCTGTTGTGGACCATGGTCGGGTTATACAGGAACTGTTTGACTACCTCGTGGGTCACATGGACGTCAAGAGCAGTTACATCATTGATTTGTGAGTGTCTTTATCCAAGTTAACTGATGATGTGAATTGAGAGTGAACGTATCTTCATTTTGCCATCATACCGGTGTTTCCAGCTCTTTATAAGTCTTATTTTGTGCCGGTACATTATTTGATTCAGACTAAGTCATGAATACTTACACGAGTAGTAAGTTTATGTTCAATATGGTAAATGAGTTACGAAATTACATTTGGAGCCAAAACTCTGGATTTAATTGCTGAACCCTCACACACACAAGTTCCGTATATACGTATTTTATGGATTATTGAATAATAATTACCTTGGTGCCACATTACTCGTTAGATATATTTTGTTATTATTTTTTTAGTCATTTTTTACCAGAAGATACCGAAAGCAATTGCTTTATTCGCTGTAAATAATACGACATATTCCCTCTCCACCTAAGCACAATTCTGAGTATTGGAAAATATAAGCGCTGAATAACTAGAAACTGACCCAGTTTATGCATCATGATGATTTAAAAATTATCACAGATTGCTACGTAAGAGTCCAAATTATTAAAATGTTTGCACACTGTTAGAGGGGGTTGTCCATTCTCATACCCCTACCAGCGTACCGTCCTCTCCTAAATGTTGTATTTGTAGATTACAAAATAAATGTTTATTATTATTTTTTTTAGGAAATTGCTCCTGACAATAAGAACCGGGACAGGCATCTCCTCTTCTTACTCAGAAAGGGGCCGTTATCAGACTTTGACACGTTTTTTCTACAGCAGTATAACCATGTTCACGTGGCTGATTACATAAAATGCATGTATTTTAATAACGGCATTTAATACATCAGTGTTTGCCATTTTGCCATTAAGGATGACACATAGAGACACTCTTTCTGGTATTATGTAGCCGATACATAAACACTCAGTGTGATGATTGTCATACATAAATACTTCATGTGATGATCGCCAGACATTGTAAATGAACACTGGACATTTTATTGCATCTTGATCTTACTTGGCAACACTCATTTTTTTTCGTCTCACTATTTCGTACAGCGGTTTATTTATATAAAATTAACCGCGCTGTTTTATATTTGTATATGAAGAGAAGAAGTTTTTTTCCTCAATGCCAATCCGTCGACGAACGATATATCTATCTGGAAAGCCAGGGGTCGGGAAATCTACGTTTGTGCAGCGGATGTGTGTTGAAATTAGTTTATATTTTGAAGCAGATGAGGAAACAAACCCAGATGTCACCAACGATTTTACAAACTATCAATTTGTTTTGCCAATATTTCTCCGCGATATTAGGCCATCATGCACATGTTCATCACACACTTTCTTTGGTAATAGTAAGCGCGAGCCAAATATAGAATTGTTAATACGTGGCTTTTTCGACTCTGGCGTGAAAGAATACATTTACAAATTCTTCCATCAGGACGGAGCTGAAGGAGATCTACTTCTCCTGGAAGTCAAGAGATCAGAAGAACTGCTGTTCTTGAGTCACTATCCAGTCATATTATTAATGATGACAGCGTTGTAAGATAATACCCACAAACTGACCAATTCTGTTGCTTGGTTATATAAAGACTTCATTGCTTTTGTGTTTGCTCGTTTCTAAAAGAAACAAAAGAGTTAAATCTAATGAAAAAAAACTGCTCCAAAAATACCATAAGTACAATGTGCTGTTGGGCCGTTTGTAATTACTTATGCAATACTGTGGACTATCTGCTGTAATTAGGGCCTCTGGGGAAATAACGAAGCCGACAGAATAGGATTGTCCTCGACTGCAAATACCTGCACGTCGGCTGAAACCCTAAGACGACCCCCCCCCCCCCCCACACACACACTCAAACCTCATGTCACTGACGCTAGCTGGATGTAACCTTGAATTACACCAGATAACTGAATTTGTCGGTGTCGTCCATGGTTCCCACACACGCTGAATGTGAGCTATAACAACCTGCGTGGCCTGGCATATGTAGAAGGAAAATTGCCATTCTTCAGTATTGCACCTCTGAATTCACTAAGCGTCTTTGGCTGTTACCTCACACCACTTGATGTGATGCCGTTAATAGACGCCTATCCAGAATCGTTAACAAAACTAGAGCAGGGTTATAATTGTTGGTGGAACGGTGAGGGTGACGGTCTGGAACAACATGCTGAGAAACGAAGAGAGATTAGAATACTGGTTAAACTCAAGTTGTCACAGAACAAAATGTCTTTACTTAAGGGTAGTGACGGTTAGAAACAGAAACAAAGAATTATTACCCGTATCTTTAGCTGGAAATAGATGAACAATACTCACTGGAAATCATGATAACATACACTACTGGCTGTTAATGACAGACGACATACAATACGATCTAACAACCCATGGACTCCAAACTTAACCACTTGACCTAAAAACGTCAAACTGAAAACCTGTTCAGATTTATAAATTATCTCCTTGGAAACCTCTAGTTAGATCACTGCGACCTATATCCTCCGAGTCAAGGGGCTCATAAGTATCCCCTAAAGGAATAATTAAAAATTTGAGAAAAAGCTCAAATATATAATATATTGATTGCCATGAATCTTTCCAAACATATTTATCATAACGTGTTGCATCAATTCCGGAAGTCTCGAGGCGCCATTTGTATTTTTCCCGTATTGTTTTACGCATTTTCGTTCACTATTTTGTGTTCTTTAAATGAAGCAGTCCGGACGATACGAGGGCACAAATCGTTACCGTTAGACATTGAAACTGTTCATTGTACATCCAAAGAAGTCCTAAGCAAATCTCCTCGGAAACCTACAATTAGGTAAAGTTGGCCTATTTTTTGCGATATACTGACCAAAAACATGATTTTGAGCACCTAGAGAGTCAGACAGGGCAGATGTTGGATCCATTTGGCCAGGAATCGTTTGATGTGATATTCAGGGAGGTCCTAAATAAATGTCCTTAGTAACGCGATATTAGGTCACCGTGACATATATACTGCGAGTAACTGGCCAAAAACATGACTTTGAGCACCCTGATAGTTAGAAAGAGCACAATAGTATCCTTTAGACATAGAAACTTATAACTGTAAATCCAGTCAGGCCCAGGGTACATTTCCTAAAAAAACCTGAAATCAGGTCATGGTGACCTATTTTCTGCAAGCATTTGGTCAAAAACACGATTTTAAGCACTCACAGAGTCAGACAGGACAAAAAATTGTACCTAGATGGTTATGGCTGCTCTGATCAGGTACCACGTCCTGTTGCCATATATGACATGAATAAAGAAAATGATGTTCCTTAATATACAAAAAATGTATCCATTTGGCCTAGATTCTTCTAATGTGACATTCAGGGAGGCCCTGGATAAATGTCCTTGGGAACATGAAATAAGGTCATCTTGACCTATATTCTGCAGATTTTTTAAAAAAAAAATACTTGAGTTGGGCATCCTGAAAGTCAGTTGGTCTCCATTTGTATCTGTTGGACCTAGAATCTTATAACACAACATCCAAAGAGGTTTTGGTCAAATTTCCTTTGAAACCTGAACGTAGGTCGAGTTTACAAATTGTGTAAGTTTTGAATGTTGAATTGTGTGGCCTCCTTTCTCACATTTAACTGTATCCCAAAATGTTTTTACTATCGGCGTTTTCATATTCTTTTTTTTCATGAAGTCTTATAGGAATCAATAATAAAGGAACATCTATTGTGCTCCTTATCATCAAAATTTGACCTTTCGAATCGTTTTCACTGTTTAATATCTTAATATTGAGGTCATGTGTCCGTAAAATTGCTTCCCTGCTATTATTTTAATCTCGCACGTTTCTCCATTGTAAATGACTTAATGTAAAAAAAAAAATGATACATATTAACGACCAAAAGCTTTTTAAATTGGTTTTAAATTATGTAAGAGTCAGAGATTTTCTAAGTGTAATCGAAATCGATTTCTAGACTGTTTGGGCCATGAAACGAAAGGAACGTTCACCGACTTCAACATTACTCTTCGGTACTTTAGAATATTTCCGCCAGCCGAAACCAAGTATATATATAAATACATGTATGTTAATGTACATACACACACACAAATATATATATATATATATATATATATATATATATTCATTTTTATTTGTAAAAAAAGTGTATATTAAAGTATATTTATGCTGGTCTATATTCGACTGTATGCACATATAACTGATATTCTTTCGATATGTCAGTATATATCGATTAAATTCTGGCTATGAAACTGGCTCATTTCGAACCGTATATCACAACAAACTGTTTAACTGGATACAGCTAACTCCATTCCCAGCCACTCGCACGAATCCATGGTACTATTCATTTCAATCTCCCCTCGAGATGTATATCCCGGTCATATATACACTGGCAAATGGAGGACCAATGCACAAGGATTATCATTTTCATTGTTTGCATTTCAAACTGCGTCTTCTCTAATGCTCGCTGCATTGTCTACTTTTTATTGGTTAAACGGTCTTAGTTTATAAATGTATTTTTTTTATATCGAATCAATCTTGAATTGGTATTTTCTAAGGGATATTGCAACTGAAGATACGTTTGATCTACGAAGATCTGTTTTATTATCATTTACACTAGGCGGTGATCTTTTTTTTAAATAAAAAAAATGAAATTTAAATCATAACGGCACAAGAGACAGACCCTCAATTACGTTTACAATGACTGTTGCTGCTCTGATAAGGTACCACGTTCAGTTGCAAGGTAAGACATGAATTAAGAAAATGATGTTCCTTAATATGCAAGTGACCTGAACAAGCCACGGTTAGGGTACGTTGTGTATGCTACACTCTTATGTTATTTTATCATAAATTTGGGACAGGGAGTTCTTATTGTTTTGTCCTAATACCTCGACCTAATGAACCTTGATACTCGTAATATTTTATTTCGAACCAACAGCTGTAACGAGACAAAGATTGCCGGTCCACGTCATTAACGCGATCTTTATACTGTTTATTAAATATCCATGGCAGCAAGAAGTCAATATGATCACAACACATTATCTCTCTCGATAAAAAAAACACATGAATGACAAATTAGAGTCTCACACATTTTCTGTTTGATGAACACATAGTGATATGTAACATTGCACATGCAGGCTCCTGATATAAATAATATTACATGAGCGTGTACAGGGAAATATTAATAGGTATATAGATGTATGGTTAAAAACATGTGGATATCTAATTATTCATTTTTTTGTAAACATATGGATCTGCTACGGCATTGTCATATCATGTATTAAAGAGTTAGGGGGAAAAGGATTGTTTCTTAACAAAGTGGTATCACAGTATCACAGCCCCATCCAAAATGAATTGTGATGCTATAATCTGGATTGTCTGACTGAAGTTCATACATTTTTTTATAACATTGCCTATTCTTAATAAGTTACTCCCAAACCATTATGCTGATGGATGAATGAAACATTTTTTTTTATTAAATGGTCTCAATTTGCCATGATTCAAGCACTCTCTTTAAAACGTTGTGTGCCTCGATTGCGCTTCCCGATATCTTGCATGACCCACATCTCATTAAACTCAAACGTAGCATTTTACTGAGCTATACATTATGTTTACAAACTAAAGAATGTTCATTGACGAGCTTAATCGTATCAGATGGCTTAAGTAAACGTCTAAGGGTAATGAATTCCCAGGCATTGCATCGTTGGGGGGGGGGGGGGGGGGGGGCTGGGAGAGAAATATGTACTTCTCGTTATTTAGGGAAGGGAACACATACTATTTCACACGAATAAGATAATCATGTAATACACATTTCTTTTTATTTTCTTAAAGTACCTATGCATAGATAATAGTTCAATAAGCATCTCGTATTCTACAAAACAAAGGTGTTCGCACAGAATCAAGAGCAAAGTCGACTTAAAGTAATATGTGAAAAGTTGTAAATTTAGGTGAATTAAGTCAGAGTAAAATTACAATAATAAACAATCAATGACGTACGGCACTTTTCGAGAAACACCAGTAATACACCGCCATTTTTTCTCTAGTTCAAAGTGTGATGAAAGCAATGTCACACCTATACAACATTAATACCTTATTCATCATGTCAGGGAGAACAAAAGTATGTTTGTGTTTTTTTTAAACATTGGGTTTAATTAATGTCTCAAACAAAGAAGTCTCTGTTTAAAAATTTTTCACACAAATGGAGCTACATCTTTATCTCTTCTGTGAGATATATGTGTATATATAATATCTTCTGTATATATATTCGATAGAGTAATAATATGTTGTAATATTTGCTTTTCGATGAGGAGAGTGGTTGGCTCTCAAATGCACATTATAAAAGTTAATATTTATTCATATATTTATTTATTGAACAAATTCAACAATTATATTAAGGAAATAGCACACATAATGGCATTGTTGGACCAAGGGGTGGGATATATCTTTCCAATATGAAGAAAGTAAACGAATTGTGCTTTAACCATGCATTCTTGAGGTTTTCTACATTGTTAAGTTGTATATTGTAAAATGTCACAGTAGTACTTCAATTTGGCTCTTTGTTTTACTTTACCAATAACAATATAAAAGACTGATTCACACATTAAGTCATTATAACACTTTTAAGAAGATGAATTATTTTAACCAGAGGAAAAACAACCACTTTATACGCGTTATCATCCCAGCAATATTTCCTTTATGTTACGGGAAAGTTGCTACTGTGATGCAACATATTACGACACAGCTATTGAAAATAAAAAATAAAAAAAGGTCTAAATAACTAAAACAAATGATAAAGAAAAAAAAATCTATCAGATCCTTGAGTCGACATGTGTTATTGTTGTTAGATTTATTTTGTAATGCATGACAGGAGATTCGCCCTCTGTGGCTCAAGACTCAAAGCCAGGAGGTCGTGAGTTTGAATTTCAGCCAAGGCGGTGAGATTTTTCACCGTCGGCCTCCACCAAGGGTGAGCGGTCTGCAGGCTCAATGGGAAAACTGTGCCCCACAGCTTGATATCACTCACATACAAGTACGTCTCGGTGGGAATTATTAAACACCATAAGCCCGCAGGTGCGGTAGACACCGGGCCTGGGTGTCCCGAGGACACAAAATGGAATTGCAGATGTACTTACCTAGTTAAAGCATTAGATAACTCAGCATTGAAACAAATGGAGGCGGTTACATCCATGAACAAAAACTTTGTCTATGCAGATTCATAAAATTGACTCGTTAGACTGAAAGACATCAGCAATTGTGACCATGCCTTTTTAATCACTTCATATCTCTCTATTGCTTAAATACCTCAAATACAAGTTTGTCATCAGACCATCCCCATTAATCCCAGAATATCATTTTTATTGCATATATCAATAGTTTAAAAGATCACTCTACTAAAACCAAATATATCACCCATGACATGCTGCAACTATGAGGGTCTTTATATACTCCAAGAGCCATTTTGAATGTAGCAAGATTTTTTTTTTCAGCATGGTTCTGCTTGGTTCTGCTAAACAAAAATGAGCTTGGCGATACTCCTGAGCAGAAACATTATTCTGTTATTGAAATGATTAAGATAGAGAAAGTAAGAAAGCAGAACAAAATGATTAAGAATTTCATCGTCTTTATTTTTCAATGCAAGTAAAATATATCACTGCCGGGCCCCAAATTCAAGATAAAAAATAAAATAAGTTAATGTAGACAAACAGTAAATACCCACATACCCACATAAAGTATTAAATATATAATTAGCTTTACGTTTCTCCCCATATCAATAATTTATATTGTTTCACAGAAGAATTGTGACCCTCCACCTTGTTTCTCGTAACCCGAGTGCTCATCTCCTTGAGTGCTTGGCCTAAAGTCAAATAATTCTCCTTGCCGTAAAATCCAGTGAAAAAGAAAAGGCACTAAATTCAAGTTCAAAATTTAAAGAAGTCAAGTAGACAAACAGTAAATACCCACATACCCACATAAAATGTATAATATAGCACTAACTTAACGTTACTCTCGATATTCAATATTTATATAGTTTCACAGAAGAATTTTGACCCTTCACCCAGTTTTTCGTTACCCGAATGCTCATGTCCTTGAGTGCATCCACTAAAGTCCAATAATTCTCCTTGTCGTAAAATCCATTGAACAAGAACAATATAGCAACCATTAAACCACCATCAGCCGAAATGTCAGATTGCATAATTTCCGGAGGAGTACTTATCATTGTCTTTATCTATTGCAGTGAACATCATACCATTATGGTTCTCCATGGCGTCTAATGTGTTTACTCATTTTCTTCCTTTAAACAAATAGACATCCAATAATTTCAGCATGAAATCCTGGCAAACAATCCGTACACATGAAAAATTACCTTCCGCCATATATTATTTTAGTTAATGTCCCTGATTTATATATTAAACGAGTTGTAATGGAACAGGTACAGTTACAGGTGTGTTTTGGGAATCAGAGTATAAATTAATTTATACCTAACAATACCCCTTAGCTCTAAAATACCGAAACCAGTATATTTTAAATGTGGAACCTGTAGTAATTGACAATCTACCACCATTATAACATTGACAGAGTAATTTGACAAGGCTCATTATTTGGGTTATCATTGTTGCTGGTGTAGTACGATGAGTTATTAAGCAAACTAGATGAATTAGATAAATGCGTTATGGTATTACACACAGTCAAGGTATGCTCCAAATACTGTATATTATCTACACTGTGCAAATTTTCACGCGATAGCAATCAACCCTTGCTTTCCATTAATTTGCACAAAATAAGATAAGAGAGATATAAAATACACACATGTGGATGTAATAAAACAATTTCCCTCTTTTAGCATAATTTCAGTATATAATCGACAAGTATATGTTTCTTGGAAGCTCAGATTTTGGCATATACTGTAGATTCAGAAATATTAGTTGGGATTTTATTTTCGTGGTTTTCGTGGATCAAGATAATCCACGAATTCATGATTGCAACGATCAAAAAATCACACGATAAGAGGATATACGATAACTCAACGGCAGCTGGTGGTCGACTTTATATTTATAATTGTTACCGCTGGCTGAATTTTCAATAAAGATACAAAAATTGTTTATTACTTTTTTATGATTGTTTTTGATACAATCATTAAATGCACTGAATTGCTTTTCGTGAATTACTATAAAAATACGGGATTTATAAATATTCTTTTGTCAATTAAATTATTTCCCCTAATATCGTACGAACACGGCCCCCTGATATCTTTACAATAAAACAATATCAAAGAATAATTTAAACTGAAAACGTATTTTCCTCTTATCAGCATTTCGGATGAAAAATTCAAGAACAATACCACATTTCTGTCGAGCAAAGCGTTAGTTCTGACACGCAAAGAACGGTACACAAGTTCCAATGTTCTTAACCATAGCTACCGAGGCACGGCTTTTTCGGAACCGGCCTTTTCAACCTTCTTTCAATAGATATTAAACGAGACTTACGCTACCTATTGGTCTAAAAGACAAGGGCCGTGTAAACTCATTTGCATTACCGCGGGACGCGAAAGAGCACTTATTCCGAGTAAGGCGGTACTTTTTCCGAATATTGCCGATAGTGGTACATATATATTTTAGCGTAAGTAAGCGCCACCGAATACTATTAGGCAAATTATTTCTTTATAATCTCCAAATATAGCTGACATGATGAATGACGAACGAACCGTGTGTCGTCTCACCGCCCCGTCAGGGATTTACAGGCGCCACATGTGACTACCGCCTAGATAAAAAAAAAGTTAAAAACCTTCATGTGGATGGTCCCGTTAATTTTTTTCCTCTGGTCAAGTGATGATTTACGTTTTCTGTTAACGTGGTGTGATCGGGTGTTATAACTGATAGCCGATGTATCGGGTGTTACAAGTAACAGCCGATGTATCGCCCAGCACGTGTCGGTCACGGCTGATTAATTCTTTGTTAGGCTCGGGTCGGGCGGAGCATGTTTATTCAACACTGACCTGATTGACCGCGGTACAAGCGCACCGTGCGATAAGCATCTGAGCCAAACCACCTGTGTACATCGGGCTCGTCTTCCTTTCGCATATGGAGGTATTAATAACCATAATTTTCTAAAGTTTTCTTTGTCTTTCCACGAATTCAAATACCCCACGATATGCGTTTTGTACAAAAACCACGGAATTTTAAGCCCACGATATTATCTGAATCTACAGTATTCTGGACGGACAACATGTCAGACCCCGGGAAGAATATCCCTGAAACTCACATTTGCTACATTAAAAAGTAGTAACTTAGTAACATTTTCATGTAAACAAGTTTAGTTCTACCATGTCACCTAAGGTACATTACAGCACTTTGCACGTGTTAATGTAGTTTTTTTTGGGCATGTCCCTTGAATTACAGAGATACCGTATGACATGAACAATACAACTTGGCATACAGGCACAGACAATCCACAGAGAGGGGAGTTTTTATGCTGATGAAGTTAGTATAAAAATGTTTTAATGGGATATTTAAATTTATTTTTATTTCGTTGAGAAATCTTGTTTTGAATATATTTTTATGTGGTGAAAGGAAAATATAATTTTCAGCTTGCTCTTGATATGCATGTTGGTAAGAATCCAAGTTTATGATAAATTGAAATTGGGACACCTTGGTCGCTTTATAAATAAAGATGAAAAGTACATGAGAAAAAAAATAAACATAACACGGACGAACTTACCAATTTCACTTGCGCATTGTTCTGGAAGTAAAAAAGAGGTTTGTATGATATAATAAATTCCATAGATGTATATTAAATCACATATGTTGTTGCCTTTGAAAATATTGGCCTTGTATCGCCTTATTTATAGAAAACCTATTCGATACAGATTAGAAACACTTTTTTATAGAATAAAATGACACAGCAGGACAGGCCTCGTATGTAATTGCCCACACCTCTTCAAACTCAAAAGAAAAACTTTCACAATACTTGTAAAATACTTGTTTTTTTTAAATGGATATCATATGAATATCTGTTTTAGTATAAAGATAATCTTGCCTTTTACTGAGAGGAATGGATATGTATTTGGTTTTCTTTATGAATTATATCAAGATTAGGTATAACAAATAATAAACGATTATGCACAATAATGTTATGACAATACAGCAAAAAAAAAAAAACAAAAAAAAAAAAAGTGACATTACAAATGGCTGTTAAGGATGTGGTCAAGAAATATGCCCGTAACATTTAACGTTAATAGCTTCTGCTTTTCATATACATGATATTAGAGTTCACACCATATTTTTTCCAAACACCTGGGATCGTTAAATTTGTTAACTGCTAACATTTATGTCTGTCATTTCAAAAATGATCCGTTCAAGTCAAACAGGACATGTTGAATTAATTGAATCCATAATACTCACTGGCAAGACAACATTCGAAGTTGAAATGTGATTCGAGAAAACGCGGATACGCATCCAGGAATAGGTCAGATGGAAGCACATTCTGTGAGCAGATCCCCTTTGCTGCATCAATACATTCTTTGACAATTTCCTTCAGCTGTGAAAGGGAGCGTTATATCAATATGAACGCAATTACATTATTTATGTACTCGGCTTAAGGAAAAAAATACTTTCGGAATTATTCTCAAAGTTCTAATGCAATAGGTGATTTTGGGATCAAAATGTATCACAAGGTTAAAATTCTCTGGTCAACCATCCACTTGTGGTGTTATCTCAAACATGATATTGCGCACAATTGGAACATGTTAAGTCTACAGAATAATATGATATTACCGTTTTCTATATTGTTTCCTTTAGACACAATTAATGCGACGTATTGATCTAATGTATATCCTCGATTCGATCCGGAAAGGCCTAGTCAATAAAATAGTATGTCTCTCACAATATAGGCCTCCACCCAATCAATTTGAACCACCGTCACCAGATTCCAGAAGACACGGAGTTTCAGTAATTTTCCCATTTCTTAACATATTTTATTTACAAATATTAATAAAAATGGACATTCTTTGTCAGAATCGAATGGAATGTTTCAGTAGTAAACGCCATTACGATAATCCTCTTTACCACGGGCTCTGTTGTTTATCAACACCTCCAACTTGCATAGCAGAATTAAAGTTATGATGCTCTCTATACTCAGTTAATTAGGTATTAGCCATGAGAAAACATGCAGTAGTATTTACCTTTTCCATGTTCAAACAACGTCCGTCTTCAAATAACTTGCGCAATTTACACTTAACGCAGGTACAGAATAGATTCAGCTGAAACAAAGTCAATTTATTCATATATATATATATATATATATATATATATATATATGATGTATCTGCGATCATAGTACTGAACTAATGTATTGATACTTTAATTTTGACTAATTATAGTTATATGTTTCGACAATATGCGACATAGCAAATGTAGAATGTAAGTTTATATCAATAAACTATACTTAAAAGTTATATAAAAAACAAAAAAAAATGTAAAATAACAAGCACCCTTCTGTACTACTACGGTTTGTAAACTGATCAAATTAAAATTTTGCAGGGTTCATACATGAAAAAAAAACTGTCATATCGATTAATCAGATTTGCCGTCGCTAGTATGTCGCTAGTAAATAACTGCGATATTGGAAAGGTTTACCCAGTCTTGTATTTCGGAGGTAACAGCATCGATCTTTTTCAAAGCAAATGGTGTAGGACAATCTGTAAAATTAGATAAAAAATAAAGTTTCAAGTTTCTAAGATAGTCGTTTTTTGCCTCGTTTTTCCACAGATTTTAATTTTTTACATGAAATGTTTTTAAACTATAAACCTATTTATAATGGAAATAAAATATGTGCAGAATATTTAATCTGAAATAACACTGAAGCTGAACGTGAAAGTAAACTCTCAAATGATGATTTAAGTAAAATCATTCGTCAAAATAAGGAAACATTACGGCTGGATAAAACTTCAGAATAGATATAGCATGTGTTCATGTAACCTGTTCAATTAAAAAAAAAAATCGATACATAAAATGTCAATGTAATTAATACTGTTCCGACGTAGTTAAACATGTCGAGTTATATTTTTTAGATCTATAATTTAAAAAAAAAAGTTTAGAAAATTGTTTGTATACATCTAGTTTATTTCATATGTTGGTAATCAAGGTTCATTCCCGGCTAATTGCGGTTGACATTTTCAACTTAATGTACATTCTGAGAAAATATGCATGGCATAGTCTATATGGACTTTTAAGTCTTCCCTCAATATTTAATTAACACACGACCTACTCTCACGCACTGAAACTTAAAGTGACATTGACACAACTATATTTATAAAAAATGAATTATTATTGCCCATTAATTCAATCTATTTAAATATTTTTTTTTTGGAATTGTTATGAGATGCCAAAAAATATCAAAGATATGATATGACCTTATGTTTTAACGGTCAATGGCTGACATTACAACTGTTCTGCAAACAACAAACAATAAAGGGGAACGTAAAGGGAGGCTGGATGAGGGGTGAGGGCACTGTGGCACACAGACAGGAGGCTGTCATTGCTCTTAAATTTGCTTCTTACTTCTCTGATGACTTTCCCGTGATAACAAGTACGTCATCATGACAACAACGTTTCCTTACTTCTCACGTACAATTATTATTATCATGCTTTTCCATAAAATATCCCTATATTTCATAACATGATACGATGTGGTGGAAATGGCCATGAGCAACTTAGGAAGTGATGAAAACGATATGCATAAACATAAATTCCAGGTTTTTTCACTATGCAAGTTGGACTGGCATAACTGTGAATATAATGCAGCAGTTTATTAGAAAATATCGAAAATTCTTTCGTTTTCAAAATGTATATACCTATTCTGGAAAATGCTATCACGCCTCTCCCCCTCTTAGTAAAGTCAGTCGGTATGCAAACAGTATCCTACCTCCGTTATTGTTCACAGTTCGGTTGATCATCACTTCTAAAGATTTCCACGCGATCATGTTGATTGAGTTGATTGCCGTTGTATTATCAAGGACGAAACATTTCTTTGAAAAAGAGATCACCTGAAAATACAAAACAGACACAGGTCACATATTGCAAAGCAATCATGTAATGACAATTCACCTGCCTGATGAAATAAGACAAACTTATGTTAAAGACATTCGAATCTTAAAAAAACCCTCATTATTATTGCATTATTACATATCTGAGATTATAGTACTTTTTTTTATTTTCCTTTGAAGTTATTAATTCTTGTGTGGATATCAAGTTTACTTGAAAAGCGTAAATAAATGATGAAGGTATTATTATTTTAAAATGTCAAAAAAGGGCTATCTTATAAAATTGAACGATAACAGAAACGTAGAGGATAAAATAAGTGGAAAGTAATTCGTATTATCATTTACCAAGTGTGCTACCTTGGATAATATAATCGTTATGCCCTAAACCATGTATTATGCGAAAAAGTCATTTGAATAGACACGTTCTGTTGCCCAAATGCATTCATTTTGTTGAATAAACCCCTGTGTAAACCCCACTCTGATAAAATTCATTAAGATTGTCATGGATTATGTTCGCTTGATAAGCTTCATTATTTGACAATAAAACTTTATTTACCATACATGGCGGCGGGCATTCTCCTTCATTGAATGACCAGAAGCGGTTTCGTTGATGTTTCATGCACCCTTCGTAGTCGATAAGCTGAAAATCATATGACATTTAAGTTTTTTTTAGAGATTCAAGGCGAACATTTGCTTTTTTTCTTTATGTGTCCAATACTCAGAACAGGTGGTCAAATCATATAGGAGAAACATATATTTTTAGAATATTAGGACAATTATTTTATAATTTAGGGCATAGGCCATTCATGATTAGGTACGGGTTGTTATACAGTAAAATCTCAGTTGAGCGACCACTGACACTTTTCACGGTCCCAATTCCCTTTTGCTATATATATTAGTCCTCTCTTAGACGACCACCTCCAAATTGCGACCACTTTTTCGAGGTCCCATTGCCTGTCATAATATCCAGATTCTGACGTATATTGCCATCATGTCACAATAATCACAAAAAGCATGAGTAATGAACCATAAGGCTGTAAAATTGCGACATTGTTTTAAGTGGGAATATTCAAGTAAATAAGAAAAACATATTTACTCTATATATTTTGAAAGAATGGGGTGAACAAAACCCTTACATGTTTGTGTATATTTTTATTATTTGTTTACTTTTAAGTAGGTGATGTCCTAGATATTTAGTTTATAAGAGAGGGAACCGTATGATATAAGTCACATGAGTCATATTAGATTACATAACATTAATGTTAGATGTCAGTACCATTCTTCAGAACTACTATATGCATAAAGGTATCAAGAAAAACTTTTCCTCCCTTAGAAAATAAATTTGGTACGGGTATTTTTACAAATGTTGGTGCCACAAGTTTGTTACTTCTAGCCTTGGATACCAAAAAAATTGTTTATTTGCTGGTTATATCTATACTTCGATCAACCAAACTGGGTCAACATGTATTTTCTTAGAGATGATTTTCTAAAATACCATATTTTTCAGTAATTGCCAAGCGGCCTTAAGGAAGTGACAACTGATATTTCAATCAAGAATTTTTAAATAATTATCCAGTTATGTTTCCCATTTTTTTAATATTTCCAATGATGTGACATGTCAAATTTATGGCTGAATGAGAAGCTGTTTTGTTTGGTTAAGTTTTTTTTCTGGAATATTTACATAACATTATACAATCAGCAGCTACTAAATGAATTTTAAATCAGATGAAGTGACCTGGACTATCATAAGTAAACTGGTTTGTTTTCTCATATTTTAAAACGATTTTGCTTCTTAAATACTGTGTAAGCTAGATGTTTATTTCCTAGTTGAAAATTGGGTATATAATAAAAGTTGTAAATAATATTTTCTACCTTATATTTACAATTTTTCTCAAAAGCAAACAACAATTTTCATCAAATAACAGGTTTACATGATGTGATGAAACATACTATAACCCGTCCCTATGGACAACGTCCGTTGACAGGAGATGTTGGACTTTGTTAGAGAACACGGTAGGTCTCTCCAAGTAGAGTCAGCAACCAGTGTTGCCTGACAAAGAATGAACTTAAGATAATTGCAATATTCAAAACTTTTAAGGGGGCTCCAGATTGGCACATCCCGGAAGTTCCCTGCACATCGCTGTTAGGGTGATTTAAATTGGTAGCAGGTTACTCCAAAATATTTATCGAATACCCAAGTAACTTATTAATTCTGGTTCTTAACCCATGCCATGATACCAATGAATCCATTTATAAAAGAAAAAAAATCCTCTCTTTTATCCGATGTCTTTATATTAACAATAATTTTTAGTCTGAAGCGCTCACCACGTATGATCAATAATCAGTCAAAAATGTCTGTAGGTTTCAACAAATGAATATTCGTACATAGGAGTATATAATTTCACCGTCAATATCTTAGTAATTGGTGTACCCTATACACTAACCCGGAATTTATAGTGTTTAAGGTAATCATGGCCGCATAATAGTGAAAGTTTAGTATAGGTAAAACCTGGGAGCTATCGCCATTTTACTGTGTTGTCATTCAATGTCTGTGCTTCCGGGGAGACGATAAGCGGCATCCTCGGTTTAAGATGATCAGGAGTAGTTCGTTCCCAGTGCCTACTTTGTGAAGCTTTTCAGTTTGTTTGTTGTCTACGCGTTTCATGTGGGTCTTGTTTAGATGGCTGTTGTGCGCTAAGACTTTGTGTCCTGAATTCTGATTCCGTAAGGTTTCTTTCTTCTGTATGTATTTAGTTTGTCCCTTGATTGGGGATTTGCCTTGTCCAAGTTGCTGTCCTGTTGTCTCTATGTTAATCCCTGCCCACATGTAAATATAAGTTTGCGGTTTACCGGTGGTAAACTCAGCCTTCGTCTTAATATCAATAGTTAAGTTCAGCTAAAGAGATATAGTTGGACAGTTTGATCGTTTTCCTGGTGGAGGTTTGTGGTTGCGTCGCTGTTTTCTCAAATGCCGCTTAGATCTGAGTTTTGCAACTGAGTCGGCACTTCCCACTCCACGAGGGTCTTGTTCAGTCATTTGATTCCTACTTTTTCTTATCCTTGAATGGTAGAGTTTTGCATGAAACATGGTCGTAGTAGATCTGCTCATACATGTTAATGTGGGTATAATCGTTCAAAACCATCGCACTATTTATACTTCTCGCCAGGACAGAATAAGTGAAGGATTAAATTTGCTTTCAGTCATACTTACATTTTTGAAACTGCGGTATTCTAAAATAATTTTGCCTCATCGTTATTTTATAAGAAAAAACAATAAAGTATACCATGTGGTTTGTTTGTTGTTTTGTATGGACCATTTAAACAAAGCTAATGTATTTAATCTGGTGACATAGAATAAGTGTATATGAACTGTAGGCAACTTAATAAAATCCATGAATAAGTTATTTTTACAACGCAATAGATATGAAACTCCAGGCAGGCCGAGTATACTCTGTTAAGGAACACCTCTATCCAAATTCTGTTGAAGTCCAGTGTTCAATAACCTGCAACTGTGCTGCTCTGCTTTTCAAGTTTATTGCAACCTTTCCTGGTGTAGTAGTACTTCGAATTCCATCATGTTAGAGAAGTATTGTGGTTCGTTCTGTGCCAGTTCTCTGCCAGACATATGCTAATGTCCAGTGCTACCTACTTTTTTTGTGGTCTTAACGGCCGTCCATGCCATTTCTGTCATATTCAGTTCTGCTTTACCCGTCGTTTATAGCCCTGCCCTCTCTCTCTCTCTCGATATAAACAGTGTGGTATGTGATATATCCAGAATTGTGGTGGCTATCCGGCCAATTCCTCCACTTCGTGTACGTATTTTACAGGTTCATCCATGCTTTGATAGCGAACCCAATCCCACTGTGCACTTTAATTCCAGCCATGCTTTGCTTGTCGAGTCCAGCTTTACTCGTCTATTGAATGCAGCCCTATTGCACCGGTCATGTATAGTCCAGCCCTCCTGTAACTGTCCAGTCTACCCCTCTTGTGTAAATCGTATCAATCCTTGTAGTACCTGTCGAGTCCGGCACTTCGGTGCCTGTCGAGTACATCTCTGCGCTAAATGCTAAATCTCGCGCCTAGCCCTTTTCCATCTATCGTTTCCCGCCCAACTGTGTATGTCATCTTTAGTACAGCCCTACTTTAACTGTCCAGTCCAACCCTCTAGGGTAAAACTTGTCAAGCGATGCTGTCACGTCCCCTCTAACCCGATAATAAAATTGTGCAGCCCAGGTGTAACTATTGAGTCAACCCATGCTTTCCACGTTGTGTCCACCCCTTCTGTGCATGTCGAATCCAGACTTGTTGAGTCTAGCCCTTACTGTGTGGCTGACCTCTCTGGTATGGATCCTGAACATTCAATGGACGCGTTATATTGGCCATTTTAGAGTACAGAATGTTTAGAGCTGGGAAAACTGGTAGTTATACCTACCTTTCATTATACGCATTCTTAGTTAATCCTATCATTTATTCTTAAAGTGCTTTCGATTCAGTACTCATTTAAAGAAATATCTTATTACGATTTGATGAACCAACGTGTTGCCTGTCACATGGTGGCATGCTTCAGCTTATAGGCCAGCAAAGTAAAGCAAATGTTAACATATAATTCAATCATGAAGAAAATCTCCCTGCCTAATGAATATGTGATTAAAACATGAAAATGATTAAACAGAATGAATACAGATCGTCAACAGTTATTTGTTCATATCAATACGTTAAATTGGGGAAGGCTAAATTTTAAAAAAGACTTTTACTCACCGCTCGACGTAGGTGATCTGACATCTTTTCACAAAGGCTTGTACTTATTTCAAGACACTCCTCTGGAATCAATCATATAATATACAATGTCGAATGACACACATGTCAAACTAAATATGATATCAATCGAGATGATTAAATTATACAAGCGTTACTGTATTTGTCCTTAATGTACGTTATTATGTTATTTGGAAAATATAAAAAATAAGGCATTTCAATATATAACGTGACATTCTCATTTTCATGTGTATGTTTGTTGATATTTTTCAGAACATTTTAATAAATTATTTAATCAATAACTACACAAAATGAACAATATTTTAACAAATATTTCATAACAAATAAAAAAAGGACAGTAGAACAGTACTTTTTTCTAACAGATACACATATATTTATGAAATATTTCAGTATGATTTTAAAATTATATGACTTACAATGCTCTTTCTGCAACATAGCCAAGAGAGTATATATATATATATATATATATACACACATATATATATATATATATATATATATATATATATATCACAATCATGATCATTTATATTGCAATTACGATAAATACAGTTATATAAAATGTCTGTCTATAAATGTTCTACTGATAACACTTTTTAGATTATGATGCAAGTACATACGTGCATAATGTAGAATGTGATTATCAACTACAAACATACCGACATAAAGAACAGGACGGAAACTTAAAACGGAAGCATAACATTCGTCCAGTCGTAGTTATATATATACCATACGGTTGTTATTTCTTCAGATTACTCGAAGACACAAGGAGCCCGTGAATCAAAAGTCCATTCAAACTGATCCATAAAATATATGCAGCGTAATTAAATGCTTCAGGGGACAAAAAGTAAAACTTATGAAGATTATATGAACTATTTGACAGTTTTCATGAACAAGACTGTGTTCTCATGGAATCGTCAGCGTATATACAAGGGAATTGTCAGGGGAGCGAATTTCTGTAAAAGGGTCGGCGTGAAACCAAGATTCCTTTGTAAAATGACTCAAGCACCGCAGTTGTATACCACTGTTAGGTCACGCAAACACATCCGTAAGTGTTCATGGGAACACAGTAATTTCGTACAAAGCTTAAGGATATTTTTTTTTAATATCACATGTAGCCTTATTCATTAAACATTTTGGACTTGTTCGAAACTTTGAAATGAGATACACCAGCTGTTTGCTAGCAAATGGAAAATAAGAAGATAAAGAATCATCATCATTGCTTCTGTAGGTCTGGTGAT
Source organism: Sipunculus nudus (assembly GCA_026874595.1). Lineage (NCBI taxonomy): Eukaryota > Metazoa > Annelida > Sipuncula > Golfingiida > Sipunculidae > Sipunculus > Sipunculus nudus. The sequence continues at coordinate 43,102,771 of CM049322.1, read as the reverse complement.
TTCCTTACTTGTGTTCTGGCACAACATAGTCTGTAAGGATGATATACAGTGTGTGACATTCAATTTTATATAAAGTTTGGAGCATGTAACATTATTTCATAATCTCCAGGACTCCGAGAGCGTGGGAAAGCTGGAATTACAAGTGCTTACAGTCGTAAATCTTTGCATTATCGGTGTTCCGTTGGGCATAGCTTTGTCTGCCCATTCAAGGTTGTAATTTTCTATATGTTTCAATCTTAACTTTTATTTCTTCTCTGGGTTTTATAGCAATATTCCTATCTTTATGACATCTTTGTCTATTATAGTATACTATCAGATGGTAACTTGAATCCACATTTCACATTTCACCTGTGTTAAAAGACAAATCTTTCAAAGTGATCAACAATTTTATCTGATCCCGTGCTTCCTGCAGGTCCCACCAAATGTCACTAACAGCATAACTAGCTTGCATAACAATGTAAACATGCCACGTCACACGGTCAGCAATATATTAATGTTGGCTAAAATATTCAATGTGATAGCTCTCTCTTAAAAGAAACATTAATTAACAATGTAAATAGTATATTAACCCAAAACAAGGTATCAGTTAAATGGTCTACAATATAAACCTACAAATATGAATATATAATATATATATATATATATATATATATATATATATATATATGCGGCTTATTGTGCAGAGGCAGTATTTGTCTGGTATATAAAAAAAAATAATCTATTCCCTTCAGTTAAGCTTCGTAAATGTCAAAGCTATGTGCTTCTGAATTTCAATTTTCCCAAATAAAAACTTTATTGTAGTTTGTTTATCTTAAGCTTTTATCCTTTAAATATATCATAATGTTCCATTTTGCCATCTTCTCCGAGTACATGATTATATACAAACAATATGTTTTACTGTAACCTCTCTTAAGAGCACTTTTTGCAGGACTATGACCATTTAATGGAGTGTCTCCTGCGACTCATGCAAAGCTGAATTAAGGAAGCTCCGCCACAGACACACAAATAATTAAATCGCGTTCTTGTACCCTTTAAAATTACGGACCCAACATATTACTATATGTGCAGTAAATAAAAATTCTAAATGTATAAATTTTTTTGTAGAATAAATGTGAACAAAAATTGAAAAGACCGCTTTTGAAAACATTTATATGGCCATTATTCCTCTTTACTACCTTTTTAAAGGGGGAACAACATTTGCACTCTATCGTTAGTATCGTATTCATGCCCTAAATTCATAATATTGCACATTTTGGTCAGAGATGAAACATGCCATGTTACCAATATCAGCTATGATATTAGCAAAACAAAAAGTATTTCATGTGAAATTGATTGCAAAAGTCTGGTATCATTCAGGGAAATGCACGTATTTTAGTTGAGCCGTTGTGCACGACAGCTTACTTTAAGCAGACCTTATTTTAATAATTTGAATAAGATTATTGTAAAGGTTCCCCCTTTTACACGTAAATGTGTACACGTAATGGAGCATACAACTCAACCTACGAGTATTTATGTCGAGATGACTGAGCTTTCTTTTAGTTAACATTTGATCCACCCAAGGTGGCTACCTGAATGTACTCTACCTACAATTTGTCACACTTTTTAAGGAGGATTAAGCCTAATGTTTATACCTTGATTTATGAATATAAGATAAATAAACACCAGATTGATGAATTGGCTAGAAAAAATAATATTATGTGTTTGATCAAATATTGTTATAAGTTCTTGAGATTTTCTTGGATTTCAGAGTAAACATAAGTTATCACTTCTGAAAAAAATATATATATATATATATATATATATATAGAGAGAGAGAGAGAGAGAGAGAGACAGAGAGACAGAGAGACAGAGAGAAGGAATGAATAGTTAATTAGGTTCATTGTTTAGAGAGATTTAACATAAATAACATGAAAACACAAAGGGATGAACCGATATAATTATATACATGTATATATTCTCGCTGTATCTTTCTTTCTTGATATAGTTAATATGCGTATTGGGGAAAAAAGGTAATAGCATGTAAACCATAAAATTGAAAACAAAACACTTGATCTATTCTAATGAGTCTAATCTATTGAGTGAGACATGTTTAAATCAGTATTTGCAATGTATATGTTGTATCTGTGATTCTGTTGATGCTGGAAAAAACATCTCATAATTTTCCTTAAGCAACCTGATTATAACAGTTTGTTTAATGTAATAGTTCAACGTGTGCACTAGCTCAGGGCGAGAATCACTGTAGATGGAGACCAGTGGCTGTTGACCACAGGCTCTCTTGCACACTCTTTTGGTGTCAAGAACATTCATGCAAATGGCGGAATGATATTTTTTTGAACATTGATTAGGTTGTCCTGATTTTATTTCGTGTTGTTATATGTAAGTCACATATGTCAGGTAAGTATGCTTGAAATGCTTTATTACTCATGTTTCTTAAACTTTCCCTGTTGCTACTGATTTGCCTGTTGCCGGAATAACAATATGCCAGCACATAGGTAAGCTTGATTATTCAGAGTAATCCTGCGTATATATATATATATATATATATATATATATATATATATATATATATATTCTTGAGCTTTCAAATTATCTCAATATTACTCACGATCGATTTTCCAATTTGGTTCCCCTAAAATGATAAGTTGAAGAAATATATTTTAATTGATAATGTGAACTAAAACTATATGGAATATGTAACAGTTTCAAAGAAAGCGCGGGCATTGTCATATAACTGACAATTATATTTAACATAAATTGCATATAAATAATGTTAAAAACTTAAGAATAAAAACATACTTATATCAGTATATGTTAAAAACAGGTAGAGTCATTTTTTTAAAATTACCATCCCTTGATTCAACATGTAATAAAACAATACATACATAAGTATGATAAACTTGTGCCAAATAACCATTGCTCATCTATGAAATTTTTTGCACATTAGTTTGCCCGAAAAAGGAGGACGGTTTTAATCACAACTGGAACTCCTTTGTGATTTAATTTTAAAGTTTATGACAAAATGAGGAACCTATTAGAAAAACAAATGGAGTGTTATTCTCCTGTCATTAAAAAAAACATGATGATAAATTTGCAGTGTGAAGGTTTGATAACTATGTTTAGTTCAGTTCTAGAGAAGTTGGGAAACATCAGTAAAGCTTTTAAAGTGCTGGAACTTGACAAAAGTGTTAAACAAAATAACGATAACTTATGTAAACTGGTACTGTGTAAAGGGACTAAACATATAACGAGATACCCATTTTATGAAAAAAGCATATTCGTCGGTCACTTTTATGTGTTGTATATTCTTTCACGCAGGTGATCACATACACAGGTCAACAAAGGTTATCAAATCCAACATAAATATATTCGTCAAGGATTGCAATGCTAAGGACAAAGACATGGGAGGAAATTTGATAAATATTGTCTGAAAACGAAAGGTGGATGCATAAAGGAGAACAAAAAAGAAACAGATATTTTAATGTGTGCAATAGTTTGGATCAGCAAGGGTGATCTTATAAGAATTATGTAGTTTTACATCGACAACAAAAGAAGGCAAAATATGGCTTTTCCTTGAGCATGCGCCCTGCACATAAGGGTCGTCTGCTGGGTGCTGGTCCTTTGAACCAGCATTGCTGGTTTTGTAAAATGAACCAGATGCATGATACGGCCATAGACATGAACCCCACTTCTATAATATGAAAGAATTCTTTTACTTTCATCATTTGAAAATAGCAAATAGTCTCTATTTTGTAAATATAAACCACCCTAGCAGTTTTTGTCAATCGCGGCTAATATATATCACTAGTTTGGTGAACAATTTCATTGCCACGGTAAAAAAACATTTTTTTGAGGGTTGAAAATTTAATTTTTCGATTTGGAATAAAAAAAAACCCACAACTAGTGTAAGACTTGCTTTAAAAGTAAGGAAAGTTTTGATATTTCAATATAGCTTTCTCATAAGAATTTGCTACCGTTGACTATTGGGAAATTAGCAAGGATTGCGGATGTTGTCAGGTGAATTAAGATCAAAGCAAGAGGTTCTGACATAAGACGGTTGAATTTTTTTTATATATATAGCATATGATTAAGTTTCATTCATTCTCCATACATTCGACCCCGACAGTGAATGCTAGCAACCTTCGATAGTTAGTGATGGGAAGGGTTTAAAATCCATTTGACATTTGCGCCGCTAGTATTTAAAGGATGCATTTACGTGATCTTATTTCCTTCACATAGCACGCCGCAGTATATCAATGTATTGTGTATAAAAATATGTTTGTTACATGATTATCATATTAAATATATATTTTAATTATTAAAAGAAAACTAACATTCGTCGGTGCAGTCTTCATCAACCAGGCCATCTCCATCATCATCTATTATAAAAAAAGAAAAACAATTGCATTCAGAATAAAACATTAAATATATATATATATATATATATATATATATATATATATATATTTATGTATTTAAAGGTTAAGATAAACAGTGACGCTTATTAGATAGACCAACTAGTTTATTAACACAAAAAAGGCGTCACTTTTTAATCTTAACCATCGTTTTAACTAGACTAAGACGGCTATACCATATATATATATATATATATATATATATATATATATATATATATATATATAAATTAAGCATGAAAATGTAAGCCCGGTAAGGTAAATGATAATTTGTTACAGTGAAGGTAACATTTGGCGTAAAAGAGATTAGCCTCGAGAACAAGAGCCATGCTTTGACATCGCCCGGCGGCAACATCAGATGGTGACATCATAGTTTCCTTATAAATTAAACCTGTGTCAGTGTCTCGTTTGTGTTTTTATTTTTACATTAACCACCCGCTGCTCTTTTTCTGTATTAGAAGATTTTCTAATGTCAAATTGTAGAGGCAAATATGGGAACAAGGTAAATTATTGTAAAATTCAAACATTTTTGTCATAAATTAAAGAAACTTTAAACGTCAATATTTTGTTAATTAAATCATTCATATACTTAATAAGTTTCCCATTTATCATCAATGGTGAATAAATAATGTATATATATATATATATATATATATATATATATATATACATGTCATACTTATAATTGCCTAACAATTGTGTAATCATCCCCGTTGCTGGATCATAACACCAAGGGAATCCCCCTCCCCAACCCCAAGACCCACTCCTTTGTGAGTAACCTACGGCAGTTTGGCACAGTCTTCTTCGCTTGTTCCTCAGAGCGCGCATCCTTTGTGGGAACCGACCGTGAAAAAAGTTCACAACCGCTCGCTGAGTAATGAACTCAAGACACTTGGCTTTGTGTCATTTGTTCTAAGGTGTGTTCGAAGTCTGAAGTCCTAGTATTTGGATTCCATTAGGCTACCCTTTATTGTACCAATGCAAATGTATTTATAAACACTTACCTCTGCCTACACCCGCACCCACACAGCTGTCCTCATCCGTTTTTCCGTCACAGTCGTTATCTCGTCCATCATTTCTGTGTCCATTTGCATTTGGCCGGATGACACAGTTCTGTAAGGGTAGGGCAATATATGTGTTTACTGCCTTTATATGGTAGAGTTGGTAATACATATGTGTCACGGACAGTAAAACAGCTTAAAAGTACTGTTAACAAAAATATTATCTGCTTATATTTAGCTCTAAAATTCTCTTCTCACCATATATCATAAGTACAAAGACATTTCAAAGGGATGAATTAAGTGGCATGAAACATAAATAGAGTAACATGTAAATATGCAGGGAATCTTTGAATTAAGTCAAAATGAAACGATCGTTTAAAATTAAACACATATTATTTCATTAAATAACTACCACTGTATATTATATCATGTATATTTGGATCATTTGTTTTTCGTGTAAATTGTAATGTATACTTTTCTGTTTGCTTTGGGAAGCAGACCATTTGTATTTCGAATTGGTCTCTATTTGTGGTATCTTCCCAACATAAAATTAGCATTATGAGACAGAGGATGTTTCAAAAATGAATACCAAATAGTTTGTCGGAATTCTGTATCAATACAACTGACTTTCATTTGAAAGAATATTGAAAGCTTTTTAAAATGTAATGTATTTGACAAATCTAATTAGACTAATGAGGCCAGGTATTGTGCAATTAACTCCAAATTTTAAACATAAGACGGTCATTGATGAGAATTTTCCCTGTGTCAGAAACGATGTTATCTGTAACAATTCTTTGCTTCGCCCGACCCCTGTGTCTACAAACAGAAGTTTGTTTACAGAACAGCGGCTTCCAGAAAAGAGATCTAGACAACTGCAGTGTATAACCTCTGTGCGTAAGGAGCGAAAGTAGCCCTAAAACTTGTGTATGTGTAAAGCGTAGAAATTTACTCACCCCTTCGATAATAACCTTAGACTAATGAGGGCAGGTATTGTACATTCAACTCCAAATTTCAAACATAAGACAGCCATTGATGAGATTTTTGCCCTGTGTCAGAAACGGTGTTATCTGTAACAATTCTTTGCTTTGCGGGACCCCTGTGTCTACAAACAGACGTTTGCTTTACAGAACAGCGGCTACCAGAAAAGAGATCTAGATAACTGCAGTGTATAACCTCTGTGCGTAAGGAGCGAAAGTAGCCCTAACACTGTTGAATGGGTAAAGCGTAGAAATTTACTCACCCTTTCGTTTATAACATTTGTTGAGAACCCTCCCGGCATACCATAAGACTCCATATGAGCCGAACCATACATAGTAGTGAAAAATTTCGTGCCGTCTGAACTCTGAAGGACGTGGCTATCGTTATCCGGGAGCATGAAACCTGTAGGCCACAGAGCAATAATAAAATTCACGAGTAAGGTCACATGGATCAGTGAGAACTCTGATTTGCTCCAATTGGCTCTGGGGAATATTGCAGTAGGTTTTAAAAAAGTATCAATGTATATATATATATATATATATATATATATATATATATATTCTTATATATGTATTTATTCATATTTATGTTTAAGACTCTTCGTTAAAACACACAACATTTGCGAATTTGTTTGTGTCCAAAGACTTGAAGATCATTTATACTTCATCGCATCTTTTATGTAAACTTAGCTAGTTATGTACTTTTGCATTAATTATCAGCTTTTGGAATTAGGAAACGCTTCGTAACAGTTTATATCCTGCAATTATAAGGATCTGGTGGCATCTGCCCTCCTTATGTAATCGTCCCAATTCCTGGGTAATACGTTAAAGGGAACCATGCAAGACACAGGTTGAAAGTGTAAAATTCAAGTGGGGCATGGCTTTCCCATTTCGCCTGTTGAATCCATATTCGTTGGACCGGCTTTTGATATCTTTCCCAATCGGCTGAGATTTCGCCCCTAACCATAGACAATGAACCCTTAGGCAACAAACCAAGTGTTGAAGCTGCGGACCCCGTTTTAGAAATACCTAATACAACCGATGATGTACTAATTAACTATAATGTGCGGATGATTATATAAAACAAAACTTAGTTTGTATTTCTTTAAAATTATAAGCATACTGGACATTATTATCAGTTATGCTGATTAATAATAAATCAATGAATCATACGTTAACTATAAATTGAATATAAAAATTCGTTCTGATTAAACTGGAGAAACAAAGCATACGTACTGATCCCTGCTAAATTATTGTCTCCTGGGAAATCATGCCAGTCACCGGTTGATTCTCTGATAGTTGACAGGATATTTCCATCGAAAGTCAAAGTGCCAATTTTGGATTTTTCAATGATGATTGAAAGAAAATTCTTGTAGGGTGGGTTCCTAGTTGGCGGGGCGAAAATGTAGTACGATTTATATTGATCAATCGGTGCTATCAGAATCATTGCTGGATCCGTCTTGACAGGTTAAAGCAAAATATTGATATGAGTAAATTAAAATATAATAAAATGTATGATGGTAACGGTAATGGTGATAATAAAATAATAATAATAGCAAAGAGAATAAAGATACCAATAAAAGGGTATTATGGTTAAAATCAACCTTTTGTAATCAATAAAATAAATCATATATTAAAGTTACCACAATGACTCGAAATTGTTCTTCGTGCGTGTTGAAAAAAGGGAGAGATTTCTATCAGGAGGTTGATGCATATGATGTTACATTGATAAATTCTCTTATTCCAGGAAATGTTAACATGATATGTTATATTGTCATATATATATTTTTATGTTTCGTATCACACAAGAAATATGGAAAATTTACGTTTTTAATAACAAATTAAAGTATTTTACTTTAAAGTAAAACTTAATTTGCGGATTCATCCAATCTCATTATTTTGTTTATTTTACAGGTTTCAAAGTCTTCTAATTCACACTTGGAAGAAAGCATAACAATTGCAATTAAAATAATTTATCGGATTTTGCTATGATCCGATGTAATGTAAATTTGTAAATTTTAACTCTGCCATGATCTTAGGTAGGATGAATTACATTTGATTAATCGTACACTGACATGACCTGAATGAGGGTAAATGGCATTAGATTAATCGGACACTGCTTTGATATAGGATGTGATTCAATCCTCTGTACTTCACCACCAAGTTTTGTATAGTATTGTTTCTTAAGTTTTATAAAGATTTTCTAATGTGAAATTGTTCCAGCAAATATGACGACAGTTTTTGATATCTTTCCCAATCGGCTGAGATTTCGCCCCTAACCATAGACAATGAACCCTTAGGCAACAAACCAAGTGTTGAAGCTGCGGACCCCTGCTTGAGCTTTGTTTGTCTTAATACAATTAACATATCACTTGCATACAATTAACCTTGTATTAACTTATCTAACTTATATTTTAATTATTTTTCAATTATTTTATTTTATATTTCGAAGTCATCCATTTCAAACTAAAATACATATTAATGCATTATTACTGAAGTATTGTTGAATGCTTTCCACTATAATATATGGTGTTGTTTTGATAAAATATCACGTTTAAATTTATCAGTGTTGACATGGGTTAAAAGTTTTCTACAAGAAAGACCAGACTCACTTGATGTGAAACATTTCTTTGACTTTTTGAGATCTGCACCAACATTATAGGTTCTTCGGACTCTACATACACATATTCGTCAGATCTTTGTCCGTACATGTAGTGTCTCCCTTTTTCAAGTGACATCGTATTTGTACCCGAACTATTGGTTATGCTAATCTAAACATAAAAAATATGTATTTTTGTCTAAAATTATCAATAGAACGTATTCTTTTATAGAATTAAATAATACTAATAATTTGATTGATAATTATAATAAATGATAAAAACAGTGTTTATAAAATGAATATGTCATGCAATGCATGCCCTAAATACTGATAATTGCATAATTAAGTGAATCGTTATAATGAAAGTTGATGTCTACGAACATGGATTTCTTAGCTAAGATTTCTAATGAACATATCAATCTAGATGGCAAACACGCTCCGGGAAGTGTGAGGAGTTTCAAAATGTACTAGAGAAACACTCATTAAAATAAGATAGGATAGAAAAAGACGAAACCCTTTGCCGCCCCTGACCCCCACCCTCGTTAAAATAGATGTACCCTTGTTATATTACTGGCAACGATTATGAAGTAATCCCCAGTAGTTGGCATCCTTCCTGGTATTGGGACAGTTGCAAACGTCTTGCCCCAATTATCCACCGGAGGAAGCTGCTCCACAAGGTGATCACCGCTTCTGAATAAAAAAAAAGATCGTAAATAGGTTACCGGAGAACACGGCAATAGGCTTGTCAGAGATGATATGAGTACCTGAAAAAGCGAATGCTTATATATTAATCTCATGGTCATCTCTAAATCTGCCCCGTTTTTTCCAATCAATATCTCTTGGCATAAGAATATGTATACCTATATCCCTATCTAGATCTAAATATCTAAAACCAAGACCGCTACCCCTAACCCCTACAAAGCAACCACTGACATATGGAAGGCAGTCGACAGATGAGGAATTTTGATCGACCAAAGTTGACTTGCAAAATTATTTACCAAAGGTAAACCTTTCTTCTCAGCACGCCATTTCCCTAAATTGTACGTAACAGTTCTGCAAAAACAACTGAACAAATTCATCTCAAATAATTTTTCCTGGGCTATATCGATCGAGCTGCTATAAAATATGAACTATAAACGAATCAACGTAGGTAATTCCTCAACCAGATGTGTTCTGGAGTTGTATGTAACTGTCGCAAAATTGCTACGGAAAAAACACTGAAAAGGGCTTGTCAGAGATGATACAGGTGCAGAAAAAACAAAGTTTATATATTACAATTACCGTCTTTATCTAGATTTCTTTATTTAGATCAATACATATTTACACACGAATGCATTCTCAGCCTTGTTTGTATCTATATTTTCTCAGCCTTGTGTGTATCTATATCAATGCCTACATCTTTATCAATGTATTAAGTTAATTTTTACCTAATATGCCACCTTGAAGTTTGCTAAATACTCACAGATTTTCATTACACCTGCACAGATTTATTCAGTAAAAACGGTCTGCTGGTTATAAGGTCTTTTTTGTAAGAACAGCCACTTACATCTAAGAAACGGTGTTTGATATACTTTCTCATGTGTTCTTATCTTATTTTATGTCTTAAATAAAGTATATGAAACTGTTCGGTCAACAAGAATGAATACCCTATTTTGAAAACTTTTAATTTGAGAGGGGAACATGTAAAAGTTTACAATTTCCCAAAAGTATATTCAGAACACGTTGAAGGAGATCCGTTAGTGTTAAGAGTTTCAATTATCTAGTTCAGTGTAAATGAAAGCATGACTCGATAACATAATTGTTAATTAAGCAACCACCAATGAAACATAGAAGTGCATTATCCGGGAAGTATTTCTAGCGTAAGCTGGGGTTTAGTTAAAAAAAGAAGATCCAGCTTTAATCCATGTGCGCGTATGTACATATGTGTATATAAAATTTCATACATTCTGAGCCAAACGCACAAACTGCCAGTACTCTGATGGTACGTAAGTACCTGCAAGAGAGTGAATCTGCAGTATGAATCTTAGGCCCACTCGTCAAAGCTTTTCAAGTTTTCTCCATAATAGCGCATGCGAATATCAAAAATCGAATGTCTCTTATATGTGATATATTCGATATTCGCATGCGAGTATCGCATGTCACTAATTAAGTGATTTTTTTATGACGTTCGCATGCGAATATAAAATATCCCCGATTTGAATGATATCTCAGTGGTCTTGTGACACGTTCATGCGACACTTAATGGCGGGTCCCCCTGTGAACACCTTGTTCCTTTTCGACGAATGCAACAGAAGACCGGAAAAAAGAAACTATCAATTATACTTCAGAGGTTGATTGATGAAATTGCATCTAACATGAGTTGAGGAAACGTGAAGGTCTAGACACACCAGTGAAGAGACGAATAAGATTAAACTTTTGTTAAACCTGTACATTATAAAATACTTACAGGTAACATATACCATCATTCAAACGGTCTTTTAATTTCCCTTGGTTTTCATTCATTACACGTCTTCTGCATTGGCGCTGCCTAAAGTATGCCAAAGAAACCAACCAGTGGTCAATTTAGGCACCGTCAATTGACCTTTCCTCGGGTCTAACGGAGGCTTATTGTTATTGGATCACTGGTTTGGCTGGACTCGTGTGTTTTATACTACTATCCCCGCACCTTAACCTGCTTTAGCACAGGTGATGATGAATGATACCTCTTTCCTGTCAAGTATATTGCTCCTATCTTTGACCTGATAGACTAGCCTAAACGGATAAACTACGCTTGTCTGAGTAAAATTGACATATGGTTGTTAACACACATGATCTGATAAACTACTCATTCGCTTATTTTGGGTGTAGGGAAGGCCCAGCGTTGTGGTGCTAATTATACTTTTCAAAACTACATCCCGGCGGCAACATATGCTTAGAAGTAATAAACTAGGGTCAAGGGCTTGTTATTCACCATTACACAAGTTTATATGCAACATTTAATGCTTAAACATATTTCGTAAAAAAGAAAAATCGGCTTCCCTTTGAAAATTTTGGAAACGAATTTAAAGAAACGCCTTGGGAAAATGGCTTTTAATGATATTGATTAATATGAAGGCAGTTGTGTATTATTCATCATTGTATTAAACGATAAATACCGGTTAAGTCATCCCTCGACTGGATTTGAAGGACCTGGTACTTATGTATCGTGACGTCAAATGATTGGCCACTGGAGTAGGTAGCGCCACCGAACAATACACTGATGTTTCCAAAGGGTGCCAATTCTATGGTAACTACCGTGTTGTTGACTGTACCAACAACCTATAAAAACATGATAATTATCCAATACCTTTCTATGTTGATTGTTTTTATTATAAACTACATAATTAAACAGGTAAAAATTATTTAATTTGTTTGGACAACATGGTAAAATTAACAGGACAAGAATAGTTATGTTAACCATGTATAATACAGAAAAAGACAAAAGGGAAATATGAACATGGAAAATAGGCTTAAGTCAAGAATTAAAATTGTTGTCATGCAAGTTATTCTGAAATAACTTATATGTTATCTGTTTTAATTATCAATTGGCGAATTATGAACATGCTGTGTATGCTGATGACGTGGAAGGAAAGCCAATATTGAAAAGGATAAATGTACTCATGTATGTTCAATATAAGGCATCATTGTATATTTCTGTTTTACGAGGGGGTGGTGTAAGTGATATACAGCATATATTACCTGGAACTGCGTCCCATGGCGTCCTTGATAGTAGGAGACAGTGTAATACTCATTTCCAATGGCGGTCACCGGTAACGCGAGGAAAGCATCAGTGCTTGCAGATTCCTGAAAATACATATTTGTTTTAATAAGGCAAAATTAAGTGATAAATATAACGTAAATATAAAATAACATCCGGAACAAATTATAACTGTGTCATACATTTACTAAGAAAACTGTTAATTTTATTTTTAATTTATAAAACAATAAATATTTAAAAAAAAATCTAATACAATGAAAATATGAAATTCACTCTGTCGCAAAGGCAATAACAAGAAAGAAATGTGTCAGTGATGTGAGGATTCCAAATAATAGAAAACTTGACTGATGTTAAGATTTTAACGAACACACTCAGTAGATAAATTTATCTAAAATAATAATAACATAAATAAAGTCATACAAATCAAAATCGTTTTGTTTAAAAAACTTAATTGACCTTGTTCTGTACAGTTTTTGAACCATGTATAATGCAATAAATTATATATATATATATACATACATAGGTATAGCCGTGTTAGTCTGTAGTTGAAAAGTAGGTAAAGATAAAGAGTGACGCCTTTTAGACAAATTGACACACGAGCTTTCGAAGCACACAGGCTTCCTCTTCAGGTGGTAATTAAGTTGGAACGTGTAAAGAGATGGTATACATGATGGAACGACAATATATAGGGTCCATAATGTCAGAAACAATGTATTTACATTCTGATTAGATATTTAGTAAAATTGTCACCATGATGCCCTGGATGGGCGTGATACAGTGAGTACAACCCACCTCACTCGGGAATTCCGCGAAACCGAATGAAGGTCGACGTCATCCATGTTATGAATATTCTACCAATACTATTAACTTGCTGGACACAACTAGCAAACTAAGCGACAGAAATATCCAGACTTCACTTTACCTTAAACCTACTGATTGCCACAACTCCACATCCTGCACTCTCTCATCCACCCCATGTCGGCAAATCTACCATTTAAGTCAAACCCTAAGATACAACAGCATATGCTCGTAACAAACTAACAGCGATCAACAACTGCGTAAACTATAAGGAAGGCATTCATCAAATGGGATACAAAGGACTTGCCAAAAAATAAACAGAGCCATCAAACTTCGACGTGAAGTTTTATTGAAGAAAACTCCGAAAAAAGAACTGAACCTAATACCACCTAACTTACCACCCACATCTCAAGTATTAAAAGAGAGTTGCACATGAGTTACAACCCATTCTAACTGCGGACCATGTCCTTTCTAAACTGTTTCCAATACCACCGATATTTGCCTATAAACAACCAAGAAATCTGCGCAACCAGTTAGTGGAATAGAAAATCACCCCGAGAGACATTCAAAATGGTACGTTTCCATGCAAAAGACTACGCTGCCTAAGGTGCCAACTTATTGTCCAAGGCGATATTGCCCTAATAAACGGGAAAACATGGACAATACATGACAAATGAACATGAAATAGCAAAGGAACCGTTTACTCAATTACGTGTATTTTATGTCCAAAAGCCATATACATCGGCAAAGCTTGTCAAAGATTTAGCATGAGAATATATGGCCATAGGCACTCTATAGGCACTCGAATCAAAAACTCATTCCAGTGAGCACACACTTCTCACAAACTGGAAACAATGTGGAGCATATGAGGATACACATACTTAAGGGAGATCTTATGGACATAAGGTGAAGACAAATTTGGGAGTTAAAATTCATAAATAAATCCAACTGTATTCAAAGTTGCTTCAATCGAGACGAATTTTACCTGGCACACTATATGCATTAATCTCTAAAGAAAAAAAAAATCCCTGTTAGCCTCTGGTGATCATGCAATCTTTTCTTCCGACTTTATTTTTACTTTGTATCTGTCACTTCTTCTTATCTACTTTATCACTTTTTTTTTACATTTGTGAGTATAAAAAAATGTTTAAACTATGATAAAAAAACTATAGGACGAGAAATTTAAACAACAATTCCAAATTTACCTTATTGACTCCGTAGACGACGATACTATCGTTCGCCTTTATGTGGATGCCTTTACCTTGGATCTGGCTTCCGGTCACACGCATTTCCTTCGGTATGTCAACTTGAATGGTGGACCCTGAGGTTACGTCAAACCTACAACATGTTTAGTGCCTTGTCACAATGAAAAATTGAGTGGCGTTTACTCTTTCCTCAATACTAATAGCCAATAGCAATCAGCTAATCCAAGTAGGGAACCGTTCCCGAACAATTTTCCCTAACGAGGCCCTACCTTGTGTGAAATTGTTAACTGAACATATTCCTGTAGCCTTTCTTCACTTACAAGTCCGGAAATACATATAGGTTTGCATACATGCATACAGACAGATAAACAACAGGACAGATACCGCTTTACAAATACTACCCCGTTGAGAATTTCTTATCAGACAGTACCCATGGAGAAAATTACCCTCCGAGATACTTATCCTGAAAAATTACCCCATGATATAAAAAACATACATGTTAACGTATTCTTTGTAGAAGTACCATTACAAGTTAGTTTTCACAGCCCATGAGGTGCGTGATATAAATTGCCAGATGTTCAAATAGAAATCCTTAAAATTGCAAACATAGCGGCAGTGCTGAAAGTTAGGGCCTTCAGGGTAAATTTAATGTTATGGAGTTTTAGATTCTTATGATATATTTACTGCCCATAAGTATGTTTCATTTGAATTATTTGTGATCATGTGATTTTCTTTCTTATTTCCTAAATTATAATATTAAGACAAGCCAGGGCTTTTATAAAAATTAGAAACAAATCAGCAAATATGTAAAAAGATAGATCATCATATTTTGTCTAACGTCATAAATAAAGTATATATATATATATATATATATATAAATAAAGTTCATTTCGTAGGTATATTTATAACATATAGGGTATGTGTCCGGATGATAACAGTCCGGGAAGTAATGTCTACAGGGTTTTTGTCCGGGGATGCGAGAGATCAAATTCATAAAGCATATTAAAAGTTTGAATGGATCATTCCGAAAATCTAAATATGTCAAGAAATTATGGTGACATTACCTAGCATTTAATATCATGAACATCTAAACAAATTCATTTTTCTTTCTGCCCTGTTGATAAAAATCATTTCAAAATACATAATAAAGAAAAAAACAACTATTGCATAAATATATTAATTTCCGAAAGTTATATTACCAAACAGTTTTAGAGGTACATCAATTATTTAAGTTTTTACAGGTCTATTGAGTTAGTCGTGCGTAAAAATCTCTTTAAATAACACCGAAACTTACCCACATAAACTTCCCATGGAATGTTGTAATTAATTTTGTTTATTTTGATTGCAATTCCATCATGGTTAAGCAGATGAACACCATTTGCCTAACGGCTTACATGCACAGCTCTGGTCTACTTTTAAGATCTAATTCATTCGTAAAACAAGACAAATGCTTCAGATCAGCCAAAAACATTATGTACCATCTACTAAGGCTCTCATGGATGCTTCCGGAGCATCGTGTGGCAGGTCCAACTGTGTGGAATTCATTACCTGTGAACTTAAGGCAAGCTGAGAATTAAGCCACTTCTTAGAAAACGCTCAAGACATACTTACTTGTGATATATATATATGGCCTGTCATTTTGCAGATTGTTCAGATTTTTACTTCTTTACCGTAATTTTAACTACTTTTATTGGTTTTATGTTTTGTATTGGTTTAATGTCATATCGTAGTATACTGTGGTTGGCTCCATATTCGCGAGGCAGAAATTTTGCGATTTTTCCATTTTGAATGATTCGCGAGGGTTTCATTTTCGCGATCTCTCCAGAACCTATATAAAAACTTCAGTAAAGCCATACCTGTTTGTATTATAAAATGAGAATAAGTCATGAGTTTGTGATATTCTACTTATATAACGATGGTCCCGTACACACAGCACAGGTAGTTTAGTTCAAATTTAAGAAAACGTTTTCCCTATACCTGCATGTAATTTATTATAAAAGTTCTCACTGTTCTAACCTATTCACATACAAGTATTGGTTTAACTGAATAAGGAGGACTTACTCAATTGGCCAATTATTCCCGAGGGTTTCATTTTCGCGATTATTTCCCATTCGCGATAAAAATAACTTTAATGTATTTAACTATAATTCAAGTAGCTTTACAGGGATTATTTTCATGATATTTCACCCTTCAGACTAACGGAAAGCTAGCTAAATAAGGCAGGGGTTCACTGGTTATATCGTTTAGTTCGGGTCGTACGAACGGCATCCCTCTGTGCAGGGAATTTTCTTATTTGTTGTACGATCGTCAGTATTTAGCTAGAACTACTGTGTAGATCCATGCATGCATCCATGCATCCTCCTTGCTCACACATACATGTTCGCTCATACATTTAATCTATATTAATTTAGAACAGACGCTTACTTTATTGATTTAAACAGTAAATAACTTCGACAAAATCTATCAGTTTTATCACTCACGATTTGGAAGGAAAGATGTTTTCGCTCAGTGGGGCTTCAATAGTTGTCCTGACAACCCCTGTTTTTTCCGTTGCAAGGAAAATATCCATTGGTACGGTTGTTCTGTTAGCGTTTTCACCATACGCGATGAAAAACTCTCTTCCCGAGTTGTCAAATGCTTAATAATGAAAACAACAATAAGGATAATGACAATTATAATAACAAGAAGATAAAGAATAAACGAAAAAGGAAAGCTAAAAACAATGGGACCAGTAAGAATTATAATAATGATAATAATGCTAAGAATAGGAAGACAATCATGATCTTGTTGTGTTGATGAACATGTTATTTAACATACAACTCGGAAATATGAACAATAATTATAATGCTCCTGAATCCATGACTAAGCCTCTAGTTATCTTAGATGTATTTGTAAATCAGAGAAAGAGAAACAATGTGAGAGAGAGTGAATGAGAAACGGACAGACAACCAAACTGAAAAGCATGTTTACTTCATTTTCCCCGCTTTCATCTCAAAATGTAGAAGTTTTAAGAATCCTGTACGTACGACGGTGATTCAGTTATCTTTCGTTTAACCAAATTACGGCATAGACAATGTTCATTTGGATTGGATTTTAAGCCTATGTTTCAGATAGATATGAAAGAAAAACCACTTACCAGGCATCGAAACACACGGTTGCTGACACACCAAGACGGCAGTTACTATCAAAATCCCGTCAAACATGATATATCCCCTCAGTTGTATCTAGAAGAACTTAAACCAAAGATGACATTTTTAGGATGGCATATTCTTCCAGAGCAGGATGGTATGAAAGTTAATTTATAGAATACTTCCTTAACATAACAGTATTGAGATAATAATATGACAAGATTTATTATATTATTGCTGTGCGAATGGATATCAGACACCAGGTCTTCACAACATGCATTGAATGGCAACTTGTCTGTCCTGTTAAGGTGTAAAGTTTACACATTCTGTCATCCGTACATCTTTAGAAATTCTTTATTATGTTTTTGCACTTAGAGAATCCTATGATGGAGGAATAAATGTTTATGTAGGTAACCCGTTGTGCATGTTAAGCAACCTATTTATTTAATTTCCCCAGAGACGTTACCACGTATACACTGCTTTGACCCCGCATTATTTTACACCAGATAGCTTCTCTCTCCGATATTCTCTCCGACACTGGCCCACATCTGTCTCTGTCATATGCATTCCAGCATTTACCACACATGCAGTGTGGAGATAGCTATGTATAAATTACACAATTCCTACATATTTAGCTAAGTGCGAATGCATCCGCTTGCGTCTTAAAGCAAATCATGAATAGCGGAAATACTGAATTGAACATTCATCACGTGATCTGTTGATAGTATGAATATAAGTGATAATCACTATCGGTTACTGTTCGGTTACTGTAAACTTCTCACCAATTACATCGATATTTCACTTTGAATCCATTAAAATCAGGAGATGGATCAGGGAATGAAGTGTTTTACCAAACCATTTGCTCCATTTCATGCAGCGATTTTCACCTAGCATTGGAATCACTATACACGTTTTCATACGGTAAAATAAACTATAGTCACATAGCTCTTCTTGCATTTCCCTGACATGAATAAAAACGTGAATACGACACTTATATATTTTGCGCTCACACTTGATTTTGCTCCGATAACTACCTGCCTTTACCATACTCCTTGTAGCTGTTCTGGTTAAATAAAAAAAGTATCAACATCACATGTACATGCATACCCTCCTATATTGCAACCAAGCTTTTGCTAAGGACTGTTGGACGGTTCTGTGTGTTTACAACTGCGCTAAAGCTTAGTTTAACGAATTAAAGCACTATGATTCAGAATATATCCAAAATATCAGAGCTAGATTTCTCAATTTTTTCTCAATACCATTCCTAACAAGCATATGAATCGTTTGATCGGCGATTGGGTAGAGGTCTTCTGCTAATCTACACATTCAATTGCCCTACAGATTAAGATGCCAGTGTCTAAATTCAAGTTTATGATTTTCAGTAACTTTTAAGGTAACTGTTAAAAGGTGCAAACAGGTGTGAAACCTACACAGACAAATGTTTCACATAGATACCTCACTGAACTTGAATAATTGTGATGAAGACGTCTCATATTGAAACCTATTATAGTGATTGTCTGGAATTAACTGGCAAGGCAACTTAAGAGTGATGAATATGGGATTGACACGGCAAGCCTGTGGAACAAATTACTCTCATGGTTGTGTCATTTGCGAGTCTACAATTCTCAGAGTCAGAGCGACATTGTGTCCAATGTCGATAACTGCACTGTAAATTTCAATAAATATATAATTATTTTTTGTCAATTTCCAATGATCTAGATGACCCCGGCATTTAACAAAAGATCTTTCTACAAAAACCACCATGTGCGAGAAATATTTTTTTATAACTGACCAAATTCTTTGAATTCCTTGCATTTTATTTATCCTTTTTTTTTCATTTCAAGCAAGAAGGTAACTAACCTAATATATAAGTAGTCTAGCAGACTGGGATAGCCTGCAAGTGTGCTAACAAAAACCACACTCACACAAACACAAACATTCGATATATATATATATATATATATATATATATATATATGTCACCCAGTGGAGAAAAAATAACAAAAAAAATGGAAAGACTCATTTAATCCACATTTAATCAAACAAATATTACCGGATTATCAGTTAACTTTCATTATATATATATATATATATATATATATATATATATATATATATATACATTGGCATAGGACTGGAATAAACACATTCATATCAGACCTCAAAATGGTACATAACAGTTTTTGCTGGTACAATGTTATTTCTAAAATGACACAGAAGTATTATTAAATTAAAATAAGAAACATAAAGTTAGTTTCCTCGAAATGTCCAACAACAAATGCGTTCGAATTAGACTCATCAGTTCCATGTATACTTTTTCTATTCAACCGTCTACATGTCGAGTTTGTCAGCTGACTAAGACATGTAAACTCGAATTTATGTATATTTACATATTTTTTTTAATTTGAGGTGCAATCAAATCTTTAAAGTCTCATAATAAAGTAACAATGAATAATTGTATATAAGACCAACATAATATTTGCTAACCTCTATCAGCACCCTGATGGTGCTACGGTTTGATCGTACACGATGGCGGGTTTAGCCGTGTAGTGTGGTCGATGCCTGAAAAGTGAAAGGTGACACAAACATGAAATAATTATGCAGTGATGCAGAACGAAAATTAAGGACAACAGGTCATTTTCTTAGGAAGAGAAACGTGAAAACGAGTTTGTTGTTTGGACTCTGTTTGCGCTTTTTTAACTTGTTATTGTGACAATCACGCAAACGTAAGAGTATAAATTTCCTATGCTTTGAACTCGCACGGGCTGCTCTTATTTTTTGGACTGTGATGTGTCGCCAGTCCTGGTCAGGGTGTGCTCACCAGTGTTGTATTGTTGGACTGCTGGAACTATAGTGTGATTTTCTGATTGATTGGCTTAAATTATGCAGCCAAAGGAGTTGTATTCGGACGCCATGTATTCGGACTGAATACACCTTTATAAAGTTAAGTATTAGCGCCATATCCTTTATTTTCTACTGGTGTCTCACTTGAATAATATTATTAAAAACGCAACCAGCAGTATATCCTTTATGTCTTGTGAAAATTGAAAATAATGAATTTGTTATTAAAAATATTATCTAGTATTTTTTTTAGTTTTTCTTGTTTTTATTAGTGCTTGTTGAAACCGCACACAATTCTAGTTTTATGTATCAGTACCCTGAGTCTTGGATTTAAAGATTTATTTTGTTTACTAACTTAACAACTATATATTATGATAAATACAACAAATGAAAGCATTTGTACATTTTTGTCACCACTCCATGAATTCAGATATTTTATTATTATTTGTTACAATTTCATCAAATGAGAAAATGGTAAAATTTTACCATGAAGTCCACGAAATCAATTTAAAGCATTGTTTTTAACAATGATCATGTATTCAATGTTAAGGGAACCAGTCACGTTTCTGTCGTTTATTAACTGAAGGTAATATTATCCTTAAATTTTTCTTAATATAAGCCTGAAATCATGGATATCACCGCACACAATCGTCTTGTTTTATTAATATCAGCGTATTCATAATTTGTGGAGGCCCTCCAAAATCATTAAAAAAATCAGCAAGGCCATCTGGCGGCATGCCAGATAGCCAGAGCTTTGTAAATGGTATTTTGCAACAAGCGACCTTTCTACCTCAAAATATATGCAACCTACCATCTAAGGTTACAGTTTCTCCCATGGCCAACAAAGCTGAATTTAAGATGTTTTAGCTGTGATACATGATTATGTACATTTTGATAGAAGTTTAAGATATAGATTAAATACAAGAATTTTTCTCAAACCCTAATGGCGAATTTAAGATTATTACTTCCAATATTGGAGCGATAGCGAGTTTTGTAATCGCAATGATTATCGTCAGTTTGTCCAAAAGGGTTTTATCAATTTCAATAGAACTGTAGACATTTCTATATTAATAAAATAAATCTGCTTTTTTGGATATATCGTGAACAGTGGACTTCGAGCCGAATTGAACCTTTACTCAATTAAAAAGTTGTTTGATGATTTTAAGATCCAATTGAGGAATTTTCTTCATCCCCAAATCAAAGTGCTTGACTCTGTCGTCCACGAAGATTATTGTAGTGTAAATTCTATGATATCATAAAAGAAATTGATGATTAAACAAAAACTGAAAAAAATGCTTTCGCTGGGAATACCTTAAACTGAACCAAACGACTCGAACAAAGCCGGAACTACCTGGATAGCTGCAGAAAAAAACGTGATCTCGTGGTCTTGACAAAAGCTTTATTACTTTTAGTATATGTTGGTTCCTCTTTGTCGATATGTGTACATTCTGTGACACCTGACGGTCTATATAGAGTACATTATTTGTGATTTACTCATTTTTACCCCCTAATTACACAAAAGAAGAAATCTCTGTTTTAGGAATTTTAAAGTAACTTACATTTAGTAAGAAGGGAACAATTTTACTAGACCAAAAATCTTCATGAATCACATGCTATCTCGGCACCTAATCTAAGATTTTAACATCAAGCAATTGTGCAAAAACACAATAGCCATTTAGTCAGATATATATATGATACAATGATTTGGTCCTTCGGTCAAACCGTGAAAATTTATTTGTAGTCTTATCTGAAAAACAATGCCAATAAAATCTAAACCAATGAATGTTGTCTCACGTGTCGATCTGTTATTGCCAAACATGTGAGGACGTGAAAATATCATTATAGCCTTATAGACTGATTCATAAGTTGATAATAATGTGTTCTGTCATCCAACAAATTTGATATAATCATCAGCTTTCTATTCGAGGCAGGTTTCTGGTAAACAAGCTTAATTGATCACAATACTTGCAAGCTATGTCATTTGTAACTTCCCACTTAGATGATACTCTTGTACAACCGTTACACATACATGGTTGTCAAATTTGAATGTGTGGGACTACTTATCATTTCCCTTTTCCCATGCGATCACATTACATAATTGTATTATTATTATTATTATTATTATTATTATAAATTAGTTAGGCTTCACTTTGTAGCTGGATGGAGAGGGAGAGCCCATGTTGTTTTCAATGAGTGTGTACTATCATAACACATTGATACATGCTGTCTTGATTCATGAAATATCCTTCCACCAAACTACCGCCTCTGGCAGAGGTTTAAAATTCCTCAAAGTTTGATTGCACTTAAAATAATAGTAATCCCGTTCAGGGCCGATCATTTAGTGTAAAAAATGTTGGGGAAATTGCTAAATAATTCAAGTTAATGAATACTAATCACATAAATATTCAGTTCAATGGCTAACGAAAAGATGCTACTGGTATCAGATATATGCATATCTTTACCTACATAGCTTACAATTACAAACTTCTGTTTTTAAAGTCTATTCAATACTGATGGGTAAAATTTAGGCTTTTAACTCTCAGCCAAGCTAAGGCGCTTTCAGGCCGAGCTGCAGCAATGCGTCCTAGAGTCCTAATGTCTTTATCAGATCTTACGGAGCACAATTATTGGATCTTATGAAAAATGTGGCCTAATAACGCTGCATTTAATAAGCTATGTGAAAACACAGAGGGTAATGTGGGTTAAGAGATAATCGTCTGATGGCAATAGCCAGCCCAAACAGTTAATTTACCCTACATTGTTGTGCATTTGAGCCCTTGATTGTGTAAGTTCAAGATTTGATGTTGCTCAAATCCTAAAACCTCTACCTAAATTTCATAATAGTTGTTAACATAACTGGGCAGACTATACGATGACTAAACCATCACTATGGAATATATTGTGGAACAACAACCTTGGAATAATAAATGTATAAAGGCAGATGATAAATCTCTCTTCTATGCATTACTTTTCAATTTAAAACTCAAACATATGAAAGATATTTTTAATGAAGAAGGCATAATTTTCACTTGGTAACACTTGGTTTCACTTGAATATAGATGGTTTAAAAGCAAATCGTTCACTTTCTAGTATGAATAGTTCTAAGCCACAATTTGCTACCGTTGATGGAATTAAATCATTAAACAAAATAAATTCTAAAAATGTCTATAAATCAGTCATAGATAAATTACATTAACCGCTAACTCACCAGATACATTCAGACGAATTCAACAAAACATATAATATCAATGTTACCTTGGAAGACGTGTATAATTGTGCTCACATTACAATGCGTGAAACATATGCTCGGGAGATTCAATAAAACTCATGAACAATTACATGGCTTTGAATACAAATTTATTTAGACGGAAACTAAATGATAAACCTAGGTGTTCTTATTATTATTTTCACATGGAATCAGTATGTCACCTCTTTCACGAATGTAGGTATGCAAAATGCATGTGCAATCGTCGTTAAGCTTTGTAAAGAAAAACAAACATAGAAATACCAAGTTTAGACTATAGTAACATTTTGTAAGAGGTTCTTTTAAATCACTTGAAACTAATTTTTAAAATGAATTATTTCAACATCATACAAACGCAGAAGAAAATAAATTACTCCTCAGAGAAAAATGGTAGAGAAAAGGAAAATTGGCTAAACATAATTACAAGTGGGAACAGATACAACTTTTATTAAAGGCTGGGAATAACAGTGAAGTATTACAATATTCACATGATGAGTTATTGTAAACAATAATATGTATTTGTTTGTGTATGGGTTTATGTATTCATATGTATATGTAAACATACGATATATATGTATATATATTTGTATATGTATGTGCATATGCGTGTGCATTTGGGCACGATTTATGTGCATAGTTTTATAAATAAGTGCATATATAGACGCAGTTATGTTTCATTTCGGGTTGGATAAAATGAATGGTTTATACTGTAAGCTGCATTTTCAACAGGAAAAATAGCGCTATATATGAACCAGGCGACTTTGAATTGTGTCTCATACTGCTTGCATGTTATGACAGTAATTAATATTCTCATATGCTCTCGTCTGTACTCTCTGCGATATATGTCTCTGTAATGTATATGTGCAAAAGTCTGTTTATGTTAAATAAAAGACCACATTAATGATGATACATCATATGATAGACAAATAAAAACGGAGACGTCCTTAAAAAATTAAAAAAAAAAAAGAAATCCAGTTCTAACCATTAAGCCCTGAAATTCATTCACTGAATCCCAGATAAATCCATCTTAGAACTCTGATGTTCTGTTAATTGCCCATGTTATGGGAAACATTAGACGAAAACATGTTTCGCCCGATGGAGACCAAAACTGCAAATTGCTAAGCCTCACCCTCTATCCCCCCCCCCCCCATGAAAAATTGCATATTGATATCACATTTCTACGTTGAAATCAAGGCTTCCATTTAATGTAAGGTCGGAATCGCAATTAAAAGAATTTGCGCATACCCCTCGGCCACTTTTTTCTCGTTGTAAATATCAAATTGCTACATTGACAGCAGGTGCCACTCTCTACCCGGTAGGCACCAGGTGTTACTCTCATTTTTTTTCTAACAAATTCCGCACACCTCTCGGCGTTCTGGGGAAAGATGGAACTTCGTAGCGATTTGCTACTTCAACAACCAGCTAGGCCGCCTCTCTCCTGAATCGCGGAGGACGTTGTACGTTGCTAACAAAATGCTACTTTGAGACCAATGTTCTCTAGGCATCCGGTTGTGGTCTAGTTTGACTCGGAACTTGCAAGCTATTTGCGGAAACCCTTTCCCCAAAATTAGAGTGAGGGACTACTAAGTGCTTTGATAATTTTGTTTATACATAAATGTAGCATGAATTTTGTCCTCATGAAAAGTTGCAAATTGTTAACAACTGTTATTTTGACGGCAAGCCCCCGGATTTGAAAATTGCAAAAAGTTTGCACACATTTTTTTCCCGTTGAGAGTAGCAAATTGCACGCAAACTGCTACTTCAGCCCGGTTTGTATTCACAAAAAAAGGTAACTCGAACAAATAAGATCCCCCGAGAGTTTTAAAACAAAGCCGTTCTTTGAAATTGAAATTCGGCAAAAGAATATGAAATACAAGCTTTTCAGAGATATATTTCGTACGTACCGATTCAGCTGCGTGTTTTCACTTCAAACTAAGAACACAGACTGCGGTCTGCAGCCAACCAAGCACAGGTAATTGTCATCCACAGTAACAGGGCAAACCAATAGGAATCCACGATAAGATGAACCAATCAACAGCGGACAAGGAAAAAACATATTACGTATGCTGACGTATGTTGTTATTTTTAGATATATCAATGGGACACGTGGCTTTAACTAAGGAATAAACTACTTCTAATCATGAGACTTCAAGTAATGTACGGAACTGTTTGCTCTGAATAATATATGTAATGTAAATAATGATGGGGCATATTTCACTTTAAGGTCAAAATCTACATTGATCAAAGCATAACAGGTATATTTGTATGAAACATATTAAAATCATCTGAACCATATTTGTATTATTTCTTTGTTCAAATTAGAAATTTTACGTTCAAGACACTAGAAGTGTCTGAGTTGAACATATAGAAACAGAAAATATTTAAAAACAGAACCAATAGTTATAATCACGGTTTGTACATTTACCTTTAGATTTAGGTTGAATTCCCATACATGTAGTTATTTATTAGCGTTTGCGTCCTACAATTAATCTGCTATCTGCAAACAGTCACTACAAAACCGATCTTCCGAATTAATCGTATAGGCCATAATGGCACGAGACAGGAACGGGTTTCTACAGTTAGGTTGTCGGGGAATGAACGTGTAACACTTATTGGCACCAGATATCAAGGGCAACGAACGTCATCTGTCTACAGAGTTTCCTGCTAGGGATGCATATATGACTATCATGTATAAGAGCTAAATGATGAATGGGCGTGCACCAAATTTCCAAAGGTATGGACAACATCTTCCTTGTGGCTAAGGGACAGGCATTCTACAATCTAATATGCGGAATTCTCACTATCTGTAGCTGTCAAGTGTCAGAATTGAGATATTCCTTAGATGAGTTGCTTGGCACTTACAAAATGACTGTAATTGTTTAGCCTTGATTGGATGGTAACTGTATCCAGGCTAATTGCCCTTTAATTCACCTTCCATTCAAATATTTGTTATTGTAGCTTTTGTGACACGTTAAATAAATCACTGATTGGTTAACTCTTTGGAATGAATTTTGCAAGGAGACGAACTATCTGTTCACAGTCAGTTAGGAATTTGGGACCAAGTCTTTACCTTGTCCGAATACAGAAATTATGTTTTAAGTATAAATGTTTTATTATCTGTTCATGATATTCTTTTTACTTTTTATAGGAGCTTATTACTCCTTTTGCTAAACTGATGTATTCTCTTGCTTGTTATTATAGATTTCACCTTATAGTTCATATATTTTGTTTATATAACAGAAGACATGCATTGTGTTTCATTGTATAATTGCATTTTTTATTCGATCTTTGAAGTAATTTGTTCGAAATTATTTGAAATGTCACGTACTGATGTTTGTATGTACAGTTCGCCATATGGTTACATATATGCATGCATTTTATTCAGATGAAAATATTTGACATGCAGAAAGAAATAACGCATGATCATCTACGGGACTGAAGTAGGACCGATATTCGAAATTCGCATACGAATTTCTAATATCTCCGATTTGAGTGATATTCGATATTTCCATGATATGATTGATATTTTATGTTAGCAGGCGAATGTCGAGTATCCCCGATTCGAGTGATATTCGACATTGCATGCTATGATTAATATTTTATGTTAGCTTGCGAATATCGAATATCCATGATATGAATGGTATTCGATATTCGCATGGTATGAGAGATATTCGATTTTGCCTGCGAATCTCGAATATTGCTGATGTGAGTGATATTTTATATTCGCATGGTATGAGAGATATTCGATTTTGCATGCGCAAATCAATTATCCCTGATTTGAGTCCCTGATTTGAGTTATATTCGATATTGCCCGCATATATCGAATATCCCTGATTTCAGTGACATTCGAATTTCGCATGGTATGAGTGATAATCGAGTTTGCATGCGAATATCGAATATCTCTGATTTAAGTGATATTCGATATTTGCATGGTATGACAGATATTAGATTTTGCATGCGAATGTCGAATATGGATTATCCCTGATTTGAGTGATATTCGATATTCGCATGGTATGAGAGATATTCGATTTTGCATGCGAAAATCGAATATCCCTAAATTTGAGTCCCTGATTTGAGTGATATTCGATATTGCCTGTGGATATCGAATATCCCTGATTTCAGTGGGGTTAGATTTTCTCATAGTATAAGAGATATTCGATTTTCCCATGCGAATTTCGAATATCCCTGATTTAAATGATATTCGACATTCGCATGGTATGATAGATATTGCATGCGAATGTCGAATATGGAACATCCCTGATATAAGTGATATTTGCATGGCACGAATGATATTCGATTTTGCATGCAACTATCGAACGTCGAATATCCCCGATTCGTGTGATATTCAATAGTTTATGCTCTGATTGATATTTAATTTTAGCTTGCAAAAAATATCTTATATCCGTGATTTGAATGATATTCGATATTCGTATGCGAATATCGAGTTTCGAATATCAGTCCAACTTCTGCCCCGTGGGTTAATGCGGAAAACACTGATGTTTCTACTGATAGACACAAGACATGCTTTTACCAACATGTTTATACGCCGCTATAAAGTGGTATAATGCTTTTAACATATGTCTTGCTACATTGTAAAAGTTTCCAATCGTTTTCTTAATAATATATAATATACATACGCTCATTTCAAGGATGATTGTTAGGGTCAGTATTTGACCATTATAATTGCAGTTAATTTATTTATCGGGGATTTGAGTTAATGTAGGTCTTATAATGCCCATCCCTTCATAAATTTCCTATAACATGAGCAGTATAAACACCCGGGTGTTTATAAGGGGCTCGATATAAACACCTGGAAAATCTTGAGTGATTTCATGGTTGACAAGGGTCCAATGCTTAATGAAATCACGTGATGCTGAGGCCAGCTGCTCATAAATGCGCGACTGATTTCAAATGACCTACATATATGCATGTTGCTTCATACTATGGTTGCTTTTTTTTCGGGATATTCGCGAAAATTAAAACGGGAATAAGACGCCCCTTCATGAAAGGCAATTTGAAAGGATTAATTATTAATTTAAGAAAAAGTGAATATTGTATATTCACTGATTGACATTTAATTATTGTACCAGATCTTTTAGATTTTATGCCCTTGATGAACAATATCGTTCGATGTTACCTTGAATCCCCGTACAATTATTTATAACTCGCCCACATATAATTCGATATAATTCATTCATATAGTATTTGATTACTTTGTGTATATTTAGAATGGGATGAGGTTGCGAAATATAAAACCTTCGGGAAACATTGAAAATGCGGAAATCGCGAAATTTTGAACTAACAAATTTGAAGCCAAAAACAGTATATGTATGTAGACATCCAAACATCCAATGCACTCGATTTGTATATTAATGTTATCTTGAAGATCTTCATGTGAACACAGGTACGTCTTTATATATCTTAACAGTTATTATGTAATTATATTTATAATTTATTTATATTTCATTGAATTATTTTTATTTGTTACTTGCTAACTCTCGTATGATAAACATTGTTCAAATGTAAACATGAAAATTGCCGTCATGTTGGTTTTAAAGTTTGTTTTGGTCGACCACGTTTGAGGTATGTGGTATCTATATATATATATATATATATATATATATATATATATATATATATATATATATAGTGTGTGTGTATGGGTGTCATGGTACAAATGGCAATCTTTTGCGATTGGCAATTGTACCATTTCAGATCGGAATTGGGACTTCTACTGGTACAAATACTAATCCTAAGACTAAAAAATCTGTCCAATCCCAGCCCCTATCCATGTCGCAGTTTTTTTTTCATGGAGGGCCGCATTATGTACCCAGCGACCCGTGACGTGACACCATATATAGATTTATGCATATGTGAGAAAATAAATAAATTCTAAAGACTAATTGATTGATCAATCAAGGCGCACAGGACTCTTCTTCAGGTGGTGAGTGGGAATGCGTAGAGAGGTACTTTTTTATTACAATAGTGACCGTTATAACAATAGTGGTTGCACGACCCGGTCCATATTGTAATAACGTTCACTATTGCAATGATAATTCGTTATTTGTATAATTAATGACGTAAGAGTGGAATACTACAACTCCCAAGCCTTTTAGACTTGAACACATATATAAAACTATGTTGGCTTTTCAAGATGAACGATGAGAGAATTATTTCTTCAGTGGTGGGATAAAAGTCGCCACTAGATTTTTATAATAGTGACCGTTATTATAATAGTGGTTTCTCGTCACGGTAAGTATTGAAATAAAGGTAACTAAAGTAATAACATATAAATACAAACTGATGCGAATTTTTTTTTTTTTTTGGGGGGGGGTGATATTGAGTATGGATTGTGTTGAGTTTTTTCGGAAAATGACATTTGTTTGGAAGAATCTGCTTACCGTGGAAACGTTGCATTAAGTGCTCCGGATCGGTCTGTTGATGCTATCAACGAGAGTGATTCCGCACCAAGATATCTTGACAAAGGTACACATCTTATAGTTGATGACACTTGCAAGCAGGAAATTGAGCCACATATCGGTCTCCAGGGCATCCCAGAGAGTCCGGGAGCAGGAGAAACATTGATTCAAGAAGTTTCCGATGAGTTGGAACCACACGAAACATCGAAAAAAGACGTTTCCGAAATAGACAATCAGTCTATTCCTGATTAACAACCCATTTATAGTATTGGTACTCATACGAGTAAAACGACGCGTCCGTGTCCAGCAACCCTTAGGGTAACAAGACAAATTCAGCCTCCACAGAGGTATAGGGATGAAGATTTTAATAATTCACAGAAGTCCTCATTCCAGTAAGGTTAATTTACTTATGCAGGTGAAGGAATGCCATTCTTCTGAATACCTACCTTGACTGCTGCCATCGTAGAACCAGTTCGCAATAGCATATTCATAGGTCAATGTATGATGATATCAGCGTATCAATGCATTAAATGTATGATTTATAGTATCAATTTATATATTATATAGTGTACAGTTGCACATATCAATTAATCGAGCTAATGATGATGTATTATATAAAGATTTGGGTGATATATCTGATAAAGGTAACTTTGAAGAATTATAGATGACAAATTATCGCAGTGGCGGCATGAACATTACCTCTGAATGAATTTGTCCATTGTTTGAAAGTGTGTCGTTTGTAAGATTTCAAATGCAACTTGTGAATATATTATGGATAAAATTAATGATGGACTAAAAATATGTACATTAACTATAGATAAGGTAATAAATGAATATTAATAGTTTCTGGGACGGAATACTTTCAGTAGGGGAGTATGTTGTATATATATAGTTCATGGAGTCTGTCTTCTCAGCTGTACTGCCATATGTAGGTGATTTATTTTATTAATTATAGGCAATCAGTGCAGCCACCTACCAGTTATTTATTAATTTAGTTTAACGTTTAAAAAGCCTGTGTCATCTTGGCCATGTGACATGACAACTGTGTTGACCAGGTTACTTGGTTACTTGGCGTTTTTTCATTCTTTCATTGATTCTCTGACTAAGAGGGGTATGATTACAACTCCATTCAGTTTTAAGACAGATTATTGACACAGAGTTAGTTATTTCATTTAATTTATTTTACGTCATTTATCTCTCAAATATTAATTAGTTTACTCTTGACGTGTGTCTCTTTCCTTTTATGATATTGTAACAATTAACTGTGAAATAATTACTATAGCCTCGAAGGTTTATTGTTATAATAGGTCGAGACTATGTGCCTTCATGAAAGACTTGAAGAAATGCTACTGTTATATTTAGGTGGGAGAGAAAAGAATTCAAACCTTTACACTTATTGCGAAATGTATTAATGTACGTGCACCGTTAAACACATTTATTTATTAATGTTATTATCTTTGCAGTATCGAATATAACCTTGCAACGACTCCAGAATAAACAGCTATTCCCCCCAAAACCGAGTTCTTGACTGTATTAAGCCAACCCATCTACTGGACCGGCAACATAACGAATGGGCTGCCTGTACATATTTATTCTGTATGTCCACAAACTGAATTAGAATTTTCCGGGTATTCTGACATATTTTTGACTTCAAAAACTATATGTTCAGAAATAAACTGTAAAGGCTTCAGACGAAAAATTTCAAAACCCTGTGCATTAAACACATTTATTTTTTCCTGAAATATAAAAGAAATGGGAAGTAGAAACAAATGTATTCTGTGTTCCAAAACTCATTGCCTGCTAAATATATGAATAGAAAACCATATGAGAATTTAAATTAAAGTCCAAATGACTGAGCTAGAAACGTCAGTCTGTCAGACGTATATGAAAACTAATGTAAATATTTTAATGTAAGAAAAATTATAAGTAGCAGCTGTACTATGGTCTCTGTTAACTGCATTCGCTCAGGTACAGATCTGGTTGATGAAACTGAAATTACTTCGCTTCCCATTCATTTTGGTCAATGAAAGGCACCCTAGTTTAGTTGTATTTTATGCAAGTCTTTTTTTACGTTGACGGCGGAAAGTTCAAGTGATTAATTTTTTGCACCACTATATATCAGTTATATGGGAGTTATTTTCTTTACGTAATGCAGGGGTCACCAAAACATGGAATATTTTGTTTTAATAACAAAACATTTATACATCTTAAATACATGCATAGATTTAATTATATAATAAAATGTTTAGGATAAAAAAGCTTAAAGGAGCATTTTCTAATTGGATAAAATCAATTGTATCCATCGCGTGCATGTTTTTTTTTTTTTTTTTTATCATATTTAGTTCACATCATCTTGCAAACTTTGTATCTGAAATAAAAGTCATGACAGTTGAACCTGAACCCTGTTTTCATAACCTGTTGTGGAACAGGATAAGTGGCTCCGGTATAATATGTCGTCATTTTCAATAGTATTTGGTCGTTTTTAAGTGCGTTTGTAAGTGCCATGACCCAGCTGACCCCGACGAACGTGTAAACAACCGATTACTTGCGTCCGACGAAAAGCCATTCCACACCCGTGTATTATCTGGCCAGTTGAAGAAATGGGGCCCGAGGTTGGGAGAAGAGATGAAATATATTAGATCCAAAGCGTTCATGACAGCTTCGTATGTTGGTAAATCTTGATCAAACTAGATTTATCTTTTGAACTTTGATGAAACATTTTATCCATGTTATGTATTTGCAGGATTTTTATTTTGTTTGCAAAAGCATGACGTCAATTTAAAGAATTTAATCCACCAAAATGAGGAAGAGTGGCAGCTCTGATTGAATTTAACACTATTCACTTCTTCGAATAACAATATCGAAGTAGGAAGCCTGGAAATTAACCGATTATATTTGTTTTAAACTATCTGCAAAGAGGAACATTTATAAATTTGAGGATTTCAGGCCTTTTGGACACTTTTTCAGAGAGGTAATGTTTGGAAATTTTCACAGAAAATTGCACCAAACCTGATAATGACGGGGGATGGGGGTAGTGGGGGGGGGGGGGATAGGCCGCAAGACTACTAAACTATTCAATTTCCAGTTAAGGACTGTTGTAGGAACATCGTACAATTTAGCATTGACAGGTTTGAACTTTTGTCCCGTGACAGGTTTGAACCATGTTTTATATAAACATCACTCGTTCCGTCGTAGACTAGCTTAAAACATGCGTTAAATGTTATCATTTTCATGGTGACAGAACATAAAGAGGCCTTTTACATACCAGGCATGTTAATGTTAAATCAATATGGCGTCTTATCTCTCAGATACTTATAGTGTGTGTTTTCATGATTGTTGATTGACAAGTAAACTTATACATATATATATATATATATAAATATATATATATATATATATATATATATATATATATATATATATATATATATATACATGCAATAAAAATACTTGTTTCCAGCGGATTTTATTGCATATTGTATAAGTAGTACCGTCATCTAATCTTTATATATAAACAAATAAATAAATAAATATATATATATATATATATATATATATATATATATATATATATAATATTGCAAAAAGCGTTCATATCATACATTGTAAAACTACCCTACAATATAAGTATTAGTAACAATTAAAATAATTATTAAAATATAAATGCAAAATCATTTATATCTCACTGTAATGTGATGTCATAATGTGCTTGAGGGTTGACACTTTTGAAAGGAGTTGGAGTAAGAATCGTCGAATTACAGCAAGTAAGCGAATTATTGTTAATATTTAGTTCAGGTAATGCTCCTTATGCATTGCACCGGTTCCTTTCCGTCTATAGTTATTCCTTTTATAAAGAACAACAATCAGGGTTACGCGTTAGGAATTCATACCAAGGCGTCTATGTTGTGTTTCGGCTGCTGCTCATGTTATAATTCTTACTAAATGAAAGTTCCTGTAATCTGTGACGTAAAGGGGGACTCTGGCGTACTATGCACAACCTTTTGAAAGATAATTCTGCGACATAGCCAATGACTATGACTTGATAATAAATATTATGATACACTCATCTGTTATTTATTTTCTTTTTACCAAGTATATACCAAATATATCTACTAATACAATGGAAAATGTATTATTCGCTGTGTATTACCAAGAGAAATTACACACAGAAAAACAAACCACACTGAGTTGTAAATCAATATTGTATAGTATTACAAAAAGATGTTCCTGAACAGCCACTATTTTTTGTATGTATGATCATGCAGGCTTAATGAAACACCAAATGCACGAACTCTGCCATAGCGACGTCTGACATTGACACTTCGCGTGCCTCTAACAAGGGACAATATTAAATTTCAAATACAGAATTGATGACAGCTCCATGAATAAGCAGATATTATGTGGACTGGTATGAAAAATGGGACAAACAACAACCGAATGCAGGTGATTCCTCTATACGCACTTGCAAGCTGAATGGCGTGAGCTGATTTCAGCTTTAAAAGTACAGGCATTATGTACCATAACCTCTCACAAAATTAGAAAACAAATTATCCCATTTGTTTTGTTCCCAAGAAGGTATCATTTTGAACATACGAAAAGTAAAAAAAAAAAAATTCTCCGGGTGAAGGTAGTAAAATTTGGGAATATCCAAAATGGCCACCAGAAGGCTTAGATTCTACAAATTATATTAATCAAAGGGGAATATGTTTTACAACATTTATTTTTTGTTCGGGGGAGGGGGGGGGGGGTTGCGGAATCTAATTCTGGTCTTTATTTGCTTATTTGGGAACTACCAAGGCCGGTTTGTGGGGACTGATGTGGAAACTGGCTGACACTTGAGGTGCGGTGGGGGGGGGGGGGGATTCCCACAAATTAGTAGGCCTTTATATTTAACAGAGGCGGAAACGGGGGCTCTAGTTGCGTACAGGGTTGCCAGCGGTCAGGGAAAATTATCACTTTTTAAAGGAAAACTAAAGTCAGGCAATTTCATAAAAAGTCAGGAACTTTTCTGGTGATTATTAAGTAATTCAGGGAATTCTTAATGGCGACTGTATACTTTACCTCATGAGCCAGCGTTCAATAATTGCACACAGCATATTCATTTTCCTTTCAATTAAAATTGTGTTTTGCTGTAGGTTTAATCTTGTTTTCCTTTGATATTGTACGCGCATGTAAATTGATGACGCAGAGCATGGATACACGATACGTAATCATGCGGCACAGACCAAAAATGAAAGGCCACCTGTTTCTAAACAGTAATACACAACTTATACAAAGTTCAAGTTACACTTTTATACTATGGACATGAATCTGCACAGGTAACATACTACAAGGGCAAAGCAGAGTGCAGATACTTTGATCCATTAAAGTCATTTGTTGTCATTGTGTGATAATTTTTTACACATGATAAATGCATCACAACAGAGTGGTTGGTTCCTAGAATGATATATTGACAATTCCAAATTTCTATTTTCAGTTTGCATTGCTTTTCAGTTAATTTTTTTAAATAAAGATTTGGTTTTGGTTAGAGTAAAATGTTGATTTTGTGAAAGATTTTGAATTTGTTTGGTTAGTTTATCCTTGAAAACCAGCTAAATTCCCAGGAATAGTCAGGGGATTTTTGTTCAGAGTTGGCTGCTTTCAAACCTATGTGTTACCTACAACAGACACGTCGTGATAAGGATGGACAAGATGACGTCTATTTGACATGTAATCATCACATGTCTACATGATTTATTGGTATGGTGATTCCAACTAGGAAACCATTGGTCATTGTGCTCAGCTGAAGTTCACATTGGAGATAAATATCTAAAATATAAATTAACTAGCTGATAAACCCGGTATACCGGGCTTTTTTTTACCGCGGTTAGGGTGATGTATTTACCGAAAGAAGGAACTTTTTGCCATTTTTAAATAAACAAATTAAAAGAAAACTATAGAATTTCATTGGGTTACTCTCCCAATAAGATATGTACAAACTTTTTTTGACATCTCTTCTTCGGCGCAGTGCATGGGCAAGAAATTCATACATCGGTATGTTGACTTCGAAGACCTGGTCAGTGACGATATTGTTTTCCTTTGCGAACCGGATGGGACGTTGGGCACTCAGTTTTCAGTAATCATAGACTGGTTACTTTCTTGAACTTTAAAGAATAGGGTGATGTTTGAAAGTTTGAAAGACATAATATATTTATTAAATATACGTTTTAAGGCAAGAAAACTCTTCCTGAAGAAGGAAACGGTAATGAGCATACATTATTAGTAGCAGAAGGAGACACAAGGGCAGACCAGGGGGTCAGTAACCCCTTTTCAGCCGCAACCTTGTTTAAATCGTATCAGACTAATTATAGGCATGAAAAAAAACCGAACCCACCCCAAACACACCCCTTTATGTATTAGTTGTTGTCATTAATCCTCTTGAGTTGAACCCCTTCTTTTCATAAAGTAAGAGTGATGTGTTTTTCACCCTTACTGACCACGCACATTGGTCAGAGCCTTTGTCAAACGTCAGGTCAAACATGCTTAAATTCGTCCCTGAAAGCAAGGTTAAACACATGCACAATAGCCCTTACTCCGGTACTGGAGGTTGCTGAAAGGTGGGAGTAACATCATATCCGCGTATACATAAGGTATATGAAATCTAATTCACCAGTTCATACCGGAAAAAAATTGATACATAATCACTGAATATTATAACATGGACAGACGGACAGGTAGATGAACAAGGCAGATAACTTTACTGTCCATTCTTCTAAGACAGGAAAATAATGAACACACGGTTGCATTAGATCCTCACTTTTTATAATTTTTTAAAGTTCATATCCTCATTCATTTACAACATTACATATATATTTGGATATATAAGACCAATTAAAAATTCTTAATATTATCATCATTTATCCCTAATTTTGCTCATATAACATTATACTGTGTACACGAATAGGGTTAATTTATTTTGAATCATAACATGGTAAAAATTATGCATTCGGAAATTTCTTTAATAATGCCAGAATAACACAATTTTTGGATAATATTTGAGATGTAACAGCTTTACAGTTTAGAAAATACAGTTCAAACAATAAAAATTACTCTATTACGCGTGATGTATTATGCTGTAGGGGTGGGGTGGGAAGTGATTTGAGAATAACAGTCCACCTTTGAAGGCAGGGGTTTTCCTGAGTGATGCATTTCTAACAAGGGATGCAGGCAATGCTGTATTTAGTGAACTCCAGTGACTAGCAGTAGGCTGATTGGATATTGACAATTCAAGTTAACACAATAGAGCCCTCCCTTCCCCCACAAAGACTAGCGTCCCATCCATGAGGAGTTTAACTCCTTAATCGCTTCACGCTACCGAAACCGGGATAAGCTCCGGCCTGATGAGCCATTATGCTCGGGTGTAAAAGCCCAGCAGACTTACATCCCCCCCAAAAAAAGTCAATAACAAGCCCTGTTTGTGAGCTTTTATTTTCAAATTTCATATTTTAACAGATTAAATCCTTATGTGTACATGCTGTGAAAACAAAATCAGCTGTGCTTACAGAAAGAAAATGGTCAAGGTTGAGCAAAATTTAAGGTAATGATTTTACACTTATGCTAATAACGTAAAGAATTTACAACATTTTGATCTTATTTCTTTCATATGATTAAATCTTGATTAAATTATATTGAATCCTTCAAAAAAACTCTAACTATTGCAGTCACTATGTTAAGAGAGAAAACATATTTCTCGCTATTTTGATAAGGTATCTAATTAATCTTAAGGTCCTTAACCTTTATAAATTGCAATAATGACCTAATTTTAGGCCCGTTCATAGGAAATATATCGAGGAATTTTATGAATATCTGTAAATATGAACAAACAAAGACGAGTGGTTTTGATATAAGGCAGTCATTAAGTGTAACAGCAGGTTTTCAATGCAAAATTGAGGTTTTCCTTTATTTGCCGAAGGACCTTAGTCGCAATAGCCGAATTATTGGCACAGTAGGAGAAGCAAAAGAACTAATGGACTACATGTCAAATATTGGAATCGTAGGTCTAATGGTTTCAAAACGTGCCAGTCTAACGGAAAGACAGACAGACGGACGATGGGTGACAGATAATAGATCATAAATATAGGTCAGATGACTAATATTATAGTCAGTTGAGCTAAAAATCGTAATGTATATCAACAGTTTGGACAGTGATCGGGTTTTCTGGAGATCTTTGGTTATTTTGTACTTTTCAGATAGTTTTGCAAATAAGTTCCCTTGAATTCACAGCCTGCTGATTTTCCTTTATATCTAAACGATAGTGTTTTAAAGTTCATGAAATACACCCCATTGCAAAACAACTTGAACAAAAATAAGCATGATGATAGCAAAGAGATAATTCTTACAACTCCGTTTTATAAGTGGTCCAATAACAGGCATTTAAATGTGGATGACATTTTACTGACAAAAAAAGTGAGACTGTTTTCAGTTTACTATTTTCTTTTTATTCCTGAAAATAAGATGAAGATGGAATCGAAGAGTGTTCTTTTGATAATCACCATTGTTGCTTCAGGTACGAGAATAAATAATATTTCTATTTTGATAATATTTACATTTTATATATATATATATATATATATATATATATATATATATATATATATATATATAGAGAGAGAGAGAGAGAGAGAGAGAGAACGATTGAGAGAGAGCAGCACAACTTTTTCATTTGAATTCTGGCTTATTCATGTAGTCTCTGACTATCACTTGTATAAGAAATGGCCTAGGACGATGGCCTATGAGGAATATTGTGACATTGTGTTTAACGCCTGATCAACATAAGGCTATTAAAGCATTTTGTATACAAATAATATATTGTATATACTTACAACACAAATAAAGTTGTATTGCATTTGTTCACAGGTTTTTCACGATTATTGTTGCAAATGCACTGAGACTTATCTTTTTTTTTTCTTTTTGCACCACGGACGAATAAAACAAATGTGTCTATTATCTAGAAAAAGTAGATACTTGAATAATTTATAGTAACATACATTTTTATTACCTTTAGGTGCAATTTAAACCTAAAAGTCTCAAAATAATGTGACACTAAAGTGTACATAGGAACTGCAAAACATTAATGATATCTGTCAGCAGTGTGGTGGTGCTTCGAGTACAAGCAGGAAATCGTCGTGCAGTGGAGCGGAACCACAATGGAGGACAACAGGTCATTTTCTTTCAGAAAAGGAATGCAAACTCACGTTTGTTGTTTTGACTCTGTGTGCGCTATTTTGAATTTGAACTACAGTGTAAACTTCTGATTGATTGGCTTAAACTATGCAGCCAAAGGAGTTGTATTCGGACGCCATATATTTGGACTGAATACACTTTTAAGTTAAGTATAACTGCCATATCTTTTTGTGCTACTGGTGTCTCACTTGGATAATATTTTTGGAAATGTAATCATCAGTATATCGTTTATTTCTTGTATATATCGTAAATAATGAGTTTATTTTTATTAATATTATCTAGTATTCTTTTAGTCTTTCTTGTTTTTATTGTTGCTTGTCGATCCCAAACAAAAGTCTTGTCACACGTAACAGTACCATGAGTCAGGGATTTAAGGATTTATTTTTTTTTACTAACTTAACAACTATTGATAAACATTATAAATGATAACATTTGTACACTATTCTCATCACTCCATGATTTTTTTCGATATTATGTCTTACAATTCAACCAAATGAGAAAATGATAAAATTTTATCATCAAGTCCAAGAATTCATTTTTACAGCATTGTTTTTCACAAGGACCATGTATTCCATTTTAAGGGGACCAGACACCTATCTGTCATTTATAAACTAAAGGTTTTCATTCAAACTTCCATACATATAAGCCTGAATTCACGGATATAACCGCCCACAAGCTGCTTGTTTTATTAATATCAACGTATTTATAATTTGTGGAGACCCTCCAAAATCATGAAGAAAAATCAGCAAAGTCATCTGGCGGCATGTCAGATAGCCAGAGTTTTGCAAATGGTATTGCAACAAGCGACCTTTCTACCTCAACATATATGCAACCATCTCAGGTTGCATTATCTCCCTTGGCCAACAGAGCTGAATGTAAGTATTTTTAGAAGTTTAAGATAGACATTCAATACAAGAAGTTCCTTTAAACCTAAATGGCAAATTTAACATTATTACTTCGGATATTGAAGGATAGCCAATTTTGTAATCGCCACGATTTGTGTTAGTTTGTCCAAAGGGTTTATATTCATTTCAAAAGATATGTAGAAAGGGCTATGATAAAAAAATAAATCACTCTTTTTGGATAAATCGTGAACATTGGACTTCGTGCCGAATCGAACCTAAATTAAATTGAAAAGCTGTTTAGGTTTTCATGATCTAATTACATGCGGAATTTTATGCAGCCCCGAGAAGAAGTAATTGACTCTGTCGTCTTAGAAGATTATTTTTGTGTGAATTCTATGATTAAAAATTCATTAAGATTGATTATTGAACAAAACAGTAAAAGGATCAAAGCGTCTGAATAAACAAAATGATATAGACTTGTTTTAAAATCTTCTAAAAGCTTTCTATAGGGAGGCTGTAAAACTGAACAAAACGACGCGAATAAAGCCGGAACAACCTGAATCGCTGCAGAAGCTGTACAGGCTATTCATAAAAAACAACGCAATCTTGTGGTCTTGACAAAAGCTTCAATATTTTTATTATATATTTGTTACTGTTTGTCGACGTGGGTACATCCTGTGAAACCTGACGGTCTATACGAAATAAATTATCTGTGATATACTCATTTGTACACCCTTACTACACGAAAACAATTTCTGTCTTGCTGCAGCTCTCTCCATGTGTTTCTTTTTTTTGTTTATTGTTAAAATGAGCGTACATTTAAAATCATTAGGAGTTTCAAAATCACTTACATTTGATAAGCAGAAGAACGCTTTACCAGACCGAAAACCTCCATTACCACATGCTTTCTCTGCACCTGATCTATGATTTTAACATCAAGCAATTGTGCCATAACATCATAACCATTTAGTCTGATATATGATACAATGATTTAGTCCTTCGGCAAAACCGTGGAAATTGATTGAAGTCTATCTGAAATACAATGCCAACAAACCTAAACCAACGACTGTTGTCTCAAATTTCAATCTATTTAGTCTATCTGAAATGCAATGCCAACAAATTTAAACCAATGAATGTTGTCTGAAATTCCAATCTGTTGCTGCCGCCTCTGCCAAACGTGTGAGAACATGTTTACATCTATATAGCTATCTAGGCTGATTCAGTAGTTGATCATGATGTGTAATGTGATCCCACTAAAATTTGATATAAACATCAGCTTTCCTTTCTAGGCAGGTTTCTGGTAAACAAGGTTAATTGATCACATTACTCGCACGCGATGTCATATGTAACTTCCCACTTGGAGGTTATTCTTGTACAACCATTACACATACATAGTCGTCAAATTTGAAATTCTAGAACTACTTATCCTGTTCATTTTCCCATGCAATCATTTAACATAATTTTATTATTATTATTATTATTATTATTATTATTAGGAATATTGTATATATAATATTAATGTTCACATTTACCATAAAGTTCAGAATATATTATATCCTTTAATCTCCTATGTTTTATTTAAGTCTGTTTCAACTCGTCATAAACCTATTTTTCATTGTCGACGGTGTATATGCAACATTAAATACTTGAACTTAACCATCGTGTTTAGCGATTCAAGCAGCTATTAATGATATGAGTATTCATTTTAATTAATAATAATCAAAAGCACGACCTTAAGATTGCCCGTTCGATTCCGATCGGCAGTTAATCGACTTTTATGTGTATTCATGTTCCATTACTCCCGTGCAATGAA
Source organism: Sipunculus nudus (assembly GCA_026874595.1). Lineage (NCBI taxonomy): Eukaryota > Metazoa > Annelida > Sipuncula > Golfingiida > Sipunculidae > Sipunculus > Sipunculus nudus. Next base: position 43,060,531 of record CM049322.1, on the reverse strand, counting down.
CTAGCATGCTTATTCTTACATCCCCTATGTAATATTAGCAGTCCACCATATAAGGCCTCATTTCCTCCCTGCTATATACAAATTAGAGGTATGGACACAAATAGTGGCAAGCCACATGACGGCACAATTTGTTAGTTCCTAAAAAAAAGACTGCGAACAAACAGCATGGTTGAGGATATGTTGTAGCTCAGTGGTAGCGTCAACGACGGTTAGAAGGGCATGTCCTCGATTCCTATTGGCAGTGAACCTACTTGTCTCTGTATTCATGTTATGTTTCTCTATATAACTACCAGTGTAGCCAATCTTACATCTCTTGATTTTATATAAGTAATACATCATATAAGGGCCTCTTTTGTTCCAGCACCATACAAAATTGCTGCGTCGACAATGTAGTGGTTATTACTCTGACGTCATTCAGTAGGTTCCTGTAAAGATGTGCAAATACTCATAATGGTTTGGGATATTTTTTTTTAGCTGAGTGATAGAACAAACAGCCGGCCATCGGAAGATCATAGGGAATTCTTAATATTCCTCATGAATAATTAATCAGCTAGCGAAAGCGAGGCTGGTAGGGAATAACAGTGACCACGTGCTCACTCACCATGGCTGTGTATAGCAACTTGACCTGTCAGTTGTTCCATTTATCCACTTCAAATCTGTGGATGCTTTCAAACAAATTTTGTTAAAAGCATCTTGAAAGAAGTATAAATCCAAAGGAATCTGCTGCTATGAGCACAATGTGAGTCCGACTTGTAAGGAAGGTACTTTCCATTGACTCTTAACATAATAAAGTTAAAGACCCTTGGGCTCACATCTACTTGGCTCTACGGTCTATGATTGCTATGAATCACCACAGGTTGCCCGAGGTCAATTAAAATATCAAGATATACAAAGGTCGGGGCACTGGTGCTGACTGATACACATTCCAGACGGCACAGAATAAGGTGGTCTGTGCATGGTTCCTCTGATTGTGTACATTAATACTAGTTTCTTGTTTCATGTACAGTAGGCACAGAGTGACACACACACACCAAAACAATTTTGGCAGTACCTGGCTTATACTGCCATTATAAAGTCATTAACTTAATAAGGACTAATAAAGCTAAAATTAAACATGTCTGCTTCTGTGATGGTTAAAAGTGTTCTGAAATGAAATTATGAAATGGTTTCTATTCACAAGCCTTTTAAAAATATAGATGTAGGTATGCTGTATCTAGCACCAATGATAATAATAGAAAATACACTGTATATTTTGTGACATAACCAACACATAGCTGTCAAGTAAAAAACTATGTCACAGGTCATTAAAAAAAATTAATCGCTCCTCATTAGATAGTGATATGGTTAGTTCCTCTGAATGGCAAGTATTATTATTATTACATAGGCAGGAACAGAATTTTATAAATGAACCATTTTCCCGCAAGACTTTACATAATTTGAGAAAAAAAATATAAAAATATGTAAGGTATGAATTATGGAATAATATATTCATTTTAATTAATGCTTAACACTCCACCTGCTCCGCACCAGGTTAGATCCTTCAAAAGTCCTTTATAAATCGAATATAAAAAGTAATGTGTCATACATATTTGTTGTGATAAAGAGTTAAAATATACTGACGGCGTGTCCTACAGCTGTGTGACATAAACTGCATTGGCAAACAAAGGAAATGGTGACACAAGAATTGCATAATTTAAATATTCTTTAAATTGCAGTGGGTCTAGGCTGGTCATGTGGGGATATATCTAAAATTGTTTTGCAATCATGTAATTTAAGGGCTTTACAGCTATCCACCGATGCCATCCTAGAGGGCCTCAAGTAAAAATAAGATAAAATGATGACATTAAGTTTTGGTAATATAAAATGTAAGCCCCTTCAACCAATTGAGACATACCAATGTATATAAACCAGTAAGGGGATCAATGCTTGGCTGGTAAAAACTGTATGCATATCTTTGCTAAATGTCACCATCAAGTTAAATATGTTGGCAGTCTTCTTTCATTATTTATTTATGTTATTTATTTATTTTAATAAATTACAATTAATTGCATATGTGTGACACAGATTTTGTGAAACAGCACAGTATTTTAAAATATCTTGACACGTATATAATAAAGGTAAGGCAAAACCAAATGAGGGCATGAACTGTGTAAAAATGATATTTTAATATGTGCCTTTATAAATTGATACAGATCATTAAAAGTCATCGTTCTAAAATGGTTGTTCATTTACTTATTTCTATGAAGAAATATAACAAACGACAGACCAAACCAGGAACATATGAGCATAAATCACAAAGAGTCCCTTGTCCAGATGTATGAATTAATTAGTAATTTCCACCTGGATCACTTATGAAAACTAATGAGAAAACAAATATGATGTCCAATTAGTAAATGAGTAGCATTAAGGAACAGAAAAGGCTGTGACACGACCTTCCATGCTGAGCAAAACTGTATCAGCACATATGTTACTGCTGTGACAAGTGAGCACGTGTCTTTGTTATTCCCCACTGACCTCGCTTTTGCCTCTGGTATGCGTGGCATGCATAGAATTTAAGAGTAACCCATGGGTTTTATTCTCCATTTTACCTTATATTCATATTACATTTTTATCATCAATAATACGCCGTTTTCGTTAAAAAAGTCCTTTATTGTTCAGATGTTATCCTCTTGTTTCAAGCATCTGATATTAATTTTGATAATAACAAGTTACCAGGGTCTGCAGTCAAGAGTTTGGGCCTAATGATAACCAAAATAATTAGTCCTGGGTCGAGGTTGTCGCCGTGGTATGAAAAAAAAGCTACCGCGTAACAACGTTATAGCCAACTCTGTTATTGGGGCATCTTGTATGAAAGTGAATTGCCTTTTCTCATAGAAAGGCTTAAATTGTTGCTGGATGGAGGGCGAGAGCCCATGTTGTTTTCCATGAATGTGTACTTTTATAACACATTGATACAGTCTTTCTTGATTCATGAAATATCCTATCCTTCCACCAAACTACCGCCTCTGGCAGAGGTATAATATTCCACAAAGTATCATTGCTGTTAAAATAATAGTAATCCAGTGCCGGACCGATTTTTAAGTGTTAAAAATGTTAAGAAAATGCTAAATAATTATAGTTAATGAATACTAAATCACATAAATATTCAATTCATTGGCTAATGAAGGGATGGTACTGGTGTCAGATTTATACATATTGTTCCCTACATAACTTACAATTGCTCACTTCTGTTTTTAAAGTATATCCAATACTAATGGGTATAATCAAGGCCTTTAGCTCTAAACCGACTTTCAGCCAAGATAAGTCGGTTTCAGGCCGAGCTTCAGCAATGCTTCCTAGAGTCCGAATATCCTTTATCATATCCCGCAGAGCACAATTATTGGACCTTATGGAAAAGGTGGCCTTAAAATGCCGGATTTTATGAACTATGTGAAAACACAAAGGGTAATGCGGGTCAAGAGATTACTGTCTGATGACAATAGCCAGCTCAGACAGTTAATTTGCACTGCATTGTTGTGCATTGGAGCCCTTGATTGTGTAAGTTCAAGCTTTGATGTGGCTCGAATCCCTAAATCACTATCTAAATTTCAAAATAGTTGTTTACATTACTAGGCAGAGTATAGGAAGATTAAATCCATCACTGTGGAATATATTTTGGAAGAACAACCTTGGAATAATAACTGCATGCAGGCAGGTGATAAATCGGTCTTCCATGGATCCTTTTTTTTTTCAATTTAAAAAAACATATAGAAGATATCTTAAATAAATAAGGCACGATTTTCACTTGGCAACAGGTAATATAGGTGTCACAAACTGTCTTACTGCTCTGTCTTGGATATTCCTCAAACAGACCATTAAAATGGAAGGGAGGTTCTAAAGCAAATCGTTCACTTTCTAGTATGAACAGTTCGGAGCCACATGTTGCTAACGTTAAAGGAATTAAATCCTTTAAACAATTCTAAAGATGTCTAATCAATCACATATAAATCATATTAACCGCCAACTCACCAGATAAATTCCGACGAATTCAACAAAACATATAATATCGATGTTACCTGGGAAGATGTGTTTATTGTGCTGACATTACAACGCGTGAAACATAAGCTCGGCTTTGAATATTTATTTAGACGGACACTACATGATACCCCCGGGTGTTATTATTGTTATATTCACATGGAATTAGTATGTCATCTCTTTCACGAATGTAGGTATGCTTGTACAATCATCGTAAAGCTTTAGAAGAATGCCGAAACGTAGAAATACCGAATTTAGACTGTGGTAACATTTGATATGGCATATTCTTACAAATTTCTTTTAAATCACTTGATACTAATTTACAAAATGATTTATTTTCAACATCGTACAAAATCAGAAGAAAATATGTTTTTTTTCGTTTAGAAAGAAAGTCATCTCCACGGAGAAAATGGATAAATACGTTGCTGAGAGAAAAGTAGGAACAGACACAAATTTTGCTGAAGGAAGAGGATAAAATGAAAATATTAAAGCTTTATTTGATGTTTTATTGTTAACAATAATGTGTATTTGTATATGTGTGGATATATGTGTTTATATATATATATATATATCTATGAATGTGTATACATACATTTATACTTATATAAATGTGTATATATATGTGTATATGTGTGTGCATTTTGGTGCATGATTGATGAGCAGCGTTTCATAAATAAGTGCATGTATAAACGCAGTTTTGTTTAATTTCGGGTTGGCTATTAAGGATGGTTTATAATGTAAGCTGAATTTTCCGTATGAATTTTTTTTTTTTTTAAATTGCTATTTATGAAAAACCTAGGCGAATTGCATGTTTGTCTGATATTGCTTGCATGTCATGACAGTAACCAATATTCTCATGTGCTCTCGTTGGTAGCCTCTGCGAAATATGTCTCTGTAATGTGTAAGGGTAAATGTCCGTTTATATTAAAAAAAGGGCTACATCAATGAAGATACCTCCTATGGGAAACAAACTTATCCTTAAAAAAAAAAAAAAAAAAAAGTTTTAAACAATTTAGCCCTGCGATTTATTCACCGAATCCATATATATCCTGTCGAAATATTCTTAGAGCATTGATGCTCTGCCAAAATCTCATGTTATCGGGAACGTGGGTCGAGAACCTGTTTTGGACAAATTTTAACTTAGGAACTACTTAGTGCTTTGATTTTTTTTTAAATACATAATGTTAGCATGGGATGTGTATCCCAATGTTCCTGATTTACAAATATAATACAATAATGATTTTGTAAAAATCTGCAGGGTATAGGTTAATTGTTATGGATGTAATTGTTACAACTTACATTTTTTTTGTCTAAAACTAGTATTCATTATCCAGAACAAATTCTCACTATTCTATACAGGTTAATATACATTTTTCGCATTGATTATTTTTTTTGCTGAGAGAGTTTCTGAATTTAAGGTGTTCATAAGTCTGATCTAATTGAATATTTGGTTATAAATTTATATTGACATCAAAATGATGGTTTCATCTTATTAATCAAAATATAAAAAACCCACTTCATCAAAATAACAACAAACCATTTTAGTGAACAATATCAAATAAATAATATCTCAAAACTGATTGCTGTTTGTGTTCCTCCACTATGTTTTAATTTTCGATTCTGTTGGTAATTATATTTTCCTCAAAGGCATTTGATCCATTTGAGAAGTTTCTTACATTAGTTTTATGTTTCAAAGCAGTTCCGATCCAACATTAAGGATTCGTGAGAAATTTCCATGTACCTTTTGTCACGTGGTTTCACATCTGATAAATATGAATGAGATAATGTGTGAACTTCAAGCAAAATTTAACGATATGTCAGTCGGGCATATGGGTACATCAACTGTCAACCATTTGGCAATATATTTTCACTTATGGAGTACTTTCAGATATCAGGCCTGTGTTGTGACATATTTTGGTATATCACCCACCCTTCCCCCGAGAAAATATCCAGACAATTATCAGCAGATCCGTTTGCCCGTAGGCAACGGTTGTCCTATAGCCATTCTGCAAAATTATAGGTTGATAGAAAATATTGATGGTATCGATAGTGATCAGCAATAACGTCAATTGAACTAATAGACAACCGGCCTTCTTTCAATACATGTAACAAAATGGGAATAGATTTCAAGAATGTGCAGTATCTTTATAATGAGTTTTACGAGTTTACCATGGTACTTGCTATTGATGAACCTATGAGCAGGTTTCTACAAGTGTTACACCATCCAGTGTGACTGACAAAATAGGAAAAGTGCTGAGTCCGACATAAATGGACGAAATTTACATGTGTGTATTGCCTCATGGGACTTTCCAAAACTGTTCGTTAACACAATATTTATAGATTACTTGTGTGCTTCGTCTTGATATTTGATACCTCTGCCTTTTATCACTCATTTAGCCCGACATAAAGTGAAGGTGAAACTAATAGAATAACAGCAACACCAAATTGGACAAGACTGTTCTTTTATGTTTTCCTTCGATTGGATAACTCACTTTCAAATTATATCTGACATCATGTTCATCGTAGGACAACTGAAAACCGGCTGGACTGAATTTCTTTATATTTAGACCCCAATGCACTTTTGTAAAAGGTTGGTCCTGCATAAGTATATATGTGTTTGTTGTACACAGAAGCTGAATGGAATTTGCGCATACCCTCGAACATTTTTTTCACCCGGAGGAAAGTGGCAAATTGCTGGTAATTAGCTACTTTAACAGCGATGGCCACTCTGTACCGATCGCCCGCTGGAGACCTTATCTAACTCGCAAATTGCTATTAACTTGTGCAAACGTCTCGGACAATTATTTCAATCGGGAAAAGATGCATATGCGAGCAAATTGCTACTTCGACAGAAAGGCTCTCTCTCCCCTGACTCACAGATTGCTAGAAAAATTGCTATTTTTAGAATCGCCCGACTGAGACCAAGTCTAACCCAAAAAAACTGCAATTTGCTAAGCCTCTTCCCCCATATTCCCCCGTGAAAAGTTGCATATCACTATCAAATTGTTACGTTGAAATCAAGGCTCCCATTTTATGCAAGACCGGAATCGCAATTAAAAGAATCTGCACACACCCTTCGGCCACTTTTTTTCTCAATGAAAATCTCAAATTGCTACATTGACAGCAGGAGCCATTCTCTACAGGGTAAGAACCAGGTGTTACTCCCATTTTTCTAACAATTTCCGCACACCTCTCGGCCCGAGTTCCGGGGAAAAGATGGAACTTCGTAGCCATTTGCTACTTCAACAACCAGCTAGGCCGCTTCTCTACTGAATCAAAGATGACGTTGTACTTTGCTAGCAAAATGATACTTTGAGACTAATGTTCTCTAGTCAACCGGTGGTGGTCAAGTTTGACTCGGAAATTTGCAAAAATTCGTTCCGATGAAAAGTTGCAAATTGTTAGCAAGCTGTTACATTGACAGCAAGCCCCCGGATTCAAAAATTGCAAAAGGTTTGCGAACATTTTTTTCTCTCGATGAGAGCCGCAAACTGCCTGCAAACTGCTATTTTAGCCCGATTGAGACCAGGTCTGGCTCGCCAAATGCCACTTATTTCCGTTTATTTGTAAAGTGATCAATGGTCGACACATGCACAGGACAATTTAATATTCATAAGACAGAGATCTCATGACATCATGTGACACCTTTGACTTTGTCACTTATTACACGGTGTTAGTCATACATATATACTAATATAAATTATAAAAAGGCGGTGACCCAATACATACAAAAAGTTTTGTTTGTTTTATAGTCCTGATACTATTTGTTTTGAGGTTCTTGTTAAGTAACATATATTTACGTATCACACATTGTATTTAGTACATGCAACATATCTCCTTTTATATTGAATGGATTAAGTTTTCACGAAACACCACAAATATATGCAGATTTACTATTTTTTAATACTCTCACCAGGAATGCAAATACATAAAAATGAAAATAAAATTCCAGATGTTACTGCACACCGAGTCACAATCGGTTTGATCTAGGTAAGAAGTATCCATTTAGTAATCACAATAAAATAAGGTCGACCAGGCCGTTTTTGACAATTTAATGAGAGCTGTGTGGATTTAACTGTGCCAACTTGAAAATAATGTCATTGAAATTCGGCAAAAGAATATAAAGTACAAGCTTTTCAAAGATATTTTTCTACGTACCGATATAGCTGCGTGGTCTCACCTCAAACAAAGGACACAGACTGCAGTCTAGTGCCAACGAAGCACAGGCAATTGTCATCCACAGTAACAGGGCAAGCCAATAGGAATCCACGATAAGATGAACCAATCAACAAGCGGGCAAGGAAAAACCACATTACATATGCTGACGTATGTTGTTATTTTTAGATATATCAATGGGACACGTGGCTTTAACTAATGAATAAACTACTTCTGATCATTACACTTCAAGTAATGTACAGAACTGTTTGCTCTGAATAATAAATGTGATGTAAATATAATGAGGCATATTTAACTTTAAGATCAAATTCCCTTGATCAAAGCATAACATGTATATTTGTATGAAACATATTTGAATCATCTGAATCATATTTGTATTATATCTTTGTTCAAGTTCAAGTAAGAACGTTTACGTTTAAGACAATAAAAACGCCTCTGAGTTGAACATATAGAAGCATAAAACATTTATAAACAGAACCAATTGTTCATTAATCACGGTTTGTACATTTACCGTTAGGTTTGGGTCGAATTCCCATACATGTAGTCCTTTTATTAGCATTTGCATTATACAATTAATCTGCTAAATGCAAACAGTCACTACTATACCGAGCCTCAAAATTACTCGTATAGGCAATACTGGCACAAGCCAATAATGGGTCTTTGTAGTTAGGTTGTCGGGGAATGAACGTGTAACACATATTGGCACCAGATATCTAAGGCAACGGAGTCATCTGTCTACAGAGTTTCGTGCTATGGATGCATATATGACTTCCATGTATAACAGCTAAATGATGAATGGACGTGCACCAAATTTCCAAAGATACGGACAACATCTGCTTTGTGACTAAGGGACAGGCATTCTACAACCTAATATGCAAAATTCTCACTATCTGTAGCTGTCAAGTGTCAGAATTTCGATATTCCTTAGATGAGATGCTTGGCACTTACAAAATGACTGTATTTGTTTAGCCCTTATCGGATGGCAGCTCTATCAAGTCTTTTTGCCCTTCATTCAGCTTCCATGTACAAAGCTGTTATTGTAGCTTTTCTGACATCTTAAGTAAAGCCCTGATAGGTTAACTCCTTTGGAATAAATCTTGTACTATCTGTACTAAACTGATGTATTCTCTAGCTTGTTATTATAGTTTTCACCTTATAGTTCATACCTTATTTAAAAAAGCAGAAGATATGCATTGGGTATCATTGTATAATTGCATTTTTATTCGATTTATCATTATATTTGAAGTATGTGCCAAAATTGATTGAAAGGTCACATACTAATTGCTCGTATGTACAGTTCACCACATAAAAACAGTAAAAGACATAAAAAGACAGTAAAATCGTACGAATGGAGTGTACGTTTGTATCAACATGTTCATGAAATGTTAGCCACTACACATAAATGATTAACACTAGACCAGCATGGCTGTACCATTTTGCTGTACTGTTAAAAAATAGCAACATGTATAAAAGGGGTCGAACGCAAATGGGCTTACTATGGATTTCCAACATAATATTCTTTTTTGTTATTATCAAAAGTCCCCCCTATAGTAAATTTTGGACTTAAACGATACCAATAGTACCCATGGTATGTAAAATAAGGAAATAAAAATACGGCATTAGAGGATTATAATTTTATGTTACATGTTTTCCGAATGAAAAAATTGTCATGCAACAAGAAATAACCCATGATCATCTTAAGTGACAAGACACCTGGAGATGTGGTAACAAAAGTGAAAATTAAAATATGAAAACATTATTCGTTTACTTTTTATCGGCTACTATTGGAATCGAGTACACACAATTCATCCATGGTACTAGGTACTGTGAGGGCCCAAACCCTCCCTAGGGTAGGCCGGGTACGGGCTCAAAGCTTGGATATGCGGCGCGGGGCGGGTTACATGATATTTTAATGCGGGTTTCTGCGGGCCGAAAACATGGTTATCGCGAGAAGATGATTACTTAATTGTAAAACACTGCTGGTCCTTTTTTTTGTTCCTTTTCTTATTACATTTTCTGAATTACCATATGGCACTTGTGAAATATAAATTCCCTGAGTTTTGAGAAAGATTCTTCTTTGAAGGAAACACTGGTCAGAATATCCGACAAAAGTACCTGGGAAAAGTGTTGTATATTTATACTTTTTTTCAGCACTGAAGGCCTATACTTGTGGCCTGTAGATATATCAGAAATTACATAAATGGCTGACGGTAGAGCACTAGGATTACACCTTATATAACAGTCACTGCATGAGGTGCCTCTAGATCTGTCAGCGGCTTAATATAGCTTTACATAACTTACAAAGACTAAGGTGTTCTCATCATGCATGAGCCGAACAGCACTGGCTAGTTTTGAAGACTGCATTGTCAAAGCAGAATGAGATAAAAAGGATTGTGTTCATTTGATATCTACTCTAGTGAACACAACAAAAACCTAGAGCTGACTCCCCCTGCGGTTCCACAGCCTCCCCTTTCAGCTAATTAACTGATGATCACTGAACAGGATTGACCTCTTTGTCAAATAAAAGGTGTGAGCTGTGATGAGCGAGTATTGTCCTCTAACTAGTGCAGCTAGTGTAATGTAACTCTAGGCATACAAACTTAATTGAATTGATTGCTTTTTGCTCGAGTTTTATTTATCTTCTCGTTTAGCAGCATATGCATGGAAAATATGTCTAAACTTTAATTATATGTTGTTAGCTAAACATCTGAATATATTGAATTGATAACTACTTTAAATTTTTTAAGGGGACACAAAGTCAATATTTGATTAGTGTGTCCCAGTGACTGACATTTCCACTGATATGGCAGTATATAATTGTATTTTGGTAAGTGGTATTTCTTTTAAAAAATGAAATACCAGTGAAAAAACTGGAAACATCATACCATCAGCAAAACATAGTAACGCTATCTACTCACGAAAGGTGGTCATTCATTATAAATACACGTGTATATAAAGATAAATCCTATTTTTTAGGTGGCTACCTTTTCGGTTGTCTCTTATCATGTCTTATGTTTATTAGCGGGTTTAATTTGGGTAAAAATGCATGACGGATGCTGGCCGAAATATACGTGCAGGTGCGAGGCGGTGCAGTGGGTGTTTAACAACTGAGGGCCGGTTGGGTTGCGGGCCTAAGGTTGATTTTGCGGTGCGGGCGCGGACCCTAAATCGTGGCCCGCTCTACTATTGGAATGCCTAAATTAAAAAAAATAGCTGTGCGGCTGAATGTTCAGGTTATGTATTTACCTACTTTAAAAACAACACCTGTGTGGCTGAATTTTCAAGTTATGTATTTAACTAATTTAAAAACAACACCTGTGTGGCTGAATGCTCAAGTTATGTATTTAACTAATTTAAATAGGAAACCTGTGTGGTTAAATGTTCAGGTTATGTATTTACCTATTTTAAAAACAACACCTGTGTGGCTAAATGTTCGGGTTATGTATTTACCTATTTTAAAATCAACACCTGTGTGGCTAAATGTTCTGGTTATGTATTTACCTATTTTAAAATCAACACCTGTGTGGCGAAATGTTCTGGTTATGTATTTACCTACTTTAAAAACATCACCTGTGTGGCGAAATTTTCAGCGTTTGTATTAAACTAACGGTAAAGCAACACCTCTGTGGCTAAATGTTCAGGTTATTTATTTACCTACTTTAAACAACACGTGTGCGGCTGAATGTTCAGGTTATGTATTTACCTACTTTAAAAACAACACCTGTGTGGCTGAATTTTCAAGTTATGTATTTAACTAATTTAAAAACAACACCTGTGTGGCTGAATGCTCAGGTTATGTATTTAACTAATTTAAATAGGAAACCTGTGTGGTTAAATGTTCAGGTTATGTATTTACCTATTTTAAAAACAACACCTGTGTGGCTAAATGTTCGGGTTATGTATTTATCTACGAAAAACAACACCTGTGTGGCTAAAATTTCTGGTTATGTATTTATTTACTAAAAACAACACCTGTGTGGCCGAAGACAGGCTTCATTCTACATTAAAAAATACGTTGTGTATCTTATACGTATATGGAATAATAAACATTACATATTTATTGACAAACAGGTTCTCAATAAATCCACCAAGTACTGAATTAAAGTAAAAATATATAGTCGCTGGCGTGAATACGGACATTCACATGGACCTACACATCATACGGCTCTATATATATATATATATATATATATATATATATATATAATATAAAATAATATATATAACATGCGATTTAATTATATAGAATATACATGTTTTAAACACATGTTATGGTTAAAAACTAAAACTCAGCATAAATTTACGTCTACGGAGTTGTAATATATCGTAAACAAATTATCTACAGTGGTTCTTACCATCGCAAACAGGGGGCGATGACAATTGTCGTATTGGTCAGAGAGCCTTTTTAATTTAGTAACAACACTCCCACCAGGTGGCGCAACGCGTAGTAATTGCACGTAGAGCTCTGATCTGGGAACTTTACAGCAAGGACATACAATACGTAAGCACTTGGATCGCAGATCGCGTCCGAAATTGCTTGCGATCTTGATAAAAAAAAATCCTACCTAGGTGTGAATGCTCTTTGACCTGGCTACCGGTGGTTGTATTATCTCCATGTTTACAGCACTCTTAAAATATCAGACGGAGCTGGATTAGCCTTGCTATCATAAAACTGGCGTATACTCGATCAGTCGAGAGCATTGGGTACATTATTGCCATAGGGTTAAATCGGTTTTGTTTAACCGCTTTAGATATATTTATTGATTGCATGCATTTGTTTGTGTATTGTACACATTGGATCTAAGGCTTATCAAATGTTATCCCTCAATGCGTATTATTTACTACAGCTCACTTTCACTTACTTCCTTGTTCTTTAATATATGGGGTTTTCAATAAGCCATAAAGGTGCAAAGTCAATCCAAAATTTGTTTGAAGAAACTATGTAGTAAAATGAGAATTAAGAGAAAGGAAACGCTCACATATAGGCTATAAACGGGCCCGCTGGTCAGGTTATGCCTGCAGTGCACGTGGGGCTCAATAATTCTGCGTATAACTAGGATTGTTTATGTGAGAAATGCGGATAAAATGGCTTTTGACTAAATAAATATGGCGAGATAGCTTTTGCGCGGATTTTACATCTGAAAGCGTATCAGACAAAACGAGTCGCTACATATTGCGGTTTTTGCAGGTTCCAGGAGTAACACAAATAGATAATAGCATGCTGCCGTGCTGGTACATATAAACATTTCTAAACACGTATTTCGCATGCGCATTCCGCATGTCACATTCCGTACATTAGGGATCAGTATATATATATATACACAATGAAAACTGGTTTAACGGAGACCTAACTTAGGCGGACAACTGGCTATAACGAACAATATAGTTAAGTCCCTTTAAAATTCTTTATTTGTTATATATAAGCGGAACCTCTATAAGGCAAACACCTCACTACTGCGCACAGCGGATTTCAACTCAAACTTACATTCTAAGAGTAAATGAACCTGACAAATACGGACATGAAACGCCATCTCCGACGGACACTTGTCACTCGCCCCAGACAACATCAAAGGCCACCGTTACTGTTGCTCCCGGGACTGGAACACAAAGGATTGAGCAATTCCCAGCTGTTACCTTAATGCGAGTAGGCGTTCAAGCCACGTGTGATATGCTCATAGGATAAACACAGCAAGGGTGAAGCGGTTAACATCCTGTCACTTTATTTCACGGTTGATCATTCACACGTTGCGAAGCTGCATATTATTTACTCGACCGCGGGGTCATTAAAATGATTAAACGGCTGCCGATAACCCGTGCGTCCCTGATTTCACCACGCAGTATCTTACTGTAAACTAGCCACTTCGTTGTGGCAGGATGTTTGATAATTTAATTAGTTTTGCTAAAAAAATCTCAAACTGATCTGCTCAGTGTCGACAATGTGCTCGCTCATAGTTACGCGTATCCTATCGCCGTGCACAAGCTCCTCGGGGTTCGTTTTTTCACGGGTGGCATTAACATCAAAGCAAATCAAACCAAACAACCATCATCAAAGAAAGGCTAAAGCTACATTTACCTATAAAAAAAGAATGTTTCCAAGTTCATTATTTTTTAGATCATCGCATTGGGGCAGTGGAACAGGATAGTTTAGGCAATGCCGCCAGGTGGCACCACGCATACTTCAGGCGTGCGCTTACGCTATTTGTAAAAGTCGAGCTTATGTCAACCTGCCTAATAAGGACACCTCACTGTAAAGGACAAAATGATTGATTCCCTTGATTGTCCGCTTTAGACAGGTTTCACTGTATATACAATCAATTTCCTCTTCAGAACACGTAGAACCACATTGGACATCTGGCCCTGACGCCGAAATCGAAGGTACATAGGTCTAGATGGCCTAAGGCCAACGATTAAAATGCCAGATGATTCAAGATTATTTTTTTTAAGGGGTGGTGATTATCTGTTAGTGCATCCAGTAAATAAAACTTTATTCTGGAACGACACCTCACGAGTGTATAGAACCGTTGGCACTAATGCGAACCCCGAGGAATTTAAAGCAAATATTGATTGGTATCGAACTTTAATGATTTAATATAATAATACAACGTCTCGTGTAGTAAACGCCTATTGTGGGTATGATTGAATATGCTTATGCCATACAATGTAAATAAAAAGGGACATTTGATAGCGTTATAATTTTAAATCTTCGTTTAACCTTGGACATGTCACATAGCCACTATAGCCGCCCCCCCCCCCCCCCCCCCCCACACACACACATATTCTCAAACCATCTATCCGGCCCTGTTGTATCCTATTGCTCAAAGCTATCGGCAAATTCCAGTAAAAATCGCGCCAGTAGCCTTTCCTTTTGTCAGTCAATGGTAGCTATATTTTGTTTGAACTGTGCTCTGATATTAGGCAATAACCCTACACAAAACCCAAAAGGAAACACAAAATCCCGTTATTTACTAACAAATAAACGTATTTATTATCAAACCATTAGCCTTTGGGAAGAGGAAGACAAGAGCGGACCTAAATAGTATCCCAGTCGCTTGATTTTCTTTTTGTGGTTGTGTTTTTTTAATAGAGAAATGGACGAAACTGTGCACTACAGGGAAATCTAGACGTGCCTTACGTGTATCACTATAGAGGTGTAGTATGCTCTGTCGCTTTCTGCCGCTTTTTCCCACTGAAATAAGGATTCGAGCGACTGTGATAATTACGATCTAAGGTAAGGTAGGTCGAACCGTCCCAACCCTGCAAACAATAATGCGTTCTAAAAACGTCCTCATAACATTTTAGTTAGGTTTGGATAACATTATTTTGAAACGTTCTGTTCACGCAAAAATGTATGGTTTTATATACAGACTGTGAACGTAAAATCAGACGTTCGTTCCCGTTGTTTTTATTACGTGTGTGCAGCGTTTTATCAAGTCATTCCAGTTATGTTAAGAATACGTCTGATGAACGTTTGCTCCTAGTACAATGCTAACGTGTAAGCAAAATTTCTGTTAAAACATTCTGTGTACGCAAAAATGTATGGTTTTATGTACGGACTGTGAACGTAAAATCAGACGTCCGGTGCCGTTGTTTTTATTACGTGTTTCCAACGTGTCATCAAGTCGTTGTAGTAATATTAAGACGTCTCCTAAACGTTTGCTATTAGTATAATGCTAACGTGTAAGCCTCTAAGCTTCACTTCTGTTAAAATGTTCTGTGCACGCAAAAATGTATGGTTTTATTTACGGACTGTGAACGTAAAATAAAACGTTTGTTGTTATTGTTTTTATTACGTGTTTGCGACGTTCATAAAGTCGTTGTAGTTCCGTTAAGAATACGTGTCATAAACGTTTGGTCTTAGTATAATGCTAACGGTTAGAAAACATTTCCGTTAAAACGTTCTGTGCACGCAAAATTGTATGGTGTTATTTACTGAATGTGAACGTAAAATCATACGTTTGTTGTCCTTTCTTTTTGTTACGTGTTTGCGACGTTATTAAAGTCGTTGTAGTAATGTTAAGAATACGTCTAATAAACGTTTGCTATTAGTATAATGTACGGACTGTGAAAGCGAAGCCAAACGTTCTTTGTCGTCGTTTTTATAACGTGTCCGCAATGTTTCATTTAATCGTTGCAGCAATTTTGGGAAAACGTCTAACAAACGTTTGCTCTTAGTTATAATGATAACATGTTAGCAACGTTTCTGTTAAAACGTTCTTAGCACATACTAATGTATCGATTTTTGTACGGACTTTGAATGTAAAACCAAACGTCATTTGTCATTGATTTTATTACGTGCCTGCAATGTTTCATTAAATCATTGTAGTTATGTTTGGAATACGTCTCACCGACGTTTGTTCTTAAGTATTATGATAACGTGTTAGAAACGTTTCTTAGCACATACTAATGTATGGTTTTATGTACGGACTTTGATCGTAAACCCTAACGTTCTTCATAATTTTTATTACGTGTATGAAAAGTTTCACTTTATCTTTTTATTTACGCTTGGAATGTCTCATACATATTTGCTCTTAGTTTAATAAAGTGTAAGCAACATTTTTGTTAACGTTCTTTGGTCACATAAATGTGGTTTTATCTACGGAATATTTAACGTAAGATAAAACCTTCTTTGTCGTCGATTTCTCATGAATCTACAACGTTTCACAATGTTGTTACAGTTACGTTGAGAATACATCCCATCAATGTTTGCTCCCAAGTATAATGATAACATGTTAACGATATTCTTTCAACATAAAAAAAAATGTTTTGTTAAGGTACAAAAATACCGGTAAAGGGGAAAGTGCTCAATGCCTGTATACTCGATATATCCTAATATTTGTTCACTCGGAGTAAGTCCATTGAAAAATTATCTATATCAAGTTAACATTAATTCTGTTAAACAGTTTTGAGTATTTTAACCATTATCTTGATGATTCAACAAGTTATCAACGTGCTGACAATTCTTATGATCTATCACCGACCGTGTGAAACGGCATGATTAATCCATATACATTAATACATTTTAAAAGATAGTACATTGTACTTTATTTATACATCCCAGAGTAGGCTTTCATATAACTGGCAATACTACAGCTTCTGATTAGACCGCAAGTGTATTTTCCATTTCAGTCTGTGGAAGACATTTTCAATGAAATGTTAAAATTGATGAGTGCGTGTGCATAGCTTTAATCATAAATCTGACCATGACAGTGATTTCAAGTCATATCTATTGTTTTCCGGCAAAATAGGTGATTATCCATTTGTCAAATCCATTTACCAACAGAAAGGTGCCATCAAACGTTCTTTTCATGTATTCAACAAAATACTAAAAGACATTAAAATTGTTTATTTATTTTACAAAAGAGTCAGAGTACTTGTAGAACTCTCAGAGTTCAAGTATTTCTGTGTGATACCACTCTTGATCCCTCTCAGCCTCTCTTCTTTCAGGTTTTACACGGCCTGTAAAAGAAAAGTAAGTAAATTGTAATTATATATATATATATATATATATATATATATATATATATATTCCCCTTCATTCCCCTTCATTCATGCATAACAACATACAGCGAACAACTATAGGTGTTTCTACACTGAAAGAAGTGACCCAGGCATCATTCCAGCTGACTGATTTATTGGTATTGGCTACAATATTTTTCGTACTGGTTGTATTGAGGAACTCTGCAAGTTATGTAAAATAAGCCAAAAAGGCAATAGTGACTTAATCACCCATGTGGTGATCCAATGATTACAATTAATGCCCTGCAATACATCCAAATTTCACAGGTTGAGTGAATGAAAATTTGTAACAGAAATTTAAATGTATGAATCTCAACTTGTAATTAATGGATTAGTAATTTCAATAAATGAGTTAATACTATTCTGTCCAAAAAGTGTGAAATGGGCAAAATGATGATTTAAAAAAATGGATTTGGTAAATTCTTAACCAGGTCTGAAAAAAAGAATGTCCGAGGTTAAAACCCATTGATTAACCATTAAGTACTATATAATATACGCTGAAATTTCAATTGCTTTTTCCGTTTGTGTTTTTTTACAAAACAAATGACATTGGTCATGACACTTAGGATGGTGACATGCTGACAATATGTCCATGGACAGGCAACAAATTAAGATAATATAGGTGGTATCATCATTCATGCAAATTAGCATAAGTTCATCAAGACCAATTGGCACACCAAATTTGATGAAAATTCATTCAGCCATTTATGAGAAATCTGGCATTTTGTGTGTATTTTGCATTATTTCTGGGTGCTCAAACATGCTCCGCAACTCTTCACAGTGACCTTATTTCAGCATGATGCTACATCCCCATTAAAAATCTTGGACAAAATTCTAGGGTCCTCCCACAGTACTGGTACTTAATAGGCCATCAATGAAGTAATCAGTTGATACAGACCTGATCAGCAGTGTGATAATGATCCCTCTGGGGAGCCATTAATCACTGCAGAACTACTTTCTTTCGTTGGGCGGGGGGGGGGGGGGAGGGTTGAAAGGGACAGGGAGAAAAGCTTGTCAGTTTTACGGAATACAAATGGGGGAAAAATATATTTGATCAAGACATGCTCAGAAGTCACTAGGTTTATTGTTTAGAGCAACGGAAAATGGAATGTGTTCCTAAAAGAAACCGTGTGGGTATCTAGATAGTGTAGAAAACATGACTACGTGGGACAATTATGATTGCACAAACTGGTCCCACAAATCATGCCAAAAAGTGACAACTTTTGGAAAGAGGAAATACTGTGCACAATGCTTGAAATGACTTGGATCATGTTTATGACGTGTGGTTGCATTTTTAAATCAGTGTCGACCCAATATGCATGGTATAGGTAGACTACAATGAGACATAAATTATTTAGGTATGTTGGGTATAGAGACTTAATTTGGAGCTATAATGTCCTCAGTCAGATTTATTTCTCAGAAGCGGATCAATGGGAAGGGTCCAGGGGACCAGGACCCCCCCCCCCTTTTTTTCAGCCATCGCAACCTTTTTTTAAGGGTTTCCGACCTATTTTTGCGGCCTGGACCCCCCCTTTTTCGAACCTGGGGACCTTTTTTTAGGTTTTGTCATTTGTCCTCTTGTGTTGGACCCCTCCTTTTCCTAATTCCTGGATCCGCCCCTGTTTCTTAGGTAAGAAGGAGGAGATTATGATACAGGCAGGACCATATTAGATTATAGGGAGTTTATGTTGATATGGCATCAGATGAAGTATTAATAGTAAAACTATTGTGCTTTGTAGTTGTATTTGTGTATGTTTGTGTCTGGATTATGAGAATGAAAGCGAGGTAGTTAATGTTTAAGTTAGTACTTTGCAATGATGCAACAAATATATTCTAATTATGAGTTGTCTCAATGATATTAACTGATTATGTGTGTAAGCTGACACTGTATAAATGAATTTATAATAATAGTCAACGGAAAGTGCTGTGTTAATTCAAACAACAATGTTGTTCTATATTTCTTTTAAACTATATTTATCACAATTTTAGAAGGTATCTTCCTATATCTCTGATTTCAAAAGTGCTAGAATATAGTACATAATGTTTTACTGTATAATAATTTTAGATTTACACTTTACAAATGTACTAAGCTTATCAACTTCATATAGTATTGGTTTTTTTACTAGCCAATGTTTATCAGCTTAATAATTATATGCACAAGATACATACATATTTAATAAAGGGTGTGCTATCATGATTCTTTAGGTCTTAAGTGAAAAGTGATGCTCTTATGTATTCAAATATCTTAAAGTAAATTTATAACAATTCTCTAAGTTCTATATCTTTGCAAGTGCTTGAATATAATACCTGTGACAGTGCTTTAATGTAGTTATAAATATTTTTCTGTGAGATTTATGTATATTTATGTATTAATGTGTCTGCCTCATGATTGTGAATTATGACTATTAAAATGGTTTTGTTCATTGTTAAGGGTGCCTAATCACCTATAAAGCATGTTGAATTAACATGAAAAATAGCTTCCTCCCTTTAAAATAAATGTTACATGTTCCTCTTGCCCTGAAACCATTTGCCTAAAAACAGTGGACTGGGCGCGATCAAAGGTGTCAACAAAAACATAGTGTGTTGTACTCTGTGCATCGCTGAGCCACGGCTTTCTCAGGAGAACTTTTGAGAAACCCTCAGAACGTCAAGTATGAAGATTCTATGTCCAATGGTTATGAATTGTGCCCTGCTTTGGTATCAAATTTTCAATTATTCTGGGGTGAGCTTATGTGCCCCATAGCAAAGGAGAATATATGTAACTGAGACCTAATTTCTGGTTTGCAAGGAGAGTTTTTCATCAACCTCCCTGGATGTCAAGTAAGAAGATTCTAGGACCAACGGTTACATTTGTGCCCTGTTAACGGATGACCACTTATTTAAAGGTGTCAAAATAGAGAAAAAAATGTGTTAAAATTAGAAAACAAGTGACCCATGATTCATGACGCTCAGCTGACTGGGAAGAGATTCGTAAAAGGAAATTTTTTCATCTGAATGGTAGTATATACCCATTCAACTGAAGCATCAAACAGATTAACCAACAGGCCAAGATTGTGTCTGTAATTATTTATCTCAAAAATAGAGAAAAACAGATGACAGCATCCTTAAAGGTCTCAAAAATAGAGAAAAAAATATCGAAAAATTGAATAAAATATAGGTGGCACCACCAGTCTGCAGAAACTGATGAAACACTCCATAATCAATATCCATGCAAAGAATCATGGTGATCTCTGCATTAGTTGTTCAGATACTTCAGCTTTTGTTTCAAATTGTTAATTATTCTGAGGGATACTTCAGAGCCCTATAGCTTGAAGGATATGGAAAACATTGACCTTATTTCAGGTTTCAACAGACACTTTTCATGGGCCTCCTTGCATGACAAGAATGAAGATTCTGGGTCCAGTTGTTACGATTTGTACCCTGTTGACAGATAACAACATCTTTAAAGGTCTCAAAAATAGAGAAAAAAATCGTAAAAATTTGAAAAAATAGAGATGGCGCATCCAGTATGCAGAAACTGATGTTACACCTCGTGATCAATATGTATGCCAAAAATCATGACCATCAGTGTTGTAGTAATTGAGATACTGCAGTTTTTGTATCAAATTTTTCATTATTCTTAGGATTATTTTGGAGTCATACAGCTTAAAGGATATGGTTAACAGAGACCTAATTTTAGTTTTCCATAGGTCTCCCTGTGTGTCAAGAATGAAGATTCTAGGTCCAGTCTATATGATTTGTTCCCAGTTAACACATGTTCATATCTTTAAAGGTCGCAAAAGTAGAAAAAAAATCATAAAAAAACCCGAACAAATATAGCTGGTGCCACCAGTCTGCAGAAACTGATGAAACATTCCATGATCAATATGCATGCATACATTTACGATGATCTCTGCATTAGTTGTTCAGATACTACAGCTTTTGTATCAAATTTTCCATTATTCCGAGCTGTACTTTGGAGTGCCAAAGCTCAAAGGATATGGGTAACAAAGACCTAATTTCAGGTTTCCATAGGGACTTTTCATGGGTCTCCCAGTGTGTCAAGAATGAAGATTCTAGGTACAGTCGTTACGATTTGTTCCTGTTGACAGATAACTACATCCTCAAAGGTTTCATAAATAGAGGAAAAAAATTGTAAAAATTTGAAAAAAAAAATGCAGGTGGCGCCACCAGTCTGCAAGAACTGATGGAACACCTCTTGATCAATATGTATGCCAAAAATCATGACCATCAGTGTTGTAGTTATTGAGATGTTGCAGTTTTTTTTATCAAATTTTCCTTTATGCTTATCGGGTAATCGGGAGCCCCACATCTCAAAGGATATGGGTTAAAGAGACCTTTTTTTTCAGGTTTCCATTGAGAATTTTCATTGGTCTCCCTATGTGTCAAGAATGAAGATTCTAGGTCCAGTCTTTACGATTTGTGCTCTGTAGACAGATGTTCACATTTTTAAAGGTCTCAAAAATAGAGAAAGATTTTCGTAAAAATCGAAAAATACAGGTGGAGCCACCAGTCTGCAGGAACTGATAGAACATCTCAAGATCAATGTGTATGCCAAAAATCATGACCATCAGTGACGTAGTTAACAAGATATTGAAGTTTTTGTATGAAATTTTTTACTATTCTTGGGGGTATTTTGGGTATCTTTATAAAGATCTTGATAAAATCCTTGGAGAGGGAAGAGGGCTGGTGTCATTTATATTATTTACATTTGGAAAAAGAGTGCTATTGTCTCACAGGTTTTGACTTGGCCTATAAAACATTATCTATATTGCAGCAGAAGTATTTGAAAAAGAAAATCAACGGACCCATGGGTCACGTCGTTCAGCTGAATTTTGGAAAATATTATCAATTACAAAATATTCTTATTTCTTTTGGTTAATGTATATTAGCATTTCAAAAGCAAAGAGAAAATTAAGCTGCTAAAATTAAACTCTGTAGATTATAAAATAATGGACATAAGCTAAAACATATGCACTGTGTAATAAACTTGTGGCCTGAAACCATTTTATGATGTACCAAGGGAAAAATGGGCCAACGGTAAGTGTTATATGAAAGTTACATTTCATAAACAAAGAATGTGTGAACAAATTAAGTTTTCAATAGTTAAATATATGGCTATATGATTTAAAAATTATTCCCACAAAGTTTGACCAATATTTCTGATTTTAAAACTAAGTTTAATAGTATTATTCACACTTAGGCCTGGCCAACTTTAAGTGAGACAAATGCTACAAAGTATTTATATCTTCTTAAGTCTAGTCAATTAGCACTTACGTTAGATCATAATATTTTATCGCATTTGAATGTTAGAATTCAATTCTTGAACATTTTTATCTTTAAAAAATTAAAATTGTCCAAGTCTCAACAAAAAGAATTATTTTACATAAAAATTATAAGATTCATCTTGTTTATGAGTCCTGTGTTTTGAAGGGGTCAGTGGGGGAGGAGTCTCGGTTGTTACTGCTGGTTGCTGAAAAATGGGAAATTATTC
The DNA here is from genome assembly GCA_026874595.1 of Sipunculus nudus. Classification (NCBI taxonomy): domain Eukaryota; kingdom Metazoa; phylum Annelida; class Sipuncula; order Golfingiida; family Sipunculidae; genus Sipunculus; species Sipunculus nudus. Next base: position 43,037,331 of record CM049322.1, on the reverse strand, counting down.
ATCTTGTTTATAGTACAGGTCTGTCAACAGAATTGGGTGTGGTTGGGGGAGAGAGAGAGAGAAAGAGCGAGAGAGCGAGAGATAGAGAGAGAGAGAGAGAGAGACTCCCTGTGGTATTAACTGCAGACAGCCTGAATTAGCTCAACAAAGAGGGCTTGCAGAAGTGATGGGATTACATAACAACACCCTGGGCACAGAGAGCTATACTGAATGACCTACAGTGACCTCTAAGTGGGCGGCTTGACAATGAAAGGAAATACAACTAGAGCCTCCACAATAAATCAATAAATAGCCTAATTTTTTAGCTTTTAAAAAAATTAAGATTTTAGCAGATTAAATCCTTGTGTGTACATGCTGTGAATATAAAATCCACAGTACATACTAGAAAAAAACGTGCCGTGGTCAAAGTTGGGCAAATTTAAGGTATTGATTTTATATTTATGCTAATAACTTGAAAAAATTGCAAAATTCAGATCTAACTTTCGGTGTACAATTGAATCTTGATTAAATAAAGTTATATCCCTGAAAAAAGTCTCTAGCTTCAAGAATTATTATGTTGAGTGAGTAAATATATTTGCTTATTTTTTTTAAGTTGCAATATGGTTGGGCCCATAAGTTCTAAAAATTACCCAATACTGACCTATTTTTGGAAAGTACATAGGAAATGTATGGAAGAATATGCATATTTACTTTGATCAAATTCAGATCATAGGTTTTGATATTAGGCATTCCTGAAGTGTAAAACTGATTTTAATAAAAAAATGAGGTTTTCCTCAATTTCTCAAAGGAAAAATCACAGAGACCCAGTTTTTGGCTTGGAAGGAGATCTTAGGGACATCTAACATTATGCCAATTTTTGGATTACCAGGCGAAGTTGTAGTAAACAAAAGTGGGGTCATGATGCTAGAAAATAAAAATACATCAAGGCCTCTAAAACTCTAATAGCTAGGCTATTTTTTAAACTTATACTATCAACTTTACAAATTCATCAGATTAAATCCATATGTTAACTGGCTGTGAAAATTAAATCAACTGTACTTACTTACTTTGCAATGGTCAAAGTTGGGCAAAATTTAAGGTACCAATTTTTTATTTTTGCTAATATTTTAAAAAATTTAAAAGATTTTGTTTTAATTTTGGGTACAGAATTTAATTTTGATTAATTAAAGTTATATTACTGGGAAAAAAAGTCCTTAGTTTTCACATGTTTTGTGTTAAGTGATCAAATATCTTTCCTGATTTTTTACAAAATGCATTATGTTTGAACCTATCACTTTTTTATTTATATACTATAGTCATAATTTCTGGCATGTACATAGGAACTATATAGAAGAAATTTTTATGGTAAATATGAGGAAAAACAGATGAGTGGTTTTGATATTTGGCAGTCCTGGAGTGTGAAAATAGGTTTTTAATAAAAAAATTGAGGTTTTTCCCTAATTTCTCAAAGGAACGAAGTCGCAAAGACCCAGTTTTCCGCTTGGTAGTAGATCTTTGGGACATCTAACATTATACAAAATTTTGGATCCCTAGGTCTTACGGTTTCTAAACGTGCCACATCTACGGACGGACGGACGGACGGACAGAAGGACGGACGACGGACAATGGACCACGACTATAGTTCAGATGACTTATAGTCAGCTGAGCTAAAAATGTCCACTATAAGTCATGTTAATTATCATGCTTTTAACAACAGAGTTTACAGTTATTCAATAATAACACTTGTAGGTTACCTATGCCCAAGAGTAGCACTAGCACAAATGATATAAGAGTTTAACTAGTTATTAAAAACTAGATTACGGGTAGTCGACAAGGAACAATGTGTATCTGCCAAAATCAGAGTAGGACAGGTTAAGTGAGGCATTGATTGAGTGGCAAGGGGAAATAGAGTTACATGTGTTACATATTAGAATGGATGTCTGCCACGTAAACATGATTGTAGGTGGGGCCACCTTTTATTTGAACGAGAAACTATCCAGGATGTATAAGCATGCCGGATTACAGGTAATTTGGTCGCACAACTGCAGAGATATAAGTGATTTTAACCCAAGGCAGACAAACAGATGGACGCTGTGAAAATATATGGCTGCAGGTGGCGCCAATATTTTTGTTTACGTTATAAAGCTATCCAAGGGCTACACTGAAGTAAATTTTTTACCTGATTGGTTGAACGAATCTGGAGATATAAGCATGGATGTTTACAACGTGAACTTGAATATAGGTGGCGCCACCTGTCAGAAAATTAAGAAAGTTATGTGGGATGTAAACGCATGCTAATATCAGGTAATTTGGTCAAACCACTGCAGAGAAATGAGTGATTTTAACCCAAGCAGACAAACAGATGGATGTTGTGCAAATATGGCTGCAGGTGGCGCCACAATTTCGTGTACGTTATACAGCTATCCGAGGGCTACATTTGTGTATTTTTTTTCCTGATTGGTCAAACGGTTCCCGAGATATAAGCTTGGATGGCTGCAGCATGAACGTGAATGTAAGTGGTGCCACCTGTCATAAAGTCAAGAAAGCTATCTAGGATGTATACGCATGTCGAATTTCAGTTGAATTAGTCAAACCACTGCAGAGATATGAGTGATTTTAACCCAAAGCAGATGAACAGATAGAGACTGTGCAAACATGGTTGCAGGTGGCGCCACCATTTTTTGTGTACGTTATAAAGCTATCCAAGGGCTACATTTGTACAAACGATTCCCGAGAAATGTGGGTTTATGTGTCGAAACAGATGCACAAAAGGACGATGGGCAGAGAGGAAAGGTCAGAGGTCAAGGCTAATTGGTTAGGCACCAGTTCACATGTGACCCGATAATTGGTGCAAGTTTCGGAAAAATCAGTCCAGTAGTCTCAGAAGAGTTCTCCGGAAACAAACTATGTTTTGGTGGATACAATTATATAATAAAGACCTAATTTCTGGCATGAACAAAGGAACTATATAGAGGAATATTTATGGTAAATATAAGGGAAAACAGATGTGATTTTGATATGAGGCAGTCCTGAAGTGTGAAAATAGGTCTTTAATAAAAAATTGAGTTTTTTTTTCTTAATTTTCAGCTTGGTAGGAGATCTGGGGGACATCTAGTATTAGGCAGAATTTTGGATTCCTAGGTCTTACGGTTTCCGTGCCACATCTATGGACGGACGGACGGACAGATGGACAACGGACCACGACTATAGCTCAGATGACTAACAGTCAGCTGAGCAAAAAAAAATCATGGCCAAGGTTGATTTTTATTTATGCAAATAAATTAAAAATATAGCAAAATTCAGTTTTTAATAAAGTCATATCCTTGAAAAAAAGTCTCTAGCTTCAGCAATTTTCATGGTCAGTGAGTTTTTTACAAAGTGCATTATGTGTGGGCCCATGACTTAAAATAAAAATAAAGCAAATACTGACATAATATCTGGTATAGCTAGAGGAAATATATAGAGGAACATGTACAGATGAAATATGATCAAAAACAGATCAGTGGTTTTTTTTTATATCAGGCAGCCTTGCATTAATTGCAACAATGGGTTTTTAATGGAAAAATTAGGTTTTTCCTTAATATCTCAAAGGAATGAAAATCATAGTGACTCAGTATTGGATATGGTAGCGGATTTTTTGGACATCTAACTGCATGTATGCCAAATTTTGGATTCATAGGTCTAAGAGTTTCAAATTATGCCATGTTCACGGCCAGATGGCCAGACAGACGGACAAGGGACCATGACTATAGCTCAGATGACTTACAGTCATTTGAGCTAAAAATGTGTGTATGTAATCATGTTTTCAATTATTTAAATATAAGGCCATATGAGCGAAAAAATTAATCCCATATTCCTAATTAACTAAGAAAATAATTTTATTCATATCAATGGCCAGTAAACCTTAAGACAATTGAATGAAATGTAAGTAAAGAATTATCTCTCACTAAATCTTAAAATATGTCAGTGAGCACTTACATAAGTTTCTAATATTTTATCACATTTGAATATTAGGATTCAAATCCTACAAAGTCTCAACAAAAAAATTAATACAGAAATTATAGGAATATTCATCTTGTTTATTAGTCCTGTGTATTGAACGGGTGTGTTGGGGGAGGAGTAGTACCGAACATGTGCGAAAATGTTCAGTTTTAACCCGGCACATTGGTAAAACCTTCGGCATGTTTGTTGAATTTATAACCGCATGAACACAAGCATGGCTCGTATGGGTTGCAATAGGCAGGCAGCTTGCATACAATACAGGAAATGACCCGTGTCCATGGAGACAGTGTTTCAGTTTGGGTTGTGAGCTCTCTTTCTGGAGATCTCGGACCTTTTACATCTCGGCCCACACGAAGTTGGACCACTTAGTACAATCTCAGACCACCCCGTCAACGATCTCAGACCACATTTTGTACACTCTCGGACCACTATATCGGACCCCTTCAGACCTCCACCAGACTCATGATGTCGTTGTCAAATGTGTATGTTCCGTCTTCAAACGATGTTAAAGCTAATTATTAAAACATTTTAACTCCACGCATAACTGTTGCCTCTCTCTCTTTATCATTCTCTCCATCAACAATCATTCGCTACATATCGTCTTTATACTAACTTATAAATAATTCTGAAGTTTGTGCATTTGATCGAGTATACGAGTGTGTGTGATAAAGAATAAAAGAAAGACAGAATGAATATAAGATTAAATGAATAAAAGAATGAATGAAAGATTGAATGAGAGAAAGATTGAATGAATGAATGAATGAATGAATGAAAGAATGAAAATGGAAGAATGGATGATAGACAGACATAATAAATGAAAGATTAAATGAAGGAAGAAAAGAATGAATGAAAGAAAGATTAATGAAAAAAAAATGAAAGAAAGATTGAAGGAATGAGGAAGAAAAGAATGAATAAAAGACAGATTGAATGAAAGAAAGATTGAATGATAGACAAAATGAATGAAAGTTTGAATGAGACTAAATGAATGAATGAAAAAGAATGAATGAAAAAAAATTTAATGAATGAAGGGTTGAATGAATTAATGAAAGAAATATTGAGTGATAAACAGACAAAATTAATAAACGATTGAATGAAGGAAGGAAAGAATTAATGAAAGTACGAAAGGCTGAATGATAGACAGTTTGAATGAAAAAAAAAATTAATGATAGATAGTCAAATTGAAGGAAAGATTGAATAAGAGAAAGATTGAATCTCGTTTTAATATTGTATATATACGAAATTCTAATAAAATTTTTCAGCTCTTTGAGTTTAAATATGGTGTCAATTCCCACTTTTGAATTTCTGTTTTATGTATCTATGTAAACTACAACTGTTTTTACTCTTTAATATTATCTTGTACAGTAGTTGAATAGTAGATATGTAACAACAATACAATAGTTCTGATTCTTTGATTCCTACATGCTCACTTGTTCATTTTTGGTTTACGTAGTTTATCACAAATTTCACATTTCGGTTTTCATACCTCTTTTAATATTGTTTATATTAAATAAATTCTAATAAACTACTGGCAACCCTGTGAATAACTCACACAGACACTTTGTGATAAGGATCGAAAGAGGATGTCTAATTTAAATTGTAATCATAACACATCTGCATGATTTTACTGATATGGTGATTAAAACAAGGGACCTGTGGGTCATTGGGCTATGCTAAAGTTGACCTTAAAGGAAAAATCTAAAATAAAAACTAATGGAGATAAAGTCTGAGAAAAAAAGGTAGTATAAGGTGGGTATTGGTTAATATGACAGATTTGTTCTGACAAGTAAGAAAATTGTTGCAAATAATACTATGTTATCTGACCATGTGTTTTCTAATGATGAAACTGAAACATTGTAAGCAGTATTTAAACATAAGATACATACCAACACCATGATCAGTGGCTGACTCCTTGATAAGTTTTTGACAGCTCAGCAGGTGACACGTGTGTTCAATTAAATTCTAATTTTTTTTCTATACCATTTTTTTGAGTTTAATATTTTTTTTCAAATAGCTCACAGCCCCAGTCCCCAAATGCAAGGTAGGGGTTGTCGATGGGGCTAAATGGTGGGAGTTACAACATCTCTGAATATACATATGAGATAAAAAATTTAATTCAACAGTTAGTACAGGAAAAACAGTTGATCTATGATTACTGAATATAAAAATGGGTAGACCGACAGGGGAGACAAACAAGGCTAATCACTTTATTTCAAAATTGTCTGAGGCAGGTAAATAATGAATGTGCATTACATCCTCACTTATTATTTTATCAATTTTTTTTTATGTTTCATCATTTTGATTTTAATACATTTGTACATATATATCTGGATCTATAAGTCAATTCAAATTTCTCAATATGATCATCATTTTTCCTTAACACATTCGCTGCCCAGCCAAATATTCCCCAGTGCCAGGGCCTGCAACAGTCTCAGGGAGGTCCGGGTGAGTAAGTTCTAGGTGTGAAAAGCTGATTACGAGGGTGTGAAGTCCACCTGGTGCAAGGGCCATAAAACTTGCCTGAGGTGTTATGCACAGAAGGATGTCATAACCCTGTTCTGCCCAATTAGCTAATTAGGCCTACAGCCAGAATGGACTTCAAAGGAAACAAGCGCACACAAACACAGATACGCCCTCACATGCACAAATATATATATATATATATATATATATATATATATATATATATATATATATATATATATATATATTATATATATATAATATATGTATAATTTATATATATATATACATATATATATATATATATATATATATATATATATATATATATATAGAGAGAGAGAGAGAGAGAGAGAGAGAGAGAGAAAGAATTCATATGTTTACACCAGGACCGGGAAAGTCCAGCGGTTCACGCAATAGCGGCTCCTGTACACACTCGGATCGACCTTCGATTTATTAGTTGAAATATTAGATGCAGATTTATAAAATGTCACAGTTATCATCATGTAAGATCATCAAAGTTCTAATTTCACTTCATCGATCTAGTAGAACTCGCTAGGGTTTGTGTCTTATTCTGCTTTATGAGTGCTACATGCATGAACATGTGAAAAGATGGGTCAGGGGTTACGTAGAAGGTCAAGTGACACTGGACGGAAAACCGCGCAAGTTCGATTCCCAGTACTTTTTTTTCTTTTTCTTTCATTTTACAAACTTTTATTTTTACTGAAAAATATTACTATTTTGCTTTTCATTACGTGCAAACCGATTCTACTAATCATTATATTTCTAAAAATTGTTTTATCTTTTATTACACACAGTCATAGAGTTATTTACATACCGTGGCGACAGCATGATACAGTGGACCTCGTCATTGTCACCGTCAAACGAAGCCGGGAATTATACGAAAATTGCGTGTGATCAAAGTGTAACCTAATATGATCAACTCTAGGGCTCATGATATAATACTTTATTATGAATTATCTGAAAGTCATACGTCGGGGTGCATATGGTGAATTCAAAAGTGCGGTTGGGATTGTCGGTGCACAAAAGGGCCAACATGTTCCGCAAGTGATCGTCCGAGTTTGCTTTCAGAATTTTACAATTTACATGCACTTGTTGGCGAAGGTACTTACACAAGCTTATTGCTTTCTCTAATTTCTAAATGTTTATGATACGTGAGATATCCAAATATGCCAAACCAATAATTTGCAGCCGCGTTCTGATTACCCTGCCGATCTGTGTGTCAGGCATGTGGCACGCGCCCTATTGTTGTTGATTGCGCAATAGGCTGTCCTCGAGGGGCAATAAACCTTAACGACTTCACGCCTCGCTATCTCGAGTTCACACCTAAGGTGCGATCTGTCACACCTCCGTCTCACCAGCGGGTTTGCCGCAAGTAAGTGGCTAAAATACGCCCAAATAGAAAACTAGAAAGATTTTTATGCGGTTCTCGCTTTCGTTTGATTCTAAGGAATACTCCTACACGGTATCAATTTTACACTACAGCGGGTCATGAACTTATTTCACGGTAAAGGATGAGAGCCGTGGATATTTTCACGCTCCCAAAACCTTTCTTGCTTTGAGTTTTCAAGCGCACTGATCAATTACAAATTTTACTATTTCATGACAAGAAACCAATTTATAAATGAACTACTGCTCACCTGCGCAGAGTTTATTGATAAATTTAAGAGATTTCTTACTGAAAATAGCTGATAAATTCATGACGAGTATACCCGTCATAGGCACTGGGGGAATCAGAAAATATGACGAGTATACTCGTCATAGGCAGCGAAAGTGTTAATTTTGGTCATATAACATCACATAATGCACACAGGTGGATTTTATTTTATTTTGAATGTTAACTTGGTTAAATTATTCAAGTGGAAATTAGTTTCTTTAAAAGTGCGACAATAGCACAACATGGCATCTTGTGGATTACATTTGCGATGAAACAAATTTAGTTTTGGAAATACAGTTCAAACAATAACAACTAGAAAATACACACTCACAGTCACAAAATTGTTCAAAAACACTTTGTGCAGGCTTAATCAGAGAACCTAATCTGCTGACCTCTGACCTCATGAAATATGCTTGAATTTTTATGAGAATGAAATTCAAGTTGAAACTATATTAGTGTTTATGTTTATAGTGTTTCATGAAAATTCTTAAGAATTTTGGTTAGTCACAATGGTGCCACCACAGTTTGGTGTCCTAATTAAATATGCGTGGATTTGGCTGGGAATAAAAATTAGGCCACCAAAGTTTGGTGTCCTAATTAAATATGCGTGGATTTGGCTGGGAATAAAAATTAGGCGAGATATTAAATTGATTAATATTTCTGCTGAGATTGACAAAGATCCATCATATTCGTACTAAGTTATCACGGCAACCCTTCAAAATAGCTCTGTGACCTCTGACCTCATTAAATATGTGGACGGGGATTTGCCTTTAATCAAACTCGGGTGAGATAATCTATTGGTAAATAGAGTGAGTTTCTTGAAAATCCATCAAAGCCCTCGTCAGTTTTCATGCTATTCCAATATTCCCAGGAAACGTGTTAGTGTCACATATGAAATTAAAAAAATTTGTATAAAAAAATTTAAAAAATCCAAAAATCATTCAAGTATGACCAAAACCTTATCAGCTCTAGAAACCCATACGATGCACCTGCTACAACAATTAGGAGTAGATCTGAGTAACAATTGAGATATCTTAGGCAAACAAATAAAAGGTAAGGTTCTCAGGCACCGCTCGCGTCAATTTTAATACCCCGCATCAAACATTTTTATTTTGATTTTCATCTTCCAAGAAGATAAAATAATACAATTTTGATACAATTTCCTTTGTTTTGTAGTACTTTTACCTGTTCAGCAAAAACACTCTGTTATTTCCATACTTTTCCATGGTAATTTGACATTTTTATTGAAACATACAATAAATGGTAAAAAAAATAACGCCCACCTGCAGTGATTTCTGAAAAAAAAGAGCCTGAGAACCATACCTTTTTATTTTGTTGGCCTTATTTAGATATTTTTGTCAAATAAAATTGTTTAAGGATGGACAGAGCTGAGCAATATACTTGATATTGAATGCATCACTCAAAAGCACCCCTACTGCTGCAGTTAATCTCAAATCATATCTCATCCCAACCGCACAGCAATATACATCAAGTGCAATGGAATAATTATCCCCCGGAAGTGGGGTATGCAGCAGGCAATGCTGTATTAAATGAGTTCCAGTGACCAACAATTGGCTGCTTGGAACTAAGTTAACAATGCAAGTGAATACAATAGAGCCCCCCAAAATATCAAGAACGAGCCCTGTTTCTGAGCTTATATTTTCAAATTTCATATTTTAACAGATTAAACCCTTATGTGTACCTTCTGTCAAAAGCAAACCAGCAGTGTGTTTACAGGAATAAAATGTGCCATGGTCAAAGTTGGGCAAAATGAAAGGTGCTGATTGCACATTTATGCTATAAACTTGAAGAATTTACAATATTGTTGATCTAATTTCTTACATACAATCAAATCTTGATTAGATGAGTGTCTTAAATTTTGGATTTGTAAGTCTAATTTCAAAATGTGCCAGTCTAATTAAAATGAACAGACAGACAGACACACAGATGACATACAATTCATCATAACTATAGCTCAGATGACATAAAGTCATCTGAATTAAAAAATCGTAATGTATATCAACAGTTTTTCCAATGTTAATGTTTTATAGAGATCTTGGTTATTTTTATCATATTCAACTTGAATAGTGTTGCACATGATATCCCTTGAATTCACTGATATTTTAGATCTATACCACGGTATATTATAGTTTATGAAATACACTTTTTCAAAACATCTTGAACTGGATAAGCATGATGATAACCAAGAGATGAGATCATTCATACAACTCCATTTGAATGCTGATGTATAGTGAAATAAAGGTATTTACTGCGTGTACAAGTGTGATGATTTTCAAACTTTCCCAACACACATTTGCATAAAACTTTTTTTTTTACATTAAGGCCATAACCAGGAAACAAAATGAGGTGATTTTGCTTTTGTTGCATTTTTTGTGAGGTTTACCACACATTTCATGTATTTGCCTGTCACTACAATGTTTATCCAATTTGAGGAAACAATATGCAATACTTCAAAATTCACAAGAAATCCTATAAAGTCACATATTTTACATGAAGGTCAAGGTCATCAGTTTTAAAACTCCTGCCAAAACTGAGAGAAAAAAATTGTATCAAACATTAGTTAAAAATAAACTATACTTCAAACGATATGGTGTTAATAAGGTAATCAACAGATAATCATAGAGCTTTAAGGCATATTTTTGCTGTGAAGCTCACAGAATATTGATCATGTAAAACAGTTTTGACCTAGGTTCTTGGGAGATATTCCAAGGTCCTCCCACGAGGTTTTCTATTTTGAGAAGTTCCTGGGTAGTGAGAAGTTTCTAGGTTGAATGGTTACAATTTGTACCCTGCTATGAACTATGAACTGCTGTGCCCCAGATGAACAGACAAAAGGAGAAATAGTGCTAAATAGTGATATATATAGCTGACTTACAGTCAGCTGAGCTAAAAATAATGTCACTTGAGTATACCTTCAAGGTGTATCCAGGTATTGTCATTTCACCTCGGTTGCTTTTAAGGAACCACAATTTTTTCTGTAACACCACCAGTGGAGCACTTCTGTAACCCCATCAGCGGAGAAAAACTGCTACAGGGTTCTGTGATAGGAATTAAAACAATATAAGTGACTCATATAAATTTTAAAATAAAAAAAAGAATATTCCAATAAATATACTTTATGTAACAAAGACTGTTCCAATCAATTTAAAATGTTGATCCTATAAGAACTCACTCCAATAGGAGCTGATGTCAGACAAACCCATGATCTTCGTTTATGCTAGTTATTAGGATTGTAATTTGACAAAATCCAATTAGAATATCCTAAATTAATTCTGATCTTACTTAAAGTACCGTAAAAGTTGTAGCTGAAGTCGCGACTTGTACTAGGAAATCGAATTCTAAAAACAATAATTTTCTTGCAAAGTCGGGGTGCGACTTGTAATACGTACTTATCCTGTTTCAGTCAGCTTTCCTGGTACATGGAACGACGTGAGTTGAGCGATAATCGGCGATACCTTTAACCAATGCTTTGTAAAACGTCTTTCTCTAATAATTTACACTTTTAACCATCTCTTATGCCTTATATTTGTGAACTGACGTTATTTTCATGTTATTAACATTAAATGCAAATTTTGAATTTGCCCAGTTCAAGGCTTACCCGTTCTGACAAGTCGCAATTCAAGTGCCACTTCCTTATCTGCGTTACTGTTATATCATGAGTCAATTTGACGTATATGCCAGTCTTCCGATCGTTGATGTACATTTTCTTTCCGTTTAACTATATGGGTATGCTTGTCATTATGAAAAACTCGCGGTTCCATATCTGTTTATGCATGTAAAGTTGCGTCACATTCAAGCTTGATCCACTACAGATACGTCGTGAATTATTTTGCCTGCCCAGTTGGTCGCTGAATACCAGCTGACCTTTGAAGCCGTGAAGGGGACGTTCAAACCCCGGGTCACCCGTGCAGTGACCTTTACATCCCCAGGTCAACTAAGCCTTCCGTGACTGATATCCACAGTTATAAACTCCCATATTAAGAACCATTAGGTCACTGTAACCATCTCGTTGTATTCAAGAGTTTTGGATAACAATGTTATAACGTTTCACGTGAGCTGCAAATAAACGATTTGCTTCGTGTGTTACCCGTGTCTCTTTCAGGACGATTGTATGCGCGGCACAATATGACAACAATATGGCGGCACGCATGCATTACGGTCAATTTGGCGTTTACGTATTCGCGATTTTTTAAATGTAAACACATTAATCAATTCAATGAAATAACAAACACCATACAGGTATATATTTTTTACTTAAAATGCCACATATGTACCTAAATTTCACGGGAACCGGCATCGTTTGGTGTCATGACAGATCTGGTTCAACACGGCTGAGTTTGCCATACATCCAAGCTATTTGAATATAATCACTGATAACGATGGAAATTGGGTTTTCCAGATATTATCAAAGAAAAAAAATCATTAGTCTCAGTAAATATAATACCTGTAAATTCAATTATGTTTATTTTACATTAACTGACCAGTCAATAAAGCGTTCATTATCCCCTTGTTGACTGACATATATTTCATGATTTAAGTGTGCCGCGCCTAAATTGTAAGTTGTAACAATTAATTCAAGGGTTACTAAATTCAGTTTTAGAGCCCATTTCAGAAAGTAGGTGAATAAATTCAAATTAAATTATTCTTCCCATCTTTCAGTTGTCTTAGGTCAGTTAAAATCATGCCCAATGCGACGGATTGGGACTCGTCACGCGTACGCAAACTAATCTTAGTCTAATGAATCCACCCTACGTTTGACGATCTTTAAGGAATGAAAGAGTTGCTCGATTGTGACAGTATTTTGCCTCAGACTCTTTTAGTTTAATAATACAGTCATTTTTCTTGATATTTACATTCTAATGTTACTTAACCTAGTAAGAAACAGCAACAAGACATCGTTTCACAGCACAAAATGTTATCCGACCTATATTATGGACTTTTCCCGAAACTAAACTTAAACGGCTATTCCCCAGGGGATCCTATAAGTCAGGGTGCGACTTGTAATAAGGATGCGACTTCTGCAACGACTTTTACGGTAATTTATCAAAAAAAAGGATACAAAATCACAAAAGAAAAACAGAATTAATAAATCAAAATATCTTTAATTTAGTGAAGGTGCCATTTCTCAGAAACTATAAGAGTTTCCATTTGGTTATATAATTTATGCAAACCTGGAAAAAGCCATAAACTCAAGAATTGGCTATACACATATACTAGCATGATCATTGTGTACAACATGTATGATGACAAATGGGAGTTGATTCTCTTTAAAAACAAATATATTTATATAAAAGAATGTCTGAAGAATTAACAGGAGTACTGTAAATATATTAATTATGAAAGGCTGTTCACACATACTTGCTGAAATTGCTGCTTTGGTGCTCCAAATAAAATGATTAACTGCTTTTATAGTGCCCTTAGGTCTTTTCAAATATTTTCAAAGTACCATTCAATTGTGGTAACATTTATGCTCACTGAACAATACCTCAAAGGTGTTTTAACATGCCTAAGTAGTGCCTAAACCATGCTCCATTTACATCTCTTTACTTTTTCTGTGCTTATTGAGTGTGCCTCTAATGCGTAATGCAAGGGTATGTTCTGAGAACATATGTATTAAAATAATTCCAACTATACCTTCAGGAATTGTCCAGGGTTGTCACATCTAACATCTTTGTTGTTGAGTGTACAGCACAGGCCTTTTTGCATCCCAATCAAAGTATAATGTCTGCTGAGGATATATATGTTCAGTGAGCATATATGTATATATATATATATATATATATATATATATATATATATATATATATATATATTTATATTATATACAGTAGAGCGCCGTATTTCCGAATGCCGAATTTCTGAAAATTCGTTTTTTCCGAAAATTTAAATGGGGAACCGAAAATTTATTCGTATTTTCGAAATATATTTCAAGTTAGTAAAAACCTAAAATAAGTATTGTAATTACGAGTCATAAGGCCTGCAGTCATGTGTTAAGCTCAGTGTTGACCCTAATCAATTAGTTCTGAGGCTGATGTTGTCGCTGGGCCAAAGGTGTGAAAACTACAGCTGGCCCCGCAACGCTATGCCCCCTGTACCCCTAGTAAGCGATTAAGCAGTTTATCCAAGAGCACTTGTGTGTTATCAACCACATCTCGTTTGTACGCAAGCAAGCATAGTTCGTCGGCTTTGGACAGGATGTCATGCCAAATAACTGAGCAATTTACTCGCATCAGCATTGGTGAGATATAATTCATTAAACGCTTGTGCTCGAGCAGCTTTTATATGTCCCGGTCTTCAATTACGTAGATCCTTGGCAATGTCATTTGACCTTTCCCTCCAGTGAATTTGATGAAAAAAAAGAGCACGCACGTATCCTAAAGGCAGGTTAGACTGATCTTTGCCAATTAAATCTGCTCGTAGTTGGCTAAAATCGCAAACGCCAAAGGCCGATGGTGAGAAAGACTCTGTCATGTCACCAGTCGACATTGTTAATTTTATGAGCATCCCCAAAGTTGAACTTGACAAATTCGATGGCAACCCCCTCAAATATCAAACTTTCATGGCAATTTTTGACGAAGTCGTGGACAGTAGAATTACACAAGGTCAAGTGAAACTTACAAGACTTTTACAATACACAGATGGTGCCGCCAAAGCTGCAATAAAAAACTGTGCTTTGATTGGTGGGGATGAGGGCTATCAGCAGGCTCGAGACATTTTACAGAGCAGATTTGGTAGCTCCCACTTATTGTCGCGAAGCATCATTGATGATCTTAAGCGTGGAAAAAGTGTATCCAAACCGAATGATCTTCAGCAATTCGCAGATGACTTATCAATGGGTTTGACTGCGTTAGAAAAGTTGCACGCCTACGGTGAAATAAACACACAACAGAGTATTATTGACATTTTACAAAGATGTCCGCAGTATCTGAAAAACCAATGGCGGAAAAGGGCCCTAGAAAACAAGAAGGAGAAAGACGCTTATCCCAATTTCAGAGAATTTGTAGAAGTCGTCAAGACGGCGGCGTCTGATGCGTGTGATCAGGTCTATGGCACAGATGCCATCAAGTCACGTAGTAGTCTTAAAAGCGCCACCTGTCATTCGGTGTTGTATTCATCCAATCCTACTTTCAGTGGGGCTCACTCATCGCAGTATACTGCACCAACACAAACTACCTCTGCACGGACATCCACAGTGGCGCGAACATGTGTTGTGTGTAGCCAGAACCACAAACTTTTTCAGTGTGATGCCTTTAAGAGTATGTCACCTAAAAAAAGGTTTGAAATTGTCAAAAAGAATAGATTGTGCTATAATTGTTTGCTACATGGTCACAACAGTTATGAATGTCGCAAAAATACAGTTTGTTCAGTGCCAGGTTGTAACAAAAAACATACAAAGTTCATTCACTTTGATGGTTCTAGCATTACAGGTCACACTGACAGTACACCAGTCAATACAGGAATGAAAATGTAACACCAGTCATTACAAGTAATGAAAATGCATCACCAGCTAATACAGGTACGGAAACTGTAACTGTCAGAAATAGTCATGCAAATGTCAGTAATGTTGGTATGCATATTGATCTGTGTCCTACAGTTTGCTTGCCAATCGTTCCAGTTCTTGTTGGTGAACAGGTTGAGGTTTTTGCTCTTTTAGATACGGGGTCAACCAGCACTGTCATCTCGCAGAAGTTAGCCACGCGTTTGAACTTGAAAGGTATGTTAGAGAACTACAAAATAAATACTCTTGGTCGTAGTGCAAATACTACTTCTGAGGTTGTGTCCTTCGATGTCTCTGCTCCAGACAAGGAGCACACGGTTGAGTTGAAAAATGTATTTGTAGTTCCCAACATCCCTGCGAGGTATCCAAGCAGTCAAATAGATTTAAAGGAATATTCATATCTGGCAAATCTTCCAATTCCTCTGGTTGGCTACGATGTCCAGGTTGACATCCTTATTTGCATGGACCACGTGCATCTATTGATGCCTCTAGAAATCAAGTTCAATCCCTATAGTAGAAAGCAGCCGTACGCTGCACGAACAATGCTTGGTTGGGCATTGAATGGTCCCATAAGCAGGCAGACAGATGTCAATTGTGAAGCTACGTCCAACTTCATCAGTCTAGAGCAGCAAGTTGATCGGTTATGGGAGTTGGAATCGTTCGATGATGGGTCATTATCATATTCGGTAGAGGATCGTAAAGTTCTTGACCTTTGGGAACGTGAAATTGAACATGTCAATGGTCATTATGTGCTGCCGGTCCCGTGGCGTGAAGGTAAGCCGAATTTCCCCAATAACAGAGCAGTGGTCCTTAGTAGGCTGAAGAAGTTTTTGTGTAAATTACATAAGAAGGGGCTGTTTGAAAGATACCAGGAGAATTTAATGAATATGGTTTCAGAGGGATATGCAGAACGTGTTCCTGTTAATGAGTTGTCCCTTAAAGACGGTGCCGTGTGGTACTTAGCTCATCAAGCAGTTGTCTCCGAGACGAGACCCGGTAAACTTAGAATTGTGTTTGACTGTGCAACAAAATTGGGCAATATTAGTCTGAACAGTGAGTACTTAAGAGGGCCCGACTTGAATAACAAATTGATACATGTGTTGTTGCGCTTCCGATTGTTCGGATTTGCCGTAATGGCCGATGTAGAGGCAATGTACCATCAGGTTAAAATTCCGGTTAAAGATAGTAATGCGCTTCGATTCCTGTGGATTGATGGTGATGAAGTTGTTGAGTACAGGATGACTTCACACTTGTTTGGAGGGGTGTGGTGTGCTAGTAGCAGTGTCTACGCCCTTCGTAAAACTGTTCTAGATTCACCAATGCCCGTCAGTAAACTGATCAGAGATACAGTAAACAAATCCTTCTATGTTGATGACCTACTTAAATCCATGGGATCTGTTAGTGAAGCCAGGCAAGTGATATTTGAGACCAAACAGGTACTTCAGCATGGTGGCTTTAATCTGACCAAATTCGTTGTAAATCACTCACAGCTGTTAAGAGAGATACCTATCGAAGACAGGACAAAAAAAGCCAAAGAGATTTCTCCTCAAATGCATAGTAGGGCATTAGGCATCAAGTGGGATATTCATCAGGATGATTTTTACTATGTCACTAAATGTGAGGAAAGGGCAACTGGTGGCTTATTGGGTCGACGTTCAGGTTTTGGCACATGTTTGAGTGAATAAAGAACCTTTCTACAACTCGAAGTAGTTTTTCCCTGACCACGCATTACAGTGAATAAGATTCATGCGCCTTCTGCAAAAAAACGACCTAACCACGTTATATTACTGGTGCCAGCAAACACTTCCAGCCTGGTGCCGTTAGGTGAGTACCAATAGGTGTCCAATTGGTCCACAACTTCAAATATCAAAACTTTCTACATATTACTGGTGCCAGCAAACACTCCCAGGCTGGTGCCGTTAGGTGAGTACCAATAGGTGTCCAATTGGTCCACAACTTCAAATATCAAAACTTTCTACAAAAAAAAAAAACGACTTAACCACGTTATATTACTGGTGCCAGCAAACACTCCCAGGCTGGTGCCGTTAGGTGAGTACCAATAGGTGTCCAATTGGTCCACAACTTCAAATATCAAAACTTTCTACAAGAAAAAAAAATATATATATATATACCGAAAACGTTGGCGACATGTGCAGCACGTCTCCTCAGAGTTTTGGAGAAAATGGCTACGCGAGTACTTACCTGAACTGCAGAGAAGACAGAAATGGAATGAGGAATCCGTCAAAGTTAGTGTTGGCGATTTGGTATTGATCAAAGACGAAAATTCTCCGAGAGGATCTTGGCCTCTAGGCTTGATTTCGGAGGTGACTCAAGGGAGAGACGGCTTAGTAAGAAGCGCCAAAGTGTAAACTAAAACTTCCCAGATTGTCAGGCCAATTACCAAGTTGATTCTGTTGGAAGGTGCAACTCGTGATTAATTTCTAGGAGGAAGCGTTGTTTCAGAAAGGTTGCTGCTATAAATGTTATTTCATAAGTGTCCCCCATCTAAGGTTATGATGCTTGCTGAGTATTTTATCTTGTATCGGTTGAATTTATAAGAATTCAAGGCGGGGAGTGTTAAAGATGTGATGGCTTAACGGTGAGAATCCAGGTCTGTCGCTCCGGTGGTGCGGGTTCGACAAGTCGGGGAGTTTTATTAATGTGAATCTATGGCCAAGCGGTTAGATTCCCGGCCTTTCGCTTAGACGGCCCGGGTTCGATTCCCGGCGGGAGAAGTCAGACACTTTTTATTTTATACTATAGACCTGTGTTCCCAAATATTTTCTTAAAATTGCAAATAATACGTTTTGCTGTGTCCTTGAAGAGTATATGCAGGTTTTATATATTTATTATATTTATTCATTTTTTACAAGATATAAGAGAGGCGCGTAAGTTTATTTTTTTATGGTATCGGGAAGGAATCCTGTTATTGCTTCGTCACACATCCGGGCAACTGGTAGCTTATTGGGTCGACGTTCAGGTTTTGGCACATGTTTTGATATCTGAAGTTGTGGACCAATTGGACACCTATTGGTTCTCACCTAACGGGTAGGTTGTTTTAATTAGTGTTGTCATATTATGAATGGAGCTCTTCCTAGTGTACGTTATAATGGAATATATGAGGGCTTATTGCATATACAAATTGTTGGATGTTTATCTCCGCCGTTATCGCTCACTGTCAAAGTTTACACAATTATCTAGACACATTTTGGTACGTGTTGGTTGTAAGTTTGATTGACGGTTGATAGGACTTGGGTACGGTTTATGACAGGGTTCGTCTTGTTGAATCCTTATTGTTGTGTCTCCCATCAAAAAGGGGTCCCTTATGTGTCACCCTTGTCCTATCGTTGGCACAAAATGTCTGTATAACATGATTTAATATTTGACCGTGCTAGAGTGTGGTTATACGAAACGTGACCAGTAATAGGTTAAACTAATTATTTAAATATAACTATTCACAGCATGTCACTAAATATTTGATGTAAATGGTACAAAGTCGTGAACTCATATAGTATACCTTTCAGCACCAGCCTGGGAGTGTTTGCTGGCACCAGTAATATAACGTGGTTAAGTCGTTGCAGAAGGCGCATGAATCTTGTAAGTGTTATTTAAATATTGCTACTATGTTCAGCATATGGATGATGGGTTGTGCTGCTCGGATACACGCCATAATAATTATCCTGATTACCGAATGAGTCATTTAAATTTAATTAATGGCAGATTTTGATATATACACAGTGATGAATCAAGCCTGTTCATTATTTTGTTCCGAAAATATGCACATATAAAAATATGCATATATAACATAGCTCTATTGATTTAAATATATATGTGAACAAATCCATCATTATAAGGTGTAATAAGTGTTGGTATATTGTACTAAGGTCATGCCAACAGAGGTCAAGTTACGATTACGGAGGGGATCAGTCTTAAGTTAATATAATATATCATACCAAAGACTTGGGGTGTCATTAATTGGAAATACAGTTTCATTTACACCTTTTAAATCTACGGAAAGAGGAAATATATTGTGATGTGGACCTTTAATGTGATATGGACTTCTAATGAAACCGAATTAGGTTTACATTATTGCACCGTGACTGATTTCATATCGAATTTCCTTTGTTTAATCTTGCACCGATTCACCATGTTTGAGTGAATAAAGAACCTTTCTACAACGAGAAGTAGTTTTCCCTGACCACGCATTACAGTGGCTAAATTTGTTTAGGTTATCTATTTGCCTTATTTTAAAACAACACCTGTGTGGTTGAAGACAGGCTTCATTCTACATTTAAATATTCGTTGTGTATCTGATACATATATGGAATAATATATATAACATATTTATTGACGAATATTTTTTTCTATAAATAAACCAAGTACTGAATCAAAGTAAAAATATATAGTTGCTGGCGTGGGTATGGATATTCACATGGACCTACACATCATACGGCTATATATATATATATATATATATATATATATATATATATATATATATATATATATGTATATATATATGTATATACTTATATATATACATGTATATATATATATATACATATATGGATATATATATATGTATATATATATATATGTATATATATATATATATTATGTGCGATTTACTTCTATAGAATATACTTGTTTTAAACACATTTTATGGTTAAAAACTAATGCTCAGCATAAATTTACCTATCAGGAGTTGTTATTGATCGTAAACAAATTATAAACAGTGGTTCTTACCATCGCAAACAGATGGCGATGACTATTGTCGTATTGTTTAGAGAGCCTTTCCAATTTAATAACAACACGCCAAGTACCAAACAGATGGCGCAACGCGTAGTAATTGCACGTAGAGCTCTGATCAGGGAACTTTACAGCAAGGACATACAATACGTAAGCACTTGGATCGCAGATCGCGTCCGAAATTGCTTGCGTTCTTGATAAAAAAAAATCCTACCTAGGTGTGAATGCTCTTTGACCTGGCTACCGGTGGTTGTATTATCTCCATGTTAACAGCACTCTTAAAATATCAGACGGAGCTGGATTAGCCTTGCTATGCATAAAACTGGCGTATTCTCGATCAGTCGAGAGCATTGGGTACATTACTGCCATAGGGTTAAATCGGTTTTGTTTAACCGCTTTAGATATATTTATTGTTTGTATGCATTCGTTGTGTATTGTACACATTGGATCTAAGGCTTATCACATTTTTTTCCTCAATGCGTATTATTTACTACAGCTCACTTTCACTTACTTCCTTGTTCTTTAATATATGGGGTTTTCAATAAGCCATAAAAGTGCACAGTAAATCCAACATTTGTTTCAAGAAACTATGTAGTCAAATGAGAATTAAGGGAAAGGAAACACTCACATATAGGCTATAAACGGGCCCGTTGGTCAGGTTATGCCTGCAGTGCACCTGGGGCTCAATAATTCTGCGTATAACTAGGATTGTTTATGAGAGAAATGCGGATAAAATGGGGTTTGACTAAATAAATATGGCGAGATAGCGTTTGCGCGGATTTTACATCTGGAAGCGTATCAGACAAAATGAGTCGCTACATATTGCGGTTTGCAGGTTCCAGGAGTAACACAAATAGATGATAGCATGCTGCCGTGCTGGTACATATAAACATTTCTAAACACGTATTTCGCATGCGCATTCCGCATGTCACGTTCCGTACATTAGGGATCAGTATATATATATATATATATATATATATATATATATATATATATATATATATATTTAATGAAAACTGGTCTAACTTAGACCTCACTTAGGCGGACAACTGGCTATAACGAACAATATAGTTAAGTCCCTTTAAAATTCTTAATTTGTTATATATAAGCGGAACCTCTATAAGGCAAACACCTCACTACTGCGGACAATGGAAAGCGGATTTCAACTCAAACTAACATTCTAAGAGTAAATGAACCTAACAAATACGGACAGGATACGCCATCTCCGACGGACACTTGTCACTCGCCCCAGACAATATCAAAGGCCACCGTTACTGTTGTTCCCGGGACTGGGACACAAATGATTGAGCAATTCCCAGCTGTTACCTTAATGCGAGTAGGCGTTCAAGTAACGTGTGATGTGCTCATAGGATAAACACAGCAAGGGTGAAGCGGGGAACATCCTGTCTCTTTATTTTACGGTTGATCATTCACACGTTGCGAAGCTACATATTATTTACTCGACCGCGGGGTCATTAAACTGATTAAACGGCTGCCGATTACCCGTGCGTCCCTGATTTCACCACGCAGTTCCTTACTGTAAACTAGCCACTTCGTTGTGGCAGGATGTTTGATATAAATTAATTAGTTTTGCTAAAAAAATCTCAAACTGATCTGCTCAGTGTCAACCATGTGCTCGCTCATAGTTACGCGTATCCTACCGCCGTGCACAAGCTCCTCGGGGTTCGTTTTTTCTCGGGTGCCATTAACATCAAAGCAAATCAAACCAAACAACCATCATCAAAGAAAGGATAAAGCTACATTTACCTATAAAAAAGAATGTTCCCAAGTTCGTAGCCATTACAATCTTCGCATTATCAACGACGTCATTATTTTTTAGATCATCGCATTGGGGCAGCTGAACAGGATAGTTTAGGCAATGCCGCCAGGTGGCACCACGCATACTTCAGGCGGGCGCTTACGCTAATTATTAAAGTCGAGCTTATGTCAACCTGCCCAATAAGGACACCTAACTATAAAGGACAAAATGATTGAGTCCCTTGACTGTCCGCTTTTAGACAGGTTTCACTGTATATACAACCAATTTCCTCTTCAGAACACGTAGAACCACATTGGACATCTGGCCCTGACGCCGAAATCGAAGGTACATAGGTCTAGATGGCCTGAGGCCAACAGTTAAAATGCCAGATGTTTCAAGATTTTTTTTTTTCAGGAGTGGTGATTATCTGTTAGTGCATCCAGTAAATAAAACTTTATTCTGGAACGACATCTCACGAGTGTATAGAACCCTTGGCGCAATATGCGAACCCCAAGGAATTTAAAGCAAATATTTATTGGTATCGAACTTTAATGATTTAATATAAGAATACAACCTGTCGTGTAGTAAACGCGTATTGTGGGTATGATTGAATATGCTTATGCCATACAACGTAAATAAAAGGGACATTTGAAAGCGTTATAATTTTAAATCTTTGTTTAACCTTGGACATGTCACATAGCCACTATAGCCGCCCCCCCCCCCCCCCCCCCCACACACACATATTCTCAAACCATCTATCCGGCCCTGATGTATCCTATTGCTCAAAGCTATCGGCAAATTCCAGTAAAAATCGCGCCAGTAGCCTTTCCTTTTGCCAGTCAATGGTAGCTATATTTTGTTTGAACTGTGCTCTGATATTAGGCAATTACTCTACACAAAACCCAAAAGGAAACACAAAATCCCGTTATTTACTAACAAATAAACGTATTTATTATCAAACCATTAGCCTTTGGGAAGTGGAAGACAAGAGCGGACCTAAATAGTACCCCAGTCGCTTGATTTCCTTTTTGTGGTTGTGTTTTCTTTAATAGAGAAATGGACGAAACTGTGCACTACAGGGAAATCTAGACGTGCCTTACGTGTATCACTATAGAGGTGTAGTATGCTCTGTCGCTTTGTGCCGCTTTTTCCCACTGAAATAAGGATTCGAGCGACTGTGATAATATCGATCTAAGGATAGGTAGGTCGAACCGACCCAAGTACCTTGCCCTGAATGCGGATCACCCATCGGCAAAACAAACGGGTCCATAGCTTTACAGTTCACGTTCCTTTTATGTATTCAGCCCAGTACACTAAAGCCACATAAACGGGTTGCCGTGAGCTGTACTCCTCTAAGCGGACCAACAGGTACGATCTGTGTATGTCTCTCTCTGTATAGTTCATAATATGTTTACATGTTTACAATTATAATTTTACGTTATTATTGAATGATAACTTAAACCAAATTTAACAAGAATTTGAAGGCTTGTATGTCTGATTTTCGACCTAGCTGTGACAGCGGGTTGAAGTGGTCCTTACAAGGGCGAAGGTTTTCTCTGAATTCTCCGATTTACGGTGGTAGAAAGGTTACTTGTTGTTAAACGCCATTTGCAAAGCCCTGGCTTATCTGACTAACCGCCTGATGCACTTGTTTAAATTATTGTAATTATTTTGACGGGCCCCACATATTATAAACACGTTGATATAAATAAAACAAACAGTGTGTGTGCGGTGATATTCACGTTTTCCGGCCTGTTACTCCAAGGGATTACTTCTAGTATATAAAGGATACATAGGTTATTATGCCCATTTAAGCCTGCGGGGCATTTTCCCTGGAAGGGCTTGAACTTAAAAAAAAGCTAATGTACTTGCACAACAGAAAAATATGAATTCCTATGAGAAAACGGATCATATTTATAACGCCATCCCTTAACATAATATACCTGTACTATCTTGTTATTATTCCTTAAATCTTCCCAACTGTTAATAGAAGCATATAAAATGGCACACGTTTCAGCAATATAATACCTTTAAATTAACCAGTCTGTTGCAAGATTTTTACATATTTGCCAACAGCTTTCTCAACTAACCCATCCTTGTTGAAGGTGGCCGCAGGAGAAAATTGCTCGTGCGAGATACCCCAAGAGTAGCAGCAAGATGGGTATCTCTGTATAAGATATATGTGTGTGTGTGTTATCTCTTTCTGACACACTCCAGTTGTTCATGATACCAGATATATTTCCAGGTAAATAAGCACGTTTACATATGTAAACAGTTTTTTTTATCCTACGAACCTTATAAATCAATAAACTTTTTTCACCCGCCTTTCAAATAAATAAACAAACAAGACTACCATGGGCCGAGCGCTTGCAGGAAGTTGAATGAAAAAGACAGACAGAAAGGCAGGTGATTATGTGGAAATATCATTACCTGAATAACCCAGATCTTTGAAAAAGTAGAAAGAAACCATTGGTTATTCAGATATATTTATTGTGAAAATTAAAACACTAAACAGACAGACAGACGGACGAAAAAAGAACTAGGTCAAGGTCACAACATTTTTTCATGTTGTGGGAATCGAAGAGACGAATAAAATGAGCTATAGTTTATGTGGATACGGTCATATTTGACCAAATTATTGATAAAAAAGACATTGAGGCATGTTTATGACCTTGAACTTTGCCCTTTCTTGACCAAAACAAATAGGTATCATGTAATAAAACGATATGTAACAACAGTATCAGTTTCAAAGCGATGACCAGAAAATGGGATTTGCGTTAGAGGTAGAAAATCTGAATATTTTCTAACTTTAACAAATTTTACTCTAAATTAGGTCAACATGATAATGGCAGAATATGGCTAAGTCCCCACAGGAATAACGCCATTAATTTCAAATTTATATGCAGCAGAAAGAATTATAAACTTGTTTATTGCTCTGGAGATATGGCACAATATTTTTTTCGGTGCGCCGCCACTTGATGGTCATTTTCTAAAAAAAAAAACTAACTTTGAAATATTGTTGTATAACAACATTTCTACTAGTTTGCCTATAACTGCTGAACAACAGCGGCATGTAGGGCAATATTAAGTAATATACAGCCAAAATCCCGTACAACGCCCCCATGGTTGTCTTTTCCGAAAACTTTAAATAAAATCATGTAATAATAATTAAACTCTACACGATGCAAAAATTAGACCTCTCTAGCCTTACATATGACCAATTACGAAACTAAAGGTAAAACTGCAAGGTATTTTATTTTAAAATAGATGACCACGGTAACTGCAGGATCAGGTCAAGTGTACCCAGAAATAAGCCTATTGATCCTGGTTTCAGATCCTGTAATAACAATTATGACATTTTTTATAGTTTGGAAGCTATGGGGCAAAAATGATATTTTGTAGTGATTGAGGACCAGCGCCCCCTAGGGGCTATATTTGAAGATTGAAAATTATGTTACGAGATACTAGTATTACGGCATAACATATACAGTTTCTCGATAGGTCGATTTCTGTCAAATTTGTTGGAACATATCCTATCATATCTTAACGTTTTGCAGGAGGATATCTCCACATGTTGTGGGCGACAAGTAGTGGGGTGAATGTAGTTATATAACTATATTCGTCATCTGATGATCGCCCCGGTGTTGGTATCATTCCAAATACCGGCGCAAAAACTCGTAGTAATTAAACCTTCCTTCACTTGCTTTACATATAGGTAATCTGCACTATCTTAGAGATATCAAACACAATACAACAAGCACTGGAACTTACTTTAGACTTCATTAATATATATATATATATGTATATATATATATATATATATATATATATATATATATATGTATATAATCTTGGACAATCAATGGTACCTATATTTTGCTTCCAAACAAAGACCCAAGAGGAAACCAGGAATCCCATTAGTTAACAGTTTTACGTATATATATTTCAAACTTCCGCTTGCCTTGTGGATGTAGAAGACTGGAACTGACCTAAATAATATTTGATCTATGGTAAGGTAGGCCGAGCCGTTCAAAGTACCTCGAGATGGATACCGATCACCTATTGGCAAATCTCATGGGTCCATATGGTCCAGGTGCGTTTTATTTATTCAGCCTCCTCGCTAAAGCCACACATACGGGCCGCCATGAGCTGTACTCCTATAAGCGGATGGAAAGGTACTGTCTGTTTACGCATCTCTGTTTATAATTCAAAAATGTTTACAATTATAATTCAGTATAATTATTGATTGCTAATATATAAACATTAAACGTATGTGAAGGCTTGTTTATCTGCATGATTCCCGACCAAACTGTGATAACGGGTTTAAGTGACCATTACAAGGTCGGAAATGTTCTCCGGATTCTCGAGTTTTAATCACATTTGTTGCATTCATAATCGAGTTCCACCATCCGAGCTAAGGAGAGAGTATCCCGCATTGGTTAAGATTACTCCCCTACAATTCCTGTAAAATGAATTAAGTTTTAAGTTTAACTGTCACTTAACGATAAACCACGATATATTCTCCCATTAAAGTCGTCCTTGATGTTTTGCTTCTTGCTAAATCATGTTACATTCCATAAGTATAAGAAAAATGTAATATCAAATTTTAAACCCCTCCAATTAGCGACTACCGAGCGCCAATATCCGTGCCATGGAGAGTGCATCGTATTAGTTATTATTACTAGTTGTACAATCCATATAAAATAAATAAAGTTTATATTAATAAGCAAGGGGCAGAGAAACAGAGAAATTGTTCATTATCGGCAAATTATATTAAAATATAGAAAAAAAAATAAAATGTTACAAAGATATATCTGATAAGAATTGAACTGTAACAACAATATTCGATTCACGGCTGTCATCAAAGATGTGTTATTAGAAATAATATGATAATACGATAGAGTTAAACAATTTAATATCTGTCTTTTGAATCTGAGCCTCTCAAATACGGATAGGCCAATTGTACATGTACAGCATGGACTCAAAGCTGGGAGATCGTGGGTTCATATATCAGCCGAGGATATGGGATTTTTAACGGTTGGCCAAAACTCGAGTGAGCGCTCTGCAGGCTTTAAGGGAAGGATGGGCTCCACAGCCGTGTATCATTTACATACGACATACGAATGCGTCTTGGTGGGCGGGGGGGGGGGGGAGGGGTCCTTGGTGTTATGACCCAGCTATGCGGACGATTTCACACACAGGACTCGTGACACCAGGATACAAAATAAATATATATGTGTGTGTGTGTGTGATGGTGTGTGTGTGTGTGTGTGTGAAGCCAGTGCTCACCCCGTCAAGTAGTCCTAAACCTAAATGAAAATTTGCAGATGTACATCATAAGTTTAAGAATAAGTAAAGTCAGCATTAAAAAATAGAGGCGATAACCTCTGCCAAAAGAAAAAAAAAAGAAAGAAAAGAGTAGTAAGAATTAAAAAAGAAAGGAAGGCTACAAATGATTTCTCACCTGTGTAGATTGAGCGTCATATTAGCGAAGGTCTTATTTTTGAGACAATTTATTTTTCGCGAATATCGCGATTTTTATTTTAAACTCTTGTGTAGAAAAGAGAACCAGAGTTATTTTTAAAAGATAATTGTGGTAGGCAGGTTCATGACGTGCACATATTTCCTTTAATTAACAACACACCTACCACTTAATCATTTAATGATAAGCATGGGTAAGAAAATCAACATGTATAAGGAAAATACACGATTTTTTTCTCCTTCAAGCAGGTTGTGTTGTAAGTCGGAATATACCTAATTTTAAATAAATTTTATAATAATTTTATCAAGGCGTATATACATTTGTTATTCCGTAAGTGCATTTCATGTGTATTTTTCTTGTTATAATATATCACAAATACAGGGCTTACAATTGGAAGACAATTTTAAGTCCTTGATGCCCTGGATAAAAAAAAAAATTGGAAAGTCCCATCTTAGGATTTTGAAAGTAAAATAAATCTTTATTTTGTATTTTATGCAATTATCTTATCATTATATGTTTAGAAATATGAATATATTCTTATAGCGAAATGCAAGCCTCCGTTACCGGTGTTTACAGCACTGAGGAGTTCGTATTAGGCAAGGTCCTGATTGATACATGGGCCTAAAGCCAGAAATTCACGCGTCCCATCGGACTCTTGGACACACAGAACCGAGCGCCCGTAAGACCTTTCGAGCGTCAGGGACACTTACCCCCGCGTTCATGAAACCCCTGACAAGTAACGTACTTGTGGGTTTATGTTTATGCATTTTAATGTAAATGTATATTGAAACATGCATGCTTGTTATAATCAACGATTTAGCCCAGGCCCCTATTGAAAAAAAAAGATTATGCTAAATAGGTTATTCAGGCAAATATGCACTATATGTGCACATTTTAGGAACCTGTTTATATTTCATTCAGGGAATTATTACTTGTGTGTGTAAATCCTGTAAAACGGAGCGCATTCAAAATAGGATTGATTTAAATAAGAGGAGAAGTTTTTAATATTTTTGAATAGGGCCATAAGACGCAATAAAACATATATCGAACTTTTCATCAACACTGGGTAAGAAAATAGCCTTATTTTTTGTTTGTTCTTTTTGTATATGTTTGCTTTCTGAGTGAGTTATTGCCACAAAAAGATATGTTACCCGGGCATTTTTTTCAAGGGAATAGTGGGGACCATAAATAAAATGATTTACTCTAGGGCCATAAAAAAATTAAAGGTATGGTTCTCAGGCACCGCCAACATCAATTTTAAACCCCCCGCATCAAAAATGTTTATTTTGATTTTCAATAATTTTTTTTTCCAATTTTAAGCTGCTGCCGCTCCGACATTTCTTTCAAGAAGATAAAACCATACAATTTCCTTTGTTTTGTAGTGCTCTTACTTATTTAGCAAAATAAAACTGTACTTTTCATGCTTTTCCCTTATCATTTGACATTTTTATCGAAACATGCCATAAAATTTAAAATAAAAAAAGCGCCCGCCCGCATTGATTTCTGAAAAAAAGTGTCTGAGAACCATACCTTTTTTTTATTTTGGCCTCTAAGGTTTTCAATAATAGAAAAGTCAAATTATCAAGGGGGCGAGAGTATCAGACGTATTATACTATACTGTTAAAATGACAACATAATCAATGAAAATACTATTATTTTATTTTTCACAATATTATTTCCCAAGCGGCAAATGCTAAATATCGGTAAACCTCAACTAAACTATATATATATATATATATATATATATATATATATATATATATATATATATATATATAGAGAGAGAGAGAGAGAGAGAGAGAGAGAGAGAGAAAAAAACCAACTATTTGGCCTTAAATTTATAGGTCGATGATCAGCAGACCTTAAATGACCCGATTATTAACGTCTGACTGCCTGCATGTTGTGATTCTACATGCAGACTAAAATGGGGTGTTCCGTCCCCGGGAATATTTGACCTGCAAATTGGACGCAATTGATCCGGAGTCTCTCAGAGTTATTCTAAATTTCTTTATCGTAGCAACATGGACACAGTTTATTGAATGGGCCTTTTACTTAGTGTATCGTGAGGCCAGGGCGCTTAGGCTACTGTGTAAGGACCGCACTAAACGCTTAATATTAGCAAGCACGTCTGGTTAAATATCCACGGGGTATCCACGATTATGGGTCAGCCGATGTCATATTATTAGCTAAAGGCAACTAACTGATGCAAATTACACACCGACATGTAGAATGAATTATATGAGGATTCGGATAACACTGTATACTTTGCCAGGCGTAACAAGTGGACCATATCAGTATATGTATATAGCAGGAATTGCCTACTGTTGATTTTCATGTTCCCATTATGCTTCTGACTGACCAGGTGTACTCAATAATATGTTTGAGTTTTGTTTACAAAGTGACATGGTCAATATGAGTTTAATGGATTATTATAATTGTGATTATAGGTGTGATATTATCTTTAATACAAATTTACATGCAGCCGGCGGCTGCTCTCTCTCTCTCTCTCTCTCTCTCTCTCTCTCTCTCTCTATATATATATATATATATATATATATATATATATATATCGAAAGTTAAGATAAACAGTGACGCCTTTTAGACAGACTAACTAGCTTATTAACAGACGAGCTTTCGAAGTACAAAGACTTCTTCGTCAGTTGTTAATTAGTAATTAAGTGGGAACGTGTAGAGAGATCATCTTAACTTCCCCTTCAACTACAGACTAACACGGCTATACCACTTATTAATATATATATATATATATATATATATATATATATATATATATATATATATATATATAAACATGTACACAACAAGTATTGATCTGCATCCTGCAACTTTTCATTTTTTGCAGCAACTGATCCTCAGCAAGGACTCATGGTGAACACATTGTGTGAGGCTGAAGCAGAGCAAGAGTACTAAGGTAACATTTAAAGAGATAAAATGATACCGGTTAAGGTATTGAAATTTTTCCTATCATGTACGGCCACAGCAGGGGTTATAGCTGTGGTCTTTCACCACCGTGACGCAGTGCTACAGTTCAACCTTATGGCTAAAACCAAGACGGCAGCGGGGGTGATTAAGGAATACGGACAATCAACAGGAGCCAACGTTCATATAATAACTACTACAAAATCCGGTACGAAGGATCATACTAAAGATTCACAACCAAAGGTAACCCAGTTTCACAAGATGGCTAAAACAGAGCCAGGCCTCAATGAATTTAACAAAGACGGGGAACCAGCAATCCTTTTGTTCAACAAGTCAAAATGCCATACAGGCTCAAACGAACAAATCATTCTGCTTTACATATATTCTTCCCCGAGAAATATTATACAGAGAAACTTTATAAGAAAAACATACGGCAGTGAAACTCTACATGCACAACATAATCTCAGGACAGTTTTTGTACTTGGTCAGGAAATTTCAGGAAATACCATAAACCCAGACATCGTTAAGGAACACGACCACTATCAGGATCTCGTGGTTGGCGACTTCGTCGAAGGATACAGAAATCTTGTTCGTAAGGGTCTGACGGCCTTACATTTTCTGCATAAATGGTGCAAAAATGCAAAATTTGTGATTAAAACTGACGACGATGCAATAGTTATAACGGAGAAAATAATAAAACTGTTGAACGCTTATTTTGTCAAAGATCAGCGTTTCCTTCTCGGAAGCAAGCTCGTAAACGAAAAACCTATACGGTGCAGTCCTCCGCACAGATGGTGCGTTACACCAGAATTATACAACCGAACACACTATCCCCCGTATTTGCTAGGTGTTGGGTACGCGTTTACCTATAACCTTGTATCTGAAATGTACAGCGCATCATTTCGCATTCCGTTACTTCCGTTGGACGATGTTTATATGACTGGGGTACTTGTGGAAAATGTGAATAAGAAGTTTATAGATATTAGTAAAAAACATTTTTCCTTTCATCAGCAGTTTACAATGGGTCGTATAAGAAAAGGAGAAAACATTATTGTGGGTCATACACGTGGACCTGATCAGATGAAGCAAGCTTGGGAAATTCTGAGTAAAAAAGTCAAACGCATTCACAGACCTAAGCTTTAAGTTAAGCATGCGGAAAGTTTACCCTGGGTTGCTTCGAATCTAAAATATGTCACCGCTCCGTGGCTGAAGTTTGAACACGCCATGCTGTGCAATGTCTGTATCCATGTGCCCAAAAAGAGGCCGACACTTTCATTTGGCACTACCTGCTTAAACGTATACTCCAAATAATTTTAGCACTGAATGACACTGATAATTTGAAACCCTTCGAGCTTGATTCTAACTTTTATATAATATTCATAATACAAATGATCTATTGTAGTATTACCGATAAGTTATCATTTACTTCCCAAAATATTTTCAAACTTAATTGATTGCGACATCCCATTTGTAACGTACTTATAATATAAAATAAAATGTATATCAAATTCATGCATATACGTCACGTACATATGAATTTTCAGTTCTTGGGTTTAACGCACGCAGTTAAAAATGTTACTCCTACGGTTGATCTTCATTATGTACATGCGCTACTGTGAACCCACTCGGTGCAAAATTGGACTCCTGGGTCGTTATTCACTGCATGCCAATGTCTTGTTGTATTGTACTCGTATATATATATATATATATATATATATATATATATATATATATATATAGGTCGATAGAACAGCATCACAAAAAAACCATTGGACCGTGAAACGACCAACATACGTAATTAGCTGTCCAAGCTGACATTGAATTGCCTGAAGATCGCCTCAGGAGACACCCATAATGCGTATATTTTTACAAGATATATATATATATATATATATATATATATATATATATATATATATATATTTGACACATTTGACATGTTCATTATACCTAATACATTTCGAGGCCAAAAAGCACTTTTTTATATATAAACTGTTTTGTATATCCAGTGAATCTCATTAGTCATGAAACTCTTTGTTGCGCGCCTTTCACATGGACAAGCAAACAAGGTCTGATAATAAAAGACATAATAATCTCAAGAACTCCGTTTGGCGTGGTAACCTGAATTTGAAGTGGCTCTTCTAAAAAAAAAATCCCAGTGTTCAGTAAGGCCTCTTAATAACTGAAAAAAAAAACACATCCTGTTGCGAATATGTAGCAGTTACCTTCTACATAAAGTACTTATGCACAGTGGCTCCAATTTACCTTAAAAGATGGGTACATGCGCAGGGATTGAATGTAATCTAGTTGAGGGCAAAACCTTAAATACACATATATATATATATATATATATATATATATATATATATATATATACATATATATATATATATATAAACGTGTTATTGTCACATATCTTAAAGTTATAAAGGTTAGAAAAATACATTTGTCTGTTTCCAGCACATGTTACTTCTACACCGGGTTTAGATATTAGTTTATAATATTTCATAGTAAACTCTAGAGATAGAACTTTAGTCTGTATTTCTATCTGAAATATATTTTATTTTTAATATGTAAACATAATTCTCTGAATATCAGCGGAGATGTTGTCAGTGAACATCGACATCCCCTAACATTGACGCCCATGCTTATATAAATCTGTAAGAGTTTTAATGCTACAGTGTCCATAGGAACTAAATACACAGCTCCATGTTCAGAAAATACGATCGTATTGGACACAAACACCACTTAGTTCTATATATGTGGGATGGGGGAGGGGGGGGGGGGTAACTATCGCCCCGTCATTACTCATGAGGTGTTTGAGCGGCTACCGGCATACTTAATGTACTCCTATAAACTGACAGTTGTTCGTACTATGAATGTTAAAAAAATGGATTCTTGACTACCGCTGAATGCACAAAAAAACTTTCTGAGTGATATTTGATGAGATGTTTGGGACTAGGTAATTACTGGATCGAGAATTACAAATGCACATAAAAACTCATTTGTAGTTCCGGTACGCATACTTTAACAGCTAAAGATATCAACTGTATTAAATACATAAGTTACTTGACGATAAAAGTGAATTACGAAAGACTTAAGTATAACCCGAGCCGCATTAACGGCGGAGCAATTGTGAGGGATGGATCAGTTAATTTGTAAAAGGGGATCCATCCCAGGAACACTAATGAAGAAACATGTACCAGATAAACAGGCTCACGGATGGGTAGTGAGTCTGCCGCATAAAGTAATTTATGAACCCTATAACATGTTGCGGCTGTTGAAACGGAGTCTTACCCCCCCCCCCCCCCCCGGACCAGCTACTAATTTTGTTTAGAGCTGATGGGTATTGTAAATTGGCAAACAAAACCTGTGGCTCGGAGAAGTGTAAGTACCAGAAAGAACGTATTCAGAGACCTCGACTTCAGAAACAATGTACGTAACCAAACGTGAATACTGCTTATGTTTTTCGCTTCAGTTTTTTTAATATTTTTTTTTCACTTCAATAAAACATTATGCAAAATATTCTATAATGTGTATGTTAATTAGATATCAACATTATATTTTTGTTATGTAAGCTTATTGTAATATTTATGCTAATTGAATATTTTAAAAATCAACTGCGGCTGTCATTATGAAGTCGGAATATATTACGTTATTTCTAGGTTCTATACAATCTTACATGTCTTCTTGAGGCAAACTTGACACAATACATATATTATATTTACTCAGAGCTAAATCTAAGACTACCTGCTAATGGAAATGAAAGCTAACAAACAAGACAAACCCAGTTTTGTCCTGCTTCCTGAACGCCCCTCCTGAATATCACCTGGTAAATTAAATGTCTTTTAACAATCGTATATTTATATATATATATATATATATATATATATATATATATATATGTGTGTGTGTGTGTGTGTGTGTGTTTATATATGTATATGTATATATATATCTATATATGTGTATATATATATATATATCTCTTTCCGTCCCTTTCCTTTTATTCTCTCTCTCTCTCTTATTTATATATATATGAACGCGCGAGGATAGGGGTGTGCGTGTTTTTGCGATATTGACGGAACCTACACAACATTTTTTTTTTATATTTTAGACGTGACTACATATTTAAGACGTGACTTCATATTTTAGACGTGACTCTATATCTTAGAAGGGACTGTGCAAGTCACCTTCTTGTTGCAATTTCCAGTAACCAATCACAACTCCCGCCAACTATCGGGAACTTCTTAAATTATCCCTCGTGCTAAGTTGGAAAGTACCCATAACCGCGTGGTTTTAATTTTGCGATCTTCCAATATCACCATAAATAGGAAGACAACCAATTAATATTAGATAAAATGATATGCCATACGTAATACCATTACCATTTCTTTTCTTTGATGATCCAAACAATAGATTACACAACAAACAATAAATACATAAAGCAGTTTATTGAAAACTTAAACATGTTCTAAATTAATTATTACAATTTACTTACTCATGCGGCATCCTATATACCTTCAAATAACTGTCACCATAAAAATTATATCCCAGTATTATTCACAATTTTTATTCTTATGTTCTTGAAAAAATCAGCAGCACTCCAGTGCCACTAGAATTTGGTTATCATGGAAATCAGGAGTGTTCTCCTTAACCTTATTAATACTATCCCGTATTATGTATAGGCATGTAATATATCTGCTTTATGAACTTATGCCATGTATTATATCGACAATTCTTTCAAACAAAACATTTGGTAATCGTGCTCGGTGACAAAGCAGTTATCATAATGTTGATAATATCCAGCAGATGGCGCCGACGATCACGACTGGAAATATCTTCGGGGTGAAAACTGCTCCTGAGGCGAAAGAAAGAAAACATTTATGCATTATTCAGGGGCGGAGCCAGGATTTAGGAAAAAAAGGGGGGGGGTTCCAACCCAGGAGGACAAAGGAAACACCTAAAAAAGGTCCAGAAAAGGGGGGCGGGATTCAAGCCGCAAAATTTTGTCTGAAACCCTTAAAAAAGGTTGCTTCGGATGAAACTATGGGGGGGGGGGGGGGGGGGGGGGGGGGGGGTCTGGCCCCCCTGGGTCCGCTTCTGATTACTATCATCGCTGGAAAACAGTTCATCTCGGTCGATTTTCCCTGATTAGAGATCGGGAGTATATTAAATAATTACCACAATACTTGAATAATTCTGTATAGTTTACTGTATGGTAAGATCGCGAAATGAAGCCTCTGTGAAGTTGGCTTTACCGCTTATAATGTGTAAAGCCACATCGTCCGGATATCAGAAAAAAAAAACTTAGTGTCTCTTGGAGATTCAGAAGCACAATTTGGATTTGTTGATTCTGCGGGGGTATGTTTGCGTACAATGTTTTTTTTTTATATTCGCGCGGTTAAATGTTCCTGATTTTCAATTTTCTGCGTTTCGCAAGGGTTTCATTTTTGTGAGCTCACCATATAGTAGCGTAGATTTAGTTTATTCATTTATTTATGTTAACTTTTTGTTCTGATCAAACGATCTAATAATTTGACAGCCCCAAAGACAACATCGAACTCATGAAAATTCATACAAATAATAAAAAAAAAATTAATGTTATTGATCGTCGCAATCTTAAATATTGATTTAAGGGTAAAAATGATGGTTTATTTAGTAAAGCTACCTGTGCCTTTGACATGGACAATGTTGTTAAAATTTAAATAAGCTATACACTACTAATGACTATACACTTCAGCATTATGCATATTTTTATTTTTGCGATAATATCTTTATAACGAAAATAACGAATTCGAAACCATATCGAACTAAAAGCCAACCGCAGTATATTACCAAATTTTAACTTGAATATTTTATTTTTTTATTATTATTTCGTAATCCATAGTATATATTGCTGGAATCATTATAAGAAAAAACAACATAACACTTACCTGACGATGTCACGTGCTCGCAGACTGAAATATAAAAAAATATCAATAAATAAATAAATAAATAAATATAAATAATATAAAGTAAATAAATAATCATGAATTAGTTACATATTAAAGAATATCATTTCGGCTTCATATCGAACAGATTATTCTGGTATTTAACGCATTGCACGTCACTTATCAAGATGTAGAGTTGTATCAATATTTGTTTACATTAACTGCTTTTACTCGGTAGGAAGAGGCAGCACGTTACACGTATCGTGAACCGTATCAATGAAGCCTATCAATACGTATCGATGTATCTAACCAGCCCTAGCTGTCAACACTTTGAGATTTAAAATATCTAAATTGCAATGAACCATATATCATATATCGTTTAAAACTTATATTAGACATTTTTTTCTTTATTATTATTATTATTATTGTTGTTATTATCATTATTATTATTATTATTATTATTATTATTATTATTATTATTATTATTATTTTGACCATGATGACTCTCAATACAGAAACATATGGGGAACCAATTACCCTAATGATTGTTCAAGAACTTTAATAACCCACATGCCTTTATAGTCAGATGCTTTATACGTCATTTCCCGTTCCGGTTTGCAAAGGATTTTGAGGTAATCTCTCGCTTCAATCATATAAAACTCGGGTAGAGTTGGTGTGCGGCTCCACACGCGGACCATAGATTTAATGCATACACCGTTGTCCATTTCAGTACAGACCCACGCCACCAGGTAGCGCTCGTAGTCGATATAAGGGAAGTAAGCTTCAGATCCTGTACAATTACAGGTGCAAATCTCTCATAATACTGACAGGAAACCCTTAACTATATGCGAATCTCTCATAATACTGACAGGAAACTCTTAACTATATACGAATCTCTCATAATACTGACATGAAACTCTTAACTATATGCGAATCTCTCATAATACTGACATGAAATCCCTTAACTGTATGGGAATCTCTCATAAGACTGACATGAAACCCTTAACTGTATCCGAATCTCTCATAATGCTGACATGAAATCCTTGACTATATGCGAATCTCTCATAATATTGACATGAATTCGTTAAGTATATTCGAATCTCTCATAATACTGACACCAAACCCTTAACGATATGCGAATCTCTCATTATACTGACATGAAATCCTTTAACTATATATATGTGTGTGTGTGTGTGTGTGTGTGTGTGTGTGTGTGTGTGTGTGTGTGTGATTATCGTAAGATGAAGCGTGCGTTGGCTTTACCATTGTGGGACCCTCCGAATTGTCTCATCTGTCCTCCGTCAGATGTTCTTCTTAATGTTACCGGCGCAAGTTTGCTACACTCCTTGTCACTTCTATAAAGAATTCACACATTTTTATGTGTGCTCGGACCAGAAAATAATGAGATCATTTCAATTCAATTTTTAAAACATATATGTATATATATATATATATATATATATATATATATATATATATATATATATATATATATATGAAACCGAAAAAAAAGATGATAACTTCTAATTATAATTAAGAAGATGCCACTTGATATTTTCGCTCATTCAGTTCTAAAAGCACACGTTTTAGTTAAGAGGTAAGTAAATAAAAATATATTGAAAATCACCAAATCCAAAGTTCTAGCAGAAGTTTTATTTTATACAAAACTGACTTACGCCGAATACGTCACGTAGTAGAGGACTCCTTCATTTAGTTGGATGTTGATGACGTAGCCCTTCAGGTCAGCGGGTGGGTCACTCCCTGCGTGATTAAACCAGCCAGCCAGGTACCATATCCCAAGGAACTTAATGGAAAAAAATGGATAATTATTGTGCACCTAAATTGCTAATTTGGCTATAGATACATGTACTTAACACTATATACATGTGTATTTGTAATCATGTGTCATATAGAAATACATGTATGTATAGCAAACTTTACATAAAAGTTTCATTTGTAACTTTTGGTGTCAGACTGTCAATGTAGACGTGGAAATCCAGCCTCTGTAATTTAAGCATTGTTATATATTATACAGCCTAAAAAATAGTATGAAATAGCTAGGCCAACACTTGGTCGCAGTTAGATACAATGCTTTAAGTCTCATAAGGGGTACGCGTCACAGATGCTCGAAATGTTTTTCAGACGCTCCGTGCGGTGGGTCCAAGCAAGCAGCACGACCCACGCATGTCTCACTGAAAGACCCAGAGGATCACAGCTGTTTTGTAGCAGTCACTGACCATCGTCGCCCACAGCAAACAATTCAGTCAGTTATGTGAACCGGGTGCTCTAAAGGGATCCTTAAATATGTATTTAGAATCACATAAACCTATAATGACACTGTATCTAATCGTAATATGATATGATACTGACGTAGCATACAAACCATCAATAACACATGATATCCGGGACGTTCCAATATGTCATGCTACCCTTCACATTTTTGGGAGGTTTTCCTGACTTTCCAAAGTGTCCTCCTATTGAAACTATGCTCTTCTTCACTCTCTCCTTCTTTTTCTCTCTTTCACTTGCTCTCTCTCTCTCTCTCTATCTCTCTCTCTATCTCTCTCTCTCTGAGCAAAAGCGATATGGAACCTGGTAAGTTCGTCGGACTTTTCATAAGGTCATGGGGTCACCGGGCCATAAGGTCATAATTTTACAGTTAAATGAACTTAGAAGTATGTAATTTATAGATTTGTCATACCTTTTGTACATCCAGGGTTCTAATATAGGGGATGTATCTTAATTGACAGGTGTCTCCTGTTGAAAAAGTAAACCATACATAGAAAAAAAACATAAATCAATACAAACGGATACAGCTGGGGCAGTAACGATACACTGTGTCATGATACGATGCATAGTTCGATACTTTATGTACGATACGATAAATAAAACGGCTCTCAAACGATTTATTTTAAATTACAGTTCAAACCGAATGTATCCTTGTAAAATGCAAAGTTAATCATTTACTCTTGTATTTTTATTCAGAGCCATAACTCAAATTGATACCCAAAGCTGCCACTGAACTTGTTCTTCACCTCAGATGTCATACATGGCGCTGAGAGAAATTTTTTTTGCGATGTCTGATGTCACTTTTTTATCTGATGATTAAATGTAAATGTTTATATACGGGGACATATGACGATACCAATAATATATTTATACTTGTTATCGTGATGAATCAGTGCACCCGTATATCGTTAAACCCAAGTTGGAACGAAATTATTTCGTCCAATTTCAGATGAATTTCATATTTGTGTGTCTAAAATGCCTTAATTTATATTTTTTACTATAATTTTGAGTTTATAGAAATATATTTTACTTCATATATGTTTGAAATTTAAAAGAAATACCTGAACACTATTTTTTTCTTTTATTCACCTCAGTTATTTTGTTTATATTTTTCTCATTCTTTATACAGTTCCAGATGTAGATTTTAAGTGAAATTATACGATAACAAGTTTTTGCATATTAAAAAAAATGTCCCATGCCTATAATTTGTTATTCTATAGGGAATAGATTAACACGTTTCTGAAACGATGTTTACGAAAAGTATCTGATACTCACGTGCAGTCTCAGGTTGAGGACATTCTATAACAAACAAGTTTTATTACTGATAGTTAGCACTATGTATGTGAACATTCATAATAAAATCACAAGTTAGAGGTATCTGAATATCAAATTTAACGCATCAGTAATCTGTCATGTTATTGAACTAAAAAAAATATATTACCTGTCATGGCTGTGATATGATCGTTCGTATCGCCTGATAATACAATAATCCTAACTTTACATAACAAATAGCCGCTTAGGTCACAGAGAACTATTGTATCTGCGGAATATTTGAACAAAAAAAAGCGCGGACGGGCATTTATTTTTACATTTGTTTTCATCCGTAATTGGTCCAGATATAGTACTTAGAATTTTTAAAACTTTCCAGGAAAAGTACAAGAAAATTGCTTCAGCTTTAGATTGGGTACATATTATCAACATAAACTTTGGTGTATTTTCCATATCTCGAGGAATTCTTTAAAGAGCCCAATCATCTAACTGACTTTTATAAGCAAAAGGTACTCCCATGGAGCTTTTATAGAAATAGGCCAGAATAGGTGGATATCACTGCACACAGGCTACTTGTATTTTATAAACGGTTTTTATAATATGTGGTGGCCCCGCCAAAATAATCAAAACAAATTCGCCAAGGGTATCTGGTAGCAAGTCAGATAAGCCAGAGCATTGCAAATGGCGTGTTGCAATAAGTGACCTATCTACATTTCAACATTGCTGTGTTTACAAACACGTTGTTGATAAACAAATTCATACGTCCTTCAAGGAGGCCTTATAAAAAGATAGGTGAACGGGCAACTTTAAAAAATGTCGAAGCAAGAGATAAATTCTATAGAACATTTATCCTGATTTGCATTGAAGAAGGGAAGAAAAAAAATCTAAGAAAAAGTAAGGCATATGCGTGTCGGTGTACACACCAGTTGTCAGGTAAAATGGAATGTTTGAGTCAGACATGCTTGACAAGAGCCAGTGATTGAAGGTATTGAAACAAAATTTAACAAATGAAACAATATGTAAAGAGGTAGGATTTCCATTGATATTGGAATATTTCGCACCATAGATCATAAATATAATATTCGTATAATCGATTAATATCTTGATGACTTTCTTAAATTTACATTTATCTAAGGAATTCCAAAATTGATATCCCCCCCCCCCAAAAAAAAAAAAAAATAAATGAATAAATAAATAAAATAACGGGCACCATTGTCGCTGAAAAAATCGAAAAACAAAAATTTCAAATTTTACTGAGTATTTTCGTTTGTGTTTGAATGTCACTTTCACGGCAATTGTCGATTTTTTTATGAATGCCAAAGGAACAAATGTTGGGTAAAAATAAACCCAGCAATACATTTTCAAGAGAGAGAGAGAGGAAAAAAACATAACTTACTGTTATACTTCCCGGTTTCATAATTGTATACATTTGGTGGTAGGCACACTTTTTTAATCTCTTCTTTGGCTTTGGTCAGTATATTGTTCGGCAGCTCTCTTGTTCTGCTCCAGATATGCACGAACGGCCTCATGCAAACACCGTCCTTCACGACGTTGCAGTAGTGGTCCAAACCGTAGTGAACAAAGTCACCCCCGACACCTCTCATGTCCGAAACTGTACGCGATATACATGTATATATGTTACAGTAAGTGTGTGAAATCAGTGAATACACGTATTTCCTAAACCTTTCAGTAAATACGCGAATTTCCTAATTCACTCGGGGACCTCACGTATTTACTGAAAATTATAGGAAATACGTGTATTTCCTGAAATTTGAGGGTTATTTCTACCAACATTCTCTAAAGGCGGTTTAGTAATGTGTGAAGAAAAATTTCTGCACCACAAAGATTAACTGGTGACGTCAATCAAATAGCTTGCCAGAGGAGATTTTGGGGAGGCCACGGCCGCCACGTTTTTCTGAAAACGTGGGGAGGGAATGGTAAGAATAGGGAGGGAGTGCGTCAACGCACGGTTGCGCAAGGTGTAACTATGTGGCCCGTGAGCCTTTGCGTGCATAGTACGACGCGCACGCGACGAGTTTACGTGCTTGTAACGTACGATCTCCGTGCGACTGCCACGTTGTCGTTCGGAGGCAGTACTTACACGTGCTGCTCACGTACGGTGCCCTCACTCACTCGCATGTTGTAAGTGCGTGCAAGTGCGATGAACGTGAGTTTTTCCGCCCCATGTCGGGGGTGAATCCGTAACCCGAACGCAGCCCAAACGCAGCGAAAGTTCCTCCTGCACTAAAAGTGCTACGGGGTGTCTGCGTGCTTCCAAATCCGTACTGTGGCGGCACTCACCACGTACGGATCCCCAAGTTTTGCCCACGTTTTTGCAAGTAGACAACACGCACTTGCAAGTACAGCGGGTTGGGACCACGGCTTAAACTGCAACGCTTACTTCATTATGTCGTGGGCAACGGTGGGGTTTCTAATTTGGTGACTGTACTGATGACTTAATTACCAGGATTTGCTCGAGGGGTTTCGGGGAAGTATATATATATATATATATATATATATATATATATATATATATATATATATATATATATATATATATATATATATATATAACCAAGAATAAATCGACTACCAACACAAGCCAGGTGGAACACTAACCCGATATTTTGTGTTGAGCATGAAAATACCTGAAACAGATTTAGACTTTTGTCAATTATACATCCCTAGTATTGAATTAGTATGTAAAGTTTATTTCTCTGCTGAACTGATCAATTAGAAAACGAACAAACTTTTTCAACCAGAGTATTTCTATTAACTGATATGACACAAAGTGGGCTTGGTTTTATATATATACAACAATATCCCCCTGATATAATACAAATGTAAGGTACCTTTCTTTCCCTGTGCATATAGTCCCAAGGAATCTGCGTCCTCCTGACGTCGTAATTCAAAGACGGTCGAGGGGAGGCATTCACCCGTGGGAGACCTTGAATTATATTATTTATCTTTCACATATATATCTTAATACATCATGCTATGATGTTCTCGTATTCCAGTTATATATATATATATATATATATATATATATATATATATATATATATATATATATATATATATATATATATATATAGAAGGTAGTCTTACCCTCTGATGTATAGTGCTCTATGGCCTAAAGACTAGGCCAGAGCGGTATAACCCTGGAGAAAAACAACACTGTAAATTCCCAACAGTCTGTTTCACGGGATGCGACCCGATCATCAGGTGAACGTGGTTAGAATTTCTAACCACACATATATACATATATACTATATCTGAATTATTATTATAATGTGAGAATTAAATAAAGACAAATGAATTATTTAAAGTGTATATATTTTATTATCCCCGGGATTTTATATTTTTATTATAAAGCAGCGTTATATTATAGGGAATCTTGAAGTAACAAAAGT
Organism: Sipunculus nudus; assembly: GCA_026874595.1. Taxonomy (NCBI): domain Eukaryota; kingdom Metazoa; phylum Annelida; class Sipuncula; order Golfingiida; family Sipunculidae; genus Sipunculus; species Sipunculus nudus. The sequence continues at coordinate 42,993,865 of CM049322.1, read as the reverse complement.
AGAGGCTGAAACAAGGATATACGGGTTACTCGATGATCTTCACGCATGAGCAGCTTACAGAGTGATGACTTCATTAACTCTAGATAATATGCATGTAACTTCAAATACCAATTATAGTATTCCCCACACATTATGTATCTAGCGAAACACCACCGATTTCCCCCCAGTAAACCCATCGAATATTAGTATTTTACATACAAGTACGTATTCCTGACGTAAAATTTGCCGTCCTCATGGAATACGTCAAGGTATGAGCCGCCGCGGGGGTCGTTATCCGTTATTCCTACCATATGCATGAGGTACCAACGGCCCATTAACTGAAATGATAATATAGTCGTAACATATAAAATATGAACTAGAAAGTTTATAATACCTCCGCTGTGAGGTTATTGTGCTTTATCCACACAAAGATAGCCCAATCATAAATGTAAACTCTTGTTCATTGTTTTTCGCAATAACAATGCTAAGTTTTCAATCGTGTTTCATATTTTTAGTATTCTATGAATAAGCGAACTGTTACATCAACAGCCTTCATTTCATGAGAATAAATTGTTCGCTGAAAGAATCCATATAAATAAGATTAAGAGGATTCTTAATACATGTGATCATTCGAAATTGTCACTTTAACACTTATATTTGCATATATTTGCATATATCAGATTATGCAAATTATGTTGTGTCAGAAACATTTCATGTAAAACATTCTTTGAATTTTCTGAATTGTGTTTTTTTATTTCAACTTTTATTTCAAATTTTAACAGGATGTGGCTATTTATTTTAGTAACTTTATATAAATAAAATAATTGCATAATTAAACAAGGTTGCCAACAAAAACAGCTAATATCTTACAAAATAGTACCTCAATAGTACCTGCTTTTAATCGAGCATTTTTCTATTTAAGAGGTCAAAGCATGATTGAATAACATTCTCGACAACATCTTCTTTTTGTGCTGACCGGCCATAACTAAGGCCTGCCTGATTCAAAATTAGTATCATATATGTGCAAATATGCATATTTTGGCGGCAAAATTTAAAATCAGAATTTTTTGGGTCTTTTTTTATAAGATGCCTAGGGGCAGTAGTATCACTGTGCAAAGTTTCATGCGTTTTGCAAAATTTGAGCAATTCTTGTTAAAAAAAAACAAGAAAAACAAGCTTTAGCCGCTGTACTATAATAAGGAACAGTGACGAAGGACGCCTTTCCTGATCCGGGCTCTTATCTACTTTTTCAGACACCAGGGATCGGACTTGAACTCGTAAGTCAAATAATCGGACCTGTATTCTGAAAAAAAATGTCTAGCCGTGATATCCGTGTTCAACAGGCTTGGGTCAAGTACAGGGGGTCAGTACTTGAGTACAAGTACAAGTACTTCAGAATTTGACAAGTACAAGTACACAATTTTTCAATGTACTTGAGCACCAGTACAAGTACAAGTAGTTTTAATTAAAAACTGAAAAAAAAAATTTCTGAATATTTATTGATAAAACAATTACCTATATTATTAACACTGTTACACAGTCGGATATCAGTACTGGTACACAAAAAAGGTAGGTTGATGCTCCAATTGCTGAAAGTTTTTTTTTTTTTTTATTATAGGTAATTCGGGGTGACAGTCTTGGTGGCCTTTCAGTATCTATGTACACTATTACACAGTCATATATCAGTTCACAAAAAGGTGCTTTGATGCCTGAATCTGAGCAGTTTAGGACTGAGATATAGTACCTGGAACTAAAGTACCTGTATCTGGTATAATGTACTCCAGGTACAAATTGTGTTTGGTCAAGCAAGGTACTGAGCTGTCATCCCTAGCTGTCAGGGCTGTTACCTAAATCATGCAGGGGTAATTACTAAGCTTTCAACCCTGCAGTCTTTGAACTTGAGTGGACTTAGGCTAGTAGCATGCTGGCCGGCCCAGCTACCTCCGGCCTCTACACAGGAAGTTCATTGTGGCTTTATCAGATATAAATGGTACAGAGCAAAGGATATGGACAGTGTTGCTTTTTATGCCCCATGTAGATACCTGTTGTCTAGTATGTATAAAGAACATTGGTGTAGGATCAGGCTAGAAGTAAAGAAAATACGTATTATATCACTGAACACTCAAGATAAGCCAAACAAAAGCAGAACTTCTCATTTTACAGAAAAAAATCCCAGCTCACACATTACATACAGGTGCTCAAAACATCCTCAGTGTGACTTTCTGCCATGAACATGGGTATTGTTACTTCTTATTTTGTATGTATCATTGTCATGAAGTTAATCTATAAAATTGACTGTAAGGTTTTCCCTTTCAGTCAAGCTATTAAGCCCCTTTACCTTATAGCTTTGTGCTCCCAGAGACTTTAAACCATTACTCCGAAGCTAAAAACTTGATTTGAAATATAGACATTTTATGAAGTTTTCTTCTTCTGTATTTATTACTTTGTAAACTTTATCAGCTTCGTTCATTTATCACATTTATCAAAGGCATTCATTAACATATGCCAGGCCTGTATTTTTCCTGATGACATAAGAAGTGATCATTTAACACTTTTTAATGATATATTCTGCCATTCTTTTATAACTTATTATTGCACATCTAGATGAATTTAATGCAATTTCATTAGTTCGTATATCTTTAAAATGTACCTGTACCTGTACCTAGGTACTTTTTAAAGTACCTGTACCTGTCCCTAGGTACTTTCCAAAATACTGTACCTGTACCTGTACATTTCGCAAGTACCTGTACCTAGGTACTGTCACATGTACCTGGCCCCAACCCTGATCAGAACAACTCACAAAACAAGTTGACTTATTCAGTCTAGTGGCAATTCTGTCCGAGTCTATCAGTCATACATAGTGCTAAGATTTCTGTCTGACCTGAGGTCTCCTTATGCTGTGTTTATGGTAAGTAGATAAGTAGCTCTATGTTTAAAGTAATTAAAACAAATACATGTATTTGACTTGTACTTGAAATGTACTTGATTTTTCAAGTATATTTTTAGCAAGTACAAGTACATGTACTTGGTAAAAAGTACCAAGTACAAGTACAGGCCAAGTACTGAAAATTTTGTACTTCAGTTCAAGTACCAAGTACAAGTACATGTACTTGACCCAAGCCTGGTTTTCAACAGAGGTATGACGTCAATGTTGTAAAATATAGCACATAGACTATGATGCATAGAAACTATTGGAAGAATATTTCAAACACGGTTCGCTTGACGTATATTGAATTCCCTTATGAATGTCAGCTAGGACAGACCACTAATTAAATGCAATAAGCATTCGAATAAGAAGTGCAAGTATAAATACATACTTAATTACCCCATATTTTCATTTTTTTTTGTTTTGTTTTGATTTACATGTAAATGTAATTGTTATAGACTATAGACACGAAGAGAGTTGACTCAGGCCGGGATCTAAATGACTCGGACCTAAACATGGAATCGTACTTTGACTCAGCTATAATACTTATATATAACCATACCGCCTAGCCATATGTGAAAAAAAAACTGATAACAGGGTGACACCTGGTGGCAAAAAAATATCTAAGACCGGCAAGCGGTCGGATATGCGGCCTTCATTAGTCCAAATGTTAATATTTCTTCTAATTTCTACAAAATCCTTCCAACAATGTAATGATAATGGTATAGGAGAATAAGCCAATGGATAAATAAAAAAATGATTTCAGTATCTGGGAGGCTCAGAAATGTGGATCCGGGCATTGGTGCAACTATTTGCTCCAGGCAAGCATTCTAACGCATACTTACATTCTCGATTTCATAGTTCTTGACAAAAGGCTGATCCGCCAATTTGCATCCATTCTGTGATGAAGTAAATGTAAACGTGCAGAACAAGAGGGCTATAATCAAACACTTCATGTTTACTTCTAGCGTGGCAGAAGGCCAGAAGGGAACTAGGCGAGTGTGTCCCTCGGGGCAACGTGGTCAGACTCCAGTAGATCTGTGGCATATGCCCCTAACATTTGTCACGGCTGAGATGTCATGCATGTATTTTGACAACTTAATCAGGCTGGCAAGATGCTTCATAAATCAAGCAACAGGACATTTTGAAAAGTCAGAGACGCTAAGGCCAGAAGGTCAAAGAGCCCCACGTGAGTTTGGTGCGTCCAAATGGGAGATGATATGTGGAACGAAATCATTTTTGTATTTTCTGTTATTATCGTTTCATTTTATGATTAAAAATCGTAATCACTTAATTAATGTGAATTGCAAGGGGTTGTCAGCACAGTGTTTAAATTGCTGATTAGTTTGTTTGGGACAGACGACAATTTTTTTTTTATTAATTCAACAGAATTTACATATCACTACATATAACAAAACAACACATTCACAAAAATTAAGTACCTGTACAATTACATATGACCAAACACATACAAGAAGAGGCAAAACAATAACTTTAAATGGTACCCAAACTGAAGTATATAGAACCTCCTAACCTATACACAAATGTGCACATGTACACACATACATACATATATGCATATATATATGTACACACATACATATATACACAAACACACGCAGTTACTCATGTACACAAATATGTACATATATTCATTATATCCAGTTAAGTCTAGTTGCACATTGTTCCATTTTTTATCATAAGTGTCTTTCTTTCCTCTGAAGTATTGAAGTATTTTCTTCAATAAGTCGACAATTTTCAATGACTGTTTCAGTGGCATTGCTTGATCCTCTTGGTCTTACAGTCAGAAATTCGAGCGTCCCATCGGACCCATGGACCCTTGAACGAGTTTTTCAGCATCACAGACGCTTACACCCGCGTTCCTGAAAGTCCTATCTAACGTTTCTTCAGCCCATTTTTTTTTGCTATTGGTTTATACTTTTTTGTACCCTTAAAGATGTCAATTGCCCTAAGGACCGACTTATCACACCTTGATGTGTATTAAAAATCATCACTCGCCGTCCATGTATTGCAGCTTTCATCATATTTATGTAATGTTTCTTATAAGTACGACCTTGGACGTTCTATTCATTTTGAAACATCTCATGATATGTAAAACAATGCGTGATCGCTCCATTTCCATGTATATCCACATTCAAAAATATTATATAACGTTTTTGATATAAGTACATGTAACGTCATCTGGTCATTTTTCCCCCTTTTAAGTCCATACAAAACACAACCCTATACATGTGCAGTTTAATTATTGGAAAAAAAATCAAATTTATCTTATCTTATTTCTGGATTTGACTCTTTACCCATAAAAAGAAATTTAGGGTAAAGAACAGTTTACCATAAAGACTCGAGGTGTTTTTTTTTTTAAATCAGTACGCCAGTACAAAAATAATTTGTGAATAAATCAACACTGTCTCTTTGTACGCTGTTATGAAAGGAATTTTCTTAAACAGATTATGAATGCCACGGTAGATATTCAACTCTAAAATTACATTTATCACTATTATTTAGTAGCCTGCAAATATAAGCTCCTATGTTTTAGGGGTAGAGCACAAGGCGTCAGATCCGGGAGCTCCAAAGTTCGAATGTCAGCCTAGGAGAAGTAAGATTTTTTTCACGTTCAATACGAGTGTGGACGCTCTGCAGGCTTAATGGGGAGACTGTACATCATAGTCGTGTTCCACTCGCAAACGAGTGCTCCTTTCTGGAGTTCCTCGGTGTTATGACCACGGGGCCTAGACCCCTGAGTGGTAAAACGCTCGGCCTTCATCGCTGGCGACCCGGGTTGTTCCCAGGTGTTTCCATGAGAGTGGGTTGTAGTGGCCTATCCAAGGTCGGATGTTCTCTCCGGGTTCTCCGGCTTCTTCCTACTCTTACACAACGTTCTTCAACTCTATCAGTATCTTCTATTTTCTCCTTAAATATTTAACTGTATACCGGCTCAATCTGTCAAACTTTGCCGTTGATAAGGGAGCCAGTGAGGGCCGAATTTTCCGAGGACCTGTGGCAGGCTCGAGCGCCGACATCAATTTCAGTCAGTCAGTCAGTCGATGTTATGACCTAGCAGCGGTGAATATTACACATCCGGGACTCGCAGGTGTTTTACGACAGGATAATCATGTGTCTCCGTCCCGTCACCCAGTCCGAAACCGGATCGGAATTCTGCGAATGTTCATTGTACATAGTTACCTTTGGAAAAAAATTAGTGTGATTTCTAGCTCCCCCTTATCTAAGAGTAATTCCGGTTATGAAAAATTCTTATAACACCTCCGTGAAGGATGTATGAACAACGTTTTGTAAACACAGCAATGTTGACGAACGGGAAATCATGCAACCTAAGAGGGTAGGTCCGATATATGCGAAGATAAAGGTCACTTGTTTCAAAACGCCATTTGCAAGGCTCTTGTAAATCTGACTTGCCGCCAGATTCCCTTTTGTATTTGTTTTGATTATTTTGACGGGCCCCAACGTTTTATAAACACATTGACATGAACAAAACAAGCAGGCTGTTTGCGTCGATATCCGCTTTTTTTTGTCATTTTGTTAATAAAAGCTCCTAGGGAATTACCCATAGTTTATAAAGGTCACATAGATTATAAGAACCCTTCAAGATCTAAGTGCATAGGCGTCAAATCATTCAGGCAGAAAGAAAAAGTTTTACTGTGGACTCTCATTGCTATATCTAGCACTCGAGGCCCAGTTATATTATTCATGTGCTACCAAGCATAAACAAACTCCGAGACATCTTGCTATAGTTGAGCCCTGTATACATATCCCCGCATATTATGAAGATTCCTTGAACCTTGTCGTTCTGCCATTGCAAAGGACAAGAATGCCGTGAACCCTGCACCGCGGTGCCTCTAACGAGGCAATGTGTAGGCGATGCTAGACTGGCCGTACGTATACGACTCAGTAGAACGCCTGTACTTCAGTCGCAACACAAGTCATAGGCGAGGACGCACTGCAACAACCATCCATCTTAGTGTATTAATACAATGTTAAATAGCTGTGTATGTTAACATTAATGATGAATGATTGATTAATAAATACATAAGGGTACATATAAAATAAGAAGATAACATAAGATATACTGTATTAATCCCAAACTTGGACATTTCTTTTTACATATGAGCTCAAATTAATCAGTCTCTATTGTAACAAGTCAATTGCTGTGTGGTTTACAAATTTGCTATCGTCCAGTAACCCATGCATTTGTTATGTGGACAAAAATTAACCAAACAAAAATAAGGAGATCTACTAATATGCACATATTCTCCTCGCGGTCTAGGAATTGTTGGAAAGCATATAAACATACGGTCTGGTTTATTTCAAGTGACAGAGGACCTGTAGACCAAGAAGTGTTGTTATAAATGACGAAAATATCCTCATCCTCATCGAGAGTTATAGTGCGGCCGCAATGCAAGATGTAAAGGCACTCTGACGCTGACCGAAGACTTCCTATTTTCAGGGGGACAAAATGGCCCGAATACTCAAGGTGCATGCATGAATAGATCTGTAGACCGAAACTTGATGTATGCCTCCTTTCTACCAAAAAAATGTCTGACATTTTTTACCAATACTGTGTTAACATAACAGCCAAGCCAGGTTTGAAATATAGGCGGTCCATCATACCGGTGAATATCAATTGTCATCACACAGGATTTAAATAAAAATGCACAACCATACAATGGAAACAAATTCAATAACTTAAAAAAAACACTACGGTGATTAAGACTAATACTAAATCCAATTTAAAATGATTTGAACCTACGTGTTTTCCTTATCATTAACAAAACGTCATCAGGATCACGTTCATATTGTTTTGAATAAAGTAGCTAACATATAAACCAACCAACTGATCAACCAAGGTGAAACAACGCGCCACCTAACGGTGCTATAATTTATATCTTCTGAATATTCTCTAAAAAAGGGAAACTGAAAATATATATATATATATATATATATATATATATATATATATATATATATATATATATATGTATACTGTAGGGCTGAATGTTCGTACTTTTTGGTATTTTTAAACGTTTTTCACTGGTAAAGTAGTATATTTTGTTTATAAACTATGGCACTATAAATTGTAGTGAACAAAAGATTTCATCAACTGCTGAACTCACTATTAACCAGACCTACTATTTATCTGTCCGGATATCGCATGTTTGAACAGTAAGGAGCCGCCGCGTGCGGTGATCATTGACCCTACTGGTTGTAATTAGTTCAGGACTGAGGCTCAATCAAAACAACACACATGTCGCTAAGGTGTAAGAAACCAACCTGTGACAACATAACTGTGTAATAAGTTTGTTCAGGGAAGCTGTCTTGGTAGGGATAGCTTACTCCAGTTAATTAAAAGACGAGTCGCAGTCACATGCTCAACCCACACCAAGGGACGCAGGATGAAAGGCAGGGGTGTGCTAAGCATAATTTGAGTGCATTTTATGTACAAAATTACTTCTCTATTGGTGACATAAGGTACCGTATTCAGTTTTTCACAGTTTCAATCTGTAGCCAAACTTCACATTCCACTGTTCTACGGCAGTTTGGCCCTATCATGAACTTTGGCCTTTAAAATATATTCCAATACTGACGTCGTTCGTCATTACGAAACATTATTCTTAGCTAAAATCGCACGGAGCCCGCAAGGCACCCGTACGATTCTCACGGTCGCCGATCAATTTTAACTCGCAGTATGGGCGACTTAGAGCTGAGTTGCTGCGCTCAATTTTTCCCGGCGTTTTCAACTCGCTGTAAGCCCGTAAGGCAGTCTTTAAGCCTCGGTCACAACCCGCTGCGGTCACCGCACACCGTAGAGAACCGCACGGTTTTGGGAACCGCAGGAATACTTAAGCCTCGGTCACAACCCGCTGCGGCCACCACACATCGTAGATCACCATTCGGCTTTTGAAACCGCATGAATACTTATGCGGCCGACGTGCGGGAACTGCACGGTGTCTCCCTCATGCTCACAGCCTTCGCACGGTATAATAAGCTAACCCTGCGGACGCCGCAAAGACCCCTTACGGCAGCCGCAGGTACGCCGTACGTCTCTCGGATAGCCGAGTAGGCGTTAAAAATCGCACGGGTATCCTACGACATCCGTACGTCTACTGCACGGTGCCCGTACGGAACCCGTAGGTGGCTGCCTGACGCACGGCCGCCGCATCTACTTAAGCGCTTGCGCTAATGTCAGTGACGTTCGTTTCGGAATCCCTGCGGCCTTTGAAAAACGCACGGTTGCCGTGCGTTCTACCCCACGGAATAGCCCAAAACACTCGCCGTACGGCGACCGTATACCGGTTGTGACCGAGGCTTTGGACAGCCCGTGCGGTCGTCTCACGGGCAGCGGCCGGTGTCCTTGCAGCACCCGTAAGATTTTCCGGGTAATTTTCTAGAAAATATCCGTACGGGCGCCTTGCGGTATTAGCCGTTGCCGTACGGGCACAGTGCGATAGTCCTACGGTCCCGTTGAAATGTACCAAGGGCCAGTCTATTACTACAATTCTCACTCTCTGTATTTAATCATTATTATATATTATGTAAGTTGCAGGTGTTTAAGTTAATTGGGACTTTGTGTATTCAAATGTCACAGCTGAGTTGCCAGGTATTTACATAGTGACTGTAATTGCTTAGCCTTGATTACATGGCAGGCTTGATCATAAGGCTATCGCACGGTGCCCGTACGGCAACCGCTGATACCGCAAGGCGGCCGTACGAGAAAATAACCCGGAAAATCGTACGGGTGCCGCACGGATACTAGCCGGTGCCCGTAAGGCGACCGTACGGGCTGTCTACGGCCTTTCTAAGGCGTACCCAAGGGCTAACGGTGAGTTGAAAACGCCGGGAGAATTGAGCGCAGCCAGCTCAACACCACAGCGCCCGTACGGCGAGTGAAAATTGAACCGGCGCCCGTGAAAATCGTTCGGGTACCTTGCGGGCACCGTGCGAGCATAGCCAAACATGTCGATTTAACTTAACGTAGGCTGTATGTGGATAAATAACGGAGAAAACTGACTTGTTAAACCTCTCTATCCATACTTCTTGTAAAACTGAACTAAGCAATCAATAGGGAACCGTTATTTACACTATCATTACAATTAGTAATCAAACAGATTTTCTATGTGAATATTACCTGGTGAATGTTGACTGTAAATCATTTGCAAGGACTACTATTGTAAACATAGACTGAATTTGCAGAGGATGTAATCCACATATGTCATGTAAACAATATTGATCGAAAAGATCTATACTACGTGAATCGTGAAAAAAGAAGCGAGTGTTAAATGCTATTAAGAATATATTTGACAGTTGACTGATGTATACACTTATTTCTTTTGTTGATATACTCACCGAGTTTATCGCTCAGTGCTGTGAATGCTGGAGTGTTGGTATAATTTCATTATTGCCTCCGCCAAGAGGGTATGCGTTCATTCCCGTCGGTGTGTGTCTGGTGTTTGTTCACACCATACATCACGCAATCATAAAGGAATATCATGACATTTTCCGGGCATTTCGAGAATTACCAAGAAATAATGGATCGGATTTTGCTGTGGATTAGCCTCATGATCCGGGTCCAGGATGGACTTCAAGGAATATTAACAAGTACACATTCACTTATGCACGTATGAACCTGGGAAAATGGACCGGATATGTGAAAGCAAACTTGGGTTTCGGTAACATCCGCACTAATGAACATTGGAGAAAATGCAAACATATATTTAGGGTCCCATATTAAAACCGCTCACATGGCGGAGGCTTGCATTCCCAAGAATGCAGATTTATAGTTGTTTCCGGGTGTATTGCGCATTTGTATGCTATTAGAAATCTTAAGTGTTGAATGAGGGTCGGGTCGAAGAATAACCAGACATTATAATAACAGAGAGAGAGAGAGAGAGAGAGAGAGAGAGAGAGAGAGAGAGAGAGAGAGATGATAATTTTCTAAAGAATATGTGGAAATTAAATAAGATCGAAATATAAACTCTCCCCCAAAAATGAACACCCCTGGATCACTTCGAACAATATATATATATATATATATATATATATATATATATATATATATATATATATATATATATCACCAGGGGCGCAATTGTCTCCAACGCTGCACCACCTGTGGCTATTGTTAGGTTCGGGCGGGCTCCATCAGACGAACAACAGTATGGCTCACCACAGTTTATTCTGTCAAAGATGAAACAATATCAATAAATCGTCAAACGGCTGACGTGAAGTTATCTGACAAACTGCGCTTAAATGTCTTACAAAAAAGCAATATAAGGGTTTAGACAACAATTTAACAAATTGCTCTTTACACAAGATGAACAATGACTAGTAATAAGCTTCAGTTGTATGATCGTATATTTGACGGAAAGGCCTTATGGCTGCTACGTAGTATAAACGAGATTGTATAGCAACAATATACACAGAAAATAATTCATCTAACCGAAACTGCATGTCATTATGTCATTCTGTAAATTAATTGCAGAAAAAGTAAAAGAACATTATGCCTGACTGCAACCAGATATACAAATGTCATATACTCACTAAACTGTACTCTGAATACTATAAAGGAATATTATTAGAAGATCAATCTTGTATCTGCATGTCTCAATAAACTCAATATGAAAGTAACATTCCTGTCAAATATGAAACAATATAAATAAATCGTCAAACGGCTGACGTGAGGGAATCTGGCAAACTGCGCAGTTCCCTCCGTCGTAACCGCTTTATATTAGCTCACCTTTGACCCTAATTAACATAACAGAACTAATGTGGTCCGAGTCTGCCGCGAACCTGTCTTAATTAAAAGTGAATGACACGGTCGGCTGCGCGCACTGACCGACACTGAAATACACACACACAAAAAATCAGTATGGATGCTCAATAAATATAAATAGCTAAATGGAACGCTCAAAACTAGCTCTGTGACATATATATATATATGTATATATATATATATATATATATATATATATATATATATATATATATATATACAGAGAGAGAGAGAGAGGGAGAGAGAGAGAGAGATCACCTGAAAGTCTGACACACATGAATTTCCCTTCAGTTGTTATTCAAGTGGGTATATATATATATATATATATATATATATATATATATATATATATATATATATATATTTACGTTGTTATAAAAGCAATGAAGAAGACGGCGATGAACTCCCTGGCAACGGTTGTACAGCACGAATGATCTCAACATGATAACGTCTTGTATGACGGGGTGCAGATGATATATAGCCTACGTCCCTCTCTCTCTCTCTCCTGGTTCTTGGCTTATTTTGTGAGGCATTTCGAAGGGTCCTATTAACTAAAACTATCGATTAGTTACTAAGTTACCTGGTTAACTAAGTTACGATGCTGTTTATTCAGCACATATTCACGTGAAGAGATACGATGGAAGGGGACAGGGGTAGGTCAAGAGCAATTCATCGCTATAGTCGTCCTAAGTCTCCGCCACTTTAATCTTCAGATAATATCCCAATGAGAACAAGTTAATAAATTCACAATGTTTCACTTCATTCGCTACCCGTCACATAAAGACGTGAATATTGTATTGTTCTTAGTATAAAGTCAGTGATAAAGGTATGTATATATTGTTTTACATGTTGTAAAGAGTTAGAAAAAAAGCAACAATTTTAGCACAGGAGGGCAGTCGACTCGCTTGAACCATTTAGTCAATATTGTATGGTGGCAGTTGATGCTCAATTTCCTTAAGCTATGTGTGTTAGGCGTGTTCAATTTCTTTTCTGCGAAATGGGGAGGGGATGGGCAGTAAATTTTATCCCACAAACACAGGCCCTTGAAGCCCGGAAAATACAATATTTAAATTTAATCCATCCCCACCCTCAACACACATTTTCTCAGCAAATAATGTTACAAGTGGCGGGTCTCGGATCTTCCTCTGGGGAGGTCAGAGGGAAGTATTCAGAGGATTGAGAGCGCGTTTTTCGAGGATTTGTATCGGCCTCGGGTGTGTGGGTGGCGGTTGGGGATCTACAGATTCGCCAATAATACACCATAACTAGAATACGGGTAGTCGACATACGACTACATGTACCCGCCGCAATTAGAGTGGGACAGGTGAAGTAAGGCATGGATTGAGTTGCAAGGGGAAATAGAGTGAGGTGTGTTGTATATTAGCCTTGATGTCTGCAGCCGAAATGTGTATGTAGGTTGCGCCACCTACCACAAAATCCAGAAATTTGTATACATATGCAACAAGTCAAACCACTGCCGAGATATAAGTGATTTTATCTCACGGCAGACATACAGATTGACCCTGTACAAAAAATGGTGGCAGGTGGCACCGCCAGTGCCTATAATAAAGAGCTATGTGAGATCTATTCATATGCAAAATTTTGGCCAAATCGGTCAAACGGTTCCCGAGATATAAGCTTGGATGTCTGCAGCATAAATGTGAATGTAGGTGGCGCCACCTGTAATAAAATCAAGAAAGCTATCCAAGATGTCTAAACATGCAAAATTTTAGGCAGATAAGTCAAACCACTGCCGAGATATGAGTGATTTTATTCCACTGCAGACAAACAGATGGACACTGTGCACAAATGGTTGCAGGTGGCGCCACCAGTTTTGCGTATGATAAAGAGCTATGTAAGATCAATTCACATGCAAAATTTTGGCCCAATCGGTCAAACGGTTCACGAGATATAAGCCTAGATGTCTGCAGCATAAACATAAAAGTAGGTGGCACCACCTGCCACAAAATCCAGAAAGCTATCCAAGATGTTTAAACATGCAAAATTTTAGGCAGTTAAGTCAAACCACTGCAAAGATATATGAGTGATTTTATTCCACGGCAGACAAACAGATGGACGCTGTGCAAAAATGGTTGCAGGTGGCACCACCAGTTATGCCTCTGATAAAGAGCTATGTGAGATCTATACACATGCAAAATTTTGGCTAATTGGTCAAACGGTTCCCGAGATATGAGCTTGGATGTCTGCAGCGTAAACGTGAATGTAGGTGGTGCCACCTGTCATGAAATCAAGAAAGCTGTTCAGGATGTATACACATGCAAAATTTCAGATGGATAATTCCAACCAATGCAGAGATATGAGTGATTTCATCCCAAGGCAGATGAACAGATGGACGCTGTGCAAAAATGGTTGCATGTGGCGCCACAATTTTTTTTATGTATGTTATAAAGCTATCCAAGGGCTACATTTGTGCAATTTTCTTTCCTGATCGGACAAACGGTTCCTGAGATATGTGGGTTAATGTGTCAAAACAGACGCACAGATGGACGCAGAGCGCAGAGGAAAGGTCAGAGGTCAAAACAAAATCGGGGCGTAGGGGGTTCACATGTGACCCGAACATAATCCTGGGTTTCGTAAAATTCCGCCTAGCGGTTACGAAGGAGTTCTCCGGACACCTACGCGGCGGCGGCGGCGGTCTGAAAACTTAGTATCCGCAAAACTCTTTGTTTGCGAATACAATTACTTGTAATATCAATCATGGAACCTGACAAAAATCAGGGTGCACCAGGCAGCGAAGGAATGTGTGCATGTGCTGGAGGCAACTGTGTGTATACAATAGAACCTCCGAACGCTCAGTGCATTTAAGAACCCCCCCCCCCCCCCCCAGTGATCAGTAAAGCCGTGGTCCCAACCCGCCGTACTTGCAAGTGCGTGCTGTCTACTTGCAAACACGTGGGAAAAACTTGGGAATCCGAACGCGAGTGAGTAAGGGCACCGTTCATGAGCAGCACGTGTAAGTACTTCCTCCGTACGACAACGTGGCAGTCGCACGGAGATCGTACGTTACAAGCACGTTGTAAGCACGTACAACTCACCACGTGCACATCGTACGATGCACGCAGTTCACCCTGCAGTTGTACAGTGCAGTCGCTCCAGACATCGTTTCCTGTAACCGTTGCTTTCTATGGAATGGTTGTCTGGTCAGGACACCAGGGTGCACACAGAGCACAGGATTGTAATCAGATTAGTAATATTGCATTGTGCACCCAGCCCATTATTTTAAACATGCGACACTCGCTCTCGTTTGGTTACAAACGATAGATACAGGATATGCTCCTGACTACAGATAAACTCGTACTATTTTTTGTGAGAGAGAGGGAGAGAGATATGGGTCCCCTTCTGTAGTGTTATTCCCTGTAACTGTTGTGATATATGTAGCGTGACTTGTTACCCTTGCCCTCCTAACGAGCTCAAGTACAGGCACAATCATTTATCGCATGGCCAAATGTTACCATAAATCAAATATGTTATACTTTGTGTGATCATAAATTATTCCTTATCACCGGAGTCATTTATTATGATTAAGTGAATAAAAACAGTCCCTCGTTTATTTTTTATTTGAGGAGCGAAACAACGGTTGGGCCCTACAAGCACCACTTAAGTGCCAGTCCCTATACATATTTCCTCTCGAATATGAGTTATGGCCTAAAGCCTCATAATTTTACTACGCCCACCTATGAGATGTTTACTATGTGTATTAGACCTCACGCTCAGCCCTTTAAGATCGTACCTTCCGGTCAGGCGTTTAATGATTCCATATATCTCTGGCCAACATGGTTCCTGATCAAGCATATCTAAATCTTCCTTATGTTTAGAATACGAAATAAAACAGCATGTCATTAAAAATTAACCAGTTGGAACAAAATGACATACCGAATACAGTAATCAGGGGCGGATTTAAGGATGGGGGGGGGTTGCAGGGGGCGCCCCTCTTTTTCCTAACCTTACAAAAAAAACTGCAGAAAAAACTCAGTTCACCGTCAGAAAATAATGAAAATTAAAGATTACAAATTAAGTTACAATGTATGTCTTGCTTTATAATGCATTTAAGCTACCCAAAATTGAACGACCTTGCTATGAGAGCCCCCCCCCCCTAGTCTAAATTCCTGTTTCCGCCCCTGGAAATGTATACGTCTACACACGTGAATACATTAAAAAAAACACACACACAAAGCTCACGAGTGAATACATTCCACAATGTATTTCAAAAGTAATAAGGCGAAACCTTAACCATTTATGATTTGTAGTTGTAGTATTGTAGCGGTTGAATATGTTGTATTTTTGTCAATGTATTAAAATTTAGACATTAAGTATCTAAATAAACATAAATCAATAATTGTTGGAGGGGATGGTAATATGAATTCCTGGGTTTAACATGAATGTCGATTAATTCCTGTGGCCGGTAATCTGAAGCGGGGGTAATCTGAAGCGGGGGTAATCTGAAATTGCTACATCAATAACTATGACTCACAGGAACGTCGCGTGTTATAAACAAGTGACCCATGGGCCATGACGCCCAGCTAAATTTGACTGGGTGCACATTTCTTTTATTAATATTATATATTGTCTATGAGCATAACCTGTGGCTAATGTTACTATGTTGGAAAATGGACACAAAATAAAATTTTAGGATTCATAGGAGACCTGCTCAGACCCCCCCCCCCCCCGATTTCACCATGGAGGGTTGCAAGGAAAATGGATACAATGTGTATCCTCTCTACCTAGGTGCTCAGAATCATGTTTCTGGTCCATAGCTCGCAGAATATAGGTCACCATGACCCAGTTTCAGGTTTCCAAGGAGAATTGCCAAGGACTTCCCTGAATGGCATGTTGGAGGAGTCTAGGGCTAATGGATACAATTTATGCCCTGTCTGACTGCTCAAAAGCATGCTTCTGGTCAGTAGCTTGCAGAATATAGGTTACCATGACCTAATTTTAAATTTCAAAAGAGATTTCCCAGGACTTTGGCCTAGTGCATACAATGTGTAACTATCTGACGTTAAAGGTACTCAAATCATGCCTTTGGCCTGTCATATGCAGGTTTCCAGTGGGATTTGCCAAGGTCTCCCTGAATACAATGTGTGCCCTATCTGACTGTATTTGACATGTATTATAAGAATTAGGAAACTTTATTTCAGGATTCAAAGAACACTTGCCAAACACCTCCCTATACTTTTTAATATAAGGTTCAAAGGGATATAGATATAATTTGTCCCTTGTCTGTCTGGACGCTTAAATTCATATTTTTTTTGGCTCACAGCAGATACAAATTAGACTTTGCAACGTGACATAATTTCTTTTTTCCAAGAAGATTTGTCTATAAACTCCCTGGATGTTGCTTTAGAAGATTGTAGGCCTGATGTAAACAATTTGTGGCCACCTGAAATTCAGGGTGCTCATATGACACATTTTTCCCTGCAGGTTGCGGAATATAGGTCAGAGTAACCCAATTTCATGTTTCCTAGGACATTTGCCCGGGACGTTCCTGAATGTTATGTTAGAATATTCTAGGCTTAATGGATACATTATTCGTGCCTGGTCTGTCTGGGTGCTCGAAATCATTGTTTCAACCAAAAGGCCACAGTATATAGGTCAACATGACCTAATTTCAGGTTTCTAAGGATATTTGCCTGGGACCTCCCTGAGTTTTATGGAAGAAAATCTAGGCCTAACAGAAATGATTTGTCCCCATCTGACATTAGGCTGCTCATTTGACATCTTTTCCCTATAGGTTGCAGAATATAGGTCACAATGACCTAATTTCGGGTTTCCAAGGACAATTGCCCATGACCTCCCGAAATGTCACGTTAGAGGTTTGTAGGCCTTATGGATACAATTTGTGCCCCGACTGACTGTCTAGGTGCTCAAAATCAGGTTTTCAGCCCGTAGGTCACAAAATATAGGTCACCGTGACCATGATGTACAGTTAGATTTGTGTCCCGTTAACGGACGGACGGCCGAACGGCCGGACAACCGAACGGACGCCGGACAAAGTGTGATCGCTATAGCTCAGATGACTTACAGTCAGATGAGCTAAAAAGAAAACTTTTATAGGGATGTTCAGCGTGTATTCCGAAGGCAACTTTACTCTCGGTGCGTTTCGCTTCCGCTGTTGGCGACAAAAAAAAAAAACTAAACCAATTGTTACTGTGACAATATCCACATCCCAAAATAGCTGACTGATGTGCAAACACTGAATCTTGCATCGTTGCTACCCCCTTCCCCACAAGCACAAACACTGTATTTGACTAGGACAACAAAAAATACTGTCACAGGATGTGATCTCGGGAATGGCAGTGAAAGTCCCAAGGGCACTGCATGGAGAGAAGTCGTTTGATCTCTAACGTTGTACATATATATATATATATATATATATATATATATATATATATATATATTGATATAATTTTTGATACTTATATGTGTTTGTATGTGTGCACTTCCTCTTATAAAGCAGTTGATATTGCGTGGAAGATGGCCCGCTAAAAATACTGTTATTGGCTTCATATTCGTGGTGTTAAAATTTCGCGGTTTCCAGTTTTTCCAGTGTTTTCCGAGGGTTTTAGTTTCGAGGACACACCATATTAAAAACTTAAATAAAGAAAACCATTATTAAATGAAATGCCCAATATTATAAAATATGCCAACATTTTAATATCGGGAATGTCGAACGACATTAATGGCAGATACTTTAAAAGGTCTATTGTTAGTTATTATAAAAATTCTTGAACGTACTAAACATATTATTATTTATATTAAATGTCAATATAATGTGCCCTCCATGATTTTGAACTCATATTTAGGAAGGTTTTCCTTTTGTGATAAGTCCCGAAATTGAATCACTCGCGAACAAAAAAATAGGCAACTACAGTATGTTCATACATTAACAGGTTGTTTTATCCCTTCCATCCTTTCATCCGTCCGGTATAGTCAGCCAAATCATCTTTGTATTTCAGAAATATATTCCATTCAGTTCACATTCTGGGCCGTTCATTCAGATATCTAACCTTATTAGAAAAAAAAAATCTTCGATGCCTTAACCCTCAGTATTTTAGACACCATATACATCAATTGTCCATCGATTTTGTTTTCCAATTACACGCTAATATAGTCACGTGACCACCAAACAGTACCTGCCTGTGCCCAAACTATCATATCATACGCTGGGCATCTGTTAGGTCTGCACGGCTTTAACATGTCCAAGAATATTAACATGCTAAGACGATACTCTCCAAAAAATTCAGGATATAAAGCAATATGTATATATATATATTTATATATATATATATATATATATATATATATATGTGTGTGTGAGAGTATTCACATTTTACGATTACTTGATACGTGTTTATCAATTTACAATTACTTAATACGTGTTAATTATCATCAAATAATAAAGGTTACGATTCAATGGTTATATTATGTATAATTAGGCGGCTTTGCAGGTAATTATATTGTTTTATGCACAGACGTTTCAAATGTAAGCAATTTTCATCTAAATCAGTTAGTAAAAAGCAAACATTTTTTATTCTAGATCACCGAACACTCAATTTCATATATAATGTGTATCGTTTATATGATCCCTTGAGAGACCTGTTAAATGATCTTATCAGTTTAGAAAGTTGATTCAAGTGTGCTCAGAAGAGACTCATTACAGATGGAGATAAACTCAGCTGTTACATTAAGAACGTGTAGAACATTGCCAGAAGGGCAAGGATCAGCTTAGGCTGGACAGAGGCCAGGCCGGCGCCGTTGCAGTTGTTCCCATCGCAACATGAGTACTGCATTTTGACGCCTTGGTATTCAAATTCCCCACTGATGCACTCCTCACCTGCTAGATTCCCACACCCTCTCACTGTTGCCTTCACGCCATTTGCTTCTCCTGTGGCTTTCTGAAATAAGATTGCGATGATTATAATTATTTGTTCATCATTTACATTATACTTTTGATATTTTTCTTGAATGAGCGCAAAACCTGCTGACAGGGGCAATGATTTAAAGCAAAATGTAGAAATTGTCAACAGATTGTCACAACTAGAACTATATACTGTTAACAATACAAAAAGAAACTAATGTAAGGAAAAATAGAACAGTGTCCATTCAACTAAAATGCATTTCGAAAGTATGGATTTTCTTTTTTTCTGTCTTTCTTGCAGCTATATCTTGTCTTTGATCTGCCTGTACAATGAAAATAATTTGTCTGACATTTACGCAAAATGCAAGCTGCCAAATAATTAATCAACGGGCTGATTTTATTTGCACTGTAACTCTCCTGGTTGCTCTAGCAAACACTATCGTTCGGGCACAATCGAATTCCATTACTGACACATCTCTCAAAAATCTTATCAAGTGCGCAATACTTTACTCTGAATTTTAAGAGTACTTATATTCTAATACAAAGATAATATTGCTCAGTGATACATTTGCCTCGTCGTGCAAAAAAAATGACGTATTAAATTAAGCTCCCATGTCGCCGTGAATAAACGAATTAGTTGTGAATTGTGTTATGTCGGCAATCATTACGTCAGGCGTGATCCACCCCATTCAGGGAATGTACTGCAACGGCCAGCAATCATGTTGATGTCGTTATAAACATCCCTTATTTTTTTAATATTAGGCTGAAAGTTATCATTTGACGTAACGGAATACACGTGGACTCAACAAAATTTGAAAATTGTCTCTATGGTAACTAGAATTTGCTGTACCGCCTGCAAGTTAGTAGATACAGTATCCGTCTCTATACTCACTGAGTGGCTTACTACATAGACTAGCATGTTAGCTGTCGTCCAGTAACCCATGCGAGCCATGCTTGTATTCAAGCGGTCAGCAAATCAACAAAAATGCATAGGCAGTTACACATATGTTGATGCAAAACGGATATTTGTAGCACATGGTAGGTGTCATTATAAATTATACCAACGAGCTAACGATAGGTCTGGTCTATGTCATTGATTTTGGCAAAATAAGTTGTTTTCTCATACGTTAGTAAATATTTATTATTTTATGGTAATAACTCCCTGTTTCTTTCAGTTGAAAAATAAATCAGTATTAACTTTCTTTTTTTCAAAATTATCCGAATTATCAATGTTCTCTCCATTCCGAAAAAAAAAAAAAAAATTACAAGACTAACTTATAAAGTTTCTCAAGCGCGAAGGCCTAGTGTACAGCTGAACCATATTCTTTGCAGTTTTTCTTCCATATGGCAAGAAGTCGGTTTTAATGGTTACTGGGAATTAAACAAGTGTCCCATGGGTCATGACGCTCAGCTGCCAAACATGCCCTGCGACATCATGGGTTGAGATTAACAACTTCCAGTCAAATTTTGAAAAACCCATTTGCCAATTTGTTGAAATTTTCTACGACAACAGAAATATATAACACCTATGTCTGTTTAAAACACAGTGAATTGATGGTCTGAGGAAAATGTATGGTTGTTAAGGTATCCAGAACTATTCCCATGGCTTACTTGAAACCTGTCAGTCTCAAAAGGGACACCACAAAGGGCAAATATAAGATCAAAATATATAGCAAAAAATTAAGGAAATCCATGCAAGAATTATTCAGAAACGGGTGCTTCTGTATGAATTTTTATTCAATACAAGGCAACTGTACTGCACTTTCATATATGATGATAATATTTATTAAGAAATATTTGACTATTGAGTGATGCATTGATGTGGCATATGTGAAAGACTGAAGGTTTGGGTTGAACAGTTTCACTTGAAATATGTTCACAAGCATTTAGAAAAATAATGTGACCTTGACCTTTGACCTTTTGAACTCAATATCAATAGGCTTCTTCCCCTATTGGTAGGTAAGCCATATATGACAGATGGAAAGCATAGATTGAAAAGTTTGCCTGAAAATGACTCCACGCAAGATGAGGGTGCTGTGAACTTGACCTTTGACCTCAAAATCACTAGGTATTTTCCCCTGTTGGCAGAGAAGGGATATCAGTGCTGAAAGGTTTGGAATGAAAGGTCTAGCTTGAAATGTGTCCACAACCTTTTCAAAGAAGTGGATCCTGTGACCCTGACCTTTGACCTTGTGACCTAAACATATATAGGATTCTTCTCCCACTTAGTAGGTGAGCTATATGTGAAATATCAAAGAATTGGGATGAAAGATTTGGCTTAAAATGCATCCACAGGCTTTCCAAAGAAGTTGGTTCTGTGACCTTGACCTTTGAACTTGTGACCTCGAAATAATTACGGTTCTTCCCCTGTTGGTAGGGGAGCAGTATGTAAAGGATGGAAGGTTTGGGATGAAAATTTTGGCTAAAAGAATTATTTCTTGGGGGTGCAAACACACCCCATAACTTCGAGAATATAGGTCGCAGTGACCTAATTTCAGGTTTGCAAGGAGATCTTTTTTAGAACCTCTAAGACTGCATAGGGTTCAATGTATCCTGTGACCCTGACCTTTGACCTTGTGACCTAAACATCTATAGGATTCTTCTTCCACTTAGAAGGTGAGCTATATGTGAAATATCAAAGAATTGGGATGAAAGATTTGGCTTAAAATGCATCCACAGGCTTTTCTAAGAAGTTGGTTCTGTGACCTTGACCTTTGACCTTGTGACCTCGAAATAATTACGGTTCTTCCCCTGTTGGTAGGGGAGCAGTATGTAAAGGATGGAAGGTTTGGGATGAAAATTTTGGCTAAAAGAATTATTTCTTGGGGGTGCAAACACACCCCATAACTTCGAGAATATAGGTCGCAGTGACCTAATTTCAGGTTTGCAAGGAGATCTTTTTTAGAACCTCTAAGACTGCATAGGGTTCAATGTATCCTGTGACCCTGACCTTTGACCTTGTGACCTAAACATCTATAGGATTCTTCTTCCACTTAGAAGGTGAGCTATATGTGAAATATCAAAGAATTGGGATGAAAGATTTGGCTTAAAATGCATCCACAGGCTTTTCTAAGAAGTTGGTTCTGTGACCTTGACCTTTGACCTTGTGACCTCGAAATAATTACGGTTCTTCCCCTGTTGGTAGGTGAGCTGTAGGCCACATGTGTCGTCAGCGCTTCGTTGAAAAGATATTTTCAGTTACAGACCCGAAAACATATCACTATAACATCATGTTTTCTAAGTAACATAATCTTTTCTAGACACAACACAGAAGTTAACAGCCGTCAGTTGTGCTTACCGGATCCATGCGTCTTCCATAAAGATCTGAATTTGCCTCTTAAAAGAAAAAAAATGTTACGAGGGACCCAATATGGTCGAAGTATTGCTCCTGTAACTGGTATCTTGTACTTCAAATAAGAATATATAGGAAACGATTTCGACAAACGAAATTATACCGCTGTCTATTTTTCATAATATTCGTATTCCTGTCTGCCCTAAGTCGGCCCTATGAGGCAGTGTGTACCAAGGAAGTATTGGAACGAATAAAAAAACTAGTTTTGGCAAGGGGAAATCCGAGGTGTTGCAATTAAAGTTAATGATTGATTTTAATTAATAAGTTCGGTTGAGCTTTTTTTATCTCTAGCTTTTTTTTAGTTGATAACAGTTATTTGAAAAAAAAAACAAATAAAATCTAAAATATATTTATACCGCTGTGCAGAGTAATTGATGTGTTATACACATAAAGAAAATGGTGTGTTTGGGATTCCTGAAATAAACTTCAATAGAAATAGAAAAATCATAATAATAGTTATTTTTATAACTATCAGTGGCGTTAAATCCGTTTGCTTCGAACGCTTTTATATAAAAGTACATATTTGTAAACAAACCTATAATAAATGCAATTTTTAGTATTATTATTATATCATACAACGATATTAAATATAAATGGTAGCAGAGTTAATGAAGAGTTCTTTTATATTTTTTTTTTTGTTAAAGGTTGCTTAACTAGGTTTATGTATATACAACTGCACATTTCCGTCCGGTTTTATGACAACGCAGTATAACTCGCTTCATCTCATGTTATATCCTGGTTTTAATCAGGCCCGATGACTATTGTATCTGCGGGCCCTAGCTGAGTAATCGTCCGCAGTGCTGGGTATTACCACTAAAGAATCCCCCGAAAGGCGCACTCGTGTTTGATTGCAACACGACATTCCCATCAATCCTGCAGAGCGCTCATCCTGGGTGAAGGCCGATCAGGAAAAATCTCCTCGGCTGAGATTAGAATTAATATGCTCCATCCCTGAACCACAGATACCGGGGAGATACTACAGAGGTTATAATTAACTGTTACAGTGTTCTTGGAAAAAACTGAACAAAAGTCTTGACATGAACGTTGCAAAAGAATGCTACACTCCCGATACACGTCGCAGCCACACCGGATGTCAGTGTCTGCCCTAGACGGCATGCATGTGAAGGGCACGGAGGGCAAGTCCTGGTAATTAGATCTTGGCATATCAAAGATTTGTTTGATCTCGACATGATAACATATTTGGTATGACAGGCTCGAGTGTTATTTCCTACGCTTTCTCTCTCTCTCTTTCTCTCTCTCTCTCTCACTCTCTCTCTCTCTCTCTCTTTCTCTCTCTCTCTCTGTTTTGAGCCTCTAGCTCTCTCTCTCTCCCCTTGATTTAATGTGTGTGAAATTGTTTCATGGGTCCCATATGATAAAACTGTCCTTTTAAGTTACAATCATATTCAAGCAGAACCCACAAGTAAAGACCGAAACATCATGAAAGGGGGACAGTTGCAGATAAAACTCAATTTCGCAACATTACATCGTTCTTGTTTGCCTGCTGCCAGTTTCATCTTCAGTTAGTTTTCGTCTGCAAGCAAAATTCTCATAATCACCGCTTCGAATTTCATTATACTCACAATTATCACACACTCACATGCTTGCTGAAGGGATACGTACAGTCCGGAAAAGTACAAATTCGTTGAAAGCTATATCCAGCCGGTGACGAAGCTAGATGCAGCCCCTGTGGTAGCTTATATTAGGCCTTAAGTAATATCATTCTGGTGCTCTATACTCTGGGCCATGCTATTCAATATGTGAGACTTGCCACGAGTATGAGCCTACAGTACTGAACAGTCTAAACATGCAACATCATGGAAAGGCAATTTTTAAATCATGTCCAGTGTGACCTGCAAACACGAATCTGTCTAAAAATTTAGAGAATTCCGATTTTACCAGCTGAAAACTTTTAGATACAGTAAACCCTCTCAAACAAAATGAATAATCAAAGGTACATGAACAGACAGGATAATATATTCTGGTAACGGTGATCACTGTTACTACAACCATATACATATATATATATATATATAAATATATATATATATATATATATATATATATATATATATATATATATACATTTATATATATACATATATATATATATATATATATATATATTATATATATATATGTGTGTGTCTTTGTTTGTATATAACTTCCTAAAATTTCCTACTTATGACTTATACACGGTTTGTGCACTTTATTCGGCAAAACATTCGATTTGCCTATTCGGGATATTCAAATGTATATGTGACAATAAAACATGATACGCTACAATATTTCCATTAATCAACTCCACTGCACGTTCCGAGTCGTATAGCATGCTAACCTTTGATTACGTCGCTCTGTATGACCTGACAGAAAATCCGATCTAATATAAACACTTCAGCTTCTTATGGTTATGTCCTTGCAAGGTCACATCAATATAAATTACAAAAATATGTCAGATAATATCTTTTAAACTCTGATATCATCACTTTTCGTCAATACATCACACACACACACATATATTGAATCAGAGTCCAATGCAGGGTGTAATCAAAATCTCATTATTAAAGACAAATACAAAATTACCATCAATATTTTACGTTCGTTTTACCTAGACATTCAATTGAACTTGACTCCCTATGTAGAACTGAATCTTAGAATATTTTTACCTTAAATATGATAGTTGTTTGTACATATATCTTGTACATTGTATGTACATTCAGTGTTCTTCCTTCGACTGCATTTCATTTAACCTCTTCGAGATACACGCCTGCACACACACATGTATATATCTATATATATATATATATATATATATATATATATATATATATATATATGTGTGTGTGTGTGTGTGTGTGTTTATATAGAATATATACTTGTGTGTGTCTACATATATATATATATATATATATATATATATATATATATGTATATATATATTTATATAATTATATTTTAAATACATTTCGTTGTGTATATTCATCTGATACAGAGAGAGTGATATATATAGAGAGAGATAGAGAGATAGAAATATGTAAGCTATACCCTTTGGCAGTGAACCGACTTTCCTTTGTATTCATGTATGACTTCCCCCGTTTCTGTGACTCAGGGTGAGGGCACAGGACTCGAAGCAGATCGTGGGTTCGATTCTTAGCCGAGGCTAATTTTTTCACGGACGCCCTTCCCAGTGTGAGCACCCTGCCTGTTACCACCAGGATATACAATGCTTCATATGATACAAATTATATATATATATATATATATATATATATATATATATATATATATATATATATATATATATATATATATATATATATATGATACTGACCTGTCAGGTAGTCCGAAACCGAAATAAAAAAAATGCAGATATGAATATTCAGAGTCAAGCTAGCCTTAAAAGGGGGCGCGGTTATCCAATCAAAAATATAAGAAAAAATGTACTATCTCTCTCCCTAAATATATATATATATATACATAAACACACACACCCTAAGACACACACTCAATTGCTAAAAAAATGTGGGGTTAAGGATATATACCCCATCCCCCATATATTGACTGCCCTGTAATCCCGTTTATCATTTCAAACATTGACAAAAAGCGTCTGATAATTTTTGCCTATGCACCTTCCCTAATCATGTGTGTCATATTAAATATATTTATAAGGCATCTGACCTTTCAACTTTACGAGGGCATATTTCCTGTTGAGAGTGTAAAATTTCCACGCGGGTCATTTCCCAGAAGAACGTGCACAGGAGAACGGTGTGAAAACCGTCAAGCCTCATTTTCGGTCACTCTTTGTCACGTGACGTTAGTCTATTGGCTGCTTACCCGGGTGTGAATTTTAACAAAACGACCAGGTGCGCATTATCTACATACACTGGCTGCGGCCCGCTACAGGAAGAGACAAAGAGGTAAGAATAATTATGTTTATATAAATTATATTAATAACATAATTATTTGGATTAGTTTTCAGATATAAGTATGTCTTGCGATAATTAATTTTATAGTCGTTAAACATGAAACTTTAAAAAATCATCTGACGCTTTGATTTTTGAATTTAATAATTTTAGAATTTTAG